>JAPFBE010000007.1:27106000-28331833 GCA_034336665.1 Luscinia megarhynchos | reverse complement strand
ATATGAACAGGACTTACTCAGCCTCCTACAAGAAGGCCAGAACTGTAGTCTGAACTAGTACAGAATGATTCAAAACAAGGGCATGGGCACTGGTCACAATCAAATTAGTTTCTCCTACAGGTTGATACATGAAGCACACACACTCTTGTGTTCCCCACCCCACCCTCAGTTTTTTCTTCTCTAAATACTGCTGGTCTAGTGACCATACATTTTAAAGTTAATTGAATCACTTTTTGAGGAGTTAAATAACAAGAGATTTTTTGAGGAGTTTAATAACAAGAGATTTTCCACATATTATTGCAACATGCTTTAACCCTGATCACCATCATAGGGAATCTACAACTGGATCAGAACTTCACAGCTAAATAAGGTAGGTGGAACAAGATTACTTATTCTGTGCTAAAGTGTATTTAAAAAACTGTTTTTCATTTAAATTCTGTACAAATATGCAGTGAAGGGTTCTGTATATGATGAAATAGCTTTATATAGCTTCAGAAAGCAATGGTGTGAAACTGTGGATCATATCAGTATAAAGGGACCTTGTTTCTTAGTCCTGACCAAGGTATTTATTCTGTTTTATTTCGTGTCTGTATCATGCTGTGTGTTCAGCTGAGGCAAGAACAAGGTTGAAGAGGCAGATTTTATAATATATTTAGATTCAGAACCAGGAAGATGAGAGACAAATACGTTTTTCAAATTACAGCTGAAATCTGAATCTGATTACAGAGTGATGTTGGAGATTTCATGGAACATTTTAACACTCCAGTGTGCTCTATGAAACCAGTCATCATTCTTTAATGAATTGAAAATAGATAGTGAAATGCTTACTGAATTAGGGATCATAAAATTTTATTTGCACTTAAACCAAGTATCTAACAACTAGGCTAGAGCTATTCTGACTTTTTATCCATCGTTTTATTTTGAGGAATATTTAATTAAGCTGTGTGAAATGGGGCATCATCAGAGAAATGGATATCAGTTCTGAATTCTTGGGCAAGATACTCATTCAAAATTGCTTTGATGGTGAGAAGAACAAACAAATTCTGGATGAGGATTTGAGTTACTGGATGACTAAATCAGTCATGCTCTGAAAGACCATCTCTTCTTGGTTTTTAAATCAGCAAAGTTCAGGGCTATTAAACATGAATAGGGATTGATGAGTGCCTGTGCTATCCTTGGTGAGGGGCTTCAGCTTGAAGATGTTTAAGACCTTGTTTTGGCTTCACCATTTCCTACCTGCTGTCCAGAAAATTTGAAGGGGTGATATATATCTAGTGCATAGCTTTGAGTCAGTGCATCCTGTGTGGCTACACTCATCATGGGACATATTTAAATCAAGTTGTGTGGAATGGGTGGGAAAATGCTCATGTTCGTCTTGAACAGATAGGAAATCCTCAAGCAGAAATGGGGCACCTGGAAATGGTGATGGCCAAACCCTATTTTTGTCCTGCCTTTGTTAAGGGTTTGGATACTCCTCACAAAGCTCTGAGGAAGTGACATTTTGCCACTGATGAGCTGGTGTTACCTCACCTCTACTGTGCCAGCAGGTCTGGAGCCCAAACCTTCTCAGGACAAGTCCCTCTGGCTGGGTGGCCTTGAGGGCACCTTCTGCAAAACCTGCAGCTCAGCCCTGCCATTCAGCATGGGCTCAATACTCACAGATTTCTGAGCCCTCCTGTTTTTTAAATAAAATTTATTTTTTATGTAAGTTGTTCTTTCTGCTTTAATGCATATTTTGATCTCAGCCATCAGAGCAGCAGCTGTGGCAGGAAGGATGCAGGGACATGTTGCCCTGGGGTGGGAGTGGGGCAATGGAGGTGGTGTGCCAGGAGGGAATACAGACCAGGGAGGCAGGAGGAGCTGCTGAGCCACAGGTGCCCCAGAGTACCAGGGCTGGATTGCATTACCTGGGAGCTGAGCCCTGCCACTTACCCCTGCACAGGGCCCATAGGAAGGGGCAGTTGTTGTTCAAGCACTATTTCTCCTAGATGGATATATGAGCACTTGTGATGAGTATTTTTCACACTCTCCAGTCCCAGCTACAAAGCCTGGGGAAACAAGAAACATTCCTGAATTTAGTTTTTTCTTCAAATCAAATTATGCTCAAAAGCATTCAGTGCTTCCCTTGGCCAACCATTTTCCAAGTGTGGTAGGTTTTTATCATGAAAACCAGCCTGCATAATTCACTTTATTTCTTGTTGCAGGGCAGAACAAGCTTCTCTTGTTTCTTTTTTTATCTGGGCAGTTTTTTGCTGGGATGAGAGCAAAGGTCTGTTCCTGTGGTGCAGTGAAGACATTCAGAAACTGCCACTGGCCACAGTAGCTTGCTGCACTCCTCCTGATAAACATATGATTGATAGCTATGAACCTATTCCCATTTTTCTAAATCTCACTGCATTTTAAGAAAAAAACCATCCAGTAGCTGAGATGGAGATATACACTGATATGATATCACATTTCTTTTTGTGTTGTACACTGAAAAAGAAGATGAGGAGCAAAATACCTGCATGTGAGGTTTTAATACAGCCCTTCAGGGCTGGGTGAGCTGTGGTGGAGCAGCAAGGGAAAAGGCTGTCATGTAAAACTGGCACAAGGGGGCAGGTGTGCACCACTGAAAATTCTTCATCGTTTGTGCTTATGAATGATCACCATTAGCTGCAGGACACAGAATGGTAACTGTCTTGTTATGGGCATAAATGGCTATTTTAATTGTGTTGTAAGAAAAATTGTGCAGTATATTTAATCAGAATGAAACCTCAAATTTCTACATAAAATCAAAAGGGCTTAACAGGATAAATGGTTTACAAAATTTGATTTCCACTATGGGTCAATAGCAGAGACAACTAGGGAATAAAGATGTGTTTCACTAATACTTTTTACTGGATCAGATGAGATGAGCCATTCAATTACCATAATTCACTTGAAATTTACACATATTCGGGACCATGTTGTTGTTGTGCTTAAAGATATTCCTGGTACTCAAAAATTTGGATGTACTCCCTGAACAGTGCTAATTAGAGTGGTGGTGCATATGGTGGGAGTCTTAGGAGTTCATATCATTAAATGTGTGTACAAAATGTACAACATGACTGTGCAAAGAAAGCCAGTGCAGGAGGCACAGTCAAGAAGAGCTGCAGTAAGAGATGCTACAGCAGCAGAAGTTTCATTATGCTCTTAAGGCAAATTAATTTGCTGTAGAGACAACTACTCATGCAGTGACAGCATTTTCCTCCCTGAACCTCTCCTTGCAGTGACATGTTCTGCATCTTCATTACCTGATCTGTTCCACATTTCATCCACAGTGAAGCAATTTTTTATACTTTTTTTAATATTAAAAAACAAAGCTCAAGTGATGGAGATAAAAGCAATAAATTTTTTAAGTGTGATTCTGTTAAAATTTCCATTGCAGTCTGGACTTGGACTAGGCTATAAACTATAAGCTTTGCTGCTCAAGCAGTGCCAACTTCTTAACTGTCTTCTATTTAGGGACATCCAAAATTTTTCAGTACACAAGCCATGGAGATGAAGCTTTACAAGAATAGGTGTTTCAGGAGATCTTCAGTGTGGCTGAGCTGAAATGAATGGAATTAATACAAGAAAATAAGCTATTTACACATATACATGCATAGAGTAGTAGTTTGCAATTTTGTGTTAATCTGGGAGACTTTATTTTTCTGTGGAAGAAAAAGACACTTAAGACTGTTTTATTGTTGTAATACCATTGTGTCAGCAGATGATTAATACTTGCCTCAAAGCAGTGGGGGCTCAGTTCAGCTGCAGACAATGCAAGGGTGAGTAGCTGATGCTTCCCTGCTGCCTTTCATATTTCCAGGCACATTTCTCGCCTCAGTTGGATTGCTCCAGGTCAAAAATGAGGATATTTCTTTCCAAACTGTTGACATCTGACTGTCAGAGTCATCCCTGACTGATGTTCCCTAAATATTTGATTTCTTTCATTTTACCTACTGACCTGTGTTATGGACAGGGTGAACCAGTTCCTTAGCCTGTATATTGATGCTTTCTGCATGAGCATAGCTTGAATCTCTCTCCTACAGTTGACAAATGCATTATTTTCTTAAAAAAAAATTTCGTATGCCAGTTGCAATTTTTAATATTTTAATTCTTTGAATTTACTCCATTTTCTGTTTGTTTCTCCTGTTTAAATTATGTGCAAGGATTAAGAAAGCTTCAGCAGAAGCAGTGGGAGCAGGACAACCCAGCGATGCAGGGCTAGCTGAGCTCTGTGACTGCCATGGACAGAAGAGCCTGGGCAGCATCTCCTCCCTCAGGCACTAGCAAGACTTTTGCTCCCCTTGGGCCTCTGTAGGAAACCTGTTTCCTGCTTCTCATGGCTCTGTGATGATGACCAGAGCATTTGGGATGATGGTGCATTCAAACCCAGGCCAGTGTTGAAATCTGGATGTGGCTGTGTGGTGTCACCTCCCTCACTAGACCTAAAGACTGGCTCCAGACCCTGGGGACAGCCTCCTTCTCCCCACTTTTTGTGTGGGGAACCATGCAGGCTCCTCTCCTTTATTTTAGAGTGGTCACTAGGTGATGAGTGGCCATGAATGCCCTTTCCCAAATTTTAAATGTAGATACTACAGTTACTTACAAGGAATTGCCACAGCCTTGAATTTTCAAAAGTAATTGCTTGTGGTTCATTTAATGCCTTAGTTATGTCCCTAGCTCCTTAACCTGAATATTGCTGGAATGCACTTTTAAACACTTTTTGCCTGCATTCTTTTTTTTTCCAGCCATAATAACTATTTATTTCTACATAATTTTACTAGTTAGTGTTCCAGTGCTGGTTGTATACTTGTTTCCCTCCACAGACAACAGTTTACCTAATGAATTCTGACTATAGGACTGCTGGATTCTTCTGCTGTGTTTTGTGAATATAATAAAGAACAGAGCAGAAGGTATGAGACCTTAAATTTAATCCCAGATTTTAAATTTTGTTTATAGCTAGGTCATTGCCAAGATGTTATAGGACACTTTGATTGAAATAAAAAAATATATTACTGAAGGCAAGAAGATTGGGCACCTAAATAAAGCTATTTAGCATGTCACAGTATTTAAATGCCAGTTACCTGCTGTGTAAACCTGGAATAAAAGTGTTTACATTGCTGCAGGGTCCAATCCCACGGGAAATGTGTTAACATTAGAAAAATAATTTTAAACTCTGTACAGTATTTACACATTAGGATCAAGACCACAGCCAAGTACTTTGATGAAGACTTGATTTATGGTCTGTGAAGAGGAAATGTCTGTCATTGAACCAATTTCCCTGCTTCATCTTTCAACCCTGCTTGGTTTTCTTTCTCAAATTTTTGTTGTTGGTGTTTGTTAACCTACATTTGACAAGACAGCTAGTTTCAGCCAGATTGATCATCTTTGTTTTGGAATATTGTGCAAGTTATTTCTGACCTCAGTCTTCAGAAAACATGAAAAATAATATTACCTAAGTTTTAGTGGAAGATTTCTGATAAACATTACTGTATTCACTGAATGTTTGTAAAGCACCAAATTATGTTCCACTAATGACTGTTTAATGCTGAAGTTCAGCACATCTCACAGCTGGGCATTAGCTAATGAATACAAGATGGTCTATATATAATAGCTGTTTATCCTCTCAAGAAAAAAATTCCAAGTTTTATCCCAGAAAGCCTGGGTGAAGCTTTTAAACCAGACAGTTTTACAGACATGTTGTCATTCCTCAAATTAAGAATATTTCTTCACTGCCTGTCCATGCTCTAGGAACTGTGAATGGTGACTCAGTAAAGGACCACCTTCTGTGGCTGGTTTTTTCAAAGGCCCTTACACAGAGTGATACTCTGCCATGCATAAAACCAGGTCATTGAAATTTTGCACATGCTCTTAAAGTGCATTTTAGAACAGGAGGAGTATTGTTCTTAGTGTCCTGACTGAGTTTGTCATTATTTTCTTTTTCAGAATTAAAATTATTTTCTAATTTCATAATAATTTAGTACTTTCAGTGGAAAGAGCATTGATTTTGTTGGTATACAATTATGAAATGCTAGGTAGGGTCCAGGTTGTGGCACAGACCACCTCTTTCTGGTAGAGAGTTGGGCTGTTGAGGTCCTTATTACACTGGAATTGCTGCTGCTTCTCAAGAGGGCTTCTTGGTATATTTTCTTAAGCTACAAGTAATTAATAGAGCATTTTTTGACTTTTTGTTTAAAATAGTTCTCTCTGATGGTGTTACAACTTATGCTATGAGAAGTTTGTATATGCAATGACTAAGAAGTAAGTCTGGATGAAACAAGATTGGATTCTCCAGTGAAAACTTGCACATTTATTTCCTGAAGATTTTAGTGACTATTTATCCTGTTTATTTTTTTTATGTCTGTGCTTTGAAAAGCTCTTCCTGAGCAGACAAGTGATCTGTTCAGTCAGCCCCAGCTTAAAGCTCTGGGAGAAGTGACAGGTGGAAGGAGGAAAACAGGACAACAGAACATGTATCTGTCTTGCACAGATGAGAAGTGCTTGTGATAGTTTTTTCCTTTTTTTGCCAGATCTTCAAACATCGCCTGTCAAACAATTTAAGGGAATTCATTCAGTACTCTGTGCAGCAGAATTCAGTCAGGATGTGACAGGTGTTTTGAAGTTTCACCACAAAGCTCGTAGTTCACCTCTTGCTTTCCTGACTGAAGATATCATCCCTGCCTGTTGTGGTGTAGGAACAGCAATCTGCAATTTAGTTCCCCTCTCCCTCACCCCCTTTGCCTAAGACTCTCCCAAACCAGATGCACCTTGCCCCCTCCCCTCTCCCACCTCAGGATGGGGCTGAGAATTGGAGGTGCAAAAAAAAAAGATGGATTGAGATAAACACTGTTTACTGGAAACAACAATGAGATACAAACCCAGACAGTCACAGCAACAATAAGAGAAGTGTACAAAAAGAGATTGATGTACATGCAAAAAATGCTCACTGACTGACCCGACCTGGTGTGACCCTGAGACATTGAGCAATGGTGATTTACCCCATTCCAATTGCTCTTTCCTGACTGCAAACCTCTCCCACCTTCTCTGAAGTGAGAGTGCCTCTCTCCTGCCCCTGGTGCTGTGGACAAACTGCCCAGATGTGCCCCAAAGGCTCCAGGCTCACTCCCCACAGCTGCTTCCTAAAAATTAACTCTGTCCTGGCTGAAAACCAGAACACTGCCAAGCAAGTGTCCAAGGTGGTGACTAATTTTCAGGCTCAGAACTTAAAAGCATATTATGGCTGTAGATATTTCTTCCAATTATTAATTCCAAATATTCAGTGCTTCATTCTGCTGTGAAATAAATGATACTTTTACATCTCTACATTCTGACCAAGGCCTTGCCAGTAGCACTATCCATCAGATGTCAAACACAGCATCTACAACTGGCATTTAAAGACCCCATTTTATGTATTGAGGTTCATGAATCCATAATTTCTGTCCTATGTATAGCAAAGAAGCTGTCTAAAATGAAACCTAAAGTAATGCCAGAAAGTAAAAAGGCAATGCCAGAATTTGCTTGGATACCTTAAATCAGGAGTGTCTTAATATATACTAGAAGTGATTTATGTCAAGTCCCTCCTTGAAGAAATACTGACAACTGGAAGAATGTTTATAATTTATTTTTATAGTTTACTGTTGACTGAGTTAGCTTCTCTTGGTAGTACATGTCATGGATGCAAAACAAATTTCCCAGTGACTAATATCTTCTAGCTCCCTTTTAAAATTATCAAGTGGTTATTACATGCTTGTCTCCTAGAGGAGCACTATGGGGTGGAATACCTACTTAGGTTCCTTTTCCTGCTGAGAGTCTGTATACAAGTCAGAGGAGCTGCTAACTTTTGTATAAACTAGTAGAGGTTGGGATTTGACATTCGCACTTATAAATAAGTCTTTAGGTAAAGGTGCTGCTGTAGTTGCTATTTAGAATCTCTCAGCTTATGTGTTCCAATACATATGTGTGTATGCTTGTATGTACATCTACTCCTCAGCATTGTAACAGATAAATTAAAAGCTAACTGGAGCTTTCCTGTTTAGAATTTAATTTTGGATTTGTAGGACAAAGTGGAAAGCAGAGATAACTGCTGTTGTGTGGGTTGTTTGCCTGAAATGGAACCACTGTTTTACCTGAAAAGAAATCAGCTCATTTGCTCTGCCCCATACCCTCCTTAGGCTGGCAGAAGAGTCTGTGCAGCCATACAGTGAACCAAATCCAGCAAATCCACAGCATGACCACAGGTAACCCCCAAACAAAACAAGTTAATTTTAACCTTCATCAATTCTCTATCCCAGGTCCTTGCACAGCTGATGAATGCCAGCTGATACTCAGTAGTAGAGGTTAGCCAGAAAAAAAAAGCCCTGTCAGACCTTACTTGTAGAAGATAAATTTCTGGATAGGGAATCTTTCTTCAGTGAGACTATAGCATTGTTTTCACTGCTGTTTTTCTCAGAAAGTAGCCCACTTAAAAACAAATGAAAAAATATCTGTGTGGGGTTTTTATTTTTTGGTAAAAGGTTTTTCCCTATCTCTAAAGGTATTTACAATTAAGAGCAGTGAAGTTTCAGTCTTGGTAAAGAACTGTGATAGAAACAGTAGTAAAAAAAAACATCCTACCTTACTAACATGAGTTTAATTACATCAAATATAGGCATACAAGAAGCTCTGGTGTGGTGTTTCACTGCAGATGTCAAGTTGCTGTCATGGTACATTTGTCTAATGTAGATGAGGTTAGAGGCAAAGAGCTGCTGATTCACATGCTGTGATATCGTAAAGAACTTTAAAGTCAAATTTTGTGTGAAAGTAGAAACATAGCCATTGGAATTTAAATTCTTCTGGCAATATTTTGAACTTGCTCCCACTCTCTAAGCCAAGCAGCCTGCTATTTGAAGGAAGTTGCCTAAGATTCTTAAAATAAAAAAGGGATGTTTTGCTGGGTAAATGTACATAAGGTATCTTAAGATAAGTAGCCTTGCAGAAGTAAAACATTCTGTACCATCAGTAAATATCTGCATCTTGTTTTATGTACAATATTAATGGGATAACACTAGATACAGATATTAAAAATAATTGATGTATAATTTCATATTAATGTTCATTGCTTTCAACATCTATATTTAGAAACAAGTACTTACTCCTCTTCTGCTGGGGCCAGCACTCAGGAAAACACGAGGAAATTATAAATGTTGGGTTGCATGTGTTGTGATTTCCCATGCAAATATGATAATGCAAATTATAGAGCCAGCTCTGGCTATAGGCATTGAAAAACTTGTAAGGAATTTCCTCTCTCTCTGATGACAATTCTCTCCCCTCCTTGTTCCTAACCTGTGGGCATAAACTGATTACAACAATAGAGTTGTTACCTTCAGTATTTTATTTTTCCCCCACAGGAATCTAAATATATTTTCTTCATCAAAGAAGAGATCATGAATGAGAATGACTATTTTATAAAACAAGGCATTATAAAAGGAAAGGAAACAGTGTTTGAATGCCTAAGCTTTCTGCAGGCAAACCCAATTAGCAATAAAGGAGCTTTGACTTTATGGGAAAACTATCATGGTAACGCTATTAGAATGAAAACCAGACTATTTTCAGACTTCATCCCTTTAAAAATCTTATGGTCATTTGCATGTTTTTTTTGCTATTGAATTTCCAACCTATTCATCAAGAGACAGACACTTTACACATTAAATTATGCTTTTGTGTGTGTATGTTCAATAGGTCTTTTCACTCCTGTAAATCCACTATTAGTCCTATTACAACGTTTGCTTATATCTTTTCTGTGTCAGGAAGCTTCTTTCTATTCAAGACTGAACGAAGTAACAACATTTCCTAATTTCATACAGTGCTGGTATATCAGAGCAACCCACTGAGCAGTTGTTCAGCTGTGAATTAGCTGTGTGAATTCCCTGGTCCTTCGCCCATTGTACGTGCCTGGGCACTCTGTGGGAGAAATCCCCTTTCCCATCACAGCAGTGCTGGGAGGTGCTTCCCTCCCCCTCTGCTCAGCAAATGGGCACATACCTAAAATGTCTTTGGTGATGATGAAGGCTACAGCTGTCTTAATTTTAAACCTGACATACTCAGTGTATGGTGTAATTCAGGCTTTGTCTATCTTCTGTCCTGAGATGCAGGAGGGTAAGACTTTTTAAAGCTTTGGGTGGCTCTCTGTCTCCTCTCTGTCATCCCAGCAAGTAACTGTCTCATGAATCATTTATGTATGATTCTTTTTTTCCCAGTTAAGATATACTATGGCCACAAGAGCTTGGAAATGCATACATTTAAATATATTTAAAGGATTTTAAAATCAAATTGACATATACAAAGTCCCTTGAGAGGTTTGAGTGAGGTTCTCTCTCTGAGAGAGATGGCAATTTAATAAAAGCACCAGGACTCCATAATAGATTTTATGTCTGAAATATAAAATTCCAAACTCACAGTACATCCCAGAATGGCCATAAATCATCATTACTTCTAAGCAGATAATGAGAAATTATTTGTAAACATGACTTAATTGGACACACACTGCTGATTCATTCTTTTATTTTACAGCTTTGGTGAGTAGCAGGCAGTAAAAAAAAATAGAAATTGAATGAGCTTTGAAGACTTAATTCTGTCAGCTAGGATTTTTCAAATGGAGAAAAAAATAATGAGCAGCCTTTGCAAATTCAAAACATGTTGTTTTCCTTCAATTCATCACTTTGATACTCACTTTATGTAAAGAAGGGGAATCTGGCCAAAGTGAGCATCCCTTGTCCCACTATCAGTAGATGCAGTTTTAGTTGTATTGAATTAAGTTTGTAGAACATAACATTTTGCTGGCTTTGGAGCTCAGCAGCAGCTGGATAATTGAACAATTATAAGGGGCAGCAGAAAGTTTACAGACTGCTCAAAAAGCACAGCCTTAAACCCTGTGCAGTGTGGAAGGCAGACATGAGGCAGAAAATATGAATCACAAAAACCTCTAAGCCCTTCTGCAGCAGAATATGGCTTTTGGGAGGTGTTGTGGGAAGCAGGGGGAAATACCGCCCTGAATATAAATTTTGTGATGTCAAAGTAATTTCCAGTAGCTCTAGAAGGGCAGCATTCTTTAGTAAGAACTTGGAACTATTGTAATAGAAATGCATTTTTTAGAGACAGCAGTAGGTAATAGAGTCTGTAGGGTAAACAAGGATAGGCAATAGCACAATATTTTGAGATTTCATGCTGTCACTCACTCTAGGGAAACAGAATTTACTTAAGTTACAAGAACTTCAGAAATAGGCATAATTTAATGCAGAGAGCATTAAGAAAGAATAGACTCTAAATTCTGTGCTGATTTATTTATTGTGCTAGCCAGCACTTTCAGCTTATGGCTAAACTATTAATATGCCAAGAGCAAAAGAAGAGACCTTTTCTTGTCAGCTGTTTCCACAGCTCCTGCCTCATTGTGTCCTTGTTTGACAGTAAATGAAGATGGCTTTTGAAAGTGTCATAACTGCCACACTAGCTTAAACATGATAAAATAATAATAATGAATTTATTTTCAGGCAATTGGATAATTTGTGGAGTACTGTGTGATGGTCAGGTATAATAATAATACTTAGCATTTTAATATGTTCTTTGTGCTTTGTAGCTATCAGTCAGTCATTACAACATCTTCATGAGGGAGATGGGAATGCTCTTCTTTTACAATGGGCAAAATAAGACTAAAGGGCAAATGACTGCCCAAGGCCATGCAATGGGAAAGTTGCAGAACTGGGATTAAAAAAGGGCAAATAGATGAACATTTACCTCATTGATGATATTTTTTCTGCATATATGGCAGATAAACTAGGAGGGATGCAAAGTTCCCTGTTAATAGAGAGATGAAGAGAGGTAGATTTTTTATTTTAATTACAGGCTATCTTCAGTGGAACTGTAAGTACTTTTTAAATTTTTTTTTTAAAATATGTTCTCTGAACTGTTAACTTTGCCCAGCTCAATGTAAAATAAAACAGATATATAATGAATTTTAATCTAGATTGTGAACCAAAGCTTAGTTAGTAAAAAATTAATCCAGGGCCTTTAAATACCTGCATCTATATAGTGAAGTTTTGTCTCCTGCATTATATAATGTATCTTTGAGATGATGTTTAATATGTGTTTTTATTGACAAGATCAAAACATACTGCTGAAATCATTGATAGGCATTGTGACTTCTTCATCCTCTGCCCTTTAGTGACAAGGAGATGGAATGATAACAAAGCAGAGCACTTGATGGACAATCAGTGACACAGTAGTAACTTTTTGATTAACCAGCTAATCTTCACCTGTAAGGTGCTGTGTATCTCTACATTCTTATCTTGCTGATATCTGACTAATAGAACATTCTATAAATTAATGGAAAGACAAAGGTCATATGAGTAAAGGTATCCATTTGTTATAAGATATCCTAAAATAATAATTTTATTAAATGAATATTTTTTTTAGATTGCCCTCACATACTTATGTGTTGTGTCTAAAATGTTTCTAGGATATGAATTAACTCATTACCAGCCATTTCAGGAATCTCCCTTGGACATGACACACCTTGATTTTTTGGGTCAGATTCTTAAATTGAAAATTAAATATGCCAGCTGGAAGGCAAAGGTTGTGTTTTTCAAAGGGGCTCCTGGTAGAAAAGCAATGTGTCTGTGTCCCAGGCAATGGCTTCAAGCATTCTGTTGAATTCAAAGCACTTTACTAGTCTACTAGGTATAAATGTCTGTCCTAACTGTGCTGGTTTTCCTGCTTTGTCTTGCCCAAACCTGCTGTACAATTTTATGATCTGTAGTGAAAACATACCCTTATTTTCTTCCCTCATTGAAAATATTTCAGTTAGATAATTTTGAAAATGTCACTTTAACTGCTTTACTGCATAGGGTGTGCATGGACATGGCCTAGTATTTTACAAAAAATGCAAACAGCAACAGTTATGAAACTGTTGGGAGCAGCCATTAGGACATCTTGTACCATCATCCCATCAGTCTTTGTGAGGGCAGGGGTGGGGGAAATAAACATCTAGGTCCTCCATGCACAATCTGTATGGCACATTCCCTGAGATTTAGGGAAGGAGTATTAACTACTCCTTAATTGTTGTTACTGGTAGATCTGTAACTCCATGGAGCTGCATGGGATCCACCCAAGGGTTCTAAGGGAGCTGGTGGAAATTCTCACTGAGCCCTTTGTACCATCTACCAGCAGCCCTGGTTAACCAGGAAAGTTCCAGTGGACAAAAAAATGTGATGCCCATCTACAAGGGCTGGGAGGATGTTTTAGGGAACTACAGGCTTGTCAGTCTGCTCTTGGTGCCAGGGAAGCTCATGGAGCAAATCATCTTAAGTGCCAGCACATGGCAGGACAGCTGGGGGATCAGACCCAGACAGGATGGGTTTGTGGAAGGCAGGTCCTGCTTGACTGACCTGACAAGGTCTCCTATGACAAGGTGACCTGCTTGGTGGATGAGGGAAATGCTGTGGATGTGTCTACCTGGACTTTAGGAAAGCCTTTGACACCACTTCCCACAGCATCTCCTGAAGAAGCTGGCTGCTCAAGGCAGATTGGATATTAGTAAAAGTTTCTTCACTAAAAGGGTTGCTCAGCATTGGAACAGGCTGCCCAGGGAAGTGCTTGAATCACCAACCCTGGGCCTATTTAAAAGACATGGTTTAGCAGTGAGGCTGGCAGCACTGAGCTAATGTTGGACTTGATCTTAAAGGTCTTTTCCAATCTAAATGATTTTATGATTCTGTGATTCCATTCCATGAATTGCTACAAAACCGAGTGGTAAATTGGACATTGAGACTTTTGTCTCTGTCCTTTCACAGAAAGAAAGGAGAAATAAGATTAATTCTATTTCAGTTTAGTTCTTGATTCGTGTGCTTATACACAGCTCACATACACTGGGGTTTCCCACCTGACCTCCAGCTGCCAGTGCAGTGGGGCACAAATCTCTCTTAAATCCTTTGTCTTATCTACTACTGCAAATAAATAAACTCTGTGCTAAGAATCAGACATGCAAGTGTCAGCTTCAGCTGATCTGATCACTAGAAGGAGCTATTTATAGTCAATGCAAAGAGCAGAGCTGTGAGATGAGGTTTTTTATGACCTATTTTGAAATTCTTCCTTAGGATGAGAAGAATGGCACCCTGGAGTCTAATGAGCATTAACTTGTTCTCCATCCATCCAGGAGAGCTGGCTTTGGTGTGATCTTAATCCTGAGAATCTCTCAGAGTGTGACTGAGCACAGAGCAGCCTGGGGCAGTTTGGGGCAGCTGATCCATCCCTTTGGTTTTGGTTTCTTGGGATGTTACTCTGCCTTAAGTTGAATTAAACTGCAGAAGCCCTTCTGTGTGCAAGCCAGTGTGCAAGGTGGAGGCTTGCCACAGGATTCCCCAGGTGCAGCATATTCAGCAGTTTTGTGAGAAATTTTAATTCCTTTTTTTGGTTGTAGAATCAGAGGCAATTTAGGCATAAAATTCAGAAGGCAGGTAGTTGTCCTGCAGAAACTTGGCAAGAACTTATAATCAGTTCAGCTGCTGTTTTCAGGCAGAAATTATCCATCTGTACTGCTGATTAATATGGCTGCTAACTTAACCAATATTAACAGGCCTTGCTGAAGAGATATTATTACATTAGAAGTGATTAAAGATACATTCCAAGCAGCGATGATTCTTGGAACCATACTTGTTATTGAAATGTTGACAACATTGATATCAGGATTTTAATATCCTGCTTGATAATTAAACTTCTGCCTAGCACAGATTTCCTCTGTGTCTGCTCTATGGGATCCAGATATTACTTCTGAGTTGCTGGAGAATTATATTCATGTACTGGTCAGTGAAAGATTGACATTAGTGTTTTTGTCTTGGTAATGTTTCATAAAGATGAGCCTAAAGTAACAAAAAGCAGCTGCCAGCTGAGGAGAAAAATTCAGGTTCTCTAGTCTCTGCATCTTCCAGCTTGTCTTCAGTTTCAGGGTAGAATGCTTCAGGGTACTCTGTGCTGCCAGATTTTCATTCAACAATGTTGGGGGGGTAGTTAGTCTAAGGAAAACAGAGACAATTCATAAAAGAAAACATCAAAGAATGATGAACTCCTTGCAGATGTCAGTGTAGTACAGCACACTTGACATGAATTATTGCTATTGTCAACTCTTCTTCTGGAGTGTGGAGAAGAATGGGCTCTGCTTCAGTTTGCTGCTTAATTCTTCATTTCCTTTAAAATAAATGAAATAAAAGACAGCTTATTAAAGAGGAGGAATTGTTTGTATGTTTGGAAGCTGCCATAAAATGGTGACTTCTATTTTACTGGTTTTGTTATATTTGTTATTTTTTCAGACTTTTTAATTAAGAAGACCTTTAGTGTGGCTTTCTAGGGGAAGAAGGGGGAGGCTTGTAACAACACACTGCATGTGTTTGCATAGCTTTCCAAATCTTCTTCTGGATAAGTTTGTTGACAAATATCCATCCAATGAAACAGAAAGGGAAGTGCTTTAAAGAAACATAATTTTAAAGAAAGTATACAGCCAAGCTGAAAAGAAAGGCCTAAATGAAAGAAAACTGCAGAGAAAATTCAGACACCAGGTAATCCATATGCAACAGTACAAGTAGTGGCTACCCTGTTTTTTGAAAATACATTATTTGTTGCTCACACTTTGCTAGATATCAGAGATGGAATTCATATAATTCATATAAGATGGAATTCATGTGTCCATACAACATGGACAGCTACACCTGAAACTTTCCCACTGGAGTTCCTTTACAATCAGTAAATATACAAATAACGAATAGTGGGTTTTTAGGATAAGAAGAAGGATTTTTAATAAGGGTCTCATTGAGTGTTTCTAGGAGCTGATGCCCTCAACAGTCAAACCACAAGGTCACAGGTATGGCACAGGCATTGTCATATTTGCCAGGAGTATCTCATATATTCTAGAGCATATCAGATGGCACTAAATGCTTGAGTGTCTAAACTGAACCCTATTAGTCCTAAACTTGGTCAGTGCCTCCTGGGATTTTATTTTATGCCACTTTTCCAATGCTATGACTGAGTACAAAATGCTTCCCCTAAATTGCTTTACTCCATGTGCTCCTGGGGGTTACCCAAAGTATCTTGTCTGAGTATTGAATCAAAGAAATCAACTTAACAGCTTGATACTGTTAAGAAAGCATTCCTTTATTACAACGCTGGGGCTGTGGAGGAATGCAGCTCCATGGTGTGCCCAGCTGAACAGTTTTCTCTTGAGTTTATGTGTCCTTTCCATTATGGCACTCTGTGAATCCCCCTCCAAGTCCTGTCCCCTCAGTACTGTCCACTGTCTGCAGCCACAGCTCCTTTTGGAGGGATGTTTCTGTGTTGTGGCTCTCAGCCTGTGCACAGTTCACACGTGCTGGCTTAAGGGTCTGTTATTGTCACGAGGGCCCTGGCTTTCCTCTTTAGGTAGGCACTGCCCCATCTCCCTCTTGTCTAAGCAGCTCCTTCTGTTCTTCCTTGATTTAGTATTCTGGAGGGGTATGGGCTTTTGTAACTGGATCCTGGTTGTGTAGTTTTCCCTTATCTTTGCAGCCTCTTGCTGTCTTTGTCCTCGAGCAGAGTAGTACTTAAACACTTAAGCAAAAATGTTAAACTTATATTTATGAAGTTTAAACAAAACGACAAAATTAAACATAACTACAAAATTCTTTGTATAGCTCCTTTCAGTATTTCCCCTGCCTTCTATGCCCAGTGCAACCCTACTTTTGGCAGCAGCAAAGGCCAAACTCAGTTGTATAAAACTTTTAAAACATACTAACTCAAGTTCTCTTCAGAATCCTTTTGAAACACAATGAGCGAGATATTGAATAACTGTCTCTAAGTGACAGAACTTTATTGGAGAAGGAAGAAGAAAAGAAATCAACTATAATTATGGGAATCTTATTGGCTGATGACAGGTAAGATGATCAGAATCTTTGCTCTTTTTCCTCACTGTACTGGAGAGCTCTGCTGTTTGGTGTGCTCAGCACCAATAGAATTCACTTTTAGTTGTGCCACCTAATGTTGTTCCTCACCAACCTCACTACTTTGTTCTTTCTCAGTGTTCTGTGCCCAAATGTTTTATTCTTTCTCAAACATGAGTCCACAGTCAGAAATGAGACAAGATACCTAAATTCTCATTGATTTCCCATTGGTTTCAGTGCAAGTTAGACACACAGACAGAACTTAGATTCTCAAATAGGTTTTATGAATGTGGATCTTCCCATTCTGAAAAGACCAAGTTGAGGGGAACAGAAAATGGAAAGAAATAAAAAGGGTTTTATTGCACACAAACTTATTTTCTTAGTTGTTTTCCAGTTTATTTTGAAATATATTTTGAGGAATTTCAGTCTCTCCATAAGAAAATGTAATTTTAAGAGGCTAATGAAAATCCTGTTATTCCAGTCATAGATGGGAGAGGCAGTATAGGAAAAGCTGTGCTTCTCATAATTTAAATCTTAGTGTCAGGTTCCTAGGGCTTTAGGGCTGGGTTTAAGCTTGAAAATGGAAGGATCTAATGTTCTATATGTAGATGTTATAGGTAATTCATAAAGATATATATTTTTAATTGATTGCCAGTATGGGGTTTTATAGCACAGTTTTGCCATTATTGTTCAGAGTGACATTGAATAATTGTGTACATTTGATTTCAGAAGGACAAAGTCTTCTTTTCTTTTGATAACAGCATATTTAACAGGTGTATTGTAGCCTATTAATTCTTCCACAAAATATGCCTAATAGCTTTATCTAGTAGTTTTTGTGTCAAGCTGAAAATGAATGGCTAAAACTTGAGAGGGGTGAAGGAGAATGTTCATAATTATGCAAATACAACTTTGCAATGAAAGGAAATTTTGCTCTCCAGCAGGATCTGACAGGAGTTTATGTAACAAAGCTTTGTAAGACTCTGTAGATAAATGATGATGATATACAGCCTTCAATATTTAAATCTGCACCTCATCCATCTTAACAGGACTCTTTGGATGGAGGACTGTTTTGAGACCTTTGTTTAGAGTTCAGAAGGTTGAACATCTGATTTAGCCAAGGTGTCCCACTAAGCTACAGACAGACCAGGTTTCTGTGTCTGACAGCAAACCAGAACTAGCATATTGCCACATCCAGCTGCCTGTGATGCCTCAGGTCTATTGTCTTTGAATAATCTGTCTATGAATGTTTATACATTCATAGGGCAGGAGTTTACTTCATCATGAGTCTAATAATATGTCTGAACTCTTGCTTCTTTGTCTGCAATATAGCAATTACATTTCATTGTGACAATATCTTCTTGCTTTGGGGTTAGTGTGTATTCCTGTGTATGCAATATTATCGATGTACACATTGATAATTTTATATACCCTAGTCTTGCTTGAAAAGATCATGTGTCATGATGCAGAAAGCCTGGAAGGTTTTGTGTTTTCTATGTCATCATAAAATTAACAATTGTTGTGTGCGGATGCTAACCTGAGTCGGGGAAAAAGAGCAGGGTGAATTTTCCCAAGCTACTCACAGGAAAACAGAAAGGAAGGAATTAATAACAAGTCTAACACCTGCTGTTGTGCACAGGACAATGCTTGAGAGACGTGATGTTTTGGTAAAAGCATGTTTGCAAGGGGTGTTGCCTTCCTTGGACCAATGAGCTGATTCTATCCTTTGTTCTGTGATCCAGTCTATAGAAGTGTGATTGCTTCTGCAATAAAAAGCATCTTTGCCTTCTGAGGAAGCCTGTGTTGCTGTGTTCTTTTAGCTGCTCCTAGCCCTACAGCGACAGTTGTGATCAATGAGGATGGATTTTAATTTTTAAGTTGTTGATATATATGAATGTGTATTATGGCAATAAGTTCAGTGGCCACTACAAAAGAACAATCCAATTTTTTGAGAAAGACTGGCAGGAATGGTGTATCTTGAGAAGAGTTAGTGAACTCAGTTTAAAGCTGTCAATGTATAAGATCCTCCCAGTGGACTTGATTAAATATTTTCACAGGATTCAAAGTCAGGATTAGCACTTCCACTTTTTTTTTTTCAGAAAGAAAGCAAAGAGTCAGATTCATTGGGCTGCTCTGGCAGCTTTGCACTGTATCAGCAACACAAAGCAATAACAAAGCTTTTTTAACAGGCCTGTTAAAGGTGCTTTACAGCTGCTTTGCATCACTGGAGTGGTACAAAGCAGCCGGCAGCCACTGGTGGATCTGGCTCGACATGCTTGGCAGTCTGCTGCTAGTGCTGGTCACAGCAGGAGAGTTGTGAATGACCCCAGCATGAACTGCATGAGTGATGTTTGCTAATGGCAGCGTTGGACTGTTGGCATGGAAGCCAGAGAGGTATCAAAAGGCAGAGAAAGCCTTTCCTGACACTAGAGCTAGACTGACTTACAGTAACGTTTCTTGTGTCCAGTGTTACTCTGCTTCACAGAGCCCTTTTCTAGGAATCCCTTTGGAACAATATTCTTTTGAGATGGAGTGTTTTTCAGTAAAAGGAGAAAGTCTCCATCTCTAGTGCCTCTGTCTTCTTTTCATGGCTTCACTGGTTTGAAGTGGCTGACATAGCATGACTGTGTGCATCAGTCCTTATCAAAGTGCTGTTTTGTTCTTCTGTGGCACTTTCCTGACCTGAAATCACAGGCAAGCCAAAGCTGTGCGTGACTTGTGGGCAGACCTCTGGATTTGACTTACCACAAGGACAGGTCACCCTGTGTGCCTTCCCTGGAGATTTTTTTTCTGAAAATATTTGCTTCCTAATATAAACCTATGGGGCCTGTGTTTTTGAATTTTTTTGCATTGCATGTGTCCTCCTTACAGTCAGGGCTGGAGACAAAATCTTTAAGTTCATGGTGCTGAACCTCTGTCATATATTTTTAAAAACTGTTTTATTAAATTTAACATTGTTAAATGTTAAATAATACCTTCAATGAGCTTCCCCTGGGTTGAGGGTGCTGGTAGTTGGAGGCTGTGCCCCAGGCTGGCAGCTGGCAACACCTTTGAAAATCTTTTGCAGGGATGTCCTGTCCCAGAAAGTGCATTAGTTTGTTTACAAATGGATGAATTACAATGAATTTAACATCCACAAATGCTGTCAACTTTTGGCTATTTGCATGCTCAGTAGTGAGACAGATAAAAAGGTACTCTGAAAAGTGTCTAAGATGTCAGAAATCATCTTTTGGCTGAGCAGTGACTGCTTCAACCAAACGGAACTAAAATGGAGAGAGAAAGCTCTGGAAATCTACCTGTGACCTTGTTTCTTGTCCTCTGAAGCTCCCATCCATCAAAGTGCATAGCATCTTGCTGGCCTGCTTGCTAAGCTGGGACAACCAGGAAATGACAGTGTTTAAAATTGCCTTTTCTCACCTCCAGCTTCTCAAGAAACAACCCTTCTTTTCGAGCAAAGAGCTATCCACAGCAAATACTGAGTGAGCACATTCATCCCAGGGAGCCGTTTGTCAGCTCCAGTTGGGATTACTGGATAATGCTCTTCCCGCTGGTGCACAATATGGCTTAGGCTACCCCATACTGCAGTTCCCATCGTGATTGCTGGGCTCCTGGTGGCTGTTCAGTGTCCTGGTTCACTCTTCAGAGCCATCAGTGCAACAAACCTTGGTTATTTTAAAGGGTCTTTACCTGTATGATTTTTTTAACTGTCCTGACCAAGAAATAAAGACATGGTCTACAAGTACCTGAATCAAAACCTTCTTTACTAAAAAAAGAAAAAATAAAAAAAAAAAAAAAAAAGGGGGAAAGCTATAAAACAAATTTTGCAACAGAATAGGTGAATTAAGCATCCTACTGTTCCAATTATGTAACCACATAATGGTCTTTTTTCTAGCATGATGAGAATGATGCTCTCAACCTCTAAGTACTGGCAGTTCTTTTTAACCCAAATCCACTCAAACAAGAGAAAAGAAAATATGGCAAGTAAAAAAAAAAAAAGCCAACAGACAAAAACACATACAAGGATGTCCCTTAGCAACATTTTGACAGTGGAAACAGAAAAAAATGTTGAATAGTGCACAAAGTCACCTGGATACCTCGGACTTAGATACAGAGTGCAAGATAATTAGACACAGTGATGATGGGTAGCACACAGTGCAATAGGTGAACAATTCCAGTGTCTCTTCTGTAGCTTTCCCTGCAGTGACTGGTAGGATCTTTGTGTGGGTGTGCACATGGGTAAGAAAGAAAGAGAACAGAGTGAAGCGAGCGGCCAAATCGCTCACGCTGGAACAAGTTTGCTGACAGGGCAGAGAAATGAGTGAAAGCCCTGCAGCACACATCGAGCGGGTTGGTCCCTCACCAGGGCAGCTGGCACACAGACGGGCTGGTGCAGAGGGGTGCAGAGCTGGTTTAACCATCACGCTCCCCGCGAGTCTGCGTGTGCGCGCTGTAGCTGCAAGCAAAGTCTTCTCCTGCCCTCCCAGCCCAAATGGGTGGGACAAGGCAGGTTGTGAGGAGAGATTGGATTGCTGCCCAACAGGCTTTCTGACCTTCTTGGTTAATTATATCAGGTTTTGGAATGCAGTTTAGTCTTGAAAAGTTGATCTGGGCTATCAGCACTTTGGAAGAGTTTCATCTTCTGCAGTGCAGTGCTTTCTGGAACAGGTTGGAATGCAAATGATTTTGGTTGCTAAATATTTTTTCTAAAAATCCAAAATGGAAAATGAATACTTTAGATGAAGGATCCTAGCTGAGTAAAGCTGACACCAGTCTGATTCTTCAAAGATTCTTCCAAAAGAAAAGGATTCTGTTCATTTCCCTTGTCTATGACTGTTGCACAGTCTTTGTGTATTGAGATCCTCTGTAGACACCACTAATCCTGAGAGGGAGCAGATTTCCACATCCTATTTATGTGCAAAAGATGGATAAGGCAAACCAGTTTTCCCTGTCTTAGGTTTTCTTGTAGGGACACAATTGCCTGACATACAGTAAAGTTTGTAGGTCATAGTGTCCAGTTCCAACTTTACCTGAAAATGAATGACCTGCCTGGTTCTTGGCGCTTTCTTGTTATTGTCCTTGCATATTTGGGGAATTTATCTTTTCTTTTTTTAATGATTAGATGCAATGGAGAGTGGAAGGATGGATGGCAAATAGTCAGAAGGGTGTCTCTGGGCAGGGATCACTGACTCAGTGTGGTATCAGGCTCTCACTTCCATGAGTTGAAAAGCTTATGAGTCTAACAGGGGATAGTGATGGCCAGTGATGCAATCCAGATTCCCACCATGAAATGCCATGCTCTGTGTTTCTAGTTTTATTTCATATGTTGCTTTCTACTGGACTCTGTATGCCAAGAAATAGGTACAGACAATCCTGATTCTAAGTATAAAATATCTGAAATGTCATTTTCTGTGTACACGGAAAAACAAATGGACACAATAGCACTTGCTGTGGGTAACAGCTGATTTTTATCAAATAACCCTGTACTATTGAACAGTGTGTTGCTGACATATACAAGAAACTCTAAAAAAATTGCAACCTCATCTGAAATTAATATTTTTTTTTTCAAAATGCTGCTGTGGAAAACAGATTATCTGGGATATGTTTCCCAGATTTATTATCTAAGCCACAAAAGAAAAAAAAATTACATTTTGTTTGTTTACTTGTTTAGTTTTTTTCCAAATGTTTGTGATGTGTGCAAAGGAGAGGAAAAGAGTTTCTCTGATCTTAATTCTCTGTTATAGTGCGTCAGGAACCACCCTGTAGAGTCACAATTGTTTAGATGAAAAATTTGTGTAGAATGCACATCATGTGTATAATTAATTCAGTGCATTTCTCCCAATTAATGAAACTATTAATAATCTTATAGTTATGTTCCTTTCTTTTTAAAGCATTCAAGATTTTTTTTTTCCTATTATTCCTAGCAGCCAAATTGTACTGGAGTCACAATTTGCTTTACAAGTGTCCCCAAGTGAGTGAACAGGAGCAGCCTTTGAAGTGATTCATATCAAGTATTTTGTGCTTTAATCAGCCTTTTTGGTTCATTTCTCTGTAAGGTCATAAACCACTTGATATTTAAACAGCTAAGGATATTTGCATGCATTTTTATGACAATTCTGTCTGAAATGATGGTAAATATATTTTCCAGTGTAGGCAGAAGTAATATTTCATGTAAGCAGAGCCTTAGTCATACCTGAAATAATGCAGTTGTGTAATATTATTTTGAATAATGTATCTCTAGCACATGTACAGTTTTAAAATTTTATAGTACAACAGGAATCTCTTAGCTGACTAGAGTAGGCATGGTGACTGAAACATATAGAAGTGAAAATGGAGCAGCTATTCTTCTTACCTTGTAAAAAATTTAACCAAAAGGAAAATCATCTGCCAGACTGCAGACTGAGAAGATGTGGCTGTATATTACCAAAATCACAGCAAGTTGTTTCCCTGCTTCCTGGAATATGCTTGTAAATGAGATAGTTTATATCTTCATTTTATGCCCCTAGAATTTTAAAAGAATCTGCAGGTTTTAATTTGTAGATCACCATCCCTTACTAATGACAGAAGCCTTTCTCTTAATTTTGTTCTCTGCTTCTAAAACTATAAATTCATCTACAGATAAGAACTATCAGAAATATTCCTCTCACTGACTAATTTAGTCACTTTCAGCCAAAATTCTGCCAATAAAAATAGGAGTGTTTAAAGCAACATTGGGGAAAAAAGTGCAAAACTTGAATTACAGTAAGTGTTTGAATGTTCCAAGAGGAATCACTCTTGCCTAAGTGTAGATGTCTACATAGAAATGTTTGTTCCAAGTGGTCAGTGGAGAGTAATGAATATTTCTGGGATATGTTTTAGCTGGTTTAGATTTCTTAGGGTCTTCCCCTGCAATGACTTTCAATCCAAATATTGTTTCATGCTGAAAAGGAGTCTGACCTACAGGTTTGGAAGTGAATCAATGCCAGACTGTTGCATTGAATACATCTACATTTGGGGATGGAAGTTCCTCTCTCCCTCGAGCATTTTACTTCCATTTTGAATTTCCATCCTGTTACATACTTATGTGTTACCTTGCACAAACTATGACTTTAATCAAGCCAAGGGGTGGGAATACTTGTCATGTTTTAGGTGAGGCTGAACAGGTAGCTAAAATACCAGGGCTGATTGTCCAGAGTGCTGTGCAGCCTTTTAAAAAATACTGCCATTGAAAAGATATTTTCTCTAGGAGATTTTTCTCAGAAATATAGCTATGATTGTAAAATTGGCATTTAAATATCTGGGAAGCAAAAAGTAAGGCTTTGGCTGTTTATACCCATGGGCCATTAACCTTAGAATCAATAACACTGATTTCTCACAGGGTCTGCAAAACAAACTCAGCCTGTAGACTGCAACATATAACTGACTTCTGAAGAGTGGTAGATGTGAGCATTTTTATGTAGAACCTTCCCTTAGCTGTGGCATCATTTGAGATATTCATATTAGCTTCATTAAGCTTGACAGACACTGCTGACTGCAACAATTTAATGAGCCAACGAGTATTTAATTGTGCTCTACTGTCAGAGCATGTGTGGTGAAGTCCACAAAAGTTAATGGCCATCTACAGTCTCTGAATCAGTGCAATAGAGAATATCTGTGATAAGCAGAATATTGAAGACTAATGTCAAAACTTTGGCAAGGAAAATATGGCAAAACTTGACTACATTTTAGATGGGTCTGAAAGTAAAACCTTTTATGCATTTCATCTCTCATCCTTTCAATGTCTCTGTCACATTTAAAAATGAAGTGTTCAGGAAAAAAGTTATGTAGATGCCTCACTGAATGTTATCAGATTTTGATAACACTGAATCCTGTGGAAACTATTCTTACATTGTTGTAACGTGTCTGGTATGTAAAAGCATTGAGCTGTCTCTTGTCAAGAAGAAATATATTATTCTTGGAGAAGTAACCCTCAAAGTTTTGGTTTCTCAGGAAAATGAGAAAATTTTTTGTCCAACTAATTAGAAGAGCTGTTTCATTTTTTATACTTTCCTGCTTGTAGTAGATAGAGTTTCCTCAGCAAAAAAGAAAGATGGATGTGCTAGGTAAGTGTGAGAAATGAAATGCATATGGAGTAAAAAGCAGAAAGGAAAAAATCAAAATGTTAAACAATCCATCTAGTAAATGAAGAGACAAAAATAGTATTTAATCAAATATGAGAAAACAAGTAACAAATGTGAGCAAACTGAAAAAAAAAAGTTAAGTGAAAAATTACATGACATAAAAATTTATTGATCAAGCTAAAAAAGTCTGAGATGACACGAGAAACACGTTCATAAGTGGCTGAGCCACAGGTTTAAAACATTAACTTGTCAACAGATTTCTTGTTCATATTCTTGAATGTGAAACTGATGTCCAATTTCATGTTAAATTATTCCAAGTTGTTTCATTAATTGAGATGTTTGCTCTGATAATGCTTCCATCATTGAACTTTAATATACAGATTTCCCCAGGATGGTGATTTTCTTGATTAAATTGCAGATAACATCAGAAAAAGGCTATTAAGTAACAATTTATGAAATGGAATATTGAGCTGACCAGAATAAATCTGATTGTGTATGTTTTTCTTAAACCTGAGTATCTGTATTTTCAGTCACTAATGAATTCTGGTTTTGAAACAGAAGTACTGCTCTTTTTACTGGGCAATAAATAATGAATGCTTTTGTAAGGAGAAGCCAAGTGACCTCCTTGATTTTAATTCAGTGGTAAGATTTAATTGTTAGAAGAGTTTGGATTAATGTAAAAAATGTTCAGAAAATGCAACATAGATGATAAAGAAATGGACTTATTGCAACACAATTTTGTTGTCCAAATGTAGTCAGTTCTTACTGACCTTTCTTTCAGTGCCTGTATATAAAACACCATAGAATAACAATATTATTTTTGTTGTAAGAGTCCCTTCATGGACTTGAAGTTCAATTATATTGCTTGGAAGCAAGTGCAGACCAGGAGTCTTTTTCAGCTGTCAGTTTGCATGTGGACATCTCATTTTGTAAGTTAGAAAAGTTTAGAGGTGTAGATGTGCTGTTCTATGCCACAGGACCTCAGGGCTGCACATGGCCATGAGCACATCATGTTTGCTTACATACTGTCTTAGAGAAAGATGGGGTGCATGAGAAGCAGCAGGAATCACTCCTGGGCTCACTGTTAGGATTGTCACTCGCTCTCCTGAGTGGTTCCCACATTTTACATGAAATGGTTGCTGTTAAACTGTAGCAGTAGGAGCTATGACCACTCACACAGGTGTGCTAGTCTGGGTTAAATGCCAAAAACTCTGGATTACAAAGTCAGACATTTTCCATTACTGTTGCTTCGTAGGTCTCCTATTCTGTAAAATTTCAGTTCATCCACAATAGGATCTCTTCCCATTCAAAAATGCTTAGAATTTGATTATAATTTGAGTGTTTTCCTGGTAAGTAGTAATTGTCTAATCTCTTTAGGCAGAGAAGCTTATTGAACCCTTGCCTCCTCACTGCCAAGATGAGCACAGGAGCAGTAGGAGTTTACATGAAAGCAACAAGTGGTGTATCCTTCTCTGTGGCATTTTAAAGGAAAGCACAGGAAACTCCACTTGCTGGAGGAGATGAGCTGGAAATACCAGCTAGATCACTTATCAAATGGACTTAGATAGATGTCCAAACCAGGTGTAGATAATGAGATTATCTGCTGCTCAGCTCTACAGGCTTGCTGGTCTGCACAAAGTTGCAAGTTCAGGGGCATGGCTGTGTGTTCCAATTGAATGTGGAGTTGTTGTCTGTTTGGGCACAGACACTTATGCAGGCATGTCTCTGGTTCTCTGTTCTTAAGTATTTCCCCAAGCCATTCCTGCCAAAGAAAGGGCACATTTGTACCTTCTGTGCTCAGGATGGTGTGTGTGTCTGGCATGGTGTCTGGTTTGTGCATGACACAGGCTGCAGTGTCTAATCTTGTGGCTGGAAGATTGTATGGCAATTCTGTAAGTCATTAAGCTAGCTAGATCTGGAACTTTAAGTTCTTAAAAAGTAAAGTGGCTATATCTACATCTGTAGCTAATAACCAAAAAATATATTTGATTTTAAGGTATTTGTTTAGGTCCTTGCAAATGGAAATGGTTTCCTGACTCTTTTAGGATTTTACCTTTCAAAATCTTGGCTGGAGTCCCAAAAACACGTGAAAGAACAAACTGAGCCTTCTAAACATGGCAATCAGCCATCACCTGCTGTTGGGAGCCCATGTGACAAGAGCAGTGCCAAGTCCTGAGCTGTGAAGCAGGTCAGCTCAGTAGCAGCCATCACCTGCAGCTGCTTGTTGACTTGTTGAGTCTAATGTGATAATGAGAAATGCATTGGTCTTTGTGGATACTGGTGAGACTCAGAGGGAAAAAGCAGCTTGACTTTTCCCAAGCTACTCAAAGGTAAACAGAAGGGAAAGAATAACAAAGCTAGCACTTGCTGTTGTGGACAGGAGTGGGTGAGAAATTTGATGTTTTGGTAAAAGCATGTTTACAAGAGGTGTTGCCTTCCTTGGACCAATGAGCTTGATCCTGTCCTTGGTTCTGCAATCCAGTCTATAAAAATGTGTCTGCTTCTGCAATAAATTGCTTCTTTTGCCTTCTGGAGGAAGCCTATGTTGCTGTGTTCTTTCTCTGCTCCTAGCCTTACAGCAACAGATATTGACATTAAATACCTGTGCAGATATTCAGAGAGAAGATGTTTAAGGAGTTCTGGGATCAGAAAACAGAGATGAGGGATGGAAGATTGTGTTCTTAGTCCTCATGGCAAACTTCAGTGAAGTGTGAGGGAAGGACAAGGTAACAGTTGGGTTACAGATGATAATGAGCCTATTTGGTATAACTGAGCTGAACAGGCTAAGAAATTAATATTTTCATTTGAGAGATGTGGCTTCAGAAGAGTGTTGAAAAGTATCACTCTTTGGCATGCAGGCCAAGTTGTGCTGTTGGAACAGAAGTTTTTGTAATACAGATCTAGCACTCTCCTTTAGGAATATGTGAAGTGTGATGGTATCTGTTGGAGACTCCCTTGATTTAAACTACTATCTGATTGATAGTAGTGATGAACATGATGAACAAATGATAGAACAATATTGGTGCAAGTTTAGTGGTTTTTTGAACCAGCAGAACATTTTTAAACATTTTTTTCTGAATTTTGTTTTTCATGAAGTCACACTGCTGTGGTTAAATTTTCTTTCTGAATGAATAAAATAATTGAAGTAAATTCTGTCAGTGAAGGGTGATAGCAGCAAAAATGATACTTTTGGGCACAAAGCTCTCATTTGTTATAGAATAATTAAAGTCTAGCATCAGATGTTCATATATAAATACATGTAATTACGCTTTCTGTCTACTTTAAAAGAAACTAGAAACTACAGTAATTTCCCAAGTTTAGTTTTTAATGCTATTAAAGTCAAGCAGAACCAGCTGGTACTGCACTATTTTTGCTTTTCAGGATGGTGAAAATCTTTGTAAATGTTTGCTGTGAGATTTCCAAAGATCATGCCACAAAGGGCAAAGAAATCTTATAAGATTTAGTAAAGAGGTTTTGAACATAAGTATTATAGACTGGATTCACTTTCATCCACAGAAAATTGCATACATAACTAGAATTAACACACACTTGTCTCTGAACACACTTCTGTGGCTGAAACCAACTTCTGCTAAAACTTCTAACAGGCAGATTTTCAGTGTTGACGTTCTAAAACTTTTGATAATACTTTTTCACTAGATGTCTGTATACACCTCCTTTTAGTCTCTTTATTGTGCACCTAAAAGCTTTATTTTTCAGATCTTCTATTTCTTTGTCCAAAAGCCACAGCTGTAGATTGTTAAAAACATCTTGGAAAGACATGGTTGCTAAACACGCCTTAGTCTGTCTAGTTTATCCTCATCATATGGAATTTAATTGCTTTGAGTTAATATTAAATAATTATCAAGAGTTCAAATGATTTAAATTTTTGTGCATTTATGGATGCTCTGTGAATTAAAAAATATTATAGATATTCCATTTACTGTAGATACTAGATTTTAGATGCTGTATAGTTGGATTATTAGTACCAATAACATAATTTTTACTATGTATTTTCTGGAGGTGTTCATAATATGCTGTTAGTTTGCAAGCAGAATAAGAAATGCAGCAGTTTCATCTACAGCCCTTTAAAATCTCTTGGTCTCAGTATGTTGCTAACAGGCTGCAATTCTATCTGGTGGAAATAAGAAAACATGTTTGATATTTGGTGTGAGAGGGAATCCAAAGCTAACAGGTAATTTATTGGCTTCTGGTCTCATAGGTTCATACTCTGGCATTTCTGAATCACTTGGGATTTAAACAAATCTCCACATGCAAACTAAAATTCCATTGGATCTATTAAGTTGTTTTTAAAATGTGTTTTCAAGTCCTTGAAGCTTTTGATCTGCATTCACGTGAAATTTGAGCCAACTTTGACATGTGGATGCCAAACCCCATGAGCTTACATTCTGGAACCTGGTAGCAGAGCTGCAGCACTATGAAAACTTGCTTGGGACTCTTTCACAACAGGTGAAGTTAAGCATGGCTTGAGGCCAAGATGCATTGCAGTTGATTTCATCAACAAATTTTTCTGAGCTTAAGTCGCTTTTTTAAAAATTTTACTGTTTAGGGGAGAGCACTAAAACATTGGACTAAATGGGTTGTCTCAAAAATAAGCAAACTTATTGATTGTCTGGAACAGGAGTTGAAGAGTCAGTATTTGATCTACTCCACTTTGGGACTGGATAAATCTTTTGTTCATATGCACTGATTGCTCCCAGTAGACAAAACAAAAATTCCATCACAGGAAAATAAACAGGAGATTTAAAGAAAGCGTGAAGGAAAGAAGTTTTCAAAGTGTACTGTAGCTTTTCAGTCTACCTCCAAGCCCTGTTAATTCACCCTAAATCAAGCACTAAACATATGGTATGCACAGATGGTTCATGCAGCTGCTCAGGCCTAGAATCCAGGTGGGTGTTTCTCTGCAGTTTCATCATATTTTCTTTCAAAATTGTTTTCCAGTTTTAATGAGAAATTTTATGAAAATGCAGCAATAAAAAAATGTCTCAGGTTAAGAATGTTGGGAATAGACAATGTCCTCATTTGTGCTAACTTGCATTATGCCCTGGTGTCAGGCCCTGGACCTGAACTGGGGACCCCCAGGGCACTTTTCTCAATGGTTATTTCAGCATTTGCTTAATATATCCCTATATATCTATATCATCTATATCTATATCTATATCATCTATATCATCTATATCTATATCTATATCATCTATATAATCTATATCATCTATATCTATCTATCTGTCTATCTATCTATCTATCTATCTATCTATCTATCTATCTATCTATCTATCTATCTATCTATCTATCTATCTATCTATCTATCTATCTATCTATCTATCTATCTATCTATCTATCTATCTATCTATCTATCTAATCTATCTATCTATCTATCTGTACATGGGTGCTGAGATTCCTGTACCAGCTCACTAGCACACAAGAAAAAACAGTAGGTTTATTTCCCCAGAGAAGATAACAGTGAGGAAGGACTCCCAATACAGAGCAGGTGGTCAGTGGGAGTTATTGGAATCAGATAAAATTATTTAGACCTTTATAAATGGTAAGTGTTCATACCAAGACTATGTGATACTTTGGAGTAGTGGGATTTTTTTCCCTTTGTAGAGCAACAGATTGAATCAAATATGTCCTAAGAAACACAGGATCACACTGGATTGTCTTGTTGTCAATTCTGTTCTATTCTCCACCAAAGTACTCAATATAAATTGTGGATGTTAGGAGAATTTAGTACTGATACTTTCTGCATCAAAAACCTAACTTGTTTCTTGGCTTTTCTGCAGGGCTCTCACATTTAGAAATCTATCAGAAGGAGATCTGCAATTGTTGTCTCTCTGGATCCTTGTCTCTTTCTTATTACACTGCTATTTTATTACCCTTCCTTGGGTCATGTGAAAGAGTCACTTGTGCTGTGCTGCCTGGAGCCAAGGTGCTCTGCTTAGAGGGGATTGCAGCAGACCTGTCTGGAGAGATCCAGCATCCCAGTTCACTGAGATGCTGTGGTTTGAGAGAGGTGACTGGCTAAAGGCTTCAGAAATACAATTGGATTAAATATAGTTTCTGATATTTTCATTATTGAAATAAAGTTGCAGGTTTTACAGACTATGAGATCATGTTTTGTTCTTAAGATTAAAGAATTGAAGTCCAAAAATTACAGCCCTCAGGATCTCACCAAGCAGCTGCCTAATTCTAGAACTGTCTGAATAACATACACAAAAAAACCCCATGTAATGCTACCAGTATTCACCCTGTTCTCTAGACTTGAGAATCTTGATCAAAGAAAGGTTTCTTCCAGAAGTTAAAAAAATGACGAGCCAAGCAGACTTGAACTAATAATTTGGTGAAATGAAAGGGATCATTCTTCTTTTCCTTCCCTGACCTGCTCTGTGTGCACCCTCCAAAGTGTACCTTGCACTGCTTTTGGAGTTTGTCAAAGCATTGATTCATTTAACAGAATTTGGGCAGATAACTAACCTAGCAATAAAATGAGTATTTTCCTGATTTCAGCTGATCACTGGGGAACCATATTGGAAAAAGGAAGAGGACAAGAGGAACAGGAGGAGGGTTAGGATCATTATTAACAGGAGCAGTTGCCAAGTAAATCTGAATTAGTTCAGCTGCCTCACTAAAGCTCATTTTATAGAGATGATGGATGGCATGAGGACCTGTACCTTAGTAAAATACAGATTAGTAAAGATTCTCTGTTAGCTGACTTGGGTTGCTTCACACTTGGTTTTTAAAGATTTAATTGAGGTCCTTTGCTTCCTCTACTCACGGATTGTGTATAGGACTGTGGATTTTAGCATTTAAGTTACTGCTGGGCAATATGTTGCTCAGCTTTGCAGTTCTCAACCCCGTGACAGATCTGTGCCTATCTTTACTGTAGGGGTTGACATTGGAATTATCTTTAGTCTTTTCTGAGACAAAGTTCATGTAGATTAAAATTCAACCAGTGCTTTTCCTGTAGAAAAATGACAGGCAAAACAGAGAGGAGATTGCTTGGTATAAATAAATAAAATGAATTAGCTAGAAGTAATGAAGTTATCCTCCAGCTGATGATCTTGTCTGTTTTATTTCATTTTTGGCTCAAACCACTCTGACTGGGATTTTTATTTACCTGTGTTTAAACAGGCTTATCTCCACTGCAATTTTAAGCATTTTTTTATATTGAGACCTACAGGACGACCTCTAGATCTGGGCTTTTTAAAATTTAATATAAGTCCTTTTAGATGAAATTGCTTCAAGATATGGTTCCTTTCTGCTCTTCAGTAAAATTTCATTAAGTGGCTCGATCTAAAATATTGGATGGATTTATCTCAGAGTAAATGTCTTTATTATTCCCCTTCAAAATAAAACATTTCTCTTAGAAAAAGATTGAAAGATTGCTTTCTACTGATATGACTACAGTCCAATAATAATTGAGGCGACTCCTAGATTCTTTGTCAGGAATGGCATTTTTCTGCCTGGAAACTTTCATGTAAATACATTCTCACTGCTGTAACAGAAACCCTCCCCAGTCTAACCTAGTTCATCAGGAACCGTGGGAATTGACATTTTAGGAAATCTAAACCTGGATTTGTTGGTTATAAAAGAAGTAAAAGATACAGGGGGATACTTTAGATGAGATGTTTTGCTGCAGAATAATAAAATCTAGATTCTGTCGAGCATGTAAGACTGAAGATCATAAGTAGTCTTGTTAAATTAGAAAATAGAAGATTTATTTATTTATACAATAATCTTGTAATGTGCCTTGGTGCAATATTGATCACAAAATTTTATCTCAAGCAAATATTGTCCTTATTGGTTTACTTCTATTGAAACCACTTTTAAAAGAAATTTATTTTTTAAGTTGAATTGAAAGCTTTTCATGAGTTTGTGTGTGAAAACGGGGGTCAAGCTAGGTATCTGCTGTATGTAGGAGAAATTAGGGGTGTGTATGTATTAAGAATTTATGTATCCATGGCGAGAGGAAAGGATACTAAAGTTATTCAGAATTTTATAACCCATGAATTATTTTTTATTCTTGTTTGCTCAGTTTCTAATTTGAATTTTAAGATTATTAAAGAAGTAACTTTCAGTACAAGGGTCATACACACTTTTATTCCTAACATTACATCTGAGATACCTTCAGATTTTTTCATCTTCTTTGTACAGATTTAAGAAGAAAAGCCATAAGTATTAGTTCAAAGGATCACAAATATGTCCAAGTGATAGTGCTTTAAGTATATGTTGATGAAGCACTTTTGCATACTGAATTTCAGGTCAAAATATCTCAAAACATATTAGTACTGAACATTAAATAAAAGTTTTAATCTCAAAAGTAAGTTCAATTCTTTTTGAACTTTTGCAAGAACTTGGCTGACTTCTCCTCATTATATTTGCCTTTCTATATATCTGCTTTTGGACTATTTCCAAACAACTAGAAGTATAAAATACAATACCTTTTCTCCTGAGATTTGCCGTCCAAGTTTTCTCACTTCAGAGTGTAACAGGGCTCTGACTTGATTTTTAAGATGAATAATAGTTTAGATGAGAAAAAATGTTCTTGTGTGCCTATACAAACCAAATTTTAGCTTAGTTTAGGATACTAAATGAGTTTATTCATCCAGAGAATGGGCAGAATATAAAGTGGTGATTGTACAAAAGCTTCAGGAATCAGTGATTCTAGGCACACCAGTGTATTTAGACTAGGTTTTTAATCTCTCGGCTCTGATTTAACAATAAAGCACAAAGAAACAATTATATATTAATTTTTAATTTTCTGTATGCTATTTAGTTACATTTTATATGTTAATGGTGGTTTCAAAGCACTATGCAAAGAGGCAGATCTTTTGGATTCACTCCCCAGCAATCAGTTATCGAGCTGAGGTGGCAGTGAATGGCTCAGCATTTTGTTTTTTATGGTCAGTGAATGAAGCCTGATGAAACTTTGCAAATAGGAGTCCATGGCAAGAGGGTGCAGAGGGAAAGTCAGGATTAGTGCCAGAACTCGGATGCTGCCTTTGCTTCCAAGTGCTGCTGTTGGGTACAAAGGAATTTCTAATCCCACCTGAAGTTCATCCAGAACCTTGCTGTAGAAAAACAAAGTAACCTTCTAGTAAAATTGCTAATCACCTTTGGGACAACAAAACGTAAACAAAGAAATGATCTTAAAAACTGTGATTGGAGCCTGTAGCATTTTAATGACTTGGGAGCTATCACTGTATTGCTTTACAAACAAACAGAAACCAATACCAACTTGTCTCCTGGGCAGGAAGTAATTGTGCAATGACTCAGATTAAGTCCTTTGCTTTTAAATACAAATCTCAAGACTGCATAATAAGGTATACTTAGAATCATAGAGTTTAAGTTGGAAAAGGCATCTAAGATCATATGGTCCAACTAATAAACCAGGACTGCCAAGTCCATCAATAAACCCCTAAGTGCAGAGGTGGTGACTCAACCACTTCCCTGGCAGCCTGCTCCAATGCTTGACAGCCCTTTCCATGAAGAAATTTTTCCTAATATCCAATATAACTCAAGCTACAGAGCAGCTGCAGAGGAGCCATTTTTTGAGTCACTTTTCTGTAGAGTTAGCAAGCAGGCAGGATATCCTCCATGCAGAAAACCATTATGTTTTCTACCTCACTAGCTGCTTCAGATGCTCTGGTGTCTGAAATAGCAATAGGAAATGAGTAGAGAAACACACTGGAGTGAAAAATAATATTGCTGAATTCCCTATTTCTGCCATGAGAGAGACATGAAGTGAATGGTTGTATAAAATTTGAGGTTGCCTCCTATAAAAAACATATTTTTAGGTTATCATGCACGTCTGTTGATTTCCCCAGTGGAATTAATTTTAGATCCTGTGACTGGAGGAAGAGACAAAGAATTCCAGCTGAATGCAGAAGGAAGATGCCTGGCATCAAAGGCCAAATTTCTCATCCTGGCTTTGAATCAGACATGCCTTGCTCCAAGGAAGGAATTGGAGCATCATAGGTTTCTAATAGCATAGGAAATGATAGTGGGGAAAGAGGGAAGTGAAACCTCAGAAAAGCTGAGTGTGAATGTGTGCTAAAGTGAAGAAAATAATTTTCTGGTGATATATCCTTTGGAAAATTTGTATGGCATTGAATATGAATGAGCCAACAGTACTCTCCAGAAATGTAATAGAGATCTTCAAGTGTTACACAAAATACTGAATGTTTCTCTCTTGTACCCTCTTTCAAGCCTTTCATAAAATTCCTTAGTGACAGCATTAGACCAAGACCTATCAAGTTAATGTTGTGTAAGATGTGTTTATTTCTCATCATGTGTAAAGAAATAGCTGGTATGGTGTCTGGCCACTTTGATTCCATAGCTCAGCAAGCTAGAACACACTTGCTTCCTTGAAGAGAGCTCTTAGCAGGAATTCAGAGCAGGTCTAAGACCCATGCTGAGGATTCTTAGTGAGATCTTTTGACCATTTTACTCTATTAGTTACCTGATTTTTGAATACATAAATTTTAGTAAAATTATGTAGAGATGTGTGGGCTACAAAGATACATGTATGTATGCACATGTAGCCACAGCATGTTGTATACAAAGATACTACATATTATCCCAGTAATATAGTGAATGTCTCTGTAAAAGGATAGCTATTTCAAATTTGTGCCCATGATGGGATTCAGAAGGCAGAAAAACCAATGGAGGATGTACTGCATGCAGTATTTGGGCTCTGCTGCATTGAAATCCTAAGCATAACATGAGTAATTATTATTAAACTTCTGTCTAGTCTAATGGTCAGGTTTGGAACAGAAAAATACATGGCAAAAAACTGCTGCTCTTGGGAGGGGAAAACTGCAATAGAGCAGCCCTCATTTTTCAGAATGCTTTAGAGAGTAATGTTAAAACAGTGTTTGGCATAAGGGACTTTTGAAAAATTGCTTTTAAAGTTAGGTCATAAAAAATTTAATGCATGAAATAAGATGGAAGTCTGTGACCTACTTCCTGAAGTGGTTTATATGTAATTTACACTTAGAAAATGCAAGTTACATGCAGAATTGTAGGATTTTTGATTGCATCATTAAGTGTTGTAAAATTTCTCAGGGAGATGCTTTCATCCTTAGGGAGGGGGGAGTGTAGCCACTGTCAGGAGAGCATAGTTGCATTTCTGGGTGAGAGGTGTAGGGGTTGCTCATGTAAGTTTGGTGATATAAAGGAGAACAACGATTTTATGTAGACATGAAAACTTACTTTCAACTTACTTTCAATGGATGTATTAAAACACTTTCAAAAAGTAATTTAACTCTTATATGAGCTGAATCATCTCCATATTCCCATGATGTCCAGATGTGCTAGATCTCTAACAGAGCCACTACAGGTAAATGCCTAAACCAACACGAATTTTGTCCAGGCCCTCTTCACAGTAAGGTCCAGCCCTAGCATTTCTGTGTAATTTGGCTAACATTCCTCTGTAACTAGTCCCTGCTTTTTATGGACCACCTTCTCAGAATACTGAAAGACACAGATATTGGATAAATATTTGACACAGAAGGTAAATGGCACAGAGTCCCCTTAGAGTATGCAAAAATTTGACTTCTATTACACTCATCTTGCTACAACTGACACCAGCTATCTGTTCCTTGAATCCCCAGTGATCCTTTTCTTTTATGGTAAGACTTTCAAGGATTGTTACAAAAGCAGAATTTTTAGAACCTGACTTGTATTAAAAGAAAATCTAGAGTTTAGACATTTGCTGTGTCGTCAGTGTTATGCCCTGTGGAGCTCAAAGCCCATGTCTGCCTGTCTCAGCTGCTTGCACATGCAGCAGGTGTAGATGTGGCCTTATGTGGGACAAATCCTCTGTGCTTTGAGCTGAGGAAGCAGTTTGTTTCATTTTATTTAAGTTAGTGATTTTGTAAAACCTTTCCACTTGATGAAATGACTGATAGATTAGTAGTATTTTATCTTTAATAAAGCTATTGTTTAATAAAGCCAGTTTAAACTGGAATCATATCCACATGAAGTAGGTAAACTAGAATAGTTAAGGCAAAGAGGAATATATTATTCTGTTAAACTGTGCTGTCATTATGCCAATCAATTTCCCTAGGCTGACATGTTCTAATGGCCTGATTCTATGAGACTGGAAATGTATCCTTCAAATCTTATTTGCAGCAGTTCATATTAATTGATTTTTTAAAATTGCTTTTATATTTATTTACTTCATTGCTTGCCAGATGACAGAGATTTCTGGACATGGGCAGTAATATTGTATTCTGCTCTCAAAGGTAAATTTGCAAGATAATAAAATCTGCAGCAAAATTACTCTATCCAGACCTAAATTTTTTAAACTGAACTCAACTTAGTGAAGTTTTGAGCCTTTCTAGATGTGCCATGATAATGGAATAGAAAGCATATTCTTGAAGTAGAATGCACAGGTGTGTTGGCAGTGATTTACGGATTCCTTTAGAACGGCATAAAAAGTCTTTATTTTCCTGTTATAATTAGATGAGTGCGTGTCCCATTTTTTCTGATTGCTGCTGGGATTTTTCCATTAAGAATGCAAACAAGCATCTGCCTTTGTAGGGCCTTATTAAGCACAATCCCAGATGACATGTTGGTGGGAAGGCAGTGTGTCCTCAGATTTATTGGATCTGCCAGTTCCCGCTTGGTGACTTTTGTGTCAGATGGAGGAGACCAGAGGCACTGAGATGTTGGTGTTTTGAAGCCACCCTATTTCTGCCTTGGAAAGCTGATGTCACATTACCTAGGAGATGTAATTCCCTTTTTCCAAGTGGGTAGGACTTAAAACCTGTCAAATGCAGCTGGAATTGCCCAACATTTCAAAAGCTGTGGGTGAAAGATGAAACAACAAGTGGAGTCTGACAGATGGGCAGTAAGTGACCACTGACCACACACAGACTCTGTGCTCCCTTTTCATCTAAAAGCTGCATGAGTGTCTTCCCTCACCTGCTGGGGATGCAGAAGAGGCACTTGGCAGGCTTAGAGTGACCCTATGGTACCTCCACCTCCTCCAGCAGTTGACACAAAGTGCTTTTAGCCTTGACAAAGGACAGGTTTTAAATGTTAAACTTTACAAGGACATAAGTTCTGACACAACGTTTTCCCCTCCTTGTGGTTTTCCTTTAAATTAATTACTGGCAATGTAATTAATGTTTTTCTTTTATTCATGTTTTTCTTCTGCTTGTCTCCAGATTATGGCTAACAAACCCTTGTTTTCTCACCTCAAACCCCTCAGAGATGGATTTTCACACTCGTTTCTTGTCTCTGGAGTATCTGGAAAAAATAATTATAGTAAATTTAATTGGGTTACTATAGATTTATATGGTATAGAAAATACAGTCACCTTTTATTTCCCAGGTGTCACTTTTTTATAATCCGGTGGGGAATGATGAACTTTAGTCACTGATCCAGAGCACATTCATTCTGTCTCTGGCCTTGGTTGTGTTAGATAGTTTTTCTTAAAAGAAATATTAGTTTGCTGTCAAAACAGTCAAGTCAATGAAAAGTGGGAACAACATATGAAAAAAAAGCCAGAATCAGTAAAAAAAACCCCTTTAAGTGACACTAGAGTCACTAGTAAAAGCTTTGTTTGTTACTGTGCTTGCCAAGGCACCTTTCTAAGTGGCTGTGATCCCCTAGCTCCTGGTAGTTGGATAGCTTGTAGAAAGAAGCTTTTTGGGATTGTAATGAGAACACGTTTGTTCAGGCGTGTTTTTTCTCCTTTTGTATTAGTCAACTTTATTGGTCACTGTTCTATAATAATCTGAGGTTACTTTTCCTGAACTCCTGAGTCTGTGATGTATGGAGTATCCTCAGTTTCTATAGAATCTGGAGGGAACTGAAGGGCTCTCCAGGCCAGCAGCTATGCCATGTGTTTATACCCTACATTTCCTTTTCCCCTCACCCAAGAGCAGTGAAGAAATCATGCAGTGTGGCTGTGTGTTTGGTGCTGCAGGCAATAGCAGCAAAAGGTTCTGCAAGCATGAGAGTAAATATGATAGCTTCTGGGCATGTTCCAAGACTGAAAAAAACTCCCTTCTGCATCTCCTCAATCTCCTTCTGTTTGTAGACATGAACACTGTCAACAGCATTTGCTTCACTCAGGGGAGCATATGCATTGCAATATGGCCTTTAATTACTCAGTTGTAAACTATTCCTCAAGTAATATGGAATTGTATCCATATTGCTCTGTAACCTCAGATCACTGCTGCTCTGCATGCCCCCCTTGGGTGAGAAGTACGTGGAATTGCACAGTAATATGTTATAAAATATTTACACATTTTAATGCTGTCTGTAGCCAGCGTTAATTTTGAGTTTTAGAGAAGCTCACTCTTGTGAGGCTGCTGTGTGCAGTGTACCCTCACAGCCAGCACAGCTTGGCCTTGGAGGGCAGATCCTCACTGACCCCTCAAGCTGCAGCTGGTGTTGTGTGACCTGAAAAAGGTTCTGGGGAGCAGTCATGAATATGAATGCAATTTTCAATTGTGATGAATATACACATCATTGTGGATTTATGCTGGAAAACTGCAAATGTTTTCTTGACTTCTGGACTTCCTAATGATTGAAGTTTCTATTAGTCTATCCCTGCTATTGTTTGAAACACAGGCCTTAATTCTTCCACCTAGACATGTTTGCACAGATGTACTTATGCAGAATTCTGCAAGGCTTAAATCTTACACTGCAATAGGCTGTGGTTTTTTATTTTTCTTTCTTTTTAAATGCCTGCTCTGTAAGTCAAGAATGTACACATTTAAATTTTTCAGAATCAAATGCCTGACCTAACATTTCATGCAGTGTGTCAAGACATTGCAGAGTGTAATTTTAAGCATGAAAATGGATATTGGTAAAAGGAAATGCTGATGTATCCAAAACACTGCAGTCCCAAAGGATGCCACTGTAATGTGATTTGCTAGAGATTAAAGCAAGAGGGGAAGGGTCTCTACTGCCTGCCATACTGCACTAACAACAAACACAGCACATTTTAAAATGATTAATGGTGAGAGGATAAAAAACCTATTAATTTTAACAGATGTTAATAAACAGTATTTAATAGGAAGAAGGCTGTACAGGATGTCTGATATTTATTTATGTCCAGTCAGGGATATAAAAAGAGAAAAGTATAAATTATTCTTGACATCTTGATTCTCAATGGAATTCTTTGCATGTAGAAAAGCTATGCAATATCTTTAGTTTATTATAAGCTATGTGACCTGTGTGTGTGGTTATGAAATGAAGTGTTGACAAATGCTTTCCTCTAAGCAGAAACACTGCTGTCAGTCTGGAAATGTGGAACTGCTGTGCTTCAGCTGGCACTAACTCTTGGGCTCTATTCTGTCATTTTGAGGTGTTGGCTGTAATGTGCAAAATGCAAATTTAAAGAGAGATGCTCTTTGTCAAACCTGGGAGTATGGCACTGGGAATAGTGTGCATGGCTGAGGATAAAGAAAAGGGGTAAGAAAGGCAGGGAAGGAGTGGTTATGACACTCTTTTTCCTTCAGAACCTTTGTTCTGCTATGGCAAAGGAGTAGTGTCCCAAGAAAGAAGCCAGTTAAATAGAAAAACTAAAAATATCAGGACTCTATTATGCACGAACAGAAGGAGAAATGCTTCAAACTAATCACTGTGTGTAAAAGGAGGAGAAACCAGATCCATAATGGTGTAAGTCCACACAGGCCTGTGTGAATCAATGAATAAATACTGAAGGAACAAACTGAGGGAGGGAGGTGCCTGGCTGGGCAGCATGCACTCAGAACTGTGGGGCAGGGAGGGTGCTGCACACACTGAGGGTGAGGATGTGGAAAGGAGTGACAGAACCAAAGAAAAGCAGTTAACACGATGAAATCCCTTCTTTCTCCTGCCCTGTGTGTACAAGACATTGCTGCTGGATCTGAGGAGCAGACCTGTCTGTAGAGCTGTGGGCTGGAGTCCAGTCTTGACTGCACAGAGCCAGGTACTGCTCAGAGGGAATCTGGTTTTGAGTAGGTAATTTTTGATGCCTCATTCTTGCCACTCTCCATGGTTCCTATAGAAGGAAGCTTTGATTTTCTTAGCTCAAGTGCCTCTTGTCAATTGATTTTATGATTTGAATGTACTTGCAATAAATAAAACTCCCATTCATGATAAATATGCAATCCATGTCCAACAACTGGCATACTCTGTGTAAAGACACGACATCTTTATGGAATGAAGCAAATAGCACATTCCACTGCATTATTAACACCTCCACTTGCTGTGAGAAGTAAAATATATACAACAAGTAGCAGGAAAGCAGGAAGAGACTGAGATGGAAACCAAGAGTGTACTGGGTCCTAAGGAGGAGTAGCCCTATATAATTCCAGACTGAAGGTTCCTAGAGGGGTTATTGCCCTACTATTGAGCAGGTTTCTGGGAAAAAGCACCTAAGGAGGAAGGTGCTCTATGCTAAGTCCCCCTCTTTAGATTATAAAACCTTCTTCACTTCTCAATGCAGACAGAGCCCCAATGTGTCATCATTACAGCCTCAAAAATTAAGTCTAATTTCCACTACAGCTTCACCACCTAGTTCTTCTATAAGTTGCTATCAAACTTTCACTACTCTTTTCTCTCTAGAATGATAGACTTTTCCTCATTAATCTATTTCAATGCACCTTGTCTCCTTCTCATCCTTCCTCGTTCTTCATGGTGCTCCTATTGCCTCGAACATCCTCCTACTGAAGCCTTCTTTTCCTTTATTTTCTCACATACTTCTCACTTCAAGCACTCTATCACTGCCACTGTGGTGGCTGGCATCTCCTGCTGCCTCACCTGTACTTGGTATTGTGGGTTTTTTTTGGGAAAGTACTTAAAATCTCCCTCTTATTCCAACCCAGAGGAAGACAGCAATTATGAAAACAAAAAGTATCCTATAGTAGAGACCTCGGGGATATATCTAGGGAAAAGTAAACACAATGTAATCTCAGATACTGCTGTGAAGTGCCCAGATCTTGCCAAAGTGCCTTGAAGCCTGAACAGCTCTTGGAGAGAGGAGGATGATAACATGAAGGTAACTGAGGCAAGGACCACCTTCTTACCTACTTCTCTCACTGTTAGCAGGTAAGCTTGCTAGAGTGAATCATAGTCCTGTTAAAAATGTTAGGATCTTAGGCTTAATACTTAGGCAATTCTCCCAGGTTTGACAAAAAACATCTCTCTTTAAATTTGCATTTTGCTCATTACAGCCAACACCTCAAAATGACAGAATAGAGCCCAAGAGTTAGTGCTAGCTGAAGCACAGCAGTTTATTTTTAATTTGTCAGGAAAGAAAAATCTTAAAGATTGGTCCAGCACCCATTCAAAGGAACAGCTTGTAAGACTTCAGTTGGTTTGCTGTTGCAGTTTTACAAAGCCTTTTTCTAAAAGTTCTTCTTGTCTTGTTCTCTGTGACAGGGCCAGGCCTGGGATCATATATAATGTAGTCCATCTATCACATTAACCAATTTATCTCAGCTCCCCAAAGTAGGAAAAAAAAAAAACAAAAACAAAACAACAAAAAAACCAAAAAACCCCAATATTTAGGTTGAGATTTTATTTCCAGTGGATTAGGTCTTCAGTCCTTGGTATTGTCTCAGGCACCTCAGTTTAATGCTCCAGCACTAACAGGGCCCAGAGACAATGACTGTGTTTTTTTCAAATCCAATAGCAGCCTGTTACACACACTTCCCAAACCCCTTTTTTTTCATGCAGATTTTGAAGGCTCTATGGAAGCTCCCTGGTGCCTTGCTCCTGAGCAAAGTTCTAAGCTGATCTCTGGGACAAGGCATACACCATTCATTAGTCATGAGCTATATTTGCATGACAGAGTATTCTAAAATTCTCTTGGAACAGCAAGGAACAGGCAACCACTACTAGCCTGGGATCAGAGAGAAATTTCCTCTCAAGGGTATGTCATGCTATGTTTTTCTTGTATTTTCCTCCAAAGCAGGTGGTGAAGCACTGCTAGAGCAGGATATCAGATTAGACAGCCCAGGGCAATGTGTGCTCCTTTGTTCTCCTTCTTTCTGCCTCTGAGGCAGCTGGAGGTGGAGTACCTGTTTTCCAATCTCTCTGAGAGCCCAGGAAATGTCTGTACCACGTAGAATATTTCTTTTCACTGTAATGTTCTTATTTCTGTTGCACACCAGTCTTGAAATCTCTAGTGAAAAGTGCTGTAAGAGTTTGTAGTGCAAAGTGGCCACCTAAACAGAGACTTTAAAGCTGTGTGACATTATTCTTCTCAATACTTGTGCACTGCAACATGCAGGGAAGAGGGACCACACACAAAAACAGCTGAGACAGAACAGGTCAGGAAGGGGGGATACTGTTCTGATAGGAAGAGGACAGGTACCACGGTCTCCCAGGTGGAAAGGGGAAGAGAAAACTCTGCTTCTGCAAAAAGTTTAACATTCAGGCTTTCATCTTCACCTCTGAACATGTGTATGGTCTTCCAGCCAAGCACATGAACTTCCCAGCTGCCTGAACTTGTGTGGCCATCTGCAGAGAGGCCAGTGCTGGGTGCTGGTGCCGTGTCACTGGGTCCTGGACAGAACAAGGTCAGCAGATCTGAGCCCACACACAGATTTTGTCCAGAATTCCCTGCAGACTACAAAACTGCATTACTGAGCCTTAATTCTATTTTCACTTATCATCTCCAGCTGTTTCAGCCTGCAGTACTAGTTCTTTTATTAGTAACAGCTGTACCAAATTTCAGAGGCAATGCTCTTGTTAATTTTGCCTAAAGCAGATTCTGAATGTCTTGAAATATCCCTAATCTAATTGTGCATTTAATATTCAACAGCAAATGTGAAGACCAGAATCATACCCTAACACAGAGAAAGAAGAATATATTATTAAGTGAGTAGGCTACTTTTAGCTTTTATCTCTCTGCTACTATATTTGTTTTGGGGTTTATGAACATAATAAATTTCAGGGACTAAGTGGAGTCTATTTTCAGTCTATTAAGGCTCATTTTCTTTTAATACTCTAATCCCCCCAGGATACTATTTGCCCTAATTGTTTCTTGAATGATCCTCCAGTGTTTAAGCTTCAGCCTCTGACTCATGAGCTATTCTGCATACACTTGTGGCTCTGTGTATAGAAAAATGGGACACACGACATCTGTTTCAAATTTGTTTTTCTTTACTTTGCAATTATGCCCCTTGTCCTCTTATCTGTCTCCGAGGAAAAAAAAGGGTAAATGTGCTTGACATTAACGATACTGTTTAAGATTTTATATACCAAAATTAAATCTCCTCAGACTGCTTTTTTATAGCCTATAAATTCAGATTTTATGGTCTCTTCTCATACCTTTTTGTCCTCATATCAATAGGGCTGCTCTTCCTCTGAACTTTGCAAACATTACAAACATTAGGCAGGCCCATGAAGATGTGTGGGCCAGAAAGATAGATGGCATTGAAGGGAGAGTGCAGCATTCACAACTGGTTTTGACTTGAGACTTAAATTCCATGTATATTTTTACATGATTTTTTAAAAAAAATATTTTAAAATTCTTTTGCATTATATGGATTAATCTCATTCACTAGGAAATATTTAACTTCAATATGTTTAGACCAATGCTTATTATTCTCAACATTACAATTTTATTTCTGTATGTCTTACGGAAAAGTGACAAAAGGATCTTTTAAAAAAGTCCAGACTATGGTCTTGGTAAAGCAGCTTATTTCTCTGCATTTTCTAAGTGATTTGCCCAGCCTGGTTTGAAGAGTCTCCAAGTTCTGTGACTTTGCTTGGAACTATTTTAGTCTGATAGAACATAATTTCAGGAAGGATATTTGTCTGACATTCAGAGTTTCCTGTCCTTACATTCATGCCATTGCTGATAGGTGTGTTTTCATGTACTGTACTAGAGGATGACTCACAGCCCATAGCAAGGGTCCCCTCCCTTGTCCTTTAATCCTGTGCTCAGCCAAGCTACGCACACTCAGTGCTTTTAATTTCCGTGTAATTCAGCCCCCTGTGCCCTGAGCATTCATTCCTGCTCCTGCTTTCTGAGCTTCCCCCAAGTGCCCCTGGGGGCCTGAAGGCTCCCAGCTGAGCTTGTCCTGCAGCCATGCCAGCTGCCAGTGATAAAGGCAATGGAACCATCACAGTTTACACTAACCATGGATTTGCTCCCGTGCCTCATCCCACACATGCCTGGTACTGTATTGCAATGGGATGCCTTCACTTAGGCACTCTAAAACTGCAGGAGTATTTTCTGTAGTTACATCTTCCCTGCAAATAGTCCTTACAAAAAACACTTTGTTACTCCCATTTCTGATATAGCATTGACTCTTCCCATATTTCTCACAGACATTATTTCAGATATAAGATGAATGTCCTCTCAACAGCCATACAACAGCATGTATTTATTTTAATGTATCTACTTGTGGGAATTTTTAAATGCATTTCTATGATTTCCAGATCTCTTCTATGCTATTTCCTTAGCACAACCAGTTTCTGATACACTTTCCAAGTTACTAAATGCAAATTTTATATTATACAATGTTATGATTTTCTAGATATTTGAAATATATCTCATATTTATACTTTGCATTTCTATTTAATACTATGTCTTAACCTTTACATTTACTTAACTTAAATTTCTTTCCTATTCTACATGATATATAAAAAACTTCACCTGGTTCTGAGCTGTTGTTTTTATCACTGGTTTGCATTTTTTGGTGCAGAAATTTTAGGTTACAGTATGTTTTTGTATTCAAGTGGCTGACTTTCATCTAGATAAGCCTTAGTCAAACACATTATTTACTGTAGGAAAAGATAGAATCCAAACTTTAAAGTGTAATCAAGAAATTTTCTAAAATGATATAAAAATTTTTATGTTCTAGGTTTTTTTTTAATTTTTTTTAATTTTTTTTTTACAGAAGAAGAAGGAAGAGAGGGGAAATGGTGAGGGGAAGATAAATAAATAGTGATTGGTGGAGGAAACAGTCTGTCATCAGTTTATATTTTCTTATTCAGGAGAGATATAAAATAGGAAAAAAGGCAGAGTATTTGAAAAACATACCCATTTTATTCCTTCTTCTTTTCATCATAAAGAAGTGAGGAAAATAAGGAAGAGAAAATATGAACAGTAAGTTTTTCTACTTTTTTAAAAGTGTGCTTCCGATTTTTCATATTAAACTACAAGGACTTAAAATGTTTGTTCTTACTGATGATATTTTGAGGGCAGTATGGGAAAACACTGATGAATTTTCAGTAGCTCCTGCTGAAACCATGTGTCAAACATTACTTTTGGTCTATGTAAGGTGCATCTGTGTGTCTGGGTTGGCCCTTTCTCAGGCTGTTTTCTACTCCCCCCCTTTTCCTGAAATGTCATTGTGACTGCTGGTGCCTGTAACCCTTCATTACATTTGCCAACCAAAGGAGAGGTTCTGTGCCTGCTTGCACAGGGAGGGCTGGTCAAGCACTGCAAGCCATGGATGATGTTCCATCAATGGGATACACAGCAGACTGGAAGTGGAAAATGTGGTGAGAAGTTCTGGGACATTGCTTTTGCAGCCACACACCTTAGTCTTGAGTTGCTCCATTTGCTGGCTCTATGGGGAGGTTTCCAGCTCCAGGATGTATAACTTTTTTCCTTGCTGCTTCTTGTTGACAAATGTCTCTGGTGGTGAGCATGAGAAAGCTGATAGACTGATTTCCTGAAAGGGAATGCTCTGCTGCCTAGGGACTGCTCCTGGACTTCCCAGCAGCTGCAGCAGCAAAATTCAGCTGAGCACTGCACTTGGCCCTGTGTGTTTTACTCCACAAAGTGCAGGATTCAACCAAAGCTCATGTCTCTGAATGCCTATGCCTTTTTCTTTGTTACACTAGAGATTGTAGTCGCACAAAAAAGTAGGTCATGAAGGTATGTCCTCTTTCCCTCTCCTTGAAATGAAAAATTTAGATGATTAATCTCTATGCAATCTATTTCCTGCTTTGGCTTTTGAGCAGACTGTCAGAGAAAGTGGTACTTATATTCTTTACACTAAGGGACATGAGGCAGAAGACAGAAAAAAAGGTATCTTCTATGTTTAGAACTCTAAATAACAATAACTATATAAAAATGAGAGGTCTGTGAGCTTATGTGAATTAAACTATAGTAAGTAAATATGAGCAAATGCTGTGAAAGCTTTGTGAATAATGGGAAGAACTTGTCTGGGTCTATGTACAAGATGAATGGCAGCCCCTTGAGGCGTGTATGATAGCCTTGCCATGGAGGGCTGTGGGGGAACACAGATAAGGAAAATAAAGAGTGCACCAAAGTGATAGGGAAAGGTCATTTGCAGGCTTTCTGCTGAAGGTAAACCAGTGAAAGAAGACCACAGAGCTGAAAAAACCCTTTTTCTCATTAAAAGGCAATGATCAAAGAAGGACAACAGCTGGTAAGTGAGAGGGCAATATCACTGGTGATCAATTGCTGTACAAAAGAGAGGTTAACCATCACATACTGGGGTGTTTAGTATATTAGGGGAGAATAGCTGCAGAGTGACAGTACCTCAAAGATATCCTGCATTTTATCTCAGCTGCTGTAAAGCTTGAAAATCCCCTCCCTTTGACTTTTGTTCAGTTATACAGGGAACTTGAAACTCAAGTCTACTCAAGAATTTTCAGACTACTCCTTGGAAATTCAGTGAGACCATAAAAGTTTCTTTTCAGAAGCAGCTTTTCCAAGACACTAATGGGATTAAATGCTCAACTCCTATTGACTCTTAATAATTTAGGCATCTGACTTCCCTTTATGCCTTTGAAAATCTCCTTGTTAATCTTCACGGTTTACAATTTGCCTTCTGAGACTGCTCTCTCTTAAAACAAATAGACTCTGATCCTCCTGAGAGTTTGAAGGGCTCTACATATTGAAAAATTCTCCCAGGAATGCAGTAGATGTGGTGAGGGAGAAGTCTTGTTCATTATTTTGCCCAGAATCTCATGCAGTTTAATGAATAAATAAGAGACCCTAAACATTCACCACCTCAACTAAAAATGGAAGTAAAGGTGCAGAGCAAAGTATCTCAGTCTTGTGGTGAAGTGTTGTAAGAGCAAAGCTGAATTACTGTGGTAGTTTATGATTCATGATTACTGAAGTCTGATGTCATTTAATGGTACTACCCAGATAGGAAACCTGCACCACATCCCACAGCCTGAGCACCAGTTTGACTCCTGTTTAAGGAGAAAGAAAGCAGAGAAGTGCCCTTCCCTATTATAAATAAACACTTCCATGGCCTCTTTGTAGACTCACAAAGCCACAAAGGCTTCCATAGTTTTGAAATAAGCTGCAGTACTTGAGCTAATGCTCTGAAAGTGTCATCTGCAGACATCTTTGCTGCTTTAATAATTTATGTGGTTTTATGTTCTCCAAAGTTTATTACTCATGACTTGATTAGTGGCCATACTACATCCTGAACCAGCATCATCCTTCACTAAACCATAAACAGATGTGTGTGCTCCACACCTGGTAGCTATTGGCATTCATCTTGTCACTCTGTTGACATTGCTAAAGAGAGCAAGTGCAAGATAGAGATAGCATATGGAAGCAGAACAAAGAACATGGAAGCACTAATCAGGAAAAGACCTGGAAAACTAAATGTGTATTCTCTGTGTCAATCAAATACCAAGGGTAATCTGAGCCTCTAGATTTAATGATCTCTGCAGTCAGTGAAACAAGCTTAGATAGATAATCTCTACAAAGGGTGAATGATAACAAAAAGCAGTGAAGCCACAAACATTTCAGATTCAGTCAAAGAGATGGATTCAATGTGATTGTCCTCAGGTCTGGCAAACCTTAACACAGACAGACCAACCCTGAGATAACATTAAGGATTTGTTTTTTACAAATCATACTGAAACTGATAACTAAACAGAAAAAGCAGGTGCACCTTGGAGAAAAAGAGCAATGTCTTTTCCCAAAGACAGCAGACACTTACTGAGATTCCCAGCAAGAAATTAATTGAAATCCTCATATTTTATTTAAAATCAAACACTTATGTTTCTCTTTTTTCAGTAGACTTTGTGAGAGAAGGTAATTTGAGAGACAGTCCTCCTGCTGGTAGACCAGACCTGCCAGCCTGAAATTGGCATCTGAGAAGTGAGTGATTCAGTGGAAGCCAATTTTACATTTGTAACTTGCTTGAATTTCCATGAAAATCTGAACTAAACTGATTTTCACAAATTTGCATAAAGACTTAGGAAGATTACTTAACTTTATTTTTCTAGCTGTCATACAAAAAAAACCAAAACAAACAGCTTCACAAACACTGCTCAATTTATGTCATTATTTCTATTTCTGATTAGTTAATCTATAGAATGCAGGCGAGGTCTTTGCATACTTCTGAAGTTATGAATCTGTCTGAGCAATCAGTGCTGGTTTGTTTTCAAGTGTGCATCTGAGTCCCCAGGGTGATGGTTTCTGACTTGTGTGTCTGCCAACCTAACAACAAAAGCAATTGTTTTCAGAAAAAGAAAACACTGAGCATAATTATCTATATTTAGCACAACCACAAAATTTGCAAGCCTTTTCATTACTTGTGAAATAATTATTCCTGTGTCACCAGTCATACATTAACAGATGTTTTGTAAAACCAGACTGAGAAAAATGTAGCAGTGCACAGTGCTGAGATACTGGAGTTAACTCTGAATTTGTTATTTGGGGCACTGTGAGCTGTGCATGCACCTCAGAACTTGGCTGTGTGTGGGTTTCCCAGCAAATCCAGCACCCTGCAAGGTGTGCTCACACTATGCTGTCTCTCACAGCACAGTAGCTCTGTGTCCTGGGTGGTTAAGCATCCTTCTATTCCTGCACAGCTCCAGCTGGTGAGAGGAGTTTGCTTATCCTTATGAAGCAGCACTGCTACAGCAACATTTTCAAACAGCCGTGGCGTTCTCAATGGCAGCTGGTTTCCACTGCAGAAACAACAATTGTTCTGCATGAGATCTGGAAAATATACAGGGGTAATGGGTCCTTCCTGCAGTGGCTGCCATCAAAGAAGTCATCATCTATTAGCAGCTCTGCCAGAGCAAGACAGCCAGAGTGCCTGACTCTGCAGGCTGCAGCAATAGTGACTGTAATAGCTGCTCTGCTGCATGGTTAATGTGATGTAATCTCCAGCACTGAATCCATCTGACTAGCTGCAAAGTTGTAGCAAACTTTGCTATAGCATAGAAATAGAGGAGAGTGGACTATATTTTACCACAGTGAGATAGAAAAGAACAATGTATGTCAAAGGAATATCTTTCAACTAATTATTCTTACCCTTGCTAGTTCATTTTTTGCCCTTCAAGGAAAAGTGTTACTGATGTTTATTTTGGTTTTAAATGTCACTAGGAAGTGTTAATGGCTTCTCAAAGTGCTTGCTGCAGTACTGCTAAATTGCATTTAGAATGATGATTGGAAATTGTTTTGGCCAAAGAAAGGAAGGATCCTTCTTCTTCTTTCTGAGATATATATTCTCAGAAAGTAAAAGTAATAGCATACTGCAATTTATGTTTCATTTAACAGCTAGATCCAGATATGTACTTTCTGCTGTTCTCACAGGGCCCAGAGGTGGGTTCAGATCACCACAGAGTCTTTATTGTACCTTTCTTTTTGCACACTCTCAGTCTCATTTTACTCATCAGCAAGGAAGATTTTATTTTGGATTATGGTACCCCGTGATATTTCAAAATAGTGTGAAGATGATTGAATCATTATATTTATCTTTACCTAGAAAATAAGTTTCAATGTTATAATGATTTTGCATCCCTCTTGCACTGGTGTTGCAGACTCCAAGCCTCCAGCTTGGGATTCTGGCTTACACAAAAACCACAAAATAATACTGCTGAGGAGTGGTAATGTACTGGAATTATCAAGCATTCATTTACTACACAATTTACATAAAAATATATTTTACCAACCTGAAATGCTTTCCTCACTAAAACTGTTCTCCTTAAATGATGCATAGCCTTTATGGCTTTCTTGCAAGCTTTTGAGAAATATGTGTACACTATTTGCCTCAGTGTAGGTGCTCTGTTAATTTTATTGTGTGCTAAGAGAACCAGTGATTGCCATTGTATCTGTGCTTAAGGATATGCAGACTAAACTGGTTAACTAATTTTCATCAGAGGATGTATTATAATATTCTACAAAATACTGTATGCAGCCAGAAAATACTAGAAGACAATAGTGTGCAGTACAATTACTGCATGACTGCAAGGAGTTTCCAGCACTGTTTTTTTCTGGAGAATTAATCTACTGCCACATAAAATTCCGTATCTTAAAATTAAATCCATAATCTAGAAGGGCTGTCAATAAAAAATATTACTCTTAAAAGAAAGATTGCCTGACATAACTCAGAATGCAGCCTCTAATAGCTCTTAATGAGCTCTAGGTAACTGATCAACAATTTCCATTAGAATTTCAGTTTCAAGATTGGTAGTCCAGATGCAGATGTTACTGTGTACTAAATACAAATTATTTCCTCTACTGGAAGGAACTTTCAGAGGGCAGGAAGTTGTGTCTGGGGAGGTTAAGGTTGGATGTCTGGAAAAGGTTCTTCAGCCTTTTGAGGGTGGTTGGGCACTGGAACAGCTCCCCAGGGGAAATGGTCACAGCACCAAGCCTGAGAGTGTTCAAGAAGTGTTTGGACAAAGCTCTCAGGCACAGGATGTGACTCCTGGGGATGGTTCTGTGCTTGTGAGTCCCTTCCAACTCAGCTTATTCTGTGATTCTGTGAATATGAACTACTGCCACATTAGTACTCATTTTCTACTAATATTTCCAATGTATCACAGAGTCCATATATTTTGAGGTTTTAATTGAAAAAAAAAAATACACTTTGTTATCTTTGTTATTAGGCTTTTTTTCTTTCACAGAGCTGTCCAAGATGCAGTTCCTCCCCCATGGCTGCCTCAGCAAGCCTTGGCTGTATCACCCTTTCCACCCTCTGCAGCTGGCCCAGCAGAAAAAAACCTACCAGACAGCATGAGGTGAAACAAAAAGAAAATATTCCAGCCCAGCAGGATCTGCACTCTGAAGCTGTCTTATACCTGAGCTCAGCAGTCTTTGGAAGTCACTCCAGCTTTGTGCCAATGCCCAGAATCAGGAAGCGAGTCTGTCTCAGTGTTTTGATAAAGAATGAACTTCTGCAATTTGTCTCCCACTGAGCCCTCTAAGAGTCCCTCTGAAACTTCCCTCCCTGAGCCTAGGAGATGCAGCTGGGAGCACATTGGCCCAGTTTGTTCTGACATGGATGAAGGCTGGATGATGATTTGATGCAGGAAGGTGAGATTTTATTCCCTTCTGGACTCTGTGGCATCTGTAAACTCAGAACTGCCACAGAAAGATTCTCACTGGGTTCCAGCAAACAAGGGAGTACTTATCCCTTGAAAACTGGTATGTGTCTGTCTTAAGACAAACAAGCAAACAGACCAACAAAATGAAAAGGTAAATATCCCTCTTGATGCTTTTTCTCTTCAAATGCTGCCAGTGACACCTAGCCTCTTAAAAGCAAAATATTGCTTGGTTAGAATATTGGTTGAACCTCTGTTTCTCCCCATTTTTCACTCTTGGCAGCTTTTGGTCTGCTTTATTTCACCATCCATCTCTTTTGAACATATTTTGAATGTTTTTAGTGTCTCTCCCTTTGTAAGACTATCTGTAGAAATTTGAGATGAGACAGGATGCTTATAGACAAGAGTTTTAGCTATCATAATTCAGGTTGTATGCTGATTATTTGTATGTGAAAAAAAGTTGCATTATTTTCTTTTTTGCACTTCCTTAAGCTGTCACAAATAAACAATGCTAAGGCATATAGGAAATATTGCAGTGTAAATAATAGCTAAGCAGATTTCTTAATTTATTGAATAGGAAATAGTCCTATCTGCTACAACATTATCCTATGAAATATGGATTAAATACTTGAAAAAAGAAAAAGAACAGATGCATAATGTTTATCTATGCTATTCAATTTTAGCATCTTTATTTAAGATGTTGGATTATCATTCCACAGACAATTCGAAATGTGAATTTAATTAGTTAGTTTATAGTAATTGTAGCCTGGTAGTAATAGAATTTTTGTTGAATATGATACAGCATAAAGCAATGGCAGCTGCAGCATTCTGTTATTAGGATCTGTTGTTCATTATTTCTAACAGTATTTCCTGACTTGATTGTACATACTGTCTGTAGCATATAGCATTCTTTGACCTGGTTTTCCTTGGGTTTTTTTGGTTTGTTTTTTTTATTTTAATTGAAGAGTTTTATATTTAGACATACTTTGAGGCCAGGGGTGGAGGCGAGGTGCCTGTTTCCTCATGTTCTGTTCCCAGAATGGGCACATTTCCCTCAGGTGTCACCTGGTGAATTCACAGACCTGAGTCATTCCTGGGACCACCAAGCAGGAATGTAGCAGGTACATGCTGGGATGAGACTTCCTCTCTTCCAAGATTTTATTAAAACCACATTTAGGAAATTAAAACAATGCCATAAGGAGGCACCCCTGTGAAATTCTATATATTCTATACATTCTATACATTCTATAGCTGAGATAACTGAGAAAAAATTCTGAATATCTACACTTTATTCACCCTAATCCTGCTTTCTGGAGCCTAAACCTGTGGAGCTGTATTTAATGAGCCAGTGAAAGTCATGACATCTTTGCTGTGGAGCATGTTTTAACACTTCAGCCTGTATAAAAGCCCTGATGTTTTGTTTTTATCTGGAAGCCTGAAGGTCTCAGTTCTATTCCATAAACACAGTGGTCTCTAGTGTGTGCTTGAGATGCCCCAAAGATCTGAAATCCCAATTTGTTGTGGGGAGGTATCATGCCCTTGGATGACCTTCAGTGCCTGTATTTGGGCAACAGGATTGAGTTTGGGGTGACTCTTGCTGGGCTGCCTGGTCTCAAAGCATAGCACTAACAGAGTCTTCTCAAAACAGCACTAACAAGATGAGATGGAATGGCATAAAAATCTGAACTGAACCAAACAGGAGAGCCTATTTCAGCTGGAAGGGACCTGCAAAGGCCATCTAGTCCAACTGCCTGCCCAATTCAGCACTGACCAAAAGTCAAATTTAAGAAAGCACATTGTTAAGAGCATTTTCCAAATTCCTCTTAAATGCTGAGAGACTGGGGGCATCAACCAACTCTCTAGGAAGCCTGTTCCACTGTTTGGCCACTCTCTCAGTAAATAAATGCTTCCTGATGTCCAGTAGAAACATTCACTGGTGCAACTTTGAGCCATCCCCACGTGTTCCATCACAGCACCAGGGAGAAGAGATCAGCACCTGCCTCTCCCCTTTCCCTCCTTGGGAAGCTGTAGAGAGCAATGAGCCCAAAGTCCTCACTGCTCCTCACAGGACATTGCTCCCAGCCCTTTCACAGGCTTTGTTGGCCTCCTCTGGACATGTTCAAGGACTTTCACAGCCTTCTGAAGTTGTGGGGCCCAGAACCAGACACAGGGCTCAAGCTGAGGCCACACCATCACTGAATACAGTGGGGTAATCAGTTATTAATATAAGCAAACTGAGAATAAAGGAATATTCAATTACTTCCAAACAGCTCCTCAAATTCTTATCCTTAGAACAGAAGGAGACCAGAAGTAGCATCAGTGTCACAAGGATAATGGACATCTACTGCCCATTTAAACTCTTGCTTCAGCATTATGCTCTCTGACATTTTCTTTCATTTAAGGAGGTATATCTCAGCAGTTTATCTGGAAGAGTTTGGCTCTATTGATATCAAAAGAAAGAGAGAATAAATCATGGAAAAAAAAAAAAAGATGAAGACACTCATCTATGGGATGGAAACTTTACCCAGATGTCCAAAGCTATTCTGCTTTGGCTGGTCTTGGTGCCAGACATAAAATTCTGGCTGTGTGCAATTTGCTAACATAGGCATAGCCTAAGAAATGTCATAACTACCAAGTTCCAGCCCATTTTCTTGATATTATCTATTTGACAAAAGCATGATCCCATGTTAAGTGGTAAAATTCTTTACAAAATTTAATAAAGCCTGCAACCTTAGAAACATGAACAACTACCTCCCTTCCCTCCAGGAAGATAATCTAGTTCATTTGACTCTGAAGCTTTGTTAAATCCCCAATTTCTAAACAATGGCTGGTTTCATAGTTGCATTTTCAATATGGAGAAAAACAAGAACAGAGATCATGTTTATTTTTGATATAAGCCTCAGCTGAAAAAAAAAAAAATCAACCTTTTTCAGCACTCTTGGAAATGAGTGGAAAATTAAATGAATGACAGATCCTGTGGTATCATCCCATAGAAAAGCTCTAAATGTTGTTTTAATATAATTTTCATTTCAAATCAGCTTAATTATAGAGTAAACAATATGGTTCATCAAATACCTATAATATTGCTGACCCAACAATAAATTTGGGATGTAGTATTTCATTGGCTTGCCTCCATTTGCAAAATATTATATTAAACATTAAATTATAACATCATCTATACTTAACCTTGTGTACACATGTGCACACACATAAACATTTTGCTTAGTTAAAACACTTTATCTCATGAAACATAATTTATATTTAGCAAAATAATTTTTCTCTTAGTTAATAAAAAGATACTCTGATTTTATCAAATTTTGCCTCATATAAATATGAAAACCTAATTAATCAATAAAGTGAATCACTTCATAGAAATGCTAAATTATATTTCCCTCCATTCATTAACAGCTTATGGTTCATTAGGCCATTATATTTTTAAACTGCAGTCCTTCCTTTATGAGTTTCAACAAAACCATTAAAATTAATCTTTGTTTGAGTGCCACAACTCTCCCTTTTGAAATCAGCACTATAATTATGAATACTCATTACCTGGTTAATTTCTATAACACAAAATCTTTGCATCTCACTAGTGGTCTAAGACAAAAATATAAAAATGTCTGTGTTTAAAATTCAAGGATAATTGCTTCCAAAGCAGTCATATATAATTTTTAAAATCAGAAACAGGGAAATATTTGTTTAAGCAGTTATATTAGGTTTAGAGGAGAAAAAAATTAAAGTGGCTTAAACTGCAGCCATGGTAAAATGTTAGCATCCACATGGTACTGAAAATTTCTGTTGGCTTTAGCCCCACTTTCAGAGTCTCTCAAGCTGTGTGTGACAAATGAAGGTGAGCAAAATTGTTGTTAGTGTCTACAAAAATTTACATATACTTTGTAATGGACATGCTGAAAAATGCTTAACATATTAGTATCAAGCTTATGCATACATGTTCTTACTAAAGCTCTCTGATTTTCTTCCAGCAGAATTCCCTGGATTCCTCTGGTGCTGGAATGCTTTGCTGTGGTCATGACATGTATGCTGGTGGATTTCTGCTTGAGATTTTAGAAAGGAGCCAGAAATGGAAGTGGTACCACCTCACACAAGCATCTCAGGACATGACAGACACGGGGATTGCCTGTGAGTGTGCTCAGATTAGTGAGACAGCTTCTGTGAAAGTTTTGGCACAGGCTCAGTTTTGACTTGGAGAAGTGGCAAAACCAGTGATTAACTGTCAGTTATAAAAAACACCTGGAACACTATAGTGAAGGACAGGAAAGGTGTTAAGTATACAGTCCAGCCTTTAGGAGCATATTTGAAAGTTGTGTTTGCTTACAGTAATACCATGTCTTGGCAGCCCTTGTTGTACTAGAGCTTCAAGTGGGAGTTGTGTGTGTGTGATGCACAGTTAGTGAGCCCCAGGTGGTGTACATGCCTCCCAGCCAGAATCCTGTCACCTCTTCTTGAATAATTTCTCCCTACATATACCTCAAATGCAGGCATTTCCAATGGTAGGAGAAGAGTATTGAGACTACTGAGGAGGAGTGCTGGTGGTGTCAAAAAATTGTGTTTCTGTTACTAAACAGGGTGTTGTGGTCTAATGTCTATGACATGCACAGAAAGAGAGCACTTTTATGGATTAGGCCTCAGAAAGCCAAAAGCTGTACTACCATTGGGCAGAGATCATTCTTGTGAATGCTAAACAGTAGGAAAGTTCTAAGCAGAAGGCACATTATAAAGCCACTTTCTTAGTAACCCATTCTAGTACCAAGTTTTCAGCCATGCTACAAGCAGCTTTACTCTCTGGCTCTAAGAGTGAGTGAAGGAAAAGTTTGGTTGGCAGCAGCAAGTACTGAGATTGTGTGATAGGCATGATTGCCCTTCTCAGCCACCAAATCCAGGTAACAAGCTTGTCTTTATCATCACCTGCATTACAAAATATAGCATGATTCACATCTTGCTTAATTTTCAGTTTGGAGTGACATACCTGGTGAAAAAACCTTTTTTGGTGCATTTGTGCTCAGCTGAGCATGCCTGCCTGTTACTGCCAGTGCTCCTCAGCTTTGTTTCCTCTGATCAAGTCATGGGTGTGGAAACCTGCTTTCTCTAAAGGCTCAGTCTTCTGTGGAACACCATTTCTGTTTAAAGAAAACCTTCAAACAATCAGGGGGGAACTTTAATAAAAACTTCTTCTACTAGGGAAGGTATTGGCCCACCTGCTAAGTGTAAAAGGGCAAGCAGCAAAAATCTTTGATATGGCAGGACTGTGGCTAAGGACAACAATGCCAATATCTCACAGTTCAGCCACAATCCATATGTCTTATAAAATGCTGTGGTATTCCCACTGCTAAAGATCATTTACTGTACAGCTTTCTGTTTCTTCTGTTGTAGACTTTTTTTTTTTATAATTATCCAAATAGTTTCCCATGAAGGAATGCAGAAATAATCCAGAGAAGTTGGGATTATTGGCACTGGGGAGCATCAGAACAATTTTAAGACTTGGTGCCACAGAACTCAGGTCCTGGTGTCTCAGCTAGGGCAGCCCTTCTAAAGTGCACCAGGCTGTGTGAGCACAAGGATGCACTGCCAGCAGGTCTGGATTTTCCCTCCATCCAGATTATGTTGCTTAAAGGAGTACATCTAACATGGTGAATCCTGTTATATTGATTATACAGTGTAAAATAATTCTGTTTTGGTGAGCAGTTCTAATGTATTGGACTGATGTATTGACTTAGGCAAAAACTATGTCCAGTGTGCCTAAAACCTAAAAATGGCTCAAGAAATAAATTCCATCTGTTTTACATCAACAGAAAACCAAAAGACTGAGCATTCCACCTCCAGCAAGCTCCTGGAAGATGCAGGAGTGCAATTTTCCTCCCACCCTGGGAGTGCTGGCTCCTGGATGAAGGTGTGGAGCTCCCAAGCCTGTGCTGCCCTGGCAGAGGAGAGGGGCAGCTTGTTTCCCAGACAAACCAGGAGTCAGAGGAGTGAGAGGGTAACTCTGAAGCCTGTCCTTTTGTGCTGTCCTTACGCCTTCCATTATAACAAAATCAGTGAGTAAAACTCAGCCTAGGGAATTGTGGGGGTTTTGTAGCAGCTAAAGTATGAGTAATTGAAAAAGTGTGAGCCTGTTTTTAGTAAGTTAGAAAATGTTCAGACACTTGGTGACAAGGACATGCAGTAACAAATGGCCTGGGAAAATGAAGAAGTAGTGAAAGGTTTCCTCTTATTAAAAAAGAACAAAAATAGCAACAGTGGAAAGGACATAAAAGCATGGAAGATTTTCAATTTAATGAGAGTGGTAACAATATGAAGCACAAGTTCAGGATGTGCAGTAGTATTTTATACATATGTTTTCAGAGACAGTAGCAAGTGGAAATCTTTCCTGGAATTCTAGTTGAAAAGGTGACATTTTTGCCATGAAGAGATTTAAATTTTCTTCAGATAGTGGGTGAATTTCACTATGAAGATTTAGCAAAAGCTTTATAGGTAAAAGGTTGATTTTATTTAATAAGAGAACTGAGGGAAAAGTTAGACACACCAGTCATTTTTAACAAATCCCAAGAGCTCCTTTCCCAGTTGAGTTGGTTTCTGTTGAAAAAATGAGAAAATATTTTGCTTAATCATTGTGAGAGCCTGAGAGCAGACAGCTGGTCAACCAAAGAACAGGCTGCACTATTTGATTTGAAATAAAAGCCTGCTTTTCACATTTTGAAAGCTTTCTTTACCTTTCATTACAGAGGAAGAAAGACTATCTGTCACTATAGAAGAGATTAATAATTTACAAATTGTGGAAATTAAATGTTTATTTAAGGACTCTGTGTTTTTCTGCTCCTTATTAAGCATCAGTTTGAATGTGATAACAAAATGGTCTGTTGAATACAGTAATGCTGAGGAAAAAACACTATTTCAAACATGGAGATTAGACTATTTATTGCACTTTAAGAAAGCCTTTCTCCATCTGAGACAGATGTGACAGGTGTACAGATTGCACCTTAGATTTAAACCCTGCCTTAAAACAGCACATTATACTTTGTTCTTATCATCATATTAAGTGGCAAAAGAGATTCTTCACTGTAGTTATATGAATTTTAATATGTTTAGGTGCTGGTTGAGTTAGAGTATTTTGTACTTTGAAAACAAACAATAATATCCTTTAATTTTTTTTTAGCAGTGTGTTAACTGTAGTGAATTGCCTTTAAATACAGAGATATTTTGACTGTACTTGAACACCACACCTGAATGAATTATTTAGGAGCCACCAAATAGATTAGAAGCTGTTTCTTCTCACCTGGGATTGCCTAATTGAGTTTGGGGTGGCCAAGCACAATCCACTTGTTAAGTACTTCAGCTGCTGAGGTGAGCTGAGACACAGCCCTTTGCTGCTTATGAGTTACCTGAACGGATTATTTCAGATGAAGGTCCTCATTCTGCTCCTGAAGAGTTTCAGATACTCCTAAGGAGAAATTAAGTAAAGCATGCTCCAGCTATTGTTTGTTAGCTAACAGTATCACACAGGTTATCAGAATGCTTTTGCAGACACTTTCAGAGGGCTCTAGGGGAAAAAAAAAATAAGTCAATAGTCTGCCATACAGAAAATTTCATCAAAGTTATTTCTCAAATGTCAGGTATGAATTAGGTTTGATTTATTGGACTGTGTTTTAGGGAAACACCTAAGAAAACAATAGAGTAGGTTTATTTTCAAAGCCTGAGTACACAGGCCTTGTCTAGGAGTCAGTTCATGGAAGTTCATTTTGTGGGGTGATGTTGCAATCTGTATTTTCTGTAGCAGGATTACGACAGGTAGCAAAGATGGGGGAAGACTGTGCTTCAACACAGAAACTTCCAGAAACAGAGCAGATTTGCCAGTACTGAGGAAGCTTTTAGAAAGGGAAAAATGAGGTACATGTTGCCACTGAAACGTGGGGCAAATATTCACATGTTGATCAGAAGGACAGCAAAGGTACTTCTGGGCTGATGGTCATTATGCTATATAATGCTTTACAAGTCCAATTACATAAATAGAAAATTTAGCTGCACATAGCTGCTTCAGTGCTTTCTAGTGTAATTATACAAAGTATATAATTATACAAAGCTCATACCTACACAGAGGGTAAATACAGTAGACATGAAACACACAACCTCAGTGGTTTTAATTTTCACACATTGCAGAAGGAGCCACTCAGTGAGGAAGCCCTGCTACAATGAGCACCAGAGGAGGAAGCTGCCTGCTGCCTCCAAGGACCTGACGTTTGTTCTTCCTTACCTGGCTGCTCCACTTCATCTAGAATTAATATTATCATGAGTTATGGCATATGACATTCCCCATGTAGATGGACTGTAACCACTGGCAATCTTATAAGTGAACCAGTCACCACTTTACTTGTGGGAACTTTCAGAACCTATAAAATGACTTTGCTTCGGGAAATTGCTGAGTTTTCATTTTTCATTCAGGACCAGTCACAGAGGAAACCAGAGGCATCAGTATGCCATCTCCAATTTCAAAAAGTGCTAAGCAGACAATATTTGACATTTAAAAAGAAAAAAGAGGCATATAACTGGAAGGGTTAAATTTAATCTTTTTGTTTTTTACCTTAAAGTTGCAGGAATCATAATCCAAAGACTAACCCAAGCCTGCAGCAAGCAAATGAGTGAGGTAGAGAGCTAGAGGTAGAGTGTTACTGGTTTTAGGGGCACCTTTCATTTTCTGTGACATCTTTTTATCCATCTCCAAGACTGATCTCTGTATTACTGAACATGATTTGGTTTTCTTAAAAATTCTATTTTTGTGAAGCTTTCTTGAATATGTCAAACATAAATAAAATTTAATAATTTTGCTAAAGAAGCATTGAAATCTGTCACACAACAAGCACAAGAATCTAAGAAGCATTTTAAAGCTCAATATTAATTTATTCTAAAACATGGTCCTGTCTCACATTAGGTTAAATATATTATATTAAGTGACCTGTAAGATTTGCTGAACCAAGGGAAAAGAGTTTTTAAATTATGGGAGTTAGGAATAAAGAAAACGATAACTTTGTGTTTTTCTGTGTACTCTGGAGTACATTTTGTACTCGAGATTGCTGTGTATGAGACCCTTTGTAACAGAGAGCACAAATCATTTGATGCACCCAGTTGAAGGAAATGAGCAAATTAAACTTTGAAGAAGTAAGTGTGAATATTTATGAGATATCTGGAAATCAGAAATAGCCTTGTGATGAAAATATTTTTTCTTGCTGCTTCAGTGGAGCAGGTTTTGTAGGTGGCTGTCACTTTTGTAGGTATCTACTTGCCTGGACAGATCTTCCCTAGCACAAGAACAGGAGGATCTGATGCCTTTGCAGGGACTTTTCTTTCTTTCACAGATGAGCTCTGTGATGCCTACACTGGCAGTCTTTAATGCCCACAACCCTCAGGAACAGAAAACATTATCAGATCAACCCCTGGAACTTGGGACTAGAAAGAATTGCTCTATCTCTTATATGACAACATCAAAATTAGATAGAAAGTAAGTAAAGAAATCACAGATAAAGAATTATTTCTATACGTACTTCATCCTTAACAAAGGTAAGTATAGCCTGAGAGGATTTTTGTCTTTGTAGTATCATAAAAATCAGTGGTGTGGAACTGGATTCCTGCCTGCAACTTTCCTCTGCATGACAGATCCCAGATTTGGTATTTTCAAGACAGCTTTTCTCTAACCACTAATATGAAGAACACTGTGTCTTGAAAGGCTCTTGGAGAAGTGTGTTTTAACAAAATATTCATGTGCCTGATCTCTTGTTTGGCCTTTCACACAAGAGGCACAACCTGGCACAGGAGAGGTCTCATGTGGTGGTGATAAGACTGATGGTGAGCAAACAGGCAGGCTTTTTTCCCTATATATAGGCATATTATTGTGGTATTAAAATACATCATAAATGTTTCCATTTGAGTCTATCAATGTATTAAATCAGGGCCTGAGTTATTGAAAGTGCTGATTGCTAGTACTGGAAAGGAAATATTATAGAATTACCTTGAATTAGGGAAACAAGTCTTGAGCAGTGAGGTACTCCAAAAAAGTAATATTTACACTGAAGTCCTGGATCTGAGATTTCCCCTCAAAGTTTGCAACTTCTTGTTAGAGCTGTATGTAAGCTATTCTGGGAATCTGCTGTGGGATATTGGGTGCTGACAGAAGCCTGAAGCTGATAATTTATAGCAGGAAGTGAAGAGCTCCAGAGTCCTAACTGTGCTTAAGATCTTCTCACAGCCTCATCTCAGCCTTCCTCACCAGCCACTGCCCCACAGTAATGGCCATTCCTCTAGCTGCTGACACCAGATACTATCTCACCTAAGAAACATAAGTAACTCAAACATTTCTGTGTATTTCTACATTTCATGGCTTTATAAAAGCTAATCTGATCCTTGCTCTAAGGATAAGAAAATTCCTTCACTAATATTTTTTGCTGATCATGCTATTTTATGTTCCATTTTTATAGCTGAGAGTTCAAGTCAATGGCATAAAGTAAAAAACTGTACTTGGACATTGTTTCATCTGGCTATTTCCATAAGTAATATGAGCAAAGGGTGACAGCACTTTATTTGTAACAAAATCAGAAAATTTAATAGGATAGTAGAGAAATTCAAGATTAACAAATTGTGTCAGCAGGTTTAAAGCTTCACTGATAAAAACAATTCATGGTGCCACTTTTTGGATAGATTCATTGTAGGAATTCACTGTGTTAGTCATGGGAGTAAGCTTGGTGTTAAGAAACTCCACTCCAGAACAGATTATATTTCAGTCTGCACTGTCATGTTAAATTAGGGTTCCAGTTTTCACTTTCATCCAAATGTCTGATTGTCTACACTGCTGGCTTATTGATTTATACCCCAACTAATATCTGGAGCAAACCAGCCAATTTACCAGGTGGAGAAACATAGACACAGAAAATTGAATCTTGCCTTTTCAGGCTGGGGCTACTCCAGTCTCTCAAGGCACAGGGCATAAAGAGAGTTGGTTTTTGTCATAATTAAATAAATACAGATTAGAAGAGCATGGCAAATCCCCCTGCAAATCCCCACAGAGTGAGTCTGGTATTGTGATTTCTCCTGGGACCATATCTTAACAAAACTCCTTTTTGATTTTCATTCTCTGCACACCAAAGCTTCTGATTTTCACCAAGACAGCAAAAAGTGACAGAACAGAAAATATATGAGGCTGAAATGTTGCCTTGCTTAACTTCTTTACAGTGCTCAGGATTATGCAGGAGACAAAAAGAAGCAACCCTCAAGAATTTTAAAACCAGTGTTGATTTCCTTCCAGACGTTTCTAAGATCATAACATCTGATTCTAAACAGAGCCTGAGGTCAGCAGTGCTTTTTTTCACTTCAACTAATTCCTGTATTCCAGTAATTTTGCTTCTTATTCCAGTTAATGCCAGAAAATACAATTGCACAATCTGCAAACATGAATTTAACTGTCCCTTTTCTAACCCTACAATAGAGTTTCTCAGTCAAGTACATGAATATTCTGTCCCATAGGTCGATGGGTTTTTTAGACAATTTTTTCCAGCTTTCACAGAAAACTGTCCCTTTCTTTTGCATCTCCAAAGTAATCAATGCCCTTTATTTTAGATTGCCATGGAACTATTGATTTTCTAATGCACAGCCTCTTATTAAACTCATTATACCTTCACTCTTACTAAACCATGGGGACTGGGAAATGGCTGAATGCAGCCCCATTTCCAAACAATTGCTCAGCTGGAGATGTTGTTAGCAGTGCAGTGTGACAAATTGCTCAGACTGCCCAGATTATGTATTGTATCCAAAAGTTAAGAATTGAAATGATTTCTACTTGCATAGTTATTAAAAAAAACTTTTATCCAAATATATTTATAAGAATTTTTATGTTCACTGACAATAAAAATATTTTCTAGGCATTATGTGGTTTTGGGTTTTTCCTTGTGTATGTATAACCTCCATATGAAGAGATTGAATTTGTCCCTGATAATATGTAAAATGAAACAGGCTCTGTGCATGGGTAAGGTGTGACTAGAGATTACTGTATTTTTTTTAAAAAATTCAAGTCTGGTCTCCCTGACCTTTCAACAGGAATAAGTTACTCATAACACCTATATGGCTTCCAGAGCCTAAAAATAGAACTCTAATGCAGGTCTGAATTGAAGTATATATGGTGTCAAAGAGAAAAAATAATGTGCCCTTCAGACTCCATTCTGTGAATAAAAACTGGATAACATCCTTGTTAGAAATCTCTGTTCTGATCAGAGTTTTCCCCCCTATAAATAAGGTTCTCTCAGTGGAAGAAAGGGAGTATGACCCTGTGTTCTTTAAAATCTCACTTCTTCTAAATATTTTAAAATTTAGTGAATTCAGAAAAATCTGGATATATTCTTGTATTTATGCAAATGCTTGTTGTGAGAGTGGGAAGACATTGTCTGTTTTCAGCTTCTCATATCCTGAGAAAATATCTAAGTGAGAAAGTAACTTCCATTTCTTAAAATAACTTACAAAATAACTTTCTCTTCAATTGGAAAAGCTAAACATATTTTTCGTATCTGAAAATTGAAATAGAAATATATAGAATTTAATCAGGGTTCTTTCTCCTGACTACTGGAAGCCAGATTTTTAAAGAGAATTAGGTAAGCGTACACCCCCAAAAGTGAAAATGCCTTTAGACCTATTTTAGAAATCACTCAACACTGAAAAATATATATTCTTTCAAAATGACCACATTCAAATGGGTAAATTCAGCCTTAGCTCCTGCTCCAAGTATCTCTCCTCTTTTGAAAAGCAGCTAAAGTTTGGTGCCAGCCAGCAGGAATAAAACACCTGTATTCATATCAATTAGGTGACATGGCTTGAAAATCTATGGAGAAGTGAGCAGGTGGAAATGGTCTGGAAAATTCACCTGTGGACCTGAGTGGGAGCCTTAAATCAAAGAAAACAGGATATGAAACTTTTGTACCATAAATGCTATTTATTGTTTTAAAAAGAAGAAAAAATGTTTACATGAAAATTACATTTGAAACTTTAGAAATTATTTTTATAACTTGAAAACTTTTTGTTTTCTAGGGCTATAGTTTCCCAGAATATTTTCAAATTATTTTGAAGTTGCATGAGCATTAAATCTTTCTATGGATCGTGAATTCCAATGTTATACATTGTATTTTAATTAAACAACAGTCTTTATTGCAGTCTTCTTTTAACATTATCCCTAAAAATAATGTGCAATAAGTGTCTCTTGACTTTGTGCCAGTGAGTTCATTATATCTAATATATTTTGTACTCCAGATCTATTGAGATGTTCTTTTCTATTTGTATTGTAAGTTATATTAAAACCTTGCTTCCCTGTTGTGTATACTAATTTATTAAAATGTGTTATTCAGAAGCCTCCAGAAAGATAAACCACCTAATCTTGTAATTATTTTTAGAACTAGACTTGAAAGACCATCTAATGTTCTTTTGAATTATATATGCTTAAAAACTGTAGGAGTTAAAAACCTTCCCATGCTCCTTGTGGTGAAATTTTAAGTATGTAATTTAAACTGAAGCAATTAAGCTCAGTTCACAGCACCAGAATGGCAGAAGTGCTCAGGATAAGTAAACTTCAGTTGTTAAGAAAGGAGGTAAAAAGCAGATCAGGAGAGAAGAGAGGTGCAGGAATAAATTAAAAAAGATTTTTCTTTGCATATTTTTTTCTTTTTACCTGAAAATAAGTCTCTGTTTCAAAGGCTCTTACAGTCAGAAAAAATAACTTTTGACCATGGCAGTTATCAGTTGGTTTTGAGTTTTGCACTGAAGGTGCTGGAGTGCAAGCTGCAGGGTGCTGGGTTCTTATGGGTGTTTATGTCAGGGCTGCAGCTGGGAATCCTCCATGTGCCTTTTGGACTTTGCTTCTGTCTGCCTCATGCTCTGTTAGTAAAAGCACATGCCAAGAACAGTGCTGGGCTCAAGGTGGAATGACCAAAAAGTTGTGTTCATTGTTTAGGTAATCCTCTGTTTACCAAACTCTGCAAAAAATAGCTCTGATCATGTTGCAGCTGCCAACATCAGTTCCCTAATCTTTTGTGTAATAACAGCAGCTGGGCTTCTGTGGAGCAGCCCAGACATGGGGTGTGAGCTGGGCTGAGCAGGGAGCATGGCAAGCCAGGCATCCTGCAGGAGGCAAGCCCAGATCTGCTCTCCAGCCTGAGCCATGCCCTTGTATCAAAGCTTTTACTGCTCCTACAGTTTCCTTGTTCCACAGCTGTGTCATCTCAGTGCTTTGGGGAGGTGAAACGTGTCTAGCAAAAGTGATGGTGACACCTGAGCCAGCCCTGGGCTGGGTTTCTGAGCTCCCAAGAGGAATCAGAGCTCAGCCACATCCTGCTGGATAGAGCAGGGTTTGGAACATCCCTTGTCTCGTACCAAATTTTTTCTGGGAATCTATAGAAAAATCAGTTCCTGGCTTTTGGTTTTGGCTTCTCAACCCCAAACCACAAGTATATTAAAAAAAGCTCCACAAATATATTAAAATTCACTGTCAAGAGACCAGACTGTGGGCTCTACAAACTCTGGGCTTCGAATTCAGGATGTCTGGACTCACACTGCCCATACTGTTGGCATGGCATAACGAAACTGTTAGGTGGTTACACAGCAAATATAATATTACTGTGAGCTGCTATGTGTGTAAATCACAATGACAGAATCCATTTGTTTAAAAAAAGAATTGATGAAAGGGATAAGAGTAACCTTGCAAAGAGCTGCTGATATGATTATATTTTTGTGGGGAGGGAGGAGAATCCCTGCTATATCAGCACTAGGGAAGTCTATCAAGACAGCTTGATTAATAGGAACAAATATTACTTGAATGTACAATTGCAAAAATAAGATGAAGCTTTATAATTCTAGAGTTTTATGAAATGCCAGCTAGAAGATTAAAAATACATGGTATCAATTTCTTTCAAAAAATTTTATAGAAGGAAGATTCACAGTAAGTAATTTCAGTTCTGAGAGAGATGAGAGTAAAATTAAGATACCACCATATAATATGAGATTTGGGAAAGATAACATTTTTTTTGCCGTTCATACATTTTAAACAGTGTAAGTATGTACACAATTCAACAGGAATTACTGATAAATTACCTTGTTTGATCAATTTATCTTCTGTGACCATGGTAAATTCTTATTTTTTACTTGTTACGTCAAGCTTAAAGAGACCTCATTAAACAGTAAAAAATATAGAAAGCATGACATAACAGGAACCTTCTTTATACCTTTACAGGGCAAAACCTTTCTACTGGATTTCTTGTTTTATCTGGGTTTGATTCTATATTAAAATGTATAAAATAAAAATTCATTAGATAAACTTACAAGATTATGAGGCTCATCTGAATTTATTCCTATGAACAAATAGTGAATTTGGAAATGAAATATTTTATGATATTTTGAAGTGGATAATTTCTGTTCTGGGCATAAATTTTTTACAATACAACAATTATTTTTGCTTGCTATTAAATAAAGAAAATATAGGGAGGTGCTAACAACTTTAAATATTACTATATAAGCAATAAAGCTGTGCAATATCAGTCTATCTTCAGGTAATGAATTATGACACGATCCTGAGTTCGTAGCTTGCACATCTGTTGGCTGGTGCCATGGATTGCACACCATCTGCATGCTGAGTGATTTCCAGCTCCTAAACTTGGTTTAGGTAGGAGATGAGGCACAAAGAGGAACATGTGCACTGTCACTAGCAACTGAGACAGATGGGAAAACTAAACATCAAATGCTGTAAAAAGACATGCATAATTTGGTGTGAGTGTAATCATTTGGGGGAAAATGAATACATTTATTAACTCTTTTGAGAAACTCATCAGTAAGGTGGTCAATGCACCTGGAGGAGACTAATTGGCTCATACTTGCACCTGCTGCTGCTTATTTTGAAATTATTCTGTTTATAGGAGTCCAAAACCTATTAAAACTTTACCTGTTATGGGTCTGGCTAAACTCTTACAGCTGTCACTGCAGATCTTACTTAACTGTCCCACAGCTACTGGGCACTATCTGTCTGTCCCAGCCATATCCTGGTGTGACCAGTGGCTGCCTTTCCCAGTCTGTCACTGGGATGCCTGTAATCCTGCTTGGCATGTAGCAGCAAGAGCCCATCCACAGCCCCCTGCCAAACACACATGGCCTGAGCTTAACAACCTCACCCACACTGCAGCCATATTTCTGTGATGGTGCACAGTATTCTCAGGGAATGTTGACAGCTACACACATTTGTTTTTAGAAATGTAGGTTCTATGTACCAAGATGAGCTGGCTGGATACTTTAGGATGCACCCTGCATTGCCAACCCTTTTATTCACTTAGCACTCTGTACCTTTTTTCTGTGTTGTTTTGGCATAGGACAGACTGTCAGGTTTAATCACCTCGAAAGTTTCAGGGAGGATGTTCAAGAATTTTAGAGTAATATGTTTGTAAAATAAGTGTCCTGAGTGGAAAGATTTTTGTTTTTTAGGCTTGCATACTGTGGCTAAAATGGGAAACATTTTTACCAGAAAATACTTTCACTTGAAAAATAATATTTTCAGAAAAATTGAGTGTCTTTATTTGTAGGAATCTCTGTTCAAGTCCAAGTCTCACAGTCCAAATCAGTCACAATTAATTGCAAGAAAAATTTCACCACCTTCAATCACTTTCATGTACTGTGTGACATCTGGGTAGGTGTTTTTTTTAATGTTGAGCCTGCTTACTTTTGACACAGCTATGAAAAGCATGACAGGTATTTCAGAAGTATGGGAGTATTTTGTTTTTTATATAACAAAAAATATTTTTTCTGTGATTTCTGCGGGGGTGGTGGTGTGTATGACAGAGGGCTGAGCAGTGATAAACAGCCTGTGAATGCAGCCTGTAAGGGAGCCAGCAAGAGCTCCCTGATGAAGAAAAGCTGGAAAGCAAGTGAAAACCACAAAGCATTTGCAGCCTCTCTCTCTTGGGAGTGGTGTGTGTGCATCTGAAACCACAGCTTGGTCTGCTCTTTGGAAAGGTTGCTTGGGGTTAAGTTCTGCCATATGATTTTGGCATCTGGCTATGATTGGAGTCAATGGGGGTCCTCTCTATGCATCTGAGGGCACAGTATGACCCCTCCTGCTTGTTTTCACTCACTATATTTTTGTGTTATGGCACCTCTGAGCAGGGACAATCTCAGCTGCTCATTCACTTTAAAGGCCATCTGTAAGGAAAGTTATTCTTGTGTTTCCTTTCATTCTCTGAGCAGTCCTTAGCCTTCTTTCATGAATTCCTTTCTTGTTGATTTATTAAACTGCTAATGTTCAGATCCCAGTCTATAAAAATTAGAACTTCAATCTGAAAGAAAAAAAATAACCAAGTAGATAATATAAGTGCAAGATAAAAGCACAAGCAGCTGTGAACAGACATAGCATATTTAATTTTCAGACATCTTCTGAAAGATAAAGAGCAGTTCAATAAAATTAAAAATGAGAAGAGATTTTCCTTCAAGCCACATTGAGCAATCAAGTCTAAAAAACAAGCCATACTGTGTTCCTGAAGCAGATAATGGTATCAGTGATGAGGTATTACTATTAGGAGTAAATGGCTCCTGTAAAATAATAAACTGATTTAATGGGCCAAATGGTGATAAGGTACTTTTAATGGATATACCAGAGGCAGAATTTTTTCATCAGGATTGGTGTCCTAACTTGATATTCTGACTACAAAGCTCCAGGAGGCTTGAGACTGATGGTAATGTTTTGATTACCACGAGAGAAACTGAAGTGGGACACCAGAATTTGTTGCACAATACAGGAAGAATTAGACACCTTGGAAAAGTTATCTATAGAAGCATGTTTTTGTCTGCAGGTAGCCTAGAGGGAATGGAAAACAGAAAAGGAGTATCTGTCCACCCCTGTCATTGGAGCATGCATGAAAAATTAAGGAGCCAGGGAAGGACCTCCATGTGAGGGGAGAGAGAAAGAATGAAGACCTTTGAATGGAGAAAGACTTTTTCTATTCAGGACTCTCTGCTGCCTCATGGACAAATGAAGCTGGCCTTGGTGAGCTGTGTACTCTTCCTTGTATTGCTTGCTCCTATATACAGTGGAGTGGATTCCTGAATTCCAGGGAATCATTCCTTGTTTTGTCCAAAATCCTGTGACTTCCTTATGGCTGGAATGTCATGGAAGTTTCTTGTCCTTTTTCCCAAATGGAAAATGCTTGAAATGAAGTTACCTTAACCCTTTGATGAGCTGGAGTGAGACAGGAGGAAGTCACAGTTTGTGGAGGGATTTGCTGAGCAACCTGGTCCGACCATGTAGCTGATCCTGTTCTGAAGAGGAGATTAGGCTTGAGACCTTCTGAGGTCCCTTCCAGCCTGAACTATCTGATGGTCTTATGAGAATTTGATTTGAAGTACCTTTTCATGTAACTAAGCTTTCAGGCAGATTCAGGATTCAGTGTGAGACACTAATTTTTTTCTAGAGAGAGCTCAAATGATCATACAATTGAAAGATTTTTTTGGAGGAGTTTAAAACTTTAATAAATAGAAAAAAGATGCTGTCTTTACAGTGAGCTTTCATATTACTGTATTTTACTACTGTCTATATCCTACTACTGAGCAGAATTGTGTTCTATTTCCTCTGTTTCCTTGAAAACATTCATGCCTGACAGATGAAGTTCATATCAAGAACATGAAAGGAATTTGGGAGTTTTCTAAATATTTGGTGCCACTTTATGTTGGCTTTAGTATTTTTTTTCAGTACAAGTGAAAGAAGGAAACTGTCCTAGTAGAAAACTTCCCTAGTAGTATTTTAAAGGAAACTTGCCTTTCATGATACAACGCTCAAATTCCAGATGACACCGATGGCACTTTCTATTTGTTGAGTCCCTGGTGTACATGCAACATGAAACAGACTTTGGTTCAAAAAATTACATGGTCCTTGTGAGTTTTTTCTTTGACTGGAATTCCCCAGTAGCTGATTACTTGAATGTAACATTGATTTTAAGTAAAAATGTCAAGTCAAAACAACTCAGATCCTAGTCTAAGGAAAAGAAATAAAGCACTAAATAAATGTAAATACAGATATTTTCCTTTTTATTACAGGAATTATTTTTTATTATTTGTTATTCCTTATTATTACTTTCCTAAATTACAGAATTTTTTTATAGAGCCCATTCTGCAAATTGAAGGTTTTGATCTTTTTCATTTTGCTTTTATTATCTTTCAGCTGTAGGAACACTTTAAAACAGTTTATAGAGTCTTGATGAATACATCAGAAGACTTACAAATACATTTTTCTTTGGGGAAAATGCAAATATTTTAGTTGCATTGTTTGTTTATGCAAATATACCCCTGAGCTGAGCAACAATTCAAATAAAATGTTTTAGTATCCTAGGAATTTTTACTGCAGATTCTTCTGAAACTTTAAAAAATGTCCTTATATACCTTACCATAAGAGTAATGATTTTGTGGAAGAAAAAGAAGAGATGAAAAAATAATGTTGAAAGAATTTGGAGAGTTTGAAATAGGTATAAAGGATAAATCTTCCTTCTGTGTATTAGTAAGAGGAAGACAAAATTATTTACTCTCTGTTTCCAAAACACAAGATTCAAACCATAAAATTATAAAGAACTTGAAGAAGTATTGCCTCACCTTTTAATCTTCAACTTTATTTTCTCACCACACATTTTTCAATGAAAAAATTGTCCATGAGATAGGTAAAAAGCAGTTGTTGACATACAAGCAATTTATTGTCTCATGAGGGATGTGTAATATGCATTTGTTATTAAGTTCTTTTTATAAGGTATTGCAGTTGTTTGGTTTTTTTGTGTTTTGGTTTATAAATTTTAACTGATTTCCCTGGTTTTCTGTTTCATACTAAAAAAAAATTTGGTCTGTTGTTTCTGACTCTTTGTTTAGAGAAATATATCACAAAGACATTTATTATCCCACAATAATATGAGAAGTGTTGGCTGAAAAAAAGCTTCATTATCGATAACATTCAGTTTTATGCCATCTGAGAATACCTGACCTTTGCCTTTCTGTGTTCACATTTCTGGTATGTTTCTGCTATCAGTTTCCTGAATGTTTATGAAGGATTGTGCATTTTCTATGAAACTGGCCGTGCACAATGTGCTCTCCTGCAAGTCACCTTTGAAAAACTTATCACTGCATAGGGATTTTTTGATGGGCTCAGTTATGTCTCACTGGCAGAGTTAAGTGTGTGTATAACATAATGGTGTCAGTAAGAGCTATCTCTTTAGGCAAAGGCACCAGGGAACCATCAAATGCTGTATTCTGACAAACAGATGTCAGTCAAATTGGCTCATGTCCCAACAGCTGTTGGGAGCATCACATGGAGGACTAGGTACAGCAGAAAGGGACAGCCTGGTTAATCACTGCCTGGAGAAAGAGAGACTCCTTTTCTTTGGAGATTCCTGTGTCTGAAGGTTATATTAACTGTTTAATCTGTTTTGACAAAAACCTGATTAAATAATGGAGCAAGAGAGAAAATGTACGTTTGGTGAATTTTTATTAAGCTGAATATATGGTCTAGTGGATCTCTAGTCTAGTAAAACCCCTCCATCTTCTTTTCTCTGCATAGTTGTAATTCCAGATCAGTGATTGTGATGGGCTTTCAGTTCAGAACCCTACAGGGCTTCTAGGAGAGAGTGGAAAAATATAATATGTCTCCTTGGTATGGAGAAATGCATTTGAGGTTAATACTTCAGAAGCATCCTTGGATTCAGCCTGTTCAAATGTGGTGTTGGTAATATTTTGGTCATTTTATATGTCTGAGGTCTTCTGGGTGACTGATGAACATAGATGATCTGTTATGTGCTTTCACCAGGTAATTTTTGAATATCTATATCTGCCCTATGAATATCTTCCCTTGCCCAGATTACCTGAAGAAACCCCAACAAAACAACATCCTAAAATCTTCTTTTCTGTAAACTAATTGCCAGCATTGCCACAAGAGCAAGTGTATATTTTAGTGCTGTAAATACTTTTCCATTTATCACTTCATCTGACACTACAGAAATATAATTTCTTTTCATGCTTGCAATTTTTCTTGTTCCGTTAATACTGATAATAGATATCTCTGCATAGATTAATGGAATTCCCTACCCCTAATTAATATATTGTTCAAAAAGGTGGTATATATGTTTCTACCTTTTAAAATTATTTGAATTAAAAGAAGGCATTTTTTGTTCAAATATCTAGTCTGACACCTTTCTGTGATTTTTTTCCCCCATTCATTAATCTCCACTATGTATTTTGAATGATACAACTTGAAAGCTTTTATTTGAAAGGCACATGTTAAGGAAATTTCCCAGTGTGACCATTCACAAGGCTCTCTGGCAGTATTGTGATGTCTGTAGCAAACTGCTATAATTCATGTAAATTGTTTTTAGATGACAGTGCAATGCAGTCAACTTGGATTCTTGACATAGTGGGGTTTTTTTCACACTTCCCCATCATGATTCTACAGTTAGAAATTGCAATGAGAATGTGTAATTGAAATTGCAGTTAGAAAGTGCAATTATTCCATTAAGAGATTCAGAAAATAAAACATCTGATTTTTCTGATCACTATTTCTTCAGTCTTAGCATCTATTTGTTGATTTGACTAAGAAAGGAAGCAGTCTTTTACTAGAGTTTAAACCCCAGCACATTTAATAGGAACATGAACAGAATAGGAATATGAACAGAAATGGGAGCAGCAGCAAGGTTGCCTAATTTTTTTTTTTAAAAAAGGCTGAAGACAGAAAATTTTTAGACTCAAAAGTGGCAATAAGGAACAAAAATTTTACTATTAATGGAAATTCCTTCCATATTCCTTCCTTGGAACAGCCATGGGTATGAAAGTTTCCTTGCACTCTGCTGTGTTTATGGGTGAGAGGGGAGTTCTGCTTTAACTGACATTGTCCAATTCCCTTTTATGAGACAGTTAACAACTGGTTAGAAATTTTGCCAAAATATTGCTCAATTAGGTTGACATATTCATGTCAGATACCTGGGTGAGCCAAAACACCTCTCTGTCAAGCAGTGGGGCTGAGAAAATAGATTGTTTTTCCATATTGCCTGTGAAGGGCTCTAGCTGGATATCCAAAAATGAACAGGAATTGAAAGATATTCTTTGTTATTGCTTCCATACCTTCACAAAGGAAGTAAGAGGAGAACTAAATTTCTGCTATAAATTGTCCACCTTCCCTCCAAAACCCCAATCTAATGCAGAGTATGTTGATTTTGATTCTGGTTTTGTTCATATAAATACTAGATTTCTGTACTTCAACCAGTAACCTGATAATATGGTCCTGCACTCTGCAGAAATATAAATTCCTTTAGAACAGGAAAAAGATTTTTCCTGCCTAAACATTTTTTTTTTCCCTCATCGATAGCCTATCCTTTCTCAAATGTAAAGAAATGGAAATAAACCACAATAATGAGAAGCCATTCTGGGCCTATAAAAATTACTGCAGTAGCTTTGGGAAAATACTAAATCAGCACTTTTTGAAGGGATCCTGCATTTGAAAGGTGGATACTTTTTTGTCCAACGATTGTAACTGATCTTGTCACCAAGTTATCTTGGTGGGCTGGCTGTGCAGTGAGGTTTCATCCCTGGGGATGACAATAGAAAGAAGGGGCAGGATGTCAGCAGCACCATTTCCACAGCTCAGGGACTCTGGCTCAGCAGGTTTTCAGTGAGCTAAGATTATGAGCTTGTAGGAAGTTAAACATGTTTACAACGCTATAAAAAAAATCAGTCCAAATCTATTGGTTTTCTCTCCAAAAGTACTCTGTTTCCAAGAAAAAAAAACCCTAAGTCTAAAGGAAAATGCTGTTTTGATTTTTTCATTTAGTTAGCTCTAGAATATAGAATTACAATATGAAAGTTGGATTCAAAATGATGCAATCATGAGGAGTACCAATTTTTTTTTTAGGGGATAGAGTTAACCTTAAATACTGAAAATTATTTAAGATGCTATGCATGCTCTTCTGGTATGCAGAACCTAGTTAGCACTGACCAGAAAGTTATCTACTGGTTTAGACCCTTTATATCCACAAAAATGAATGGATTGGCGACATTTTTGCTGAATGGGTTTCACAGAATTAATATTAAGAAAATGTATTGCCTTCAGTATGATCGATGTTGTGGCTCGAAGAAAGGATGAGAAATGTATGGAGTAATTTGCTTTCACTTGCAGAAAAAACAGCTGCATTGAAAATCTATCAGGAGAAAATTAAAGTAAGGCTGAAATAAGCAGCCACGTTAGTCTTCAGTAGCAATGCTGAACCTGAAAAAGTGAAGGCTTTGAAAATTTGAAATGCTAATGAGCAATGGAAGAGAATAGCCAGTGTAATTTAATTTTGATACTGTATACAAAATGATGTTCTATCTTAACAGAATAGACCATGTGACAAAATTTCTCTTTCTATTTGTATCACAAGATTGCTTCCTTTCACTTTACAGAAGAGAGCTGTTTTGTCACACCTTAGTAACCATCCCTACTGAGATGCAAACATTGATCTCTATCGTGTTTCATGTGTATTTTAATGAATTTCACAGATTTTGCATTCAGGTCTTAATTGCTTTCATATAGAATATTCTGCATACAAGAAGGGGGGAAATCTGAGTACACTGCCTCAGTAATTCTACTGCATAAATCTGCTACCAAGGAAGATCTAAATAGATTGCATTTTTAATTTGCCAAGAAAGAGATGAAAACTAAGTATGAAAATGATTTTTACGTCTTTGGAGACTAATATAAAAAGAATTAGAGGCTTTCATTTGTCATGAAAAGGCAGTGATGGCTGTTTTCAGGATGAAAATGAATAGCAAATTATTCTTCTGTAAGTTTAATTATTTTTATTTAAAATTATAGAAATTAACAGGCTTCATCAAGTGCATGGCAGTCTGCCTGCTCCTGTGGTAAATAAAATGGATATTTAAATATGAGAGCACAGTGATGAATTTCTGAAAGAAGTAGGTTCCAGATCCAGTAAACCTGATGACCTGGATCTGCAGGGACTGGGGTGTGAGAAGACTGAGGCTGTTTAATCCACTCTTTAGGCAGCAGCTCTGTAAATGAAAACTGCATGCTGTTCCAAGGCTTGCTGTTACTAGGGAGAGCACAGGTACCTCGGAAGAAGATGCAAACCCATCATCCTGTTTGGATGGGAATCTGCTGAAATCTGTGCAGAAGTGCTTCAAGCCATTTGAAATGGAAACAGTGCTCTCAGGCATGTTTCTGCAATGCCTTCCTCTTCCTCACTATGGCTGCCTGTGGCCCCTTCAAAGCCAAAAGCCAGATGCCCACTTGAAAACAGGGATCCATAATCTTTCTTCCAAAGGAGTAAGCTCTCCTTACAGGTAGGAAAATTAGTTATTTTTACACTGTATATTTCTTCTAGCTCTGCATCTCAGAGCAGTTGCTCCATTGGCACATTCAAACCATGCTCCATCTCAAGGCCATGGAGATTCAAACTCACGTCTCCTCTCCTAGGCTCCTTTGGCAGGCAAGAACTCTTCAACACTCCTTAGGAGCAGGAAAGGAAGGAGAAAATAACTACAGACCTGTTAACTAATGTGTGCCACTCTCATCTCAGACAATAATGCAGAGGTTTTTAGGCTGTTTGCTGACATGAATCCCTCATTGTCAACTTCTGGGCAGGAGTGCTGTCAAATGGGAGGATATTTTCAGCAGAGAATCTTCAGAGGCAAAGTGAGGAACCATCCAGTTCATCCATGAGTGCCATAATGACTAATTAGCTGCACAGAATAACAAGTTACAAGCTGTAGGGAGCCACCTCCAGTGGAATAGCAGACATGGCTAATTCGAGTTCAGAAAATAACGTTTTGAACCTAAAAGTTCCTATTTTTCATTCTTTTTTTCATTACAGAAAGACTGGTAAGCTTTGGGATTGGGTCATGGGGATTCTGATACAAATTCTAGGTAACACTATAGCAATTTTATTAATAAAATGTTATTATACAAAATGTGATTATAAAAAAGGACCAGATTAGGCTGTAAAGTGGACATTTATAGAATTTGTGTTATGTCTTCACAAATTATCTATTTATTCCTATACATATCTGTATGAAGACACAAGCCAGCCTACTTAATTCACTGTCTTCTACATACAGTCTTCAAGGTTCTGAATGTACTGACAATATGAAACATAAGGGAAAATAAAGAGAAGCTGTATGAAAGCGTCTTTCAAGTCTGCTGCAAACAACACTGCTGTTTTGATCTCTTCTTCTTTGTATTACAAAGCTCCTAATGCTCCAGATGATTTTCCTCAAAATGATCTTCACATGTGTTGTCCCATTGACATGAATAAGACAGTTTATTCACAGAAAATTAAGCACAGGTGGGAATATGTGCAAAATCAATGCTCTATATAATTGCTTTTGATCACTTGATAATATTGATGATTATTAATTCAAACACAAGAGACCTGGTACAGCACAGCAGTGAAGCTGCAGAACAAGTCTCTCTTTCATAGGTGTTGTGGCACTTATCTAACTGTGTCATTTTTAGCTGAATATCTTTTACCTGGTCTGAAATGTTCTACTATTTCATTCTCTGGTTTTCTACCCTTATAGTATTGTAAATGATAGTGATAGATTTCCTTTATTCTGCTTTTGTTTGCCTGTCTATGGACTGAAAACTTTCTGCTTCAAGTCTCTTAAGTGGTACAGCAGAAAATTTAGAAAAACAGGAAAAACTCTTAGAAAAAACTTAAATAATATAATTCTTGATAAGCAAATAATACAAATTCTTGTCCCCTGCAAATCATATTAAGATGTTTGTATAAACCAGATCTGATTTTGTAGAAAAATTTCCCTGGACCTGAGAGGACAGTATGAAGCTGTGTCACGGGATATCACAGGATATTAGGAAAATGCTCTTCACCCACAAGGTGGCTGGGCAGGGGAATTGGCTGCCCATGGAGGAAGTCACACCCCCAAGCCTTCTAAAGTACAAGAAGTGTTTGTAAAATGCTCGCAGGTACATGGTGTGATGCTTTGGGCTGTCCTGTGCAGAGCCAGGGGTTGGACTTTGATGGTCCTTGTAGGTCTCTTCCAGCTCAGGATATTTTATGAGAGAGGCCTTTTTTCCAATTTTCCTATGTTAATGAGTGCTCAGTTTTTGAAGTTGCTGATTAGATGTGTAGTGCCAATTGGCAGACCTCAGCTGAACCAATTTGTAATTAGGCAGAAAAGAAACAGTCCTGCCTTTTGCAGGGTACCTGAAAAACTTTCTCAAAGACACCATGTGTGAAGAAATTCAAGTGTGTCTTCAACTTGAGGCATCCAGCAGAGAGGTCAGAGATGATTTTCAAGACTTCTTGTATCCATTCTATTTTTTGAGTTGAGCAGTAATTTGTTTATGAGTCAAGGAAGTTTCATCAGTGGTTTTGTGTGAATCAAATGACCTTTGGGCAGTCATCCACAGGACAGGGACCATTTGATCCCAAAGCCTACTGATATGGTGCACAACACATTGACAGAACAAAATTATCTTACCCCCTATTTTTGGTATTGTAAGTTTGTGTCTAGGAGCCTTTTTGAGACAGTGCTGATTGGTAGGACTTGAAAGTACAATGGAGACTCTGTTGAGGATGATAAATAGTGGTTATAAGTTTCCTTTGATACAGTTTTTATTACTACAGAACATAAAAGGTATTGAAGAGAAACCCAAAGCTTCAGCTGAACACTACCACATGGGCAAGTTTCTTTGTTCTTGTCTAAATTCTGATCCATGCTATATTCCTACAACAGAATAGTAGGTAGATAGAATTTGTGGTCAGTCTGATTAATATAATTCTTAACCACTCCTTTTCTGCTCAGTAAGAAAGTTTCTAAGTAGCTTGTGCAGTGAGTTCTCCTGTAGTTGTGCAAATCCTGTGTCAGTGTACTTGACTGGCATTAAATGGTTTGGAGGAGTGCATCCTAAATGCTGAATTCCTAAAATAACTGTTCTTTAACGCCTGGAGCTCTACATTTTCACCCTCATTCAAATGCTATATCTACCCTTGAAGATTTCTAGTCTTATCCTCCAATAAACATTATACATTTACCACTGCAAGCACAGTCCTACTAACTCACTGCATCTTGCAGAATTTAGCAATATACTGAAATGCACAGCTACTGCTGTCCATAGCATTACCCTAATCCTGGCCATATCTTTTCTCTGATTAGTATTCTTACTGTTGTGTAAATTTCCCAGTCCAAATCATTTAATCAACCTGTTTGAGAGCTTGTTATGAAGCCCTGTAGGCCTTGCTGTCTGAAGAAATATAAAGAGATTTCTATCCAGCTTCACAAAGCATGTTATGCCAGAAGTGAAATTCATATATTAAATTAGGCAGTGCTGGTGTAATGCTTAAGTTTAGGGTTGCCTTAATCTTGCATTGTGGGGATAAGAAAATACCACTTGGTTTGCTGGGGTCTCTTTAATGCTTGTTTACTCTAGTAAGAATTATGATCAGTCAGGATAGCTGTGCAAAAGATAAGAGGTACAGGAGGGGTTTGGATGAGGACTTTGTTAATTCCTAAATTCTGCGACTCTGATGACATCAGGAAAAGGGCTGTTTTTGCCAGAAGCTCAAGATCTCGTACTGAGGAGATCAGAAAATCCTACATAACTAAATGCAATGCTTACAGAAATACCTGAGCAGAAATATTCTCTTTAACTTCAGATAATGATATTTTTGTAATGATTAAGACCAGCTTTAGCATCATCTTGAGAGCCAAGATTCAGAAAAACAGCATTTGAGGAATTTACTCTTTTCTGCAGAGGTCACCAAGCTGAGGCAAGTGTGGTAGAGACAGAGCCCAGGGCTGTCCAGCAAACTGCAGGTTGATCATGAAAATATGAGAATGAAGAATCTTTTCTTTCCAGTTCAAGGACTCCCCCTCTTTCTTAAGTTGTCTAACTGTGTCCTGATTGCATTTTAGTGGAGGAATCCTGTAACTCCAAGAAGGAATACTTCCACACAAAGGTTTGCTCTTTCAAAGTCAGCTATACCTTAACATGCATCAATTTATCACAAAATTTACTCCTAAGCTGGAGAGAGGCAAATAATGGCAGTGTAAGGTGTTCTGTTGTAAGACTGTGTTCCATTTCATTGGGAGTTTGCGGCACTGAATATCTTGCAGGATCAGTATTTTAGTATCTGTAAATGGGTTAGAAGTGAGCCAGGTAAAGTGTATCCTGTTTGTCAGGGAAATTTCAGCAACACTGAGCAATCCTAGGATGAGAACTTTTTTTTTACAAAATGGAAGTCAATCCCATTGCTGAACCATTTTGCACAAGGCCGGGCAAAACCTTCCTGAGTGCAAGAATCCTGCAACAAAACAAATGGAAAGTATTTCTTAACCTTTTCTGGCCTCCCAAGGAATGAAATATTGTTTGCTGGGTAAATGACATGTCAGAGACATTAGTGTATGAAAACTGTATAAGAAGGAAAGTACAGAAATGAAACTTGGCAAAGTTCTTTGGCCCAATCTGGCTGTTTGCATAAAAGAATGATTCCTAGAGTAGTATGAGCTTGTGTCTTTTGACTGAAAACTCCACAGATCCAAATTGCTCATACAGATTTACATTGAACTGCTTATTTGTATTGTTTTATTTATAAGCAAATAGTTGCTAATACATTCATAAAGAGCTTAATAATTTAATTGTTAATGCATTATTTGATATGTTTTTTTTTTGAAAGAACCTATTTCACATGAGGTATTGAATGTGTGAAATGGGAGTTAAGCTGTCACTCTTCCAAGCTGCATAATTCTGAAGTGTGAAAAGGCTAATCTGATATGCACTCCACTTATTTTTAATGCAGGCATTACAAATCTCTCTGAGGGAAGCCATTATACAATATTCATGCAAAGCTATGTGAATACTCTGTTATCTCCCTGCAAGCTTTGCTTCCTCTTACTGGACATTATGTGGTGGCAATAACCAGGCAGCACTCACTTGTGGAATTTACAGAGAGATTACATAGTCCCTAATTCGAGTGGATCACAGGCAAGGCTTGGATTCTGCTAGGGAAATAAAGCAAAAAAAATTTTTCTCTTTTGTTCCCTCAGTAGTTGTTTAATATAAAATGCATTACTTTTGGTATTTAAATAAATTAACTGACAGCTGTAGGAGATCAGTTTTGTAACATTCAGCAAGGTATTTGATATTTGCAAACATAAAGGTCTTAGTGAAATATCCATTAGAAAGCTGAAAAAAATGAATGTGGTTCTTTGCAATCTGGGTTAAACAAGATTCATGGGGGAGATGTAAAACCTTTTACTAAACCTGCTGATATAATTAGAAAAAACAGAAAACATTAAAGACATGGAAACCTTTTGGCCTTTGAAATATGAGGCATCAACCTTCAAAACTGCACTAGTGAAGAATAATTGCTCAGAATTGCTAGAGACTGAGACAAAAGCTGATTAGTATCACCAGAGTAAGATGCTCCAAGCGAATATCACAACAAGGGAAGAGCCCAGGAGCTGAGAGGGGAAGAAGAAGGAAATTATTTTTGATGATAACTTTGATTAGCTAGAAGTTTAAACGTGGAGTGAGGAAGATAAATCACAGAATGATAGAAAAGCAGAATATTTTTTGTGTTGTTGATTTTTAATGTTCAGGGCAGCTACAAATTTGAGTTTCTGTAGGGCACAATGCATTGTAATACAGTTACCCTTTTCCTGTGTAACAATATATGCAATGGGTATATTGCAAAAGAGGCATTTTTAGGAATCAGAAAAAGCTGTCTTCTTTGACACAGTTAAGGAAACAAGCTAAGCACATGTCATATCATGTACTCCTGGAGGCTATGGCCTTTTGGCATAGGCATTCCTGCAGCCTAGGGGAATCAAGGACACAGAGGATCACCAGGTTAAAGAAATATTTGTTCATCAGTTTTATTAAATAGCTGTGCATGGGATACATGCCAGATAGAATTTAATTTTCCCTAGAGTCACTGAAGAAAAGTTTTGCAGAGTGTGGACTATGTCTAAAGGAGTTAGGGACTCTTGAAAAGATATTTTTTCCCCTCTGGGTAACTCATGAATGACCACCAGGTTTTGTATGTGAGAAAAATAATAGTCATATAAGCATTAAATTTAAAAGCAGTCTCTGTTTCCACCCTGAATAATTTTCATCTGGACAGAATTTTTGAACTGTTCTGTGTGGCAGGAGGTAAAGAAACCTAGCTCAGAATGCTAGATCAAGAAGATACAATGACTACATGGGCGTTGTTTTTAATTTTGTGTATTGGCATTTGTGTAGAGAACAAAAGAGAGTTTTATTGCCCACCCCCTCCCAGGTTATTTGTGTGTATTGTCATTGTCTATTGTACCACCACAACACTGGTATTTTTATGTGTATGTGAGAAAAGGATGTTATTTCATGGGCATGGAAGAGGGTTCAGCAGAAACCTGTGTGTTTAAAGGAAAAAAGGTTCAGTCCTGAGGGACTGGCTTAGGAAGAAAGGATTTATGCCTTAATCATGGCCACACTCTCCTCCTTCAGAACTAATATTTTTTTCTGATGTATTGAACTGAGAGTTTTCAGAAGAAAGGAGCAATAGCTGAGAACTGTCTGAATTTTAAGATCAGCTGAAAAATTCCCTCTAACTCTCTAGCAATGGAATGCTAAGCACAGATGGAGTGGTGATATACTGGACTGGGGGAGCTGCCCAGGCTGTTTGTTGTTCCAACTATTTGATTTTGTGAATAACAATAAAACCTTTTTATTGACCTTTGAAGGATTAATTTCTTAGTTTAGCACTCAGAGGCAAAGAAGTCTAGAGAAAAAAAATATTGGATATGCATATAATGAATTGAAGTGTTTATAGTTTGTACAAGGCACAAACCCCATAATCTGCTGATTGCAGTTGAATTTGAGAAAGACTAATTCATGAGCTTTGACATTCCAATTATTTTGTTATTAATACATCCTGCATCCACCCTGTGCTGCTGTTTTAGCATCACTTCAATGGCTCTGCTAAACAACACTAAAGACAGACAATGGGAAAAACCATATAACTGCATTTTCCTAGAGGAGAGTGTGGAAAATTTAATGAGACTTTTATTTGATTTAAGGTGGCTGCTTTTCAAAGCAGAAATGCAGGGTGTTGTTAAATTATCATCACAAAGGAAGATGGGAAGTGAACAAAAAATTCTACTCCACTGAAATTTTAGACTTGTTCCAAAAAGGTAATTTTTGTGCTTGGCATATTTATTGGTAGTCTGATACAAGTGGTTTAATATTTCTTAAAAGTGTTACATTCATTTTATTTATAAATTGTTCTTTTTCTTAGTCTCTCAGTTGGATGGATTAAGCTACAAAGATAATTATCCAAGTCACAGTGTCCTATAATTAAAAAGTGTAAGAAGGGAAACAAATATAAAGGAATACAGATGATTAACTGAAAATGTTTTTCAAGGAGTAAGTTCTTCCTGATTACAATGGAATTAGTACAGAAATACAACAATGATATTACTTTAATGTGACATATAGACTGTATAATATGATAATTCCACACCAGTTTTTTTAGAGAGACTAAAGCAGCCAAGGCAGTTAAAACCAGATAGGAGTTGTGACCACACAGCTTCCTGGATTTGCATATGGTGGGACAGTCAGAGAGAACACCTAATTCTCTTATGTGAAGCTAAGAGCCCTTCTGGTGAAGTGGTTCAGCCAATCTGCCTGTGCCCTGCTGGACACCTGATGCTCCCAGGCCCTGGAATGTTGCTCTGTGACATTAGAGTGTTCCAGGAGCAGGACTGCAACACATCACCCTCCTCTAACACATTGCAGCCTCCTTAGGCAGAATTTTTTCAATCCTGAATATCACCCTACTGAATCTAGGTATTGTTTTCTCTGCTTGACAAACCTATGAAGATAAGAGATGATTTTTAAACCACCCCAAGCTCGCCCTATATCACTATCTGGCACATGAAGAAATAAAGGGGGAAAACCACATTATACACCTAACTGCAGCATTGGTAGCCCTGGAAATCCAACATTTTCCCTCTGACCAAAATGATGTAAGATATAAAACTTCAACAACAAATGATATAATTGTTAGGACTGCTGATACTTCCCCTTGGTAGCATTAAAGATGCACTATTTGTGGAAATTTCTATTCTGAACAGCTGAGTTCAAGTATGTACACAAATTAGCCAAGTGGTAATAAGCTAGAGTTCCTACTTTTATTCTCTTAATAATAATATTCTTAAGCAATTTAGTGGCATATTTTTAAGTTGTTATAAGCAATGAAATCAGGTGCTTACTTTATTCCAAGGATGTTTTCTTAGTGCATATAATGGTTACAAAATTTTTCTGGGTTTAATTCTCAAGAAAGTGAGTTGATTTTTGTTCCATAGTTAATGTAACATTAGGAAAATTTAATTACAGTGGCGAAAGAATGTTCATATGGACAAATATTTTCATTAACGGGGTTAAAATGTAGACTTGTTAAAGACCATTGTAATGTGTTTAGTGAACACTTCAACAGGTTCTTGAGTTTTGTTTTTGTTGTGGCAAGCAAATAAAAAAATTCCTTTTTGAGGAAATTTGATAATAATTTTTTGAGGCAAAGACAGATGACTCCGTTTAGTGGAAGGAAAGAACTTTTTGTCTCTGGACAAAATAATGCAGTAAGAATCAAATCATTAATATCAACTTTCATGAATTTGTTAGTGAATTATTCTGCCTGTGACTGACTGCAATAACCTCTTTTTTGGCATTTATGTACATATCAGAAGGATATTTTAGAATTCATTTGACTTCTTCAGGAGCTGGAGAGGGGGAAAGTAATTTTCATAGCTTTCTGAAAAACAGCCTTTTTCTGCAGCTGCTCAGCCTGGGAACACTTCTCAAGTTGATAACAATTTTAGCCCTAGTCTGAAAAAACCCTAGAGCCTCACAATTAGTCAGAATTAATGCTAAATAGAAAACATAGTGGATAAGTGTCATTTACAGATATTTTCTAGTCATCAAATCATAACACTTTCTTGAAATAGATGTAATTATTAGTTGTGAGCTTCTTTGGCATTTTAAAATAAGTAGAATGATGAATATTTCCTTACTGTATGGAAATTAGCTATTATTAAATACAAGAAATTAATATTTTTCAGATCTCACTTTGAAAAACTGCAGGACAAAGTATTATTAAGTTGTACCAATTTTGATAAGTGCCATCCAAATTGAAAAAAAATTTATGGAACCACTCATGCACCACACAACATCCAATCAATAGCAGAAGATAAATTGATACAGATTATGACAAGTCAATAGTTAAATGCTTTTGAACAGCCTTGGGGTTTAGCCAGCCCAGTGGTCCCACACTCTCTTTTAGCCAGCTGAGGTATCCTGTGTTCCACATCAACTGCAAAGCCCTGGGCAGGACACTTTCTGTGCAGCCCAGACTCCCCACACAGCACTGGGGGCTGATGCTCCCACGGGTGGGACAGGACAGGTGCCACCTGGCACCAGTGTTATGTCTCTGATGACAGTTTTCCCCTTTGGGTGCTGGATTGGATTCTCCCCTGAATAGGTCTTTGTTGCATTTGAGGCTATAGGAGAGCACTGAAAAGGATAATGCAAAATAGTTTTTCGTGTAATGGAGAAGCAGAAGAGAGCTTTATTTAAAGAAACACCACACTTATATAGGGTAGTTTGTGCAATACAAAATAGAAAAGGCTCATTGGTCCAAGAAGGCAACACCTCTTAGAAAACATGCTTTCTGCAAAACATCACATAGGACACACACCCTGCAAGTGTTTAATCATTGTTATAATTCCTTGACCTTGGGCAGCCTGAGAAACCCAAGAGTGCTTTTCCATGGCTCCCAGTAGTATCCAATGACAAGTCTTGACTTTAGAAAGACTGAAATATGTTGAGTTGGGTTTTATTCTGACTTTCCATCTCTCTTAAGAGGTATACCTGGAAATAGAGTAGGTGGGTTTCAAACCTCCACTTATGATTGAATAAGAAACTTAACTAAAGAATAGCACTGGAGAAAAAAATGCTTCAACTGAGGAGAAATTAAGAAAAACTTTTAATTAGTTTTATTAGTTATCAAGCCTGTTAAATGCAGTTTAGAAGATAAAATGAAATGCTGTCTGTCAATGTTCAAATGAAAGTATGGAATCTGTTAGAAAGACTAAAAAACATTAGTCACAGTTGAAAAGAATGCTTTATACATTAAAAAAAAAATTAAAAATATAAGTTGCCCAAATTCCTTTCAAACTAATTCTTAGCCAGACCTAGATGTATTTTTTTGTGATTAGAATGAGGGAATAGAGTTTTATGGAAATGAATTTTTTGAAGGAATTGAATATACATTTGTACAAAATGAGTTTCCTCTGTGGATTATGTTGTTAAGTAAGAGTCTCAAAGAAGTTAGATATAAAAGTTCCTTTACAAACTAACGATTAACTATACACTTGGTAAATAGCAGGCCTACAATCATCCAAAGAAAAATTTTTTTTCTGGGAAAGCTTTGCATTTGTTGGTAAGATTGAGACATGCAGCCTTAAGCCCATGACCTTACCTGATGTTCCCCAGATCCCAGTTCTTCAAACAGGTTTGTACTGTAGGAAATTTCCCTGAAGGCTCATATGGTAAAAGCTGTACCTCACTCTAGAAATACTCAGGATAAAGTGGTAGTTTTCTAAATGTCACTGGCAAAGCTTCTACTGACTGTCAAGTGGCCTGGATTTTAACAAAGTTTCATTAATAACTCCCATTTTCTTCATAAAGCATCACTACAAATATGTATGAAAAGTGAGAATTTTAGTAGGAAACAAAGAATGGGAAGTTGTTGTGTCTCCAGGAGAATGAAAGACAAAGTCACTTCAATATGATTGGGCAAAAACCAAAAATATATTTCAAGCCACAGTAAAACTGCAATTTTCTATGTATCTTCTTCTTAAGGGATGAGGTGGAGTGGTTGGTGGATGGGTAATTGGATTTTTACTTCTTATTTAATGGAATTAAGGTCTTCTGTATATTTGTGCATATTTTATTCTTTGCTACAGAGCCAATGAGGGGCCTGCTGGACTCCTGTTGAGCTATGTACAGTAGAAAAACAACCTCCTCTTTTGTTAACTTATTGAAAAATAAGGTCTCTAGATTAGGCAGAAAAAAGCCCTGAAGCACAAAGAAATTAAAAAATGACAACGTGGCAGCTGCTCCTAGTTCCCTGAACTGAGTGGTTTCTAAGCTGCCAATTCTCTTGAAGCAGGAATTTTTTAATTTTGGAAATGTAGTTCAGAGATGGCTACTGCCAATATGCTGGCAACAACGGGAGTTTGAGGTACTGAGTTTTTCCATGTCTTGAGATCTATTTGGAGCAAACTCTTGCAGAAGATGCACCATGCCCTCTTTTACCAAGACTCACTGGCTGAGATAAATAAGGAAATCGAGATTGACAGCATTTGCTACCAGCAGACTTTGCCAACTTCTAGTGTCTGGAATAGAAAATCAATCTGAGGATTGGGAAGAGAAAATGAAGCAATTAATGGGTAAATTGATTCCAACTGGTCTACTTGGAAAAGTGGCTATCTCTTCCCAGACCTGGGAAGAGCTCTTTTGTTGCATCTCCCAGTTTACATTGTCTGAAGTGTTTATTTACTTCATTTATAAGTAAAGAAAGTACATAAATCTGACACGGAAGAAGAAAGTAATTCTATTTTATTTTTCTTTTTTATTTTTTGTGCTTTTACATGATAAGTGCAAGAAATTCCACCTCTCAGTGCTGCAAAAATGTCTATGTATTTGTCCTAGAAGAAGACTGCTGTGGTTTTATTCTGCACTGATATGGAAACTCCAGAAACACTATATAATCAGTTTGAGAAGGGGCAATCAAAATCACATATTTTTTAGAAAGATGTTTTATTGACAATTTGAGATCAAATCTGATGTATTTAATCTTGGTGGCCCTCTATCAGTAAGTGTTTATTTTCTGTACTAAAGTGTTGTTTCAGTAAAATAAATAAGCCTGAGGATTTCCTGCAGCTTCTCTTCTGCAGAATTAAAATTACTTTTATGTTAACTCACAATGAGTCTCAACTAAAAATTCCCCTGGGAAAAGAAAAGGAATTTCTTGACAGCTTATGTTGATTTGTGAATGTCCATCTTGAGATCCAAATCAAGTCCAAAATGTCTAGAGTCCATCATTAAGTCTATCAGAGTCTGATGAAGCTTCAATAATGCTAATTGTCCCCAATGGCTTGTATGAGTTACAGCACTGCTGAATCTACTAGATCATAAAAAGATGCCACTTCATCTCGAGAAAAAGGTTAACAAGAATACTTTGTGGCTGGAAGTTAATTCTTTAACCTTCCCTGCCATAATCTTCCCAGCTATATATAAAAATCTGCTGCATTTGGCAATGGTGATTTTAGAAGTGAAAGCATAAAAATTATGTCTATAATAATCATATATTTCATATCATGGTTAGTTATGAGTTTGCAATGAGGGAAAGGATATTTTCACTGAGCCTGCTTATAGCATAGCAGCTTGTTAAATATGTTACAAAGGGTGTGTTTCTTAAAAAAATTTGTGATATGGAAGATCACTGTGATTATATCTAAAATACTGTATGAATTACTGCACTTTATGTGTTATAACAATACTGCAGTAACTGCCAGACCCACTGAGAAAGGCTTTTATGCAAATACACATATATGTATTTTTTCCTCAGTTTCTTCATTTACTATTTATTTTCTTATGGGTCAGGAGTTGTGGTGGTCATTCCAGCTGTTAGTGCATTTACCATGAGGGCACAGGAAATCTGTTCTCGCCAATTCTGCGATGTTATGGGTTGAGTTTGGTGCAGATAAGGAGTGGTGTAAATTACAGGAACCCCCAGTTATGAGAAGGTAAGAGCCTGTCATGCCTGGGTGCCCTCTTCATGTGACAAATAGATGTCCACTGTTGTCTGTGCAGCATCCTAAGCATGTGAAGTATGGCTAGAGGTGGTGCTCCAGAAGGGGAGTGTCCAACTGCCATCCAAGAAAGCAATGAATACATGTGCAACCTTTTGAGTAAATGCCCTAGATGGAAATAAAAAGATCTGGGACACAGCATGGAGATGGGAGAAGTCACATTGTATACATTGAAGATATATCTGATGAGAAAATTGTTCTTTTGCCAAGAGTTGTGTTTTTATGTGCCTTTTCAAGTCTGGAAAAGTGAAAAAAAGAACTGCAAGTGATGCTTTCTTTTAGCTGTGGATTATTTTTAAAGCAAGATCATTTAGGGAGCTTCTTTGCTGTGTGCCCTCTGCAAACTGTTCTGTTTGTCCATCTGTGAGGGTGTGATAAATGTCAACAGAGAAGCAAAATAAGTCAAAAAAAGTGGAAAAGCAGAATCCCTTAGAAGTTTCTTAAGCCAGGTTTCCTACCAAAGGCAATACATTATGAAAATAGTCTTATATTTGGGTAAATTTCTGTAAGTTAAAAATGAAAAGAGTTTTGATAACATCTAAATTCTGTTTATAAATTGGAATTGATCAATAAATGGAATTATTTTCTTCTATTGTTGATGGGTCCAGAATGGAGTGTTCCTCACTGAAATAAGTAGAATAGGGGCATGAAAGTTCATTTTACACAGGGATGCATTACATCATCCTAGAGTGCAAGGTGCTGAGAGACTGCTATCGGAAGCTGCTTTAATGAATTTTCTCATTTGTATTCCCACATTGTCTTTCATCCAGCAAAAGGGACCTGTTCCAGTTTCAAGCAGGTGATGGAGGGTGCAGGATTGGACTGTCTCAACTCAGTTAACATGGTTTTTTTCACCTGGTTTAGGGAATATCTAAGGCTGATAGTTGTCTGTCTGAAGTTCAAATGGTACCGAAGACATTTTCACAAGGGAAAATATACCCAGATTTAATTTTGTAAGGCCAACAATTGTGGCAGATCAAGAAAATGAACTGACACTACGTATGCTGACGACTACCCTTTCCAAAATTCATCTGTTGGAATAGGCCAGGTGATTGTGATGCTGAACTCAACCCCGTCTGCCTTGAGGACTAAGGTGGGAAGGAGTGAAACAAACCTGTAGCCATCCACACAGCCACCTTTTTGTGGATGAGCAATGGGTTCAGTGCCTGGCTCCCATCAGCTGTTCCATACGCTCGGCGGAGGGTGATGATGACCTTTGCTTCAGCATGTGCGTGGTAAGTCTGAGACATTGCACAATGATGAACTCACTGTCTAGCCACTGCACAGCTCTTATGCATGTATTTCAGTCTCAGAAATCCCAGACAGAAATATGAGCCCCCAGGGATGTAAATCACCATTTCCTCATTGAATCCCAGGGCTGATGAAGCTCGGTTGGCTTCAAGCCTGTACAAGAACAATGGAGATATTTGAGCCACAATTTTAAACAAATCTCTAACATCTTCAGATTGCAGAGAGTTCAGGTGTGGAAAAGGCATGAGTAAAAGAGCTGAACAGATTTTTACACTTGTAAATATTTTTGTGTTCCTATTTCTTGAAACCATTTGCCATATCATGGAGTTCATCTTAAATGTTGAACTGCTAGTATTTCTAGGTAGGCAGTCCTTTTCCTATCTCATTTTAGTTTGGTAAATCAGGACACAACTTTTTATTTCATCTCCAAATCACAAGTCTTCTTGATTAAGTTCTTTCTCCAGCAGAAAAATACCCATCTCCACATTGGCATGCTTCCAAATCCAGTGCCTTTTGGTCTGCAAAAAGTAGAAGCCAACAATTCCTTTCCATCTCCAGAGCACTTTACTCAACGTGCTCAGTGCATCCTTACACTGACTAAAGATGGAAGAAAGTGGCTCACCAAAGTCTGCTTTGTTTGTTGTGAAACAGCTGTACTGCCAACAATGTGTTTTCCTAAACATAATTCTTTTTTTCCCCTGTGACTGTGTAATTTTCATTTTAAGGAAATATTTTTTGTTCACTATTCAGAAGCCTCAGAACTGAATATAAAACTACAGGCTTACTTCTAAGAATGTAATGAAAATATATGCTGTAATAAATTTTATCTTTCATGCTTCTTAAAGAAGTAGTTCTTACCATTTAAGGGAGACCAAAGGAAAAAGCCATTAACAGAATTTCATTAGAAGTTCTATTCCACAAAGAAGCAATGTAGGGAAAAACCAAATGAAGTTCAATACCCAGGATGCTCTCCCTTCCACCAGAGCATCACTTACCACCTCTGCCTGTGGGTGATGTTTGCCTAGTGATTATTACCATCATATGAGTTCTGCTCAAAACTGCTCTGCATGAGTGTTAGCATGTTATCAATGAATGATAGTGGGAAAAGTATTAACAAGCTTCAAAGTTATGGATGGAGAAACTGTGGTTCAGTACCATCTTCTGCTTTACCCAAACAGGCACTACTGCTCTGCAGCTGAGGAAACCTGCCTGGGAGGTCTCTCCACCAGAAAATGGTCATTAGGAAAAAGTAAGAAAAAGTGAAGTTTTTCATCTCAGCTCATGTGAATATGTTGTTAATGATGATTGTATTCAGCTATTACAGCTCTTTTCCTTCTGTATTACCAGCTTTAGAAACAAACCTGAAACATCTTAGCAGTTGCAAGTTGATGATGAATTTTTGTTGCAATACTTATTTTTTCTCACAAAGTTGGTCATGTATTCTTAAAGAGGGGATTTTACTGGGGAAACAGGTACTCAGGTTGATGCAGATCAGCTACATGCTTAGCAGCTCATGTTTAGGACTTGAGTGCCTGCCCACAGAACAGATGACAACATGGAACACACAGAAAGGGAAGAGGAGCCCAAGACATGGGACAGGTTATGCTGCCCCACACTCATAAAATCAGCTGGCTGTGACTTCCAGCCACTTGCCCTAATCAAGCTATGAGACTCTGGTTTTTACTACATGTAATGGGCTGGCAGAGCAATTTGCTTAGTAATTTAAACCAGAGGTAACTAAGGCATAAAGCTATGGGGAAAGAGAATTGGCCTTTGTGCCAACAAGGTGTCACAACCATCCATAGCTTTAAAATGATTTTTTTTTCTTATTCCTGGTGCTCAGCTCTAGTCATTGTGCCTTCTACAGGTAGTGTGACACTTCAGAGTTCCTGGAGAGAGGAGATTGGAACCAGCTGATCTTCAAGGTCACCTTCCAAACCATACCATTCTGCAATTCTGTAATACATCTTCTGTCTTTATTAAAAATTCACAGCATCAGTTCCCTTTGCAAGATTTATTTTTTTCAGTTTCAGCTATGCTTGTGTAAGTCAACATACATTGTAGAGTCAGGTTTGCATTATAGGTTGAAAAATTATTCAAAACCAACTCAATCATTTTAGAAAACAAACAAACAAGATAGGATGGGCAGAAATATGTTTGTTTATAGTAACAGTGTTTAAATTAGAGGCATTTATTTGTGTCCTTCAAGGTAGAAACTGGATGAGTGGTTCATGATTTCCTTTTGTTGTTAGGTGAAACTGCTTTAATGGGTAAAATCTGAGCTTTTAAATTTAAAAGCTTCAGTAGAAATATTTGCCATGTATGAGAAAAGAAGATTAAGGTCTCTAAATCTGGAAGATAGTCATTAAGTTGCAACAAGTCTTCTTTTACAGTGTGAATTCATCCACCCACAGAGGCCAAAAAAGAAAAAAAAAAAAAAAAGAAACAATGTCCAGTGTTAGTAAGGTGCCTTTTTGTTTTGTTTTTTTTTCCCCACCCCAACAAAGCAGTCAGTCAGACTTGGTTTTGTTTCAGAATGGTTGTGTGGTTCTGGTTATATGAAAAAAAAAGCAAGCAAGCATACAAGCTTGAAAACCTCTGGATAAGATAATATCCACAGTATTTATTCTTAGGGTGCTCCTCATCCTGTGCACAGAACTAGACAGACATGCCTTGGAAGAAGAGGGTGGAAGCTTTTATTTAAATACAGATTTGCATCTGAGGGCTGAATCACAGCATGCAAACACAAATGTGCCATGACAAGCCATATGTTTCAATTCTTGATTTCTTCATTGAAAGCAACTCGAAGAGTTACTGAAAACAAGTATGCTTTTACATATTGTCTGTCACTTTACTCAATATCCATTTCTGGGGTGTGTGTTAAATTCCTCTAGAAAATACAGCCTAAGTCACAGTGCCATTTTCCCACTTCATTTTGCATATATAATTTTCCATTAGTGCATTAATAGTGCATACACAGATGACTCTGCTCCCCTCATCCTGCTCTATTATTTTTTTTGTCAGATTGAAATTAGTAAAGATTTAAAATATTCTTCCTGTCAGACTAGGTTTATTATATACTCATAAGACACATTAAAGCAGTTAAGCTTTTTTAAAATGTTCCTTACACATATCTCAGCATAACAGTGAATTTAATAACATTAGGTTTGGGCAGGAAGGACTAAATGACAGGAAATAATCTATATTTCATGAATCCAGGTATCAAGCAAATAATATATATTGCTCAATTTCCCTAGGGCAGATACGACATTTTTGTAGGAATAAAAAATTAGAAAATTAAAAATGCCCTCTTCTCTGATTTTAATATGTTTTACTGCTATGAAATTTGATCATGTTGGATCCTTGTTTAGGAAGTGAGAAAAGAAAGATAAAAAGCTGCTTTTTACAGACAAGCAGGAAAAGCAAGCAAGCTGTACAGCATAGGAACACTTTGTCTCCTTAATGGATTTCTGCTGATTGTACAGCTTCATCTGAAGAACATTAATGAAGGAGCAATGTGATGCATATGTCTGATGAGACTAGGAAATGTAACAAATTATTTTATAGGTGGCATTTTGTGCCTTTAAAGAATATTTTTTCTTTCTTATTGCCTTAAACTTGTTCAATGTGCTCTATTTACATTTGCCTTTCTTTTTCTCATGTGTCTCCTATAATACGAGTTCTTTCAAATAAAATGTAGTAAAGATGCCAAAGCTTACAGTAAAAGAGAGTTTAGAAACAAAGTTTTAATCCAAGGTAGACAGGTCCTCACTTTTTCCAGCACTGAAAACCAAAGGTTCCTGCTTATTTCAGGGTATAGGAATCATAGGTAATTTATCCTCTGCCACAGGGTAATTACAATTTTTGCAATATCTGTCCTAACCCGGTGGGCTGGGAGGACAGTTTGACTACTAGTGCTGGAAATCACATCACTGTGGCAGGACTGGACAACTGGCCATCACTAAATTTAAGACATTTGCAAGCAGCTGTACTTTTGAATTTATTTATTTTTTCTGTTATCCCTCAAAGCCAAGTCTTTCCAGCCAATTTCCATTGCTTTTCAGTCCTTGTCCTGTTCCTTGCAATGGTGTACCCTGCAGAATGAGCCAAAGTTCAGTCAGACCTGGGGGGGCTGGTGCCTGCCAAGTCTTCATCAGGCTCAACATGGGGCTCCCCTTTTGCTCTGTGGGGACAAAATGGGGATGAATTCCTTGCAGCACTTCTCCCCAGCAAAACCATGCCAGAAATTTGTATGTAACCCCTAATGTGAGAGAATGGGGTCTTCTCATTCATGAAACTTTTCCCAGCTTTGTTCCAGGATGCATTATATAGTACAGCACCAGAGAGAGCTCATTTCAGCAGCCTGTAATGTATTTGCACTCAAACATCTTGCCTGCAACCTTACACCCCTACTCCACTGAGCACATTTCCGCCTGCAGGAAGACCTGTGGAATTTTGTTTGCAGTTTGTCAGTGGGGAAATTGCATGAGAGTCAAACATCTCTCACTTCTTGGTTTGAATAGGAGTTATCCTGCTGTCTGCTGTGAAGGGTTTTTAAGTGGACTGTTTACCATTAGAGGCTCTCCATGTAAATTATTTACTATTGACAGTAATAGCTAGTAGGGAACATTTTTGTGGGATATGGATTTATAATTACACTGTTAGTTTAAGGATTAAAGCTTTTTTTTTGATGGCTTACAGAGAGTCTGCTTTTGGTTTTGAAACCATAGGAGATGTACGAGAAATCTGACATATCATGTTGTCTCTGGCTCAGGAGAGGCAATGTGGAATGAATAATAACAAAAAAAAAAGGCAAAGAATTATTTTCTCTAAAAGCACTTTAATCTGAATCCATGGACAGATGGCCAAAGCAAAAATTGTTGTGTTATTTTGAAAGCTTTGTGTGGCTGCCTGGAAGCTATTGTCCCTGCAGCAGGGCAGGCAGGGGGAACTGAGCAAATTCTCCTGGTGAGCTTCTCTGAGAAGTCAGCCAGATTCAATCAGAAACCAAAGCACAATAACTTAAAAGCACAGCAAAAATACCTTCAACACATGCATTTCCCTGCCACCCTGAATTGACCTTGTAAGCAGCAGATGGAATATTCACCCAAAGGTGGCCAGGGTGGAAAAACAGCTGCCATTCCAAAGGCACAGCTCCATAAGGTCCATGCACCCTGCTCAGCTCCTTCACCAAAGAATTTACTTTATGTTTGGCTGGCCCTGCCTATCATTAGAGATATTTGCCTGGAGTGCTTATCAATATGTGTAAAAGCCACATTAAACTTCTACAAAATTTTTAACTCTAGCCTTGGGTCTTAGTGACAGTGGAAGAAAGATTTAAAATATACGACTCTAGTAGGTCCTACTAAATTTATTCTCTCTATTAAATTAATCTCTCTATTAAATGTAATATTTTTAAATTATGTATTTTTTATATTTATTGGGTACTTTATGAAAAGATTAAAAAAAAGGACTGCTTAATACTATCCAGCACAGTGGATATGCATCTTGAAACAACCAGTCTGAAAGTGATTGGCTTCTAAAAGTGAAAAAAATCAGATCTTCTGTGAATCAAAGTGCAAATCTTAATTTCTGTTTTACTCCCTGACTGAAATAGCAAAGTGTAATGAGTGTAAATGTAGTTTTTGAATTCAACAATTGGAACTTTCCTTGTTTTTGGAAACCAGTGCAACTATGAAAAAATGAATTTCAGAACACCACGATCCAGAAAATGTGAAGTTGCCTCAGGAGGAGGTCACCGTGCCAGAAATGTATTACATTAACTTACAAAGAGTTTGTTGTTGATTATAATGAAAATGACTGTCTCTGGCCACGTTGCAGTGGGTGTAATGCAGCCAGCAATGGCACAGCCTGGCAGTGATGGGCTCTGCTGCAGGAGGCACCACTCCTGGCTCAGGTGAAGCACCTGCTGGCACAGCTGCCATGTGCTGATTGCTAACCCACAGCTAACCCGGCTCTTACTTTCACAGTAAATAATAACTTTCCCAGCTATGGCAAAATGGTTCTGATAACTCAGGGAATCACAGAATATGCTGAGTTGGAAGGGACCCCCAGGATGACTGAGCCCAGCTTGGCCCTGCACAGGACAGCCCAGGCTCCACACTGTGAGCCTGAGCTCTGGGGCTCCAGCAGCCTTGGTGCTGTGACCACTGCCCTGGGGACCTGTCCCAGTGCTCAACCACCCTCTGGCTGAAGAACCTTTTTCTAATATCCAACATAAACCTCCCCTAGCACAGCTTCAGGCTCAGGCCCTGTCACTGGTCACCACAGAGAAGAGATCAGTGCCTGCCCCTTCTCTTCCCCTCGTGAGGAAGTTCAAGATTGCCACGAGGTCTCCCCTCAGTCTCCTCCAGGCTGAATAGACCAAGTGACCTCAGCTGTTCCTCACACAGCTTCCTCTCAATGCCCTCCACCATCCTCACTGCCCTCCCCTGGACAATCTCTAATAGCTTAATATCTTTCTTATATTGCAGTGACAATGCCAGACCAAAATCTCCAACCAATTTTATTTGTCTGCAAACCTTACTTTTCAAAGGGACATAAAATAATGGACTTCCTCTATTTTTGTACAAATGACTAAAGCACGTGTCACCAAACTTGAGTAGATTTTAATTACATAATTTCTTAATATTGTTTTTGTTTTACAATGGCTTTCACAGTGAGCTGAGTGATAAAAACACATGAAATGTGTGCTTTTGTTTAAATATTCAGCTAAATCAAGAAGCCATTTTCCTAGGATGCTGTCAGGGCAGAAAGAAATGTGGCAACTGTGTGATAAACCCTTAGTCACATACAGTAAAGATGTTGATACAGCAGGAAACAAAATGCTATGACCAATTTTGTTGCAATATAAGGATTTTATTTTCCATTTTTATTTTGCTTTTCCCTTTCTCCTGCTTGCCACAGTCACCTTTTGTTCTTGCTCTTCCAGAAAGAGAATTCCACAGGCACAATGAAAACTTGCTAATCAAAACAAGACTTTGAACTGAGAAAATAATCTTGAGATTGTCACAAGCATTGCCTAACTCAGTTCTGGTAAGTTTGCATCTGATTTACTGGGTTTTCCCAGCATGTACTACACTTATGAAGGTATTACTTAGTAAAAAGATGCCCCAAAAGATATCAGAGCAAAGAGGATCATAAGCAAGTTTGTGTTTATAAAATGCCACAAAGCAGAAAGGCAGAATGAGTGCTGTTTTCTGGGTGAACATACAGCAATATACTCTACAGATATTATATCTACATAGTATATTGACAACATCAGATTGGAATAATTCTTATCCTAGGTTGCTTTTTATATGTGATGGATCTACCAAGGAACTGAGCAGATTTTCTGTGGTTCAGGGGAAAATCTCATTTGCTTACTGGTGATCTCATTCTGAGGTCTCTGCTTTGACAGCAAATTAACAATTAATTAATTCTGTAGGGTCTTTATGGCAATAAAGCAGCTTACTACCATTATGCACAGTGCCTTCTCCTTATGCAAACATTATCATAGGAAAAATACTACAAGAAACAACTGTGTTTTGGAAAAAAATTCAGATCGTCTCAATGTAGAAAGTCTTTGAACTTCTTATAGCTGATCTCAAGACCCCTGCTATTTAATACTACATCCTGCAAACCACTGCACACAGGGTAGACAGTAATTTCTTGAAGGATGAGATAATGCTGATATTGGGATAAAATGGAGAAAATTTTGGCTGTGCTGATGCAATCTGGAAAACCACAGCTCATACAAACTGTCTCTGCAGAGAACTAGGGATCTGCTGAGCCACTCACCAGGATGCTGGGCAGCCTGCCTATTCTGCAGCTACTGTGGAAGTAAAGAGAGTTGAAAGTGCTCAGGGCTTCATGACCAGAGCATTAATCAGTGAAAATGGGTGATGCAGAGAAACTTCAACTTTGCATATAATTAGCTGGCATTCAAGTTGCTGTCTCTGTGGGATTAGTTTTGACTCCACCGAGGCAGCTGAGCTGGGCATGGTAATTCAGCACAGTTGCATGTGAGATAGTAGCTCTCAGATGCTGGCTTGAGTCTTGAAAGCAGTACAACAGTTCTGGCTATAAATAATACAGCAGGGGATATGCAGGCAATGCTGTTTTCAATACTCCTGTTAATCCATTACAAGTTTGCTTTGGTATCTCTCCCTGACACAGCTTTGTGCTGCTTAGACTTGTTCTTCATGTGCAAGCAGTGAAACTCGCTGGTTTTTCTGTGCTCAGGCAACATGTGGCTCCAGAGTCACAGCTGTGTATGGGAGGGCAAAGAACAGATTGGCTGAAAGTGAGCATGCCATGTTCAACATTGCAATTACAATTTTATATTACTTCTTAAGGACTACAAATCCAAAGGAAAAAATAAAATTACTCAGTTGTTTTGTTCAGATGATCATATAAAATGAAGACTGGGGCATGGTCTCACTGAAAGACAGTGGAAGGAAAGTGCTGACAATGAACAGTAGAGAGTCACAGAGAACTCTGAAATACTGCAAACTCTTTTTGTCATTATAGTACTGGACAGAGAATATCCAGTCTTGGGGTTACAGGCACACTGTGTTCGTTAAGAAATGGTCTGTGGACTGCCCAAGGAGCCTTGACTGTTCTTGGAGACCTGAACCCTTGCAAGAACAATCTTCTAACTCCCATGACATCCCAGGTGGGATGTGAGAGACCAAACACAGGGATAATAAACATTTATATTGTTCCCTTATGGTTGCCAGAGTGATAAACTCTTGTTACTGTTCTCAGATTTCTGATAAATTACAAGCAAGGAGTCACAGCAATGCCAAGAGGGAGCTTTTCAAATCTAAATTTTGTTGTCTGTTTTATGTTGTGTTGTGCCTGATTTATGGAACTCAAAGTGGCATAAGTCACAAGTGAGTACATGCATACCTGTATGCTCATGTATATTAAAGTAATTCCTTACAGTTGGTCAAAAATCCTCTGATTTCTATGAAAATAACATGCAGTTGCATGTACTACTGTACATTGTGGCAGTGGCATTATGATAAAATATAACAATTCTAAAAAGAAAGCAAACCTGATTTATATGCAGTGCAAGTAAGAGATAGTGGTGACAACAGTCATGTATGAGGTAGGGTGAAACTTGAAAGAATAAGACTAATACAAATTTATTTGATCAGGCACATCTATTTCACTAAAATTTTCAAATTATTTTTTTCCCTTCTCAGCCAAGTGTTGCAAATCACTTATTTCTACTCAGAGGACTCTTTGCAGTCAGTAACATCTTGTGGGACCATTTTGTCAGGAGTTTGACACTTGAAGAAAAGGAAGGGTGGGAGTAGGTAGGTCTGTGGGTTTTCAGGGTGCCTAAAAACTTGCTAGTAACAGGGGAATGCTCCACAGATGGGAAGAAATCACAGGGCTGCATCCTAAACCTTACAGGGTCAGTGACTCTGTGCAGGCCTCTTAATACATCTGCATAATAAGCTTTTCCTTTTTCATATTAATGTTTTTGAAAGTGTTTTTGGTCTCTATTTGCATATGGATGCCAGATGATGATGCATTAACTCTGCAAACTGAACTGAGCACAAAGAGATGCTCAAAAGAAGCAGGGAAATATTACTGTGTCAAACTCACATAAAATTATATGTGCAAGATTTACCTAGCAAGTTGCTGGAAAGGAGCCATGTCTTCAGTATTGCAGCAATGGTCTTAGCATTTAAGTAAACCAGGAAAATGTGTGATTGACAAAGAATAAAAAAAAAAAAAGAAAATACAACAGATCTTTAAAAGGACCTAAAATTTACCTAGCACTGGGAATCAGTTATGTAAGGGATTTTGTTTAAAACCAAGTAATTATCATTGTCTGAAAAACCTATCTAGGAAAAATTAAGCAGCTTGACCAAGTAACTCACATTTTTTCTCAGATCACCTGAAACTTAAAGATCAGAAGTATTTTATGCAGACCTTCTGATGATATGTGATGAAATGTGAGAAGTCACATTTGATTATGCTGTAGGTGGCCACCCTTAAAGATCTGTTTTTAAAATGTGTGTTAACACTTCCAGTACACTGCATTGCTCTAAACATTAGTGTGGGATGACTAGAGGTTATGGTGTGCTAGAAATGGGATTATCATTTCTACAGACACCAAAAAAGACTTATCTGAAAAGCCTGTTTCTTGATTCTGCAATGGTTTTGCTAATAATTGCAATAGGAGACAGCTTTTTGTCTTCTTCACAGAGAAATGAGAATACAATGGGCTTTTCTATTTTCGAAGAAAAAATTTGAAATTACCTTTAATGTTTCATTCTGAGAACTCTGATCTGGCAAGATTTAGCTTGAGTTTCTTCATAATTTGAATACCAGAGAGAGCAAGCCCTTTTTGCCTATGAGGGAGCAAACTTCTTCAAGTATTAGTGAAATTGCAGGATGTCAGCAAAATGAATGGAGTTGGGCTGCATCACAGATCTTGGCTCTGTAAAAGCACTCATTCTTTCAATGCCTCTGGGTTCCAAATGCAAAGCAGAAGACATCAGGACATGGAGAAAGTGAAGCAGGTGTTACTTTTATACCTCCTTCCACTCATGACTCAGTACATTTTCCTGCATCATAAAGTTCATGTTGTACGTTATTCTGTCTTTGGGCCTGAATCTTTCCCTTTTCTGTGTGAGATATTTCACTTGGTAAATGTAGGCTTAGTGGAACTAAAATTGATTTAAATTGCTGAAAAGTTCTAAGGGAATGACACTTTCTACTGAATAACATTTTCAGCCTTGCATAACAACCATGTGAAAGTCAAAGTTGTGTCCTTTGCCAAGGACAGTTTCAAAGCTGTCACCTGTAATTGTTATGCAAGGAAAGGAGCTAATCAGATAGATAGTGTTCATCATTTGATTTCATACTTGTCCTACAAGCTTAAGCACAGGAAACCTATGAGAGATTTATTTCATTGCTCACTCATATCTTTACTGCACAGCATAAAGATGAATGTCTACAAAGAGATCTTTGAATTTTTTCTTTCAATTTCCTGCAGGAAATTATACCGGAAAGGTTTGTAGCTCTCCAGGGACTTAATTTCTATATATACCCGAGGGTGACTTCTGATCAAAGATGCTTTTTAAAAAGAAGGCTAGTGAATATGCTTTAAATAAATGCAAACTTCCTTCCCCAAGGGCTAGCAAGGAGCAGGAGTCTATAAGAGGGAACTGGACAGTATTATTGGTAGAAGTGCACTGAAAAAAAATAATTAAAATTCAAAGTAACCTGTTTCCGAAAGGGATTTGTTTTAATAATCCAACACAGAATTTAGTTAAGCTTTGGGAAATATCTCCATTTATAGATATTGCTGTGACCAACACACCCAAAGCTGAAGTTTGTTCTGTTTTTAACACAGAGTTATTTGCAAAGTTTCCATTGTGTTGTTTTTTTAAGGGAGCATCAGTGTTTGGGAACCGGAAGCTCCTCCTGAGCTAAGCTTCCTGGGACCATGAATTCACCCATATGCTGAGTGGTTGTCTCATTTCATAATACAGTCAAAGCTTCTCTTTGATAATTACTGTTTCTGCTTTATTTCCATGCAGTCTGAGTACTACAGACACATAGATTATTTATTATCAGAAAATATTTGCAAATTGATTTAATTTAAATACTTTTAAATAGTCTTGAGTAATAGGAGCAATATCATTCAGCCCTTAAGAAATACTGTAAAATCTAAGTTATCCCAGAATTCCATATGTTGGGAATTCCAATATATTCAATAATTTTCTAGATTCTACCTGAAAAACAAAACACTGTATCAACACTTTCTTCAAATACTGTTTTCAATGACCCTTTGTGTGAAGAAGGACTTTGGCATTGGCATTTAATTACTTAAATGAGTCTTGAAGCAAAGTGTGTTAAAAGTTGCAGGTAAGTCATGAGTCTTGAGTTTTGCTCCTATTTGCTTTGTATATAACCCAGCTTTCTTCTGCTTGGGGTTGTTCAGAAATCACTGATGATCTCCATGATGTGACATTAAGTCATCCCTGACATAAGGGTAGCCATAATCCTGGATCCAAAATCTCTGATCAAAATAATTTCAAGGATTCTTTACCTCTTCAAATATACCCAAACACCTATGTTTTTCAATATGTAGTAATTTCTTCTTTTCCAGTCCCATAGCAAATAATGTGTCCCTGTGGGTTTCATATCAACTTTTTTGTGATGTGAAAATGAAATCCACAGCAAATTTCTTTGCTTGTTGATGAATCATCTCCAGTATTTCAGTTTTTCCAAGAATGCCTGAAATATTTTACATTTTTAACTTTCCTATGAATTTTCTGTGTTTGTGTGCAGTGTTTAATGAGAGAGGCATTGCTCAGTATATGTAATAGATATATAGTCCTAAACATACTAAAATGATAAGCTATAAACACCTTTTGTATAGTCTAGAAAGATATTTTCTTTTGAAGTGGCAGTGTGATTTGCAGCACATTTCTAATCCTTTCCTGATGTATTTTTAAACTTTTTACTCCATATTTTTGTGTTTATGCATTTAGTTTTCCCTTCTCATGTGATTTACATCATAAGAAAGACAGCAGATATCAGCTTCTTTCTCTCAGGTAATTTATTGAAGCTGTCAAGATAATTTTTTATTTTATGTCACTTATCCAGAGAGCTTTCTGTTTGGTGTTTTCTATTTTATTTTTTTTCCCCATATATTCTCTGTATAATATTTCACCTTAATGGAAATATTGAAGACTTTAAGACATAGGACATATCTCTCTAAGAATCTGTTCATCCCCTTTTTGTTAGAAACCAGACTTTGAACTATTCTTTATTCAACCTTCTGTACAGCAATTTTATCTAGAATATATTTCTCTTGTTTGATTATGGAGGTGTCTTGTTGGTCACTGTCAAAAGCTATAAGAAAGACAAGATATTTTCATGCTTCCCACATACTTCATCCACTTAGTCAATAATTTTATCAAAGGAGGAAATTGTGTTGAGCACATATTTTTTGAAAATACATGTTGAATGATTCTTATTACTGTCTTGTGTTAACAAACTGATAGACTACTTTATAATTTATTCCACTACTCTTTGGGGTACTGAAGTTAGGTTGAACAGTTTCTAACTTCTTAGATAGACCTTTTTTTTCTTTGAGAAGGATTTTCTCTTTGTCCTCTCACAGTCATTTGGGATCTCATTGTCTCCTAAACACATTCAGAAATCAGTGCTAATACCTCTGAGACTGCTCTGGCACTGCTGTGAGTACTCACAGGGGGACATTTTGTCAGGCCCTGCTGAGTTCATTATCTCTAACACTTAAATAATCTTCCACACTTCTAATTTATCTCCTTTCTCCTCGTTACTGATTCCACAATAACAGTGGAATGATTTACTGAGTGCTTGCACCAGTAGGTACTTTGGTTTGAAGCAGCTGCAGCTCCCTGAGTGTCTCCCCAAAGCCCAAGTGTTCCCAAAGCTCCACATCTGTGTCCCTGGCTGGAAGCTCTGGGTTAGATCCATGCCCTGCTCTCCTTTGCTGTCCTCAGAGCTGCCAAGCTCCTCTCTGACATCCACGGGTGTCTGAGGCTTCAGCTGCACTGGGCTCGGCACAATACCTCCTTCAAACCTGTCTTATGTCTCAGAAGAGTGATGGAGGCTTTGGTTTTCCTTTAAAATAAAATAATGCAGAGCTGAGCTGGGACCCAGAGGAGAAGTTCCAGTGCTCCTTGTCTCCACAGCTCTGCAGCCCCTGTCACTAATTTATGAGGGTCAGTGCCATGCCAGACACATGCCAGGGACATGCCAGGGAGTGAACAGGAGGAGGGAGGCAGAAAGGAATGACAAGGACATGAAGAAATGAGCTTGTGCTGCTCCACAAGCAGGTGTGCAGGAAAAGGAAAGGTTAATTCGTGGTCTGCTCCATCCATTATTTCTGCTTCATCTGAGGACAGAATGGTTAAAATTTAGGGAAGTTCCTTGTGTTAGAAAACATTGGCAATTTTTGTGAAAAACTCACTCTGCAAAGAAGTGTTACAGTGTCAAATAATGTTTAAATAAAATAATTTTGTTATCTGGTAGCATGCAAGTACTCATTGTGTCATATTTGTCATGCCTTCTGGCATAACAAATTTAGCATTTACTGCAAGACACATTGGCTGCTGTCACAGGAAGTAGCAAAATTGATATAAAAGAGGGACAGCATATGGCAAAAATATCACTTTGGGAAAGGACATAATGCTGCAATTAATAATAAAAGAAGAAAATAATCCTTTTGCAAAGAGAACTCTAATCCATTTAAAGCCATCCCTGGAGCAATTTGCCATGGTTCCAAGCCTAGGTGAATTCTCCTAGGTGCAGTAATCTTTCAGTGGAATTTATTTTGTCAGGACTATGCCAAGCAGGAACACATAGTAGATATGACATAGAATATATAATAAGCTATAACTTTCCCTCCCTCTGAAATCTTTTGGCCTCATGAACTTTTGTACCAAAGATTTTATTCCTTGAAAAAGAAAGCAGTATATATACTTAGGTTGGAATGTCAGACTTCTTCCTTGCTGCTACATCACAGTGAAATATTTTTTTGTTTCCAGATTGGACTGGGTCTAAAGGCACGTGTCAGCTTCTCTGAATTCTGGCTTGTACTTGGTAAGTAGAGCTGAAATGGGGAGGTCTCTGAAAAATTACTTCTCTTTTGACCAGGGAAGGGAAAAAAATCCCAGAGTACATGAAAAAAAAAGTCTAAAACTTCTCTCTCTGGAAGACTAGGTGGCTGTTGTGGGTCCACATAGAAAGTTATTCTAAAAGTTATAGCAAGTGAAAATACAAAGTAAAGTCCTCTGAAGAGCTGTGTATTCCCTATTTCTCCAGAGGATAAAGAGAGGTTATTTCAGCTCAGCATGAGAAGGAAGTTGACCTGCTAGACCCTTGCAATTGTTTTCAAGGACTTTTACTTGTTAGAGAAAGGGGGAATGTAGGATGGGATAGGATAGGAGTGGGTGTTTCACATCTTAAAGCTCTGAAAAGTGTGTTTGACAGGCTGCAAACATGTGAGAAAGTACAATTCTGAACTACTTTGGTGGGAAGCAAAAAAAGAATTTTCTCAGGCAGTAAATAATTTCTTAAAGTGAGTGACTCCAAGAGCTAATCTGTGCTGACTTCCATGAAAAAGCTACAGTGAATGCTTCACACACAGAATCACACAGAATATGCTGAGTTGGAAGGGACCCACAAGGATCACTGAGTGCAGCTCCTGCTCCTGCACAGGGCCGTGCCCAGGAGTCACACCCTGTGCCTGAGAGCATTGTCCAAAAACTTATTGAACTCTGTCAGGCTTGGTGCTGTGACCACTTCCCTGGGGAGCTGTTCCAGCACCCAACCACCCTCTGGATGAAAAATCTCTTCTAATACCCAACCTAAATCTCCCCAGACTCAGCTTCAGACCATTCCCTTCGTCTCTGTCACTTGTCACCACAGAGAGTCCTCTCTCCTCTTCCCTGCTTGACTTCTAACATTTGGGAATTGTGCCCTCCTGTGCCCTGAGTAGGTGATGTTTGAAAAGTAGCCAGCACTGATGGACCTCAGCACCTGCAAAAACTTTTTTCCAAGAGACCTTGCTTGCTAGTTGCCTGAGCAGCCTGAAGTCTGCTGAGTATGCTGAATGAAATATATGAAATAAGCTGAATGAATATGCTGGATGAAATATATGATATATTCATATGCAGAATTCAGATTTTGGCACTTTTCCTCCTCTTAACAAGACTTTAAACTCAGACCTTTACTAAGATGCCTGCCAGACTCCATTCATGAGATCCAAACTTTTCATTAAAAGTGGGAGATCAAGGAGGACATCTGCCTGGGCTGGCTCCCTTAGGACCTGTTCCATAAAGTTGTCATTCAGATTTTCAGGGACCTTCTGGCCTGCGTTGTACCAGCTGTGTGATGCTCCCAGTTAATTTCTGGCAAGGTGAATTCTCCCATAAGGACAAGGGCAGTTAACTTGGAAGAGTTCCTTAGTTCCTCAAAGAATAATTCATCACGGTCCTGGCCAGGAGGTCTGTAGTGGATTCCCACAATGGCATCTGCATTATTTGTTTGTTCCTCCCTTGGTTCTTATCCAGAGGCTCTCAGCTGTGCCATTGCCAGCTGTGAGCTCCATACATTCTACCCCTTCTATTCCATACAGCACCACCCCTCCACCTCTCCTGCTGTGCCTGTCCCTCCTGCAGAGCCTGTAACCATCCAACAGGGCACTCCAGGCACAGGACTCATCCCACCAGGTTTCACTGATGCCAGCGATGCCAAATCCCTGTGCCTGGGCCAAAGCCTGGATTCCCCTCCTCTGTCCCTGGGGCTGGGTGCATCACTGCGGAAACATTTAGGGTGTGGAACATTGTAGCCAACACTTCCTGAGGCAGATCCAGGGATCCCATTAGTGCTCCCTTCCTCAAATTTTGACACACCATCCCATCACTCATCACTGGCCAGCCTGGCTTTGTCTCTTTCCCCTTTCCAGGCTGGTTCAAGGCTCTGCCAGCAAGCCCTGCCAGGTCCTGTGCTAGAGCTTTTTTTCCCCTCTGATATTGGTGCATCCTGTCAGGTGTCAGTAGAGCAGGTGTTGAGTACATCATTCTATGATCAACAAATGCAAAATTTTTCCTAGCAAACACCAACCTTGGAGCCATGCACTGGCCTGATGAATCTGCCTAGTTCCACCAATATTATTTCTTCTTACCAGAAGTGAGGAAATCACTGCCTTTGCTCCAGACCCCTCTCCCAATTTCCCAGAGCCCTGAATTCTCTTTTGATTGCCTTCTGACTTCTTTTTTTTATTTAATCACTGCCAGTTTAAACAACCTATTGACAGTTGCCAGAGGGCCTTACTAAACTGGAGAGTTTTCCAGTCATGTCCCTTACCTGAGCCTGTAGAGACAGCACACTTTCTTGGGAGCTGGGTCTGGTCTGTACATCAGGCTCTACGTTCCCCTTAGAAGGGAGTCTGCTATTACAGCTGCCCACCCTTACTTTCCTCTAACAGAGGAGGCTGTGGTGCATGGAACAGGTGATGCTGTTCTTAGGAAGTCCCACTATCCCAGAAGGATCTTTGCCCATCTCATCTGTTGCCTGTCCTCCTAGTTCCAGAGCCTCACATCTCTTCCAGAAGGTTCCAGTCCTACTTGCAAAACTCTGAGAAAGAGGAGGAACTTTTGGGCCTGCTTCCAGCCAAACACCATTGGCTCACCTGGTTTGATTACCCTGCAGGGTTCTGAGTCCCCCTGCTTCTCCACCACAATGGAGGTTTGAGACTCCTGAGAGTTTGAGACCTAAGTGTCTCTGAAAATAATGAGTCTATTTCTTGCTCATTCTCTCAAATGCTACATAGGGAGGTGGCATCAGCTACAGGTGCACAGAACAAAATGCACCTACAGACTCATACAGAGGAGCACATGGAAGGTCATATTTAAACCATGCAAGTCCTCTGAGATCCTCAGCCTCTCATCAGACATCCCTCTTGAGATTGTTCATAGGGCAGTGAAATGGAAGGGGATTAAAAAAGACCACACTAAATGAAAAAGTACAAACCTCTCCACTTTTGAGAAGTTAATATTATAAACTTCTTTAAAAGTTTCTGTCTAAGGGATGTGGCAGTTTACTGATATGGTCAGACTACCTGTAGGTTTTCTAAAAACCTCTAGAAAATAGACCTGAGGGCAACTTATCTTTTCCTGGAATAAATCACCTCTTAGATTTCCAAGGACTCCTTTTTTCAACAATTTCTCTGAAACACTGATAAGCTTTTTAAGAAGAGATTGGGAGAGTGAAGAATTAGAACTGTATAAAAATGGATTTTCTTTCTGCTTCCTAGAAAATAGCATGAACAGGGGTAGGAAAGAATTCTTGTTTGTTACACTTTAATAATATGAATTGAGTCTTTTAGTTTATGATTAGCCATGTTTAGTTCACCCTGATAAAAATTGATTTCACAATATTTGCGCTTTATGTTAAATTCTCAGCCAAAAGAAAATTTAATTTATGCTCCTTTCTAATATTTACATGAAATTATTTTTGAGATATGAAAACTGTCAGAATTTATGTCTTATAAATTAAAAAAATTATAAAGTTCTAAGAAGGAAAAAGTATTTTCTAAATTAAAATGTTGCTTGACTAGTTTTCCACTCTGTAATAAAAAAAAGCATGAATAGTGACTTCATCCTACAAACACATTTTTTGTGCCTAATCCTTTTTAGGAGCAAAGATGACACAAAACTTCTTGAAATAGCATATAAGCCATCAGGACATCAAGAGAACCTGGCTCTTTCTAGCTGCCCAGAACAACAACTTCAAAGCCAAATCTGCAGATATGGCCCTGCATAGCAAACAGCCAGACTGGCAGGAAAAACCTAATGAAAAAGAACACAGAGAAGGATCCAGTAGAATGGGAATGAAGAGATTTTCATACCTTTCTGCTGAAACACCTGTATCTGTATCTGTTTGTACCAATCATTGACACTTAAATGCACAAACTGGCAGCAGAGAATGGAATCAATTTTTAAAGACTTGGTATTCACACTTCCTTGTTTTTCAAGAGAGGTGCAACACAGAACTGAACACAGAACCAAGAATTATTGACCTATTTTTATATATTCTCCTTAAATTTCTGCTACTGGAGTAAGAAAAATATGGATGAACTCACACCAGAGCAAAACCATCAAATTAAGGCAGAGAGCCTCAATAATAATAATATATTTTTCCCACAATTAATTATATATTAGCCCCTCCAGAGAATCAAAAGTGCAGAATGAGAGGCCACAGATTTTTTTTAAAGCATTTCCCAGAGGACTATTTCCATGCCTTCAGATGATGGAGTCTGTTCCAGGGTGCTGTACCTAGAGGAATGACAGTGTTGCACCAAAAGTGGCTGGAATAATTTATGTCTTGTTCCACAACTTCCCACTACTACAAACTGCCAGGGCATCCAGGGCAAGCAGATTGGTGGAGTTACCCTGGCCATGTAGGAATGTAGCTGAACAGAGCAGATTGCAAGAACAGCCTTAGATTTGATCCACTGTTCCTTCAGGAGGGGAACTGTGGAGGGTGGTAAATAATGCAAAAGTGTATTTCATAGAGGAACTCATTCACATAGCCACAGCTAACTTGCAGGTTTGAAGGTGATGGAAAAGCACCCATTACTAGGAAAGATGAAAATAATGCATTTATTTTCTTCCCTTTGGCAGAGAATTAGATTAATTTCTGTATCTGGGTCTGGATGAAATGTTCCTGCCCTTTGTTCAGCCCAGCAATAACTTCAAAGCATTCTGAATATTTGGCTAGGTACAACAGTATTTTGTGTCATAAATCATGGATCACATTAGCTGGGCCATTCATGAACTCAGTAAGTAATGACAAATGTAATGCTAAATTTGGCTTTCAGTTGCACAGATGTAAATCTCTTGTAGCTTTGAAATCTACAGAGCATTCATTATGAAAAGAAACTTTATTTTCTATATTCCCAGAAGATAGGAAAATCAAAGGACTGCTTTCAAATCACTAAAAACAGCATGTAATTTCAGATAGGAGCTCAAGAAATCCAGATATTTTGTGGAAAAGAAACATGTTTTTCTAAATTTGTGAGTTCCAGTAAGTGTTGTCATAGTTAAATGGTGGCAAATGTTTTGAATAGCAAATCTTAAACCTGAAGAGGTCATAAAAGGGAATAAAGATTGTTTTGGACATGTTCTGAAATCAGTTTGTGCCAATATCTCCTAGGTCTCAGTTCAGGTCAGGCTGGAAGGCTTTGGTCCTTATTTTAGCTGTGTTGCATGCTATTAGAAGAAAAATATCTCATCTGACAGGATACTGTGCCTGGTGCTCCAGACTATTTGAAGATACAGTCCTAGGTGAGTCTTTTTTCTTGTTTTCTTATAGCAATAAGTCTGGTTGCTGCTCTTTAATGGGGACTTGATTATATTATTGATAGTTGGCACCTGTAGAAGGGGACACTAAGGATAACTAAAACGAGATGGAGAGGAAGGTGGTGTTGTTCTATGTAAACAGGAAAGAAAAGAAAGACAAGACCTCCCTCGACCTCTGGTCCCAAGGTGCCAGAATTATGTCAGGTTTTTCCCTGTGAGAGGGCAGGAGTGCTGAACTTTATCTGGTCTTTCTCCAGGCACAGGTGTAGAGCTGACAGAATCTGGAATTGTAAGAGTTATGTTTTAGGCTTGACAGAAGTTTCCTCATGAGTGTCTGTACATGTGAGTCTTTAAGGATTTAAACACACCTGCTTGGAGAGGCAGTCTGGGGTGTCTCCTTGTTTGAATGCACCAAACACACAACTGGTAAAGCACCAGTGGTACAGGAAAGGAGCAGTACTTGGGTGCCAAATGTAAAATAAGTCTGTGCAGAGATATGTACCAAGGATTTGTAGAGCTTTGGGGATGAAAGTGGGACATGGATGCTTAAACACCCTTTAAACTGGATTAGTGTTCTGTTGCCTAATTGATAAGGACTGGCAGTGTAAAGCTGCAGGTGCCTAGAACTAGCTTGTTACTGAGAGATCTGCAGGGTCTGCTCTAGCACTGAGCAGCTCTGAGTTAAGAGGGGACATTGGACTTAATATATCTTCTGAGCTAATGCACATCCTTCCTTTGGTGTGTGAATATGAGGCAGTGCCTCCACATTGCTGCCTGCACAGAGAGGGATGAAGCTGTCAGAATCCGTGGGCAAGAGCAAAGCTGCTCCACATCAGTGATACTTGGCTCCAGAGCAGAGGAGAAGTGGAGAGGAGTTTGAGTTATGCCTACTGCTAATCTGTATTAACACAAAAGCACTGGAAGCTATTTTCATTATCCTTTGCTTTGTTTTTGCTAATCCTTCACTGGTCAGAAAAAAAGCTTAATTTTGAAGGCTTAATTTTTTTTGCATCTGTTCTGCAGATTTGCAAGTAGTGAGGAGCATGTGCTTAGAATATTCTCTGTCGAGGCATTGAGTAGATTAATCTACAGAAGAGTGACTGAATTAATTCCTGTTAACTGGAGTTGCTTGAACTGTTACCTCTTTTTCCTCTTCTGCCACTAGATTATATGCAAAGAAAACAATTTCTCAGGCAGTTGATCAATCAGTCAGATTTTTGTATTGGAATTGAACAACAATGCAGACTCTCACTTGTTGCCAAATTCCTTATGTAAACTGGTAGCAACAATTAAAAAGGATACTTAACACTTACATCCTCCTGGCACTGGGGCACTGGTCTTCTACAGAGCCAAATCACCAAGCAGCTCCAGTTTATTCAGCTGCAAATAAAAGGTAAATGATCTGCTCAAAACAACATGGATAACCATATCATTTTCCCCTGGATTTTCAGCATGACCATTAATCATCTGACATACTTCTTTTGTAGATGGTTTCAGAATTCTGTTGAACTTGATTCTGGTGTAGAGATATAAAGTAATACTGGGTCAAAATTTTCAAGTTCAAAACAAAATCCACAAACTTTCAGACATATCTGCATTTCAGCCATACCCACACTGTGTCTCCTGGCTGTAAATAACTAGAACATCCCAGATGTTTTTGATAATGTGTGAGGAACAAACCAAGCAGGCACAGCCAAAAGATAAACTGAAAGACTTTCCAAAGCTAAAAGAGTACATGAGATTTAGAAACTTGTATCTCTATATTTCATCAAAATGTTTAGATCCTGCAGAATTTGAATTGTGATGGCAGTATTTTCAGAGCTTCACAAAAATCCATATTGTCATATCAATAAAATATCTGACACAAATATCCAAATTTATAGGTGTTTATTGAATCAGCACCAGTAAAACTTCCTTTCTGAATCATATAGTGACAGTCATTTGTAGCAGAAAAGTAAAATGAGCTGAAATACACAGAAAAAGGGAAATCTGAGCCAAAAAGGGGAATAGAAGAACGAAAAAAATAGAATAACAGTTGACTGTGACATAGATGGGTTATGAGCTCAGCTTTGACTGGTCTTATAAGTTTTAAAAATAATGTCTTTTCCCCCAGCTTTCTCCTGTTAAAACTGATTCATCATGCTATTTCTATTTTTCTGGCCTCAGATAAATTTTATCTAAAGACTCTTTCAAAATATGTGAAGAAATCCCCTCTGGTGAGGTCTTGAATCATCTGTGTCTTTTTTTTTTTTTTTTTTTTTTTTCCTCTGGAAAAGGCTATTCTGCCTGTCTGGCAGGCCTGCCTTCTTTCATTGGGCTTTATTTCTCTAGTACAAGAACTTGTTTGTTAGAAATTATCTAGTTTCTGCAGTGTCTAGGATAGTCTGATCTCCTTTTAACTGGCAAGAAAGCCTTTTTCTCCATGAGCTAATGCAAGTCCATTCCCATGAGACAGGCAATATGTTATGGCATCCCTGTATTTTGTATGCTCTCTAAGAACATCAAACCCTCATGGGAGCCTGTTCTAGTGCAGCAAATTTTCTGTCTTTCTAATTAGTTGAACTTTCTGCCATTGTGTAATAATTATCTTAGCTTCTCATATATGTATTTTGAATTGAGGGTATTATTTTGTTAGGCTGTTGGCTGATGTTTGGTGATTCTTTTCTTTTCCTTGTGCTTTCCAATTAAGCAATTTTCTCAGTCTTCTTTCAACTTCCTCTTCCATGATCTGCACTTCACTTTGATTTAAGGACATCATTCTGTTCACATCAGTTTTTAAAATCTCCTTTGCCAGAGGGTGACATCATGCCTTCCATTCCCATTTTTCTTTCCAGAAGTCATCATGCTTAGTTCATTTGTCACCATATTGTCCTCATCGTTCTGCCTGACAGCTTGAAAGATTTCTTCTGGTCACCTCCACCTCACAGGTAATGGTGTAATTTGTATGTGTATTCCTTTAGTTCTCCTGTCTGTATCAATAAGTTCTCCTTCAACTCCAATTTCTGCAATGTTGTGATATGAGATTAAGGTTTTCTTTTTTATTTTTTTTCCTGTGATTGCATTAGTATAGATCTCCTTTTCAATCTCCCCTTGTTCATGTCCCCCCAAGTAAAGCTGCTGTCATTACAATGTTCCTGTGGACACAGTGGGACCCGTGCAAGGTGGATATGAAATGGAGCCAGACCCAAAATGTGTGATTTCATACACTGGAAATCTCATGCAAATGAAACCTGTGCACTGCCATGCCTTTTTAGATCTGCTGCTTCTTATGGTTACATCTTTTGAAGTAACCCTGTGCTGTAGGTATTCTTCACTATTCTTCAGCACTTCCCTCAGGAGTTGTCACCCTCTCACAACCAGGTGAAATGCTTATTGCATAAATGCATATAGAATTCTGTATTTCACACTAAAGTGAGCAATTAAGAGACAAAATTTGACAGTAGATTCTATTTTTCTCAGTCCTGCTGTTCAAATGGATGACACAGGAAAGAAACATAGCAAAATTCCTATGGCTTTCTGTTCAGAGCTTTGGAAGCTGAAGTTTTTTAGAATGAACATTATACTCCTGTCAGAAGAAAGCTTTTAAATTTGAAGAATAAATGACGTAGTTCTTGGGTTTCCCCTCTTCTGGACATCAGATTTTTTTTTTTCTTTAATTTGACAAGAAGTCAGTATTTTCATTGTTCTTTGTTTCTGCATTAGGTAATATAATTTAGAACCTGTTAGAGCAAGTGACTGACTATGTGGTTTAGGTCAGGATTGTCAACACATATCAGGGGACAAGTTACTCAATGTATTAAGTTCTGGTAAATTAGCCAGAGAGAGATCTCAGTGTTCTTTTAACACTGTGAGTTTCTATGCTGTTTGCATGAGTATTACTCCTGTTTGCATGACGGTAAAGAACCTATTTTACTTTTAAGTGGTTCCTAACAGCTAAGTGCAAGTAAAATATATTTTCTGAGACCTATGTCTTGATAAAAAACCTGGTCTTTCTGTGAAAATAAAGTAGCTGACTTGCATACAATGTAGGCATGCTAATTTAAATTCTAAATCTGCTTAGTGGAGAGAAGAATGTGTTGTGAAGCTACAGTTTCATAATTTGGAACTAGCTAGAGCATCTGTTCTTTTACAGATAAAGGACAAATGAAGTCTGAATCAAAACTACATCAATCATTATTTTATCTCTGTCTTGTTGGTATCCTTGCACTCATCCTCATCATTTCTGTCTAAACTTTTGAATATTGAAACTTAGTGAGAAATATTTTATTCTTGCTTTAGGATTTAATTTGTTGCTTTCCGTTAGTTTTTCTTTCCTTCCTCTTCCTGTTGACCTTAGCCAGCTCTTTTAAAAATGTGTATTGTGAAACACATCATTAGTTAGAAGTCATACTACAAGGTGTTTCTACAAAGTGCTGATACTTTGGAAGAAAACCCTGTTAATGCACTTATTTTCCATTCTTCTGCACTGCTTCCTTCCTCTCTGCATTAACTCTGTAAATGGAGGTATACAAAAGTCATAGCGAGTTATAAGTTTAAAAGCTTCTGCTTTATGCAACCCAAGAAGCACAGCAGAAGAAAGAAGCACATTCCCATCACAGTAATTTTTTATCTTTGTAGGGTCAGTACAAGACTCTCCTATGAATTCTTGTCCATTATGACTCTGGAATGTCTAAACATTTTTTTCTTGTGTGCTCTCTAAAAACCCTTGCTAGGGATCTTTGCTGCATAAATGTAGTTTCATTAATGATGTCTAGACTAAATTTAACACTACACAGCTGCTAGCAATGAAGGAAGCTTTGGCAGTACCCTTGCTATTCCCCTTGTTAAGTTCTCAGGATTTTTAATCACCATACTGCTGATTTCTGTGTAGCTAAAGTAAAAGAAATTAGCTAAATCTTTTATGGTCCCTCTAAGTACCCACTGGTTCCAAAGCCCTGGCATGAATAATTCCACACCCAAAATATCAAGCTGAATTATCAGAACTAGCCTTGGCTATGAAATCAGCAGTTAAATCCTCTATGGAATGCCATAAACTCTTTCTGTCTCAGTTCTTCCAGTGCAAAATGAAGTGTCTAGTGCTTTCTGATTGTGTGTATATGTATATATACATGTGTGTGTGTGTGTATATATGTATATATGTGTATATGTGTATATGTATGTATATGTACATATGGATGCACACATATATACACAAGGTCCATCATGGTCCCTGGTGTTGTAAAGAGGATAGTAAAATTCTTAAATGTTTAACATTTATCAATAAACATGACATTCATCACACTCAGTGATTGTCTTCCAAAACTTTAAGCACCTAGGATCTCCCAAGAATTAAGAGGGAGTGAAAGCCTGAGTCTTGCCTGCCCTAGATACCTGTCAGCAGATGAAATGAACTTCTCTAAGGTGCACATGTCTCCCCAAGGAAAACAGAGGTTACCAGATTAAACTGTAATTTCTACTTTTAAAGACTATATTTGATTCATGGTCACATTTTGAATGGAAATCTCTATCATGGCTGTAAGTAGACAGTGCTGATACAATACTTTGCAATTAAATAGTTGAAAAACATTCTGCCCACATGTGATGAAACATATTTTCTTTGGATATTTGCTCACTTAAAGGTCATTCATTGCTGCCTGCACTGGATAAACAGCAGGATTTGAGTATCTATTTATCATAAGAAAAGGTTTATATTAGATTGTATGAGGGAACAGGATGGTAACATTCAATGTTCTGCAACACTATAGACATCTCTGATCACCATGCTTCTTTGCATGTTTTGGGTGGGAGATCTGAGAAGAGCAATCACCATGATGAGAGCCAAAGGGCCAAGGAGACTGGCTTCCTAGAGAGGCTGAAGAGCCACATGCACACACAGTAGCTTGGACAAGTGACTTGATGGCTACTGGCACTGACAGAGGTCTTAGGATCTTTAATGGATATTAGTGCAAAAGTGACAGAACATTTCAAGATAAACGAAAGTAAAGTTCAAAATCTTTTGGAATGGGAAAATGTTGTGTAAGAGATGGTATATTAGATCTATTGGAGTAATCACTGTCAGTGATTTTGCTAAGTTTCACTTGTATTTTTTACCTGGCTGCTAGAAATTTGCTTTAATAACAATAAGAAGAAATGCAGCCAAAGTAACAAGAAAAAAAATTCTCAATTTTGAGAGAAAAATCTTCCTGAGTGGCAATTTAGATGAGCTCTCCAAAAAGCAGCAAATCCCTGTCTCTTGGGACTATAGTAGGAAAATGAAAAGATGTAGGCAAATGCACAATAAGACTTTTAAACTGACAAAGAACAGACCTAAATGTTATCAGGTTTATTTATTTAAATTGCAACAATAATCAAAACCTTTAACTTTTAAATGGCACATTACCCCTTGATGCATGTATCATGCAAAAGACATTAAAAAAGCCAAGAAAAAGATATAAGCAAAAAGTTCCACTGTGTTGAGGCACCCCTTTATTCTTTTGAGAACTGTGCCCCAGAGGAAGCAATGGAGTGAATATCCAAGTTCACTTTTGGAGAATAAGCAGCTTCACCAGGACTGGCATGAACTTGCCTTGCTTTAAGCACCAGCTCAGGATTACAAACGTTCATCACACACTTAAACATTGGCAGCATGACAGCAAACAGCCAGGCATAAATGCAGCCCCTCAGAAGCTCATTCCTGGAAACTGAGGGGCAGTGTCTGATGCTACAGGCTTGGGATGGGCACCCACAGGTGATGTCAGGGTGCTTGGGCCATGCATACTGGTACTCTCCTTTTTACCCAGGGAACAAATTCTCCTTCCCAGCCTGTCCTCCCGGCAGGAGAGACATGTTTAAACCCTGTCAGTTGTCCAGAATAGGGGGTTTGAATTATTTTTCTGTTCTGTCTGTAGTGATGAAGTACAGGGCTGCTCTACAGATACTCTAGGACAGCACTGGCTGTGTAACTTGTACACTTTATTGCCACATTTTTGTTCCTTCCTTCCTTTTTCCACACCTGCACCTACATTTCTCTGCCCAAATATTTTCCTTGATAAAAAAATCAATCCCAAACTACTTTCTCCCAGTTTGTGTCAGCTTTGGGATATTGATACCCATAATTTTTATTTCTGTTATCATTCTTAGGTCATCTTAATCTTCTGTGTTACTGCTCTGGTCGTTCAGACACTGTTGACCTTGCAAGGCTTGACTTCCCACAGAGGTCCCCAGTGCTCCTCTCTAGATATCTGTGAAGTTTGGCATATGCCCATGCTCCTTAGGCACCTGTGAAATACAGACCTGCTGTACAGTGCTCTCTGTAGCTTTGGATAGCTTCTCACATTGTTATCTATCACATCCAAGGAATTTTCAGTGGGTTTTCATGCCCTTATTCAACCTGGCCTCACTGGAATTCAGTCCAGTAGCCCTGACACCTGCCTACAGCCCACTCAAATCTCTGCTTTTTCTGCCTTTCTCCTATTTTACTTCACTTGGCATATTTTTCTCTCTCCGAGTTTTGTTTGTTTTCCCACTTTTCAGCTTTCTTTCACTTAAAAAAAGAAGGTCTATAAATAGCCATAACCATAACTTATAAGAGCTTTGTACTGTGGTCTTTAAATCTATATCTGGCTGAAAATGCTGAAAGAAATAATGAGTCAGAGGCTGGAGTGCCCTGCAGGAGCTCTGATGCCATGTGTGATTTCATATAACAGTATTATAAAGGGAAATGTGTAACAGGGTAAATTTCTTTGGCTTAATGAAGAAATCTATGACCTCCTGCACTAATGCACTTTTATTCTGTCTAATCCAGTAGAGCAGTCCCAGCTCTAAAAGACAAGACAGAGCCAGATCCCTGATGTATGCAAGGACAGAAAGATTGAGGGCTTGATATATTTGAATGAATAAAATTGCTAGTGTGAATATACCTTAGATCAACGTTTCATATGTTGCTAGTGTCCTTACCAGAGCTGACTTCTGTAGGATTCATTACAGATCAGCCCCAGATAGTCTAGTCCCAGACTCCCCAAAGGCCTGTAGCTCCTAAGAACTCCCTAAATCAGATTTTCTAGTACTCTTAAAACCTGAGCTCAGTGCCTCTGAAAACTGGGTCTGCCCACAGTCATAAGTTGCTGTTTCACAGAGCATCACATACATTAAAAGTAGCTCAGCTTTTGCCAAAAGAATCCCCAAGCCTTTTTATGTTCATAAGAAAATAATAGACAAAGATTTAAGTGCTTACACATACCATTCCTTTTTCCTCCCCTAGAGAGAAGGAATGTCATGGTTGCTGAGAGTTAATGCTTGCAAAATTGAACTATTTCATATAATTTCTATTATTTTTTTCAAATGTATTTTAAATTTTAAAAGTTTCTTTTGTCAAATAACACAGACCCTTTGTTTTCTTCTATTAAAACTCAAAACCTAATAGATGTGTGTGTGTTTATATGTATGTGCCCTCTTTTAATCAACAACAAAACCTGCCTTCAGGGCAGCATAGGCATTTATGAAGCCGACAAGACAAGGATTGTGCCCTTAATACTAAATATAATTTGCCAGTTGGGTGGGCTTTAACACACACTGTGATTTGAAGACAAATTTGGCACTTTTTTTTGGCCTCAACTGCAAAAAGTGTTCCTACAGCATAGCTGACTTCCAATTTACACAGTCCTGATGTGTTTTCCTTATGATAAAATCCCAGTGCTCTAGGAATGACTGGTGTTTCATTTCTGCTTTCCATTCCCCAGGTGTTCTCCAATTCTTATCAGTGCTGATTGACACTATTCAATATTTTTCCTATTTTCAATGTGATAAAGATCTCTGCCTTTCTTTCCTATTACCACATCTGGTCTTCTCACATATATTCCAGTTCCATTAATAGTAACATTTGAAAAATTCGGTAATGCTTTTTCATTTCTTATTTCCTCTATCTTTGTGTCTTGTGAAGATAACACTCCTCTCTAACTTGCTGCACACTACTGCCAACTTTCTAATGCAGTAATTTACAGTTCTCTCCAGACAGATGCACCAACTGAAATATGATTTACAATTAATGAGGCCAGGCCACACATTTTATTGTCTATATTCACGTTTTCCCCTGTCCTCTGTCTTCTGTTTTAGCATTGACATATCTTATGCAAATCACCTACTTAGAGCAGTCATAGTTAAAACTTCAGGCTCTTCTGTCCTTCCTCCTTTGTCAGGTCACTTGTAATTTTCCAACGTTTTCAATGAGATTTCATGAGAGATACTTCATGTGGGATTTTTTCATCTCTTTCTGCCTGGGTATCTCTTCCTGTTGTCTAATGACCTATTGACAGAAGCAGTATATTCTTCAGATAGTTTTGGTTTTGGTCCAGTAAGTCCTTGTCTCATAGTTTCCTGTCATTACTCATTGTATTCACTGACATCCTTCACTGATCTCATCTTTTCTTCTGTACATTTCATGCCAACATAAAGTCACTTCAGGTCAGAGTTCATACCGTGCTAACTTCCTCCTGCTGTTCTGTCAGATTCCCTTAAATCTACTTTTCATCAAGACACTAATCCCAGGCATATGATCTAATTGGGTGGTATGTTACAGAGCCTTAAATATCCCTAAGCATTACTGAATTTTGCTTGAAAATATTCTTTGTTTTCTTTGTTTACTTGTCATAATTCTCCTCTATTAAGCTCCTATATAAAGCTGTCTACATCTGCACTCTTGTACAGCTCATGCCATTTCCTGTGGCATTTGTGTAATTCCTTTTGGTATCACAAAGCACTGTTAAATCTAAATACCAACTCAAGTCTCAGAAAAATTTCACTGAGGAATTAATATCAAGGAAAAACAAACTGCATATTTTCAATCCCTATAAAAAGTGTGGAATTCTTTCTTTTAATTTTCCAGTAACTTTTCCAAAGTGTTCCAGTATTTGCAACTAGAAAAAAAAAAGCGAATGAGAAAAGAAAGAGCAAAATAAGCCTTTCCTAATCTCTTGCCTTTCTATTGTATCAATCCATTCTTCTCTCCATGCAGCTATTTCAATTCCTAATAACAGATGCCCTTAAAAGATCCAAACATTTTGCAGATTTCTGTCAGTGTGATACTGTTGTGTTCTGCAGTGTAACTTATCTGATTAAAACTGCAGGCTGCTTGGCAAAGCTTTGCTCTCCATGTTGTCATTGTCTGCTCTTTACAAACTGAAAATTTGGCATCCTTCTTGTTCTTGAGGAATCATACCAATATTTTAAACATGCTTGATTTATATATATATGTGTATATATATATATTTTTTTTCTATCAGTGCAGTTCAGTTACACCCAAATCAGGGGAATAGAGAACATACACTTGCAATTTTAACTAAAGCATTTTTCCTTGTAACAGTATTTTTCATTAAACAAATTTTTCTTGATGCCATTCAGGTGAGTGAATATTTTTGCTGATTTTTGCTTGCATTTTCTAAGCACATCCATGTTTGCAAAACTCTTAACTGATGATTCCAGATTCTTTTCATTCCCATTTGTTTTCCAGTTAGACAATTTTCTCTTCACTCCCATCTGTGGTTGGCACTTTGTTTAGATTAGCCATACCTTGTTATTATCACTTTGTTTTTAATATCTACTTCTCAAAGAAGTCTTTGTTTCCCTTCAATCAAAAAAACAAGCATTCTTTCTCTTCACTAATTATATTGCTCTTACCTTTGTTTCAGTTACCTGTCCAATTGCCTCTTTTTATTTGCAAACGTTTTTATTTTAGTGGAAGCATCATCATTATAGGCAAAGTTAATAGCAATATGGAAAGTTGTCTCAAATTTAGCAACAATAAAAAAATATTATCGACTTTACATATGTCCGTCTCCAAAATAAATTTAATGTTTTCAATTTAATTTTGTCATGGGAATTCTGTGGCAATAAAACCATATATTTATTTTTAAGTGGGGATGATAGTAACTCCTCAAATTGATTAAAATGTTCAGGCTTTTATGGAACATGTCTTCTGCCATGTTTTTTGTGAGTACAGCAAATCCACATCAAAGGTGATCTTTTCTACCAGTGCTGCTTAAAATTCAAGGGTTTCTTTCTCTAAGTAAAGGTATTTGAGAATCTTTCAGGTTCTGGGTGTTGGAAAAATTTGTTTCTCTGCCCGGTCTCACAGCTGCCAAAAGAAAAGGGTGGGTTGGGGTCCTACTGTGGTAGTACCAAAAAGGCTACATGACCTGCTCACACTCCTGACTGCCTCTGCTTGCTGCAGAAACTCTGGCCAGGAGCCCTGAATAAAGTCACCATCTGCTGAGCCTTTGCACTTTCCTCAGCAAGGCTCCTGCCCCCACACCCAAGACTGCAGAGAAATCAGCCTTGGGCAGCACCATGCTTTGGCTTCCCACGCCAGAGTCCCAAATGAGACCACTGATGGCACAGGAAGGAGCTGGGATTTTGGCAGCTGAGTGAGAGTTCGTGATGCTTGGCACCAGAGCCTGTGATGAGGGTCACATCACACAACACAAAACCTCTCAGTAATGCAGCAACTGGCCCAGAATTTGCTGACTGCTTGTTAGCCATTGACAATCCCAAACTCTGACCAAAACCCTGCCCTGCTTGTCCCAGAGGACTGATGGCATCTGCTTTTGAAAGGGGTCCAGGAATGTCTTTGCAGTGCCTTCACTTTTCCACAGCCCTAGCCAAGTGACTATGTACCAAGAGCCCTGAAACTCCCAGCCAAAACCTCTCCCTCCTGGTGCATCTTCCATAAATGTGTCCTCTGTTGGATTTCAAATACAGCTGATGCTAAAGTATGACAGAAAAAGCAGTTTGAAGAGAAGAAATAATTGATTAGAAATTATCTTAACATCCTTAAAAAATATAGCTACTTCATGGTTACCATTAATAACATAGGGAGGAAAGGGAAAAATGCAAACTCCTTACAAAGACAAGAGGTAATAGTCTCTAAAGTCAGCTATGAATAAAAAAAAAAAAAAGAAAAAAAAGCATTCTTGGTGTCTGTGTATTTCTCCAAGTTTCTAGAAGAATTTGAGGAAAAGATATTATATCCTGACAAGATTAACAGCATTATATCCTGACAAGAATTTTTAGAATTGGCACCTCTAAAAATTTATTTTTCATATTTTTTTCTTTGGAAACTTGTACTTGATCTTGAAAAATAAGGAAAAGGTCAGTAATTTTACAAAATGAGCTACTAATGAAAGGGAAGCCACAGCAAAGGTTCATCTGAACAAATAAATGTCTTATTGTTATCATACAGTATGAATATTAATATTGGGACTTTTATAACAGGAGAGCAATATTATTCTTTGGTCAGCAATGCCCTGAAACACTACTGTCTGAAGAACATGTCAAATGAGATCCTTGACTAATTTAATCAGAATTTTAGTTCTCAAATATTGTTTGAACATAGGCTTTATTAATATTCTGAGTTTCAATGATAATCACTGAAGCACAATTCAGAGACTTCACTTTTAAGAAAAGGTTTCCTTTTTTCCTTCTGTGATATGGTCACATCTACTACTTAAACCAAAGGAAAAAGAAATACTTAAAATCCCTCCTTCAGCATAACAGAAATTAATATATCTTGACCCTTTTCTGTCCCTGAAGCCCCAGGAAGGTGTCCATAGGAGTCACTAAAAAGCCCTGCACTAGACTTTCTTGCTATTTCCTACTCACTTAATGTGTCTGTCCAGCTCGGTAAAGCCATTTTATTTCCTTTTCCTCTCTCTCTCTCTATGGAAACGTAGCCATTTCCTCTTCAATCTGTTGATTTACTCTTTACTTGGGAATTTTACCTCTAAGTAACTTTGACCTTCAACAAGCACTTTTATGCCACTATATATTCTTTCTCTCTCCAGATGTCAAGTTAAAATCTTGGTAATTTTAGGTGGGACATCAGAATAGATGGAAAAAAACAATTTCTTTTATTTTATAGTTTGTGGTATGCCTTTCTCATAATTCCTCTCTTTGGTTTGGTTGCCTGCCATTTAAACATGTATTACTGTTCTATTTGCTCAAATATGAACATTAATCTTTGTCTCCTCGGGCTTCATTTCCGTCCTAAGACAAATAGCAAAGGTCAGCAGCAACCAAAAACTGTTGTGCTGCTCTCCATGCCTCACTCCTATCTCTTCTTTTAGATCTTCTACCTGGCTACATCAGACAGCATTTCTTCAACCCAGTTCCTGGGGGAGAATCCAGAACTGTGAGTTAGGTGGGAAGATATCTCCTGCAGTTTAGGAGAAAAGGTAAAGACACCAGAAGGGGACTGAAAATGACCAATTGAGTGATGCATCCAGCAATGGGAAATACTGAGAATGGTGAGCTTTCTGATTTCTTCCTAATTATTTTCAGGGCTGTGACTTCAGATAGGGATTTAGCAGCAGAACCTTGTAATGCCTTCTAGTAATAGACCCAGTTCCTTTGAACTCAGCAGTGTTTCTTATTTTTATTTTTTTACAGGAAGAGGATGATGCATCAGCTATTTTCTGTAGTAAATTATAGTTACTATGGATGTTCTGTAACACAGAGGAAAATTAAGTGTTGTCAGTCTGCTGCAAGTTCTTTTATTGCATTTTGAATAGTTTTCTTAATCTTTTGTCTGGATCTATCCTTAAGATGGGTCACTATTATAACACTGTGTGTGTTTTAAATTGTCATTGTATTGGTGAGAAAGCTGGAATTAAACTAGGTATCTACCACATTTGACTGAAATTTTCTTGCCTATTTGAGTTGGAAAATGTAATCTGTATTTATTTTTCAAATAAGCTATGTTTGACATTCATAACCAATATATTTCTCCAATATGTGAAGTCTAGCCTGCATCAGAAAGGCTGTGAAGAAAAAAGGAATATAGGTCATTTGCTATACTGAAGTTTGTATATTAGAGTTCAAAGAGCAAGATAATATTCCCTTGCAAGTATTCAGACAATGTATCTGGGGTCTTAGGAACATGCTGCATTTATATTAATGTTCTCATTTCAAAGCTTGGATTTTCATTGACAGCATCTTACATAACCATTGGGCAGGTGTTAAGAGGTACTCATACTGTGAGACAGTAGGGGAAAGTGCCCTAAAAATATCAACTGTGAGCTAAACACTTTCCCCTGATCTCTGTGTGCCCTCTCCCATTCAATTTCTGGCACATAAAGTAAAATGTAACCTGAAAGGAAGAATGTGATATTGCAACAGGCGTTTTTCAGAATGACTGAAACTGCCAATTGCTCTCTTTGAATAACAATGGACACAGACAATAGCCAACACTGGGAGAAGTTTCCATCTCTGGTAGCAGGATGCAGGGAGAAGCAAGTCCAAACCATAAGATGATGATGTTAAAAACGACAATAAATAAAATCTAATTAATTTATTTTGACAAAATTCCATCCAGTAAGGTAAGTTTGAAACAAAGTTGAACAAACCTGATTTTAGCTAATCAGCTGTTTTAATATCTCTCCTCATCTTTAGTTTCTTTTCAGTACAATCGTTCCATCTGTGGCCTCAGATTCCCTTCTAGCTGCAACCTTCAAGGTTAACCTCCTCCTTTGTCATCCTCCCTTACAACACTTTTGTCCACACAGACGTTCTGACTATGCTACAGAACTAATATTCCTCCCAATAGTGCCTCCAAAACACATTCCAGGAACACATAAACCAGGAAATATTCCGTGTCACTGCTTCTCTGGTGTTTTGTCTGTATCTTGTCTCTTCCCCAGGATTTGCTCCTGAGTTTATGACAGATCCATGATTGTGTCTATTCTAAAAGTGATGGGAATCCAGTGGCTGTCAGATCTCAGACCCAGGAACAATCATTGTATTTAGGCTCTCTGCCTACATTTATAATTAATAATATTGGTTAGAGAACTAGTTAAGAGTTCTTTAGGATTTTGCAGTATAATTTGATCTAAGAAGATCAGCCGTGCTGATTTCAGACATTTGAACTCTAAGATTTGCTTTATTGTTTATCAAAATGAAGTAAAACCTTATGTTAATTTAAAAAAGGAATAACCCAGACATCTGTCCCACCTCTTTCTTTCTTTGGGCATTCAATCTCTCATCTCAACAGTTTCTTCTGTTATGTTGCCATGTGCTAACTACTTGTTGAAAGGCCAATAATCTAATCTGACTAAAATCTATGTGGTTATCATGCAAATTAAATCTGCAAAATGAACCTGAAATTTTCTAAATATAACTCTTAAGACTAGTTTATGATTAGAGATCATGTTCTGTGCTATCACTGCCCAGTGCAGAAGATTGCCATATTGCTGTGCTCACACAAGGCTTGACTGTCTAGATTGTAGATTGGAATGTATTCTGTTCAGTTCATACATACATAATTTACAGTTGTCATTTTTACTTGGACAGTATCTTCATGACATGTCACTTTCTCCTTTGCACAAGTCTTTTTTTGGGTGAAAGAACATGCCTCTGATAATACAGTGTATGTTGCCTCTCCAGTGTTTTAGAGTTTAAGCACACAACACACATTACATTTTATCAGCATCATCTAATCATGATATAGCCAGAGATCTGATAGATTACAGATTAAAATTAAAGATTTCCAGTGCATGTGTGTTTGTATATTTTTTCGCTTATCTTTCCAGTATTCAGTAGGTTGGAGAGAAATTCTAAACATCTGGTATTTCTTTCAAGATAATTGAGAAAAAAAAATGAATGAAAGAAATGTAAGTAAGTGATATTTACCTTTCCCTTTTGTTTTGTTTAGTCTTGGGGTTTTTTTCATAAATAATTCCATAAATCTACTCACATAAATACTTTTGGTTAAGAAGTTTCAGCTGTTGACTGCTGTGAAGAAACACTTCATAGGTAGGCAATGAATCACTTAAATTTTCAAATTGAGAGTGACTCTCCAGATTGGTACTGATGAGCAATCTGAACAGCACAGGTTCTGAAATCATCACTCTTGCTGAATTGTACCTCACTTTGCAAACAAGCTTTTGAAAGAGTGAGGCTGCTTATGGAGTAAGGGTCAATTTTACAGCAATGAGTTTATCATCATTTACTTTTATCATAGGTTTTTGAGAATGCTTTATGTCTTCCAAGCAATGCTGTTTTCAATCCCACAGAACAAATAAAAAAATGTAGCCTCTGTCAATATTTGCAAGAAGCCCTCAGTACTTAATGACTTCAGAAGAAGATATGTGGTATTTTGTGTTGACATTTGGTTTTCACCAAAATTGGGAAATGTTTTGAGAAACTTTGATCATAAAGAAAAAAGCAGATTATTCCCATTCCTTCACTTCAATGTTATTTACTTCTTCACCACTCCAGTACTCTCAGGAGCTCATCCTTAGCAAACTTTGCAAGTGTGGCAGTTTCTGAACCCTCATTCATAATACCACAACTCATTCTGAGACAGAATTATGTGTAACTTTCATGAAAAATAGCTGGTTGTTTCTTTTATGTCAACAGAAACAAGACAGCAATAATAAATAGGATGCAGTGCAGGTAAAATTAACTAAATTATTTAAGAAGTCACACACTGGCTATGTAATGCCTGATTGCATTGCCCAGAGAGCTGCACACGTGAAGATGAATTGTAGCTCCTATCCACTGTTCAGTAGGTGCCAAGATCTCAGATCCAAGCTCAGCAGTATATCCCTGATAAATGACACACAGACTGAAGGAATCCACGTGTATGTCACAGCCATCTAAATATGTGCCGTGCCAAATTTAATAATTTATTCATAACTCCACAAAACTCTTGAAAATATCCTTCTTTTCTCAAGGAAACTGTCATTTATGCTCATTTCCCATGTAAACCCACAACTTTTTCAAGCAGACTGGACAATGTTTTCACCACAAGCATAGTGGCATCTGGACTGCTGGAGAGAGTGTATTTATTCAATCCTTTTTCTTATTAAAGTGTGTATATATATATATATAAATATATATATACACACACATATATCACATTCTGATAAAGGTGATGTCTAAAATGAAACATATAGACATTTCAAAAAACTAGAAGCTCATTCATTACAAGACAAAAATATATGGTTATCAGAAGTTACTTTGATATTTAACCTGTGATTATCACAAATCACAAGAGGGAGACTGAAAAGCTTTGCCTGCTGTTTAATGAATCAAATTTCCTTTCTTTGAAAGTGAAACCTTATACACCAGCACCCAGTTTATCATGAATAAAAGAAATTGAAAATCTGAAATATGATCCCAAAGTTAGAATATTATGTAGTAGCTTTTTTGTTTATTTCAGAGTACTAGCAATGCAGCTAAAAGAACACAGCTTTTTGGAATTTAAAATTATGCAAATTTTCTGTTCAATTCATCATTTTCAAGTTATTTGTACATAAACGTCTGTGTCTAAATGAAAGCTTCAACATATTTGTGCCATCTTCTCAAATGATAAGCTATATAATGGAATTATACATTTGTCCTTGATGACAGAAATAACCTTCAATTTGGGCATGTAACTATGTGCACAATTGATTCAGGACATGGAACTGCCCCCAGGGCTCCAGGCTGGCTTAAACCCATTTATTTCAAACAGCCATGTTCCTCCTAATATTCTCTGTTGCATTGGTTGAAGAACATGTCACATCTCTCCTCAGCAAACAGAAGTGTCAAAGTTTGAAAAACCCTTCCTCTTCCACTGTGCAGAGGGCTCTGCCTGCAAGGAGGGAGCAGTGATGCCTTAGGGCAGAGCATTGCCTTAGTAACTGATTTTAAGCCATGGTTGACTTCAAATCTAAAATTTAGCTTTGCAGTGAAATAAAGGAAACCAGATGGGAGTAGGTGGTGAAGAAAGAGACTCAGAGGTTATTCTGATTGAGAATCTCAAGGGTTTTTACCTTTGCTCAAACTCAGATGTGATCCTGGTATAAACCAGCAAAATCACCTATTTGAAAAGGATAATACTGACTTCTCCAAATGAAAATGTTCTGTAATGTATTTTCCTGTCTTGTCTTTCTCAAAGTTTATTGAACTCATCGACACTCAGAGAACTAGAGAAAAATGACTAGAAACCTTTTCTGCCTTCACCTTTAATTTAACAGAAAAAAAGCTAGAAGTTTTCTTTTTCATGGTGCTATGGTCTGAGAAGTGTCCTGCTGGGAATCTGCCCTGCAGCTTGATAGTACAAACTTTGGATTTTTAAAACCAGCTGGAATATCTGGCCTTGCTACTGACCTATCTGTTTGAAGTGTGTGCATATTAGTTGAGGCTAAACTTTTGTTCTCAGTGAATTAACACAGCTCAGAGAGAAATCTCATGCTGTCTTACTGACCCAGGACAGCATGCTGATGGGAAAGCTACCTTTTTCTGAAAGCTAATAGCTGTCTTTCAGCTTATTGCTATCATATTTAATATTGTTATTCTTGCAAATTAACTGATTTTTTTCTTTTATAGGATATTTTAGAGACCTATGAGCTCGATTGCACCTTATTTATAATTTGTAACAGATTTTATTGAAAAACCATTTTGGTTTGATGACATTGGTTTATATTAAATGTATAATTTTAAGTGATTCTTGTGTTCGTGAGTGATGACAGTCCATAAAGCTGGTGTCAGCCTCAAAGTGTAATGGACTGGATCAGGAAATAGCAACAGTGCAAGGGACAGAAGAGACAAAATGTTCTTGTGCATCCCTCCAGCAATGTGGTCAAATGAATGATTGGAGTCAAAAGTGCCTCATGGACTGTGGATCTACTAAGAACTTTGGTTATGCAGCCTTGACTGGCATCTTTCTGTGCTGTTCCCTCTCTTGAAGAAAACACTGCTTTGCTGACAGAAAGCAGCAGTTTAGATCTTACCTTGGTGGGGTGAATCCCCTGCTGAAGTGGGGCTCTGTCCATGCTCCCCATGTTCCTGGGAGCTGGTCTCTCCAGGGCTTGGCTAGGACTGGAAAATCACTGCTACTCTCCAGGAGTGTCTGTGTATTTTACTGGCCCAACAAAGCAGCAGATCTGCTGTTGGTGTGCTCTCATAATGCCCCAGCTGCCATGGACTCGGTCATGAGCAATCCTGCCCTGCTCCCTCAGGGAGAGGCTGGAACCCTCTGCCAGGGCACAGCCCCTGCCCAGGCTGGCAGCCACAGGGCACAGCCAATGCCAATGTGATGTCTTTGCCTGGAGACACCTGCACACAGAAAGAAGCCAGCAAGCACCACTCAATTGCTCTCATCCTCATTACAGCACCCCAGCCATCTATACTTCTAGAGCAGACCATATAAACTGGGAACAACCACATCTTCTGGAAAAGTGGTTACGAGGAAAAAAGGATTTTGCAGCAGGTATTAATAATTTTGTTCGAAAAATACAGTGTAGCAATGATAAATATAATTGTCTGTAAACAAATTGTTCAATTGAATTAATGGTTTAAGTTATTTTTATAGCATTAAGTTTGGTAAATACTGAAATTACAAAAGTAATCTGGCAAGTCAGTTAAAGGTTCCTTTTATTTACAGTGATCTAAAACAAAAACATCTGCTGCTACTGTTCTTGTTCTTTATATGTTCCTTTCTGTGTGCACATTTTTTATTTTGCTTTTTACTGAAACACAGACTGTGCTGAAGACCATAAAACAACAACTTAATTGCTGTGTTGATGCTTTCTTGGATCCCACTGACTTTCTTGGGCAGCCTATGAGCCCAATCAGAATGTTGAAATTTGGCACACCATAGTTGTGTGAAATGCTCAGGGACAAGAGAAGGACAGAAAGAAAACGTGGAGCTGATGAAACAGAGAAGAATCAATTCACCAGCTTGAAGGAAAATAAATACACTAACTGACAACAAGTGCTTCTAAATAGTTTGAACTAATTCAAATGACAACCAAATAAACAAACCTTAGTGTTGATAAATACTGAGGAAGGAATAATTTTCTTTTTGCCACTTTACAAAGTGGGGTAAGTGTACTGAGAGAGGGAGACTAACATTCCTTTACTCTTGCCTTGGATTCTCAGCTGATTCTCTTCTACAACCAACAGACAGTACCTCAAGTGAGAGAAGCAGAAAACAGGGGAAATAAATTTTTATTGTAATAGCAAGAAATTCAAGAGAGATTACTGCTTCTCACAGGTGGTTGAAGCTGCTTGGCTTGCAGCCCTTGTGCCTTGTACAATCCAGGGAGCTGCAATTGCCTAAACCTAAAAACACACTGCCACTCTTATGGTTTCATTAGAGCTTGGGTTTTCTAGCTAATTCTCTTCTTTTTTTTTTTTTCCAGATTTTCTCCTAAAAATTTTATTTAGCATTTTCTATACTTGGAACAATGGATAATGAAAAGTAGAATATCAATGTGTTAAATCTGTTTGCTAAATTATTACAAATATTTTTTTAAACTCTGCACTATTTACCAATATTCTTTAGATGATATGTACAGATACTGATATAGGCAATGCAATTTGTTCTCTCTTTGAGTTTGTTTTTGTAAAAACTGAAAGAATTTTAAAATATCTGGATTTACATTATTTAATTAATGTAGGGATCCTCTGCTTTAAAGTATTGCTAAATAATAAAAACAAAGGTGTACTTCCAGTAAACTGCCAGTCTTGACCTTCCAGCTATTACTGATTTTTCTTGAGAGTATAAAAATTATCAGATGTGTAAACATCCTAATAAGAAAGTGCCATAACAGAATTAAAATCCCTGAAGAATTTCATTTAGAGAAAAGAGCTTAAATCTTGTGTTGTCACTTGTTTTTCTAAATGAATGTTTTACTTAGAATAAAAAGAGAAAATACATATAGGTTAATAAAATACTAGTCATATAAGCACAATGAAGGACAGGAAAACACATGCTTATTGGATTTATTTTATGTGAAAAATTTTGAAAATCTACCAGAATAAATTCTTAAATTATTAATTTAATATTAATATTAAATTAGGAAGTTTTTGCAATTAACATAATTCTGTTGCTACATAGTCAAGACAGAAAGGTTGCTGTTATTCCATCTAAAGGAACAGATGTGTTTCCATTTCCTTGGTGAATTGTTTCTCAATACTGCATTAATTTGGGCACATGTGCCTCTGAAGGAAATCCACCAAAGCACATAACATATCTATATATTGCTGGCAGTGTTTGTCAATTTTCTCTCTCCATGAAATAGATCAGTTTTTGTTATGAAAAGTAGCTCTCCTAAGAACCATAAAACTCTCCATTGAGCCATAAATGTTATGGTGAAAATCTTATCATTTTTGCAGCTCAGCCTTTGAATCACAACTTGGTACTAGGCTTGGGAAATTTACAGGTTGAGATTAAGAAATACAAAAACACTGTCCTCCTAGGAGGGAGTTGGATTAGTGTCAGCACCTCTCCAAAGGGTGTCTTCTGTCTCTTAAGCAGCACAGGCACTTCTCTGATTTCTGTATCTCCACAGGGCACAGGAGTTTGTGCTTTGAGTGGTGGGATTGATGTGGACACTGAAACTGGCCTCAAAGCACATGATGAATTTTTGACAGCTCCAGCATCAAATATCAGTTTGAGATAGGGGAATCTTTTAATTCCTGAGCAGGCAGCTGGGTATTCACTCACAAATGAGCTTTTTCTTCTGTTTTAAAATAACCTGATGTAGTACTTTAGGGTGTAGAGGTCCCAGCCTTTCTTCACTATCAGGGGAAAGAAATTAATTTAAGGCTCCTTCATGTTTTTGCAATATTGTAAAATACTAAAGTTCAGTCTTTAGTCATTTGAAAAATCAAGCAAAAGGATTAAACTTTTAGTATGGCCTTTTATGAGATTACATTTGCAGCACCAAGGAGCAGTACTTTATCTCACTGAAGCATATGACCTTGAGGACCTCTCTCGACTTGTGAGCTTGCTGCTGAGACCTGTGTGTTATACTGCCTGTAAAAGTCCTGGAAGGAACATTTCATTTTCCTTGCTGTCAAACCTTTAAGTTATCTAATTGTCCACTTCAAATTTGTCATGTACACAGACAAATCAAATGTGTTGGAGCAAACATGCAGCCCACCATTTTAGTTTAGTGCTACTATGAAGAGATCAGTTCAGAGAGATTTATCTTCATAAGCTACTCCCTCTTTATCTATATGGTTGTGATTTCTACATTGCCAGTAGAAGACAAATCACTATGATAAAAAACCCCTTGCCAGTTAGGATGACTGGATTTATTACTGGATGCTAAATCTCATATTTGAATATTCTTATTTACTAAGAGTACACTGAGATCATAAACATGTTTATTATTTTTCAATCTGTTTATGAATATTTATTTTAATATTTTGTTTAGTATTTTTACCAGGGGTACATGTTTTGAAATCAGCAGAAGACAGACTGTCTGAATCTCACTAACAGCAAGATAATAATAGCTAATCATTATTTAGGTTTGATACATATTTTTGAACATATTTTCGAACATTGAAGAATTTGGGCAGAGTTAACAACAGCGACTCTTAAGAGCAGCTCCTGGGCTCATTTCAGTAAAGCTTCATTCAGTCAGCTGGAGCTTTCATGAGCTTGACTGAAATAGGAGTCCAACATTTTCTCTACAACTTCAAAAAATTGCATCTCTTTTACCCAGGTGGTTGGTCTGGGTTGTTATCCAAATTCTGCCTGAAAGGAATCATAATTGATATTACTAACTAAATAACTGATGAATTGATATGCAGGCATGTCCCTAGATGGGCCAGCCAGCCAGTAAACAGTGGAGCTGGGAAGCCTTTATTCAGACTTACTTCAAAGCTCCAAGGTCTACTGTAGTCCAGAGAACAAAGTGAGGGTCTAGCATTTCTAATCCAAAAGGGAGACAATGCATAAAAAAATAGTTCTATGACTTTGAAAAGTAAAATCTTGAATGGGTTTTATACATAAGCATTAAAGAATGGAAAATGGATCTTTTGCTTTGTAGGTCACCTTTGAAGACTTCAAGCCATTAAAGAGAATTTTGCCTTAAGAAATTACAGATCTACTGCATTTCAGTGGCTTGTTTTCAGACAAAAGAATTTTTCACTTTGATATCAGTTGGAATGCATTGGCAAATTTGGTACTGGACAAAGCCAGCAAGAAGAAACAGTATTTAGCACAGTTATGTGCTAGGGTAAGCATATAAAGGTTAAAAGTCGCTGTATCAGGAAGATGAGAGAGTTTAACTCTCTAATTTTGCTTTTGCTCTGTGATGTCTGCCCAGGACTGTATTAGGAGTACTGCCAAAATGGAGTTTTCCAGGCAGGCTTCTGTTCCCAGCTTCCTGAGTGGGATGTTTAAGTCCTGTTTTCATGGCTGTTGTGGATCAAGGTGTGGAGCCCCCATGTATGCAGGAAGGATCTATGGACAAGCTGGGATGTTTCACAGGGGCTGCTTAACCCACTTTGCTAAAGCAAGCTCCTAGAGCTGAGATGCTGCCACATTCACAGCATGACAAGGACAGCATTTCCTTGTCCTAGAGCCCCCTTGGGGGTCAGAACATGGTGATTTTCCCAGGATCACAGACAAGGAAACAGGTGGATAATCAGGGAATTGCATGGAAAACTCCCAGACCTGTAATGGCCACTAAATGTACTTTTTCTTGTCATCTGGCAGTATTTATCAGCTATATGTGACTCTCCAGGGTAGAAACCACCATGTTCATCATGCTATCAGCAGTGACAAAAGGAAAAGATAACCTTTGAGACAATCCTTATTCTTCTTGAAACAAAGACATCTCCCTCTTTGCCTTCTGCAAAAAGAGCCTGATAAATATGTCTTTTTGTACACTTTCACTCTGCTTATTCAGAAACATGTAGGCACTGAACTGATATCTATCTGCAGTGTTTTAATATAACTGTTGAGGGCAAGGAGTAAAAAAGAACAAGGACAAAAAAAGCTTTTTCTTCAGTTGCTTATAACAGTGCCAATGGCAAGCTCTGCTTTCATAACAAAAGGAACACTTCTGCTGCCTGTTGAAGCAGAAAGAATATATTGCTAAAGAAAATAAATCAATGTAAATTATTTTAAATGTCCTGCATTATATTACTCCAAGTCAGACAAAAAAGGAGAAAACCATGCTGTATGAGGTGGAGAAAGGATGAAGCCAAATAGAGAAAGGCATGAATTATTTAAAAGAGAATGGATGACAGAAACAATTCAACACAGTTGCAGATGACTTATGATCTGAGAATTTGCCTTACAAGCTCATATAACATAAAGAGAAGTAGTTGGGTACTAATGCAGTAGGGTGATGTGAAATAATGAATCAGAAGGAAAAGAACAGCAAGTGAGAAACCAACATCTGTGCATTGTTGGAACCCTGAAGCCTGGGAGTTTTGAACTTTCTGTGCTTTCTGACATTGACCCTCAAAGGAACACTGATTTCGAGTTGAGGCCTTGGAGAAGGCTTCCAAAATTGAGTGATTGAGTTGGGATCTCTGGTGTGTAGTTTGAATAGAAGTGTGTAGTTTCACATGGTGAAGGGTTTAGAATTTGGGGTTTTAGAATATAGCAATAGGTATGGGACAAGATGGAGGTTCTTGGGCAGTGGCTTCTTCTTCCTTCTTGTTCCTTTGTCTTCTTGGTTTTAGGTACTAGTTTTTGGTTGGATAAAAAGTCCCACACTGCAGGTCACAGGTGTTTGGTCATTGGGTCAAAAGTACAAATAATATAGATGTTAGCTCTTAATTGGACTGTTAGGCTTTAAAAGACCTTGTAACTATTTTCCACATAACCAATATTTTCCTGCTTTTAGCTTGTTTGCTGGAAGTGCTGCAGAACTCTCTGTACTTAGGTAAGAATTAATAAACAACTGAGTCTGAACATGAAAATCCTGTCTCTTGTGCTTCAATCCTGACTCTGAATGGCAGAGGAAAAAGGAAGCTGGACACTGATATTGGAAGCACTAATACACTGTGGTGAGCTCTATGCTCCTAACAAGTTGCCACCTTTGCCACAACCTTTTCAGCAGAAGGCACTGATGAGTCCCAAACTCTGGGGCTGCACTAGACTCAGTGTGATGTATCCTGTGACTCTGTGGTCCAAGGATTCCTATGTGACACAAGGTTTTAGCTGTACATTCCCCACCATGAGTGACCTGCAGTCCTTCCTCATCCCCTCTCTGGCCATTGGAGACACCAGACAAGTGGAATAAAGTAGAGGGGCCTTTGTAATTGGCTGTAGCTTTGTTCTGTCTCAGAGGATGAGGACAAGAGCTGCTCTGCTCCATAGCACACTGAAGTGCTGCTGCTGTTGAGTGGCTTAGATGCCTTAAGCTACCTGGGGCTGTTTCTGCCAGGATGCTGCAGTCAGCACATGCAGCAGGGTGAGTGAAGTGAAAAAATTGCTGTGGTAATAAAGTGCCCATAAGGCTGCTGCAAAGTCACTCACACAGCAGCTTATGGGGTTAGGGAGCTCTATTTTGTCAGGAGGTGTAGGAGATTCCCTGTTGCCACCAAAACGAACCTTCAAACCTACAAAAGCCAAAATTTTCTTATGTTTATCAAGTTTCAAGTGACAGTACTGCAGCAGCTTAAACACCATGCAGCCTCACTAAAGATGCCAGCTTTCTTATATCTTAGTGTGTAAATAATAAATTGTTATAAATGGAAGTTTAAACAGTCGTTTAAGTTAACATGAGTAATATTACAGCAATTTTAAATAAATCAGTTGAAGAAAAACAAATATCATAAGGCAGATCAGAGAATAACTAAAAAGTTCTCATGTCATATGTCTAAATGATGATAGCAGCAGAAATTATAAATTGTAAAAAGGATCATAAAATGGGTCAAGAATACCCAGCAAGCCTATCCCCTGTGCAAAGACTGTAAGTAAGAATGAAGCTAAGAACATGTATATATATATGTTTGATTTTGATGGTTTTACTTATCAAGTGAAATAACCTGAGGAAAGCAGCTGCCCTTAAGTATAATTAAAACAGAAAAGATGTTGTCTATTTGTGTCTAAACCACTGGCCTTAATCAGCCATCTCAGGTAATATGTAGTCTATAGCTCAGTGAGATTTGCCCCTGAGATTCAGCTGTAAGGAGTTGCCCTTGTTATGGAACATTTTGTTAGGGAGAATATGACATGATGTTGCCTACATCTGTCTGTCTACTTTAGATTGCTGCTCAGGGGATACTAAAGATGAGGAATGGCTATCTTGAACATCCCAGTGATTTGATTTGTGCTGTTTTCTTCTTCTGAGATGTGCACACTTCTCAACTTCATGTTAAATCACCAAGCATTTGGCTGCAGCAGACATTTTCCCAAGCTGTACCTGTGCTATCAGCAATCACACTAATTGGGGTGCAATAGCAGTGCATAAACTGGGCAGGCTGTAAGCAAGACTCCATGAGAGAAGTGTGTGCAGATTTCAGATTGTTATCTGCACATTCTGGTTCTGCCTTCTGTACAGTAAGGGGCTGACTGCACCTCCAGACTTCTCATCAAGATATATGAATGTGTGAAACACCTGAGGGAGAAGAAAGGAACACCATAGTGAGAAGAAAATTCCCTGACATTCTCAAAGAGTTATAAATACGTGTGTGAAGGACATCCTGAAGTAAAATAACCTTGGCTACCATTTTCACACTCATGTAGGTATTTCCTGAAGAAGAATAGTGATGAGTATGGGAACAATGATGAGCTGAAATGACAAAGTGTCGATAAGCCCCCTCAAATTTGGCTTTTTAAAGGTCAGAAAGTTTTTAACATTAGAACATTGAAGGACTGGAAAATAGTATAGCACACACTATAAATCTTCTAGCAGATGCCTGAAGAAAGCTATAAAAGAAATCAGTATTATAACATACATATGATTGAATTTCAATGAATCATCCTTTTATTGTGGCCATGACATGAAATCTCCATCTTCCTCTGAAATTGAAGGTTAAGAATGATACACTACTTTACATTTCCCTGATGTTTATACAAAATTCTGAAAATAGCATGAAAGAAAGCAGAAAAATAGAGCAGACATATTAAAAACCTTATATCAGTAAAATAACTGTTCTGTTAAACAGAATATTCTTTCATTATTGATATTTAGTCAGCTGGGAAAAAATCCCCACCTTAAATTAATGCTTTCTTGCATTCCAATCACACTGGAGCAATCAAGACTGCCTTTTTATAAAGCTGTAGCTTTATATATAACATACCTAAACAATATGCCCAAAGATTTTTAGACTTTAGCCATCTGAGAATTACAATACAGAGCTACCATGAAATGGTCAGCCTGAAATGTTCACTTATAATAAAAGTGAACAGATAAAAAAAGAAAAGTTATAGTTCCACACATTTGCCAGATTTTATAGACTCAAGTGGTCCATCTCATGAATCAGATCATCAGGATATACCAGTCACTTGTGCTTGTCTGAAAATCTTATTAACAGTGTATAATGCTTTTCCTGTCTCTTTTATTGTTTTAAGCAAGCTAGGTCATAATAAGGTCTTGTATAAAAACGACCCCTGCTTATTCAGTGGGTTTGGTTCCATGTTTAGCTCATCTATGTAATGATACATATGGTTTGGTAGGATGGGTTTGTAATTATCACTTTGCTCCAGGCAGCACAATTTGTCAAGGCAATAAAAATGAGTAAGCTGGAATGCAGCCCTGCTCACACCTCATCAGCAGATTGTTTCCTGCAGCCCAGCTCCTGGAGGAGTGCTAGATGTGACCAAATCCATCCAGGGCAATCAAAATGCACAGGTATTACTCAAGGCTGAAAAGGAAAACACTCCTGCCCAGACCTCTGACATCAGCACTCAGCCTTATGTGACCTGCATTACTGGAGCTGATGTATAGGGAACAAAACTGCCACACAGACCTTCAAGGTCCAGCAAGGATTTTTCTGGGGAAATACTTTGTCAAAAATACAATTAGGTTGATGTCCTATAAACAAAATAATTTTTTTAAATTACCATGCAAAATGTATGGGTAATAACACTCTTACCAGAAAATTTGTATTATGACTATATTAGTTCAGGGTTATAATTTTTATGAGACTCTTATTTTTTATTTTTTTATCAAGCAACTGGTTCAGAGCCTTAGCTGTGTGGATCATCTAATTTAAATTGGCAACATAACCAATTTAACATAACCATATTAATCCATGGTGTGAGCATTACCAATATGAATTTGGCCTGGTATGCTCTGCACATTTTGAGAAGCAAAGTAGATGTATGTATATATTTAATATATTTTAAATTAGTAGATTTAGAAGTTAGTTTCAACTGTTTTTTTCCAGAAGCTTTTACTGAGTTCAAGAGCTTACACTGAATTCCTCCCAGATAAATTTCTTCCCCTGTGTTCCATTTCACTAAAGTGAGAGACTCCATTTTATGGTAAACTAGCTAATTTAGAAATTTATTTAGCTATCTCTAAGTCCCAAAATGAATCCAGCATTTTCTTTGCCCTATTTCTTATTAATCTACAGGCCAGATGCATTATCTCACTTCCAGTTCCATTGAAATGAGAAAGAGGATTACTTTTTTTAATTCCCATTTGCCATCAGTGCAGCAGTCCTGGAGCATTAGAAGTCCATCCCTCCATTTATTTTGAGTACTCTGATTTTTGCCTACAGTTTGGAACAACTTCTGCAATACCCAGTGCTGCAATATGGATCTTCATTCAAGTACTAACTAACCTATCTCGGGCTCATTTACCATTTTGACAAAATTAAACTAGCAATGTTGAATTTGAGTTTTGTTTGAGTGCAGTAGAAATAAAGTGACTTTTTGCTGCTCAAAACTAGGGAAATCTTATAAGGAAAGACCAGCTCTCTCCTTTTTTAAAAAAATAATGTCGAGATAAAAGACTGGCCCTTTGATTACAGTGCTGGGAAACAGCACTGCTTGAGTTACTAGCAATGGAGTGCATTGCCAATGGGTGTAGCCAGTGCTTCAGGAGTCCTCCCATGGTTGTCCTGTACAGACACCTCATTACTTGCTGGCACATCTGTAAGGATGATCTTGAAGAATTCTTGGTTTTCCTGTTGTTCAAATTACACTTGGATTTTGAGCCTCTTAGGGAATCACTGCTCTCTCCTGGTGTTTCCATCCATATTTCTTTCATGTTCATTTACCTGCCCATACTCCCACTTAGACTTGCTCAGTTGAGCTTGCTCTCTCTCCAAAATCCTGGGAGCTCTTGTTAGCATTCCTGATACAGGGTTGTGTTCTGCAGATTGTAGTATTGTCCCCATAAAAGCATAGAAGGAAAAACCTGAGCACTGGGAATCTCAGGCTTTGCAGCAGAAAACTTAGAGCTGTGAAGGGCTTGGGTACAGCAGCTCCATGGTAACAGATAGAAGCTTCCTTTGCCCATTCTTCAGATCAAATAGATGTGATCTAGCTGGGTACATGATGCAGGGTGACTGATGTTACCAGGGTGAGGTTGTGCTGGCTTGATTTTAGGAGCTCACTTAATATGGATTTTAAAATTAATTGCTGTGGTTTCTTGTATGCGTGCATTTTAAATTATTTTCCTGAGGTTTTAAAGCACGTCAGGTGCAAGAACAACTCACAATTTTTTCTTCACTTTTGTTACTGTCCACTCAGCCCTATCAAGAATCCTAAGGGTGTGTCTATTTCATGTTGGAAATTTTATCAAACAGGACATTTCTGTGCTAGTTAGTACTGAAAAAAAAGGAAAATAGAAACTGTAAATAGGTGGGAAATTTACTTCAAGCTCTTCCAGCCATATTTTGTTTGATTGCTTTGTGTATGGTTGCTCTGCTTCCTGTGCTCTTTCTCCATTGCTATGCCAAAAGGTTGGTATTGTAAGCCCAGCAGGGATCCAAATTTTGCCAAGGTAAATCCTGACCAATACGGATGTGAAATGGATTTTGCAGAGCCATTTACCATTTCTGAGGCCAATGAAGAAGTGAGGAGTGCCTCACTGCCAGCAGTCAAACCACCACCACTACCACCACTAGAAGAGCACATTTTGTGCCTGCTGGGTTTCCATCTCTGCTGTGACCAGAGCAGAGGTGAGTGATGTCCTCTGGTGTGCTGTGCCCCCGAGGTGACCTGGTGGCCTGTGTCCCCTCCTCCTGCCCAGCCTCTTGCCTGTGCCCACACTGATGACCAGCTGCCAGCTGCTCCCATGGTAAAGCTTCCTGTGAGCAATTCACCACCTGGAAGTCGTTGTGAGGACGTGCTCATTTCCCGAGCAACATGCTCCCTCATCACTCTGCTTGGACAGTCATCAGATCAGAAATTCCCTTTGTAAGCTGGATCTCTGTTTTCCCTGTTAATGCAATAACATGTTCTTCAATGCAGGGACCTTCACTGGTTGCTGGCAAGGTTTTCCTAAAAGGGATTGTGTCTCTGTTTAAGTCATATATAAGCATGACTCAAATTTTCATCCTGAATAAAGTTGTGTATTGCATTACATAACCCCTTAAAAGAAAAGAGCAACAGTTAAAGCAGCACTTATATTTATGAGCAGTTTTTCATGGTATTAGCTCCACTTAGGCTGTAATTCTTCTCTGATATAGATGCTTAATCTGCTCTTTATTTTCAAGAAAGCCATGCAAATGTCATCCAGTAATTCTCATTTCAAATCTACCAGCACACTGCCACCAGCCTTTTGGCTAATCACTGTGGTTAATGTTTTTTTTCAGAAAGCTTTCCTTTCAGATGCTGCACAGAATTGGCTGAGCCTTGTTTTGTGTTTTTGTTTGTTTGTTTTTTAGGCTGGAGTTTTTGTTGGCAGTGGTGGACTTCAACAAGCCTGGCTGCTGTGCAGAGGCAGAGGGGAAGGAATCTTGCAGGTTCCCATAGCTGATGTTTCTGTTCTAAAGCAAAGAGCACAGTGTCTGAGCTGATCTGGGTGTGCACAATTATCCATGAGGTGGCTGGGTGCACCATTAATCTCTCCTCTCTCTCTCCAGGTGTGCATCCCTTTGCCTCCCTAGGAGGTGCTGCTCAGCTGAAGCACCCTGGTTTTGGGCACTTCAGTAACTGATGACTCTTTATGGCTTGCAAATCCCAACCTAATATCAAAAGAGGTCTAAACCTTTGCCTTCATTCAACTCTTGTGGTCAGGGGCATGATTAATGAACAAAGATGCTTAGTAGTCTATTTAAATATAATTCACTTTTTTCCCCTCTCCCTTTGAACATTTTCTAGTAATAACTGTAAAAAGATGCTTGTATATAGGATTTTTACCTATAATTTTTTTTTTATTTACATACTGTTGGTAAATCTTTGCTTAAAATATTTGAAACTTTAGCAGTGGACTTTGTGCTAATGCTAAAGATTAAAATAATTAAATGTGGAAAACTAATTTCAAAATATTTAAAATTATTTTACTAAAAATATACAGCACAACAAAGTGGCATGCCTCATGCAGTCAACAGGGGAAACATTAATGCTATCAATCCAAGTAGGCATTCATATATTGAAACCTAATGAAAAAGGTTTGCATTTTATTCATAGTTTGGGCTGCTTACTATGATTACAGCTTCATGGAAAATGGAAGGCAAGTCCTCCTTTATTCAGATTAAATGTACTGCCCTCTATTTAATACTCAGAATAATTCCACAACAATTTTTGTGAAAATATTCGAGTGTTAGTAGATACAATGAGTATTTAGTTTCTGAGCATGGCTTTAGTCACTCTTTTTTCATTACTACATGTAACAATTGACATTCATTTGCAGTACTTCAGCTGAGCCCTTTGCATGCTGTACAACTATTAATATCCACTGCAGGGAGAAAGAAGGAGCAAAACCACAGAGCTCAGATTTTCTCTAAGCCAAAGCATCATTATTCAATGTAGAGAGAAGTGGCAGAACTTTTACTAAAACAACTGTGTCTATAAACCTTGGGTGGTTTATACATTATCTTAGAAGGGGAAAGCTGACAGATTTCCAGACTGCAACTGGCAGTGGTTGGAGAGAAGACATGGACTAAGCAAATAAAAGCTCCATACATCATTTAGCTCCCACAGTACAAGGTGGCTGTTCTAAACCATTAGAATAGATGACAGCTAGACTGGCCTCCACACAGCACTTCATTGCTTCTGCAGGGAAGGGTTCATCTGATTCCATTACTGTCTTGCTCACGATTTCCTGTTCTGCTGGTTGGCTTTTCTTCGTGCATATGTGCCTGCACGTTTTTCATTGCTCATGATGCTCATCACAGATACCTCAGCATCCTGCATCTCCTCACTCCTAAGGCACCCAGCCAGTTAGGGAACAGCAGACTGTGATGCAGAGCTTTTTCACATCAGCTCCAGGAGCTAAATTCCCAAGAAAGTGTTTCCAGGGAAATGTATACCTAAATCTATACATTGGTGACCTGGATTCCTGAAGATGATGCTGATGAAAAATGACATAACAAAAATGGGCAAGGGTGTCTTATGCCCAGTCTGCTGCTCATAAAATAGCAGCATATGTCTGAAAATCCACATCTTACTGATCTTGGGAATCTAGCATCCATAATTTAACTGCATATTTGAGGCAAAGACACGACCTGAAACTGCTTGCTACTTCTACAATTTCCAATGACACCTCTAGACTGGAAAATTTATATCCTTGTGAAAATTTTTACATATCTGATCTTATCTAAAAAATTGCAGTCACTCCTCAGGTTTCTTGTCACATCTGGTTCCCTCTAGGCAGAAATCTGCAGGCCAAGATAACCCCTGAGCACTTGTCACCTTTCACTGTCAGGTGAGGAGCAGAGTGTTCTGCAAGGAGATCTGCCAGGTCCTCACCTCAGGACACAGAGTGTGCTGCAGAGACACAGAGTGAAACAACTGGTGTCTTCTATGGCAACAGAGTGCTGCTGCTCTGAGAAAGCAGCTGAGGCTCCCAATGCGTGGCTGCCAGCAGCTGGAAGGAGCAGGTGAGTGTGAGGGTGTGCAGGCTGTGTGTGCATGGCTGCAGGAGGCAAAGGCTGTGCTCATCCTACAGCTCATGGGGCTGCTGGGGAGAGCCCTGGCTGTGCTCGGCACTGAGGAGGCAGAGGCTGCCACAAGGGCACAGGGCAAGTCTTAGCCAGGTGGCACTGCCTCTGCTTTCCAAGCAGGAATGGCACCTGCAGTCCTTGGAGCATCCCCTGCCCCACCCTCATCCTGCCCCTGTGGAGGGGCCAGGCCCAGCTGGAAGTCATTTCCTCCACTGATGTTGCTGCCACACACGGTTTGCTTTACTGAGTTAGTCATTTTCAGCCACACTCTGTTTGTAACCCAGACTGCCAGACATCTCTCCAGGAGGAGGATTCCTCCTGGAAGCATATCATTGTGAGAAAGCCCACATGTCCATGAAAGATGTGCCATTTTCCTTTAGAAAGCTTCAGCTTGTCACTAAAACAGGTGGTGAAATCCTGATGTACTCATAGTCAAGTGAGAGATGGAAATTTTAAGGTGAAAAAACTTTAATAAAAGACAACATTGATGATATGTAGTCAAATCTGACACTCAGATTACAGTCTCTTTTGCTACTTCTCAAAAAAAAACAAACAAACAACTCTTATTGAAACTGAAGAAAAAAAGGTCTAGTAATAAAACCAGCAGTCCAAAAAAAGCTAGACAAGAACAAATAATATTTCTTACTAACAACTTCTAGATGTCTGAGGAAACATTGTGCCACCCAAGCAGACAATAAACCAAATTTTTCTCAAGCTCAACATTAGAAGTTAACATAAAATGGCCTTTATGGCCTTTTTGTTTTTCAAGTAAGAGCTACACCAAAGGAAACAATGCAAACTGCATGGGAAGAGTTTAATTAATATCCCTAAACACTGTATTCCCAGACACCACAGAAACAACAGGCATCTATATTAATTAATTGGGTAACACTATCTGCTTAGTTAAATGGATGTAATTAAGAGTAATGTCTTGAGGTCTGTCTTTTAAAGTCCTTTCACTGCTTTAAAAAAATATCTGGAACAAGATTTTCATTGAAGAGATCAGAATTTTGATTGACTAGAATGTCTAAGCAAAAAGTTTCCAAGAGATTTAGTGTTCAGATTGCTAATTCATGTGGACAGAATCCAGTCAATAAGAGGAAAATCTACCTTTAAATAGTTCTATTAACCCAGAACCCACACACAGAGAAAAAAATCAAGTGGAGTGTTTTCCAGATAGAGGCTTATTTTAAGAGATACTAAAAGTGGTCATGATAAGTCAGAGCATAAAAGAGTGCAAGAGAGTAAAGTAGTGAGAATGTAGAGTTAAGTCAGAGGTGAAGAGCCAAAGGATAAAATGTCAGGCAGGATGTAGGTTTGAAAAATCTTGCAAGAGAAAAGAGAATTGTGTTAAAAAGTGTGAAATGTCCTGTGGAGCCATCATGAGACCCACTAAAATCAGTTGTTCCCAGGGGAGCAACTATTCTGGTTGGGAAAGGACTGCATCAGGAGATGAGACACTGTTCCTGTCAGAAAGGTACTTAATTCTGCTTGGCATGCTCAAGTGTTTTCTTCCCCATAAAAAACTAAAAAGTCAAGAAAATCACTTAAAATTTGACAATAAACTGATAGTTAAAGGACAGCTTTAGATTTATGATATTGTTTAAATCAAGTCCAATCAGCTCACAGACTTGAATATTTTATCTGTGCTCCAGCCGTAGGGATATTGGCTGCTCTGATAAAATTAAATTGATTTGTTTCTCTCAGTTCTACACAAGCTACATCCTGCTTTGTCATATTTGGCTTCTGATAAAACAATACTGGCACACCATTCTACCTCAAAATGCCACCTGTGGCTGAAGCCTTTTGTCCCTAAGGAGTGTCATAAACCATCCATGAGATGAAATTTGGACTCATGCAGATTTAGACAGAAGATAGTAGTCCTGATAACTTTTTTTTTGTTAAAAATTATAGAGCTGGGCATGAAGGAAGACCTCATGTGTTTTCACTCAGTGCCAATGCTTCAAGGCTGTACATAAGGTTTCTTGCTGCACCTTTAGAGTATCTGGGAATATTGAAATTCCTTTCCTTCACCCTTTTTCCCTTCTCCTTCTCCTACTCTCAAAAAAACAACACTCAAACCCAACGTACCATTACATCCACAAAGAAATTAGTAGCAGGTTCCAGTTTCTGAAATCTCTGTCTAACATATAAAATTAGGGTTAATGCTACCCTATTGGTCAGTAACATTTATTTCTGGAGTTTTTTAGGCTTCAAGCATCTCTCTGCAAGAAGGCAGAGGCACATGTGTAAGGAATCCAGTGATCTTACTCTGAACAACAGTGATTGCTGCTGGTCTTCCTCCCCACTGGAGGCAATAAAGTCCCCAAGATCAAAGCTGTTGATCTGAGCCAATTTTGTGATCTATTCCAGTTCTGCTCCTAATGACTAATACTGTGGTCATAGGCACTATGACTTTGTGCAGTTGAGATATCTTCTATGTGAATGTCAAATGCTGTCTTCATACAAAGCTTCATTGCTTAGCATCAGAAATTAATAACACAGCCATTGCTCCACAGTATGCACTCGAAGGTGAAAACTCCCTCTGATGATCTGTGAACTGGACCATGATCCAACATGGGCTACTGAATGCTCTAGTCACTCACCCACTTTGTGAAATCTGCCAGCTCCTGACAACTGCTTGCAAAACCTTTGTTCACAGATCCTATAGAAATGAAATTATGTGTGTTACAATTTACAGTTTCTTTTGCTTATCCAAGAGGTTCTCTAATAGAATATAGGAATATTCTCTTGTTTTTCTTGGAACTCTTTTTGCTTTACAGAAAAGAATATCTCTTCCATGCTCACTGGCAAACCAGCTCACTCCTTCCTTTTCCTTTGATTTCACATTTGAATGGCTTGAGTACTCACCTGTCTCAGGTACTTGTGCAGTGAGTTTTAATGGTCTGAACTCTGTTGAACAGGAAAAATGATGATTTTTGCAAAGCAAAATATTCTGTTCAGCTTGTGCAAATTTAGCTTGGTTTCCACAGTTTCTCAAAATACAGTGATGCATTATCTTTTCTCCCAGAATTCCAGCACACACATTAGTTGTAAAATGAGCTTGACCTGAAGCTAAATTATAGTGTTGCATTGAAGTAGGTTGTTACTTACAAGACATCTATATCATTTGCAGAAGAAGCTGTAGAGAATGAGAAGGGCAATTATAAGAAAAAGAACAACTGTTTCATATGCTGTTCTCTGGAAAGCTGATTCACTTCATGGGAATGCCCAGACCAGAAATAAATCAAGGTGTATACATCCCTCAAGAATAATGCTGAAAGAAAAGTCTGTGAAAAAATGGTCTTCTGAAAAGGCTTTGGATGGTATGCAAGAAAGTGCAACAAAATTTGAGCAAAGAGGAGAAAAATATGGAATAGCTGTTTCTTGTGGAACAATTGTGTTCTTACTCCAATACATCATGGGATGTACTGAGAAGCATAGAAAGCAATTAAATAATGACATCATTATAAGTATGCACATGTGAATGAAATTACAATTCCACTTCTTCAGCAGTTCCACAATTTCTTAATATATGAATACAACTTTGGAAATGTTAGGGTCTTTCTTTTATTCAATAATTTCTGTGTGTGGAGATGTATATATCACTTACACACACAGACACACACACACACACACACACACACACATATATATGTATGTATGTATGTATTTGATTTAGTGTTTCATCTTAATGAGATTTGAAAGCTACTTAGTAATGTGCTTTGAGTCCTTAGAATTCAAATTTTCCTTTTTCTCTGTGGAAGAGAATAAGCTGAACCAGAGCACTGAGAGGCATTATGGTACAGTTGACACTAAAATGGAAAATAATAAGAATAAAATGTGACAGATCTTGCAATAATGAAGAGCAGTAGATAAATAAATTTATAGGGAAGTTTGAGAGTTAAAATAACTGTTGGGGTAAATGACTGTAAACAAGCATTTTTCTGAGTAAGATTCAAATGAAGGACCACTGGGAATGCTAGTGAAACCACTGTTTCAGACACTTGGATGAAAATTTATGAATTGTTGAAAAACATTTCAGATGGATTTCTGAGGGAGGGCTACATGACATTTTTTTGGTCTGGGTCAGTTAAACCTGCTGCTTTATAAAAATATAAGAATAGGATTCTCAGTTAATCTCAATATTTTATCAGACCTCTAGATGAATGTTTGTATAATTTTTAATGTGGCAATTTTAATTATTAAAAAATTAGAAAACCAGATGGAATTACAAAACAGCAACAGATTACTTAATTAACTTTTGCCTACTGGGATAAATAGAACATACCACAGAACATACCAAAGCAGACACCAATGAGACACTACACCTCTATTAGTATGCAGGAGGTTTTCTCTTCAGATAGCAATTCTTATCAGACATAAGCATATGCCTATCAATCTTATGAAATAAACTCAGCAACTCCTCATGTTATAATCCACAGAATATAACACCATGGCAAAAATCTGAAGAAGAATTCTATGATGCTCCCTGCAGGCCACCAAAGTACATGAGGTGGACAAAAATGAAAAAAAAATAATTCCTACTATTTTATGGAGTATAACATGTAAGTTAGTCTGCAAATACTAACAAACATCCTTCAGCTGTGAAAGGTCCTTAAACCAAAAAGTAATCAAAACATCAGATTTTAAAATTGTTGACATATTGTCTAATCATATTACAAATACTCTGTCAGCCCCATTGCATAACATCTATTACATACCTGGGTAAAATTAGGAGTGAATCCGATGAAGAGCAGATCTGTAAACCCATAATAATATAAATCTTCTTTACTTATATGAAATATCCCTTGAACTTATTGCAGTACTGTGTAGATTTTTGTAAATTTCTTAGTATAATTTGAAAATATGTTCTCTGAAATAAAAATTATTTCAAACAGGATTCCAGAAGCTCTACAATTGCTTCTTTTGGAATGAATCCTATCTGATGACTTCCAAGATTCCCAGAAAAACTGATGATAATTATTGCACACCAAATACATTCCTACATGATGTGCACTGATACCTTTTTATTTAATAAAAATGAGTGTCACCATATATATGTGCATACATTTGGTTATTGCTATCAGAATTAACAGCCTGCAATTTAACCCCAGCCTATTAGAAAAAGGGCTCAGCAGATCCACACAAATGGAAATGACTACTTGCCACAGGTTTTTAACCAGGCTTCAAGACAATGTGTTTGTTAGTACCTTCAGATTAATATCAGTTAGTTTTTGAACAGTTTCAATCTCATGCTAGATGATTTAAACCAGATGAAAATAAAAATATCTTACCCAAAATAAAAGAATACAGAAAATACAGTATTGTAGTATTTACTGAACAAAATAACAAAAATCATGTTTGCTTCTTTTTTTTTTTTTTTTTAACAGCATTAAGTAATCAAATTTAGGCCATACAAGCATCAACAAGAAATGTAAGTAATTGTACTATTAAGGTGGTATCTACAACTTTTTTAAACTGCTTGAAATCCAAAACCACAAATGTTGTATACCTCACTTAAAAATCATTCAAGTGCCTTGCACAGTATTTTAAAAAATTGATAGTAAATGACTGCTATGAAACTTACATGCAGTACCTGAATTTTATATTTTGATACTCAGGCCCAGATCATCAAAGCATTTAGATTTCCACTCCCCAGGGAAGCTCTGGCTCTTCATGTGTATTAACCCCTTCCCTGAAAGGAGAACTGTTTTTGATGGTGTGCATTTCTAGTGTTGTCTTTCCCTATAAGGGAGGGAAAGGGTCGATTTTACAGAAAGAATGGTTCCAATAGGCAGAAAGTTTATGGCACTGCAACTACATGAACCACCTTCCCTACACAACATAAAAATATTCTAATATTAAGGATTATTTTACAACTCAGTGGAAATATGCAGCAATGCAATTAATTTCCTTTGTCTGGATGACAAAAATGCAGTCTTAACAGTCACAAGAACCCGCCTTGTGTTAGCTATAAAAAAAAATATATTTATATATATATTTATGCAACTACTATGTGCATTAAACAAAACCACTGTATGAATCAGCAGGGTTCAGTAACACTTGTATCTGAATCTCTGGAAGGGGTGCATTGAAGTCTATGGTGCTTCTCAGTAAGGACTCACAATGAAATGGCAAAGAATAGAAACCCATTTATTTAAAATCTTATTTTTCTTACCCCATTGCCTAAGAAATGGTCCATAAGCTCTCTGGCAGCTAAAAGGATCTGTTGCCTTTACTTCAACCTACTGCTGAGAAATGAAAAATACACCTTAATACAAACCTGATAATTCATTTTTTAGTGAACACTGAAACTGAAAATCAGCCCAACATCATTGTGAACTCCCATGAAATAATTCCACCACCGTGAAAATTCTCTGTTTTCTTCAGTTCTTACCAATCTGTGTATCATGAGTTGTTTAGCAGGCTAGTAATCAGCAATGTACAAGAAACATTGTGTTTCTCCTGGAAAGCATTTAGGTCGTGACTCACTCAGGTTGGTGGGTTAATTTAGAATTGAAAAGTGTATTTCACATCTGCTTAGATAAATGTTGAAAAATTCTTTTTTTTTAACCTGTCTTAAGACAGTATTCTCAATCGCCTGTGAACACTGAACAGTGCCCTTTGCACTGAAATGGTACAGATTTTCCCTCAGCCTTTGAGATAACAGAGAAGACTTGAACCAAAGGGCGATGCCCTTGCGCACCAAAGCTTTATTAAACTTCTGATTACTGTGCATCCCCACACCTAAAGCAAGCAACATGGCACTTGGGCCATATTCTGATACTGTAGGTGTCCACTGACAAGTGTTCTGCATGAACCATTGTGTCTCAGTCCACTAACAAAAACTACTGTGCAGTAGTAATCTGGTATCTTAGATAGTTTTTCTTCTTGGACAAAGTTTATCCAGAATCTTCCTTCTATCAGGCTACAGCAGCGTAGGGCTCCTTTTCCCATAAAGAGAGGCAAAATAAATGTCTTACACCTGTAGGCCAGTACTGGTGCTCTGTCCCAGAAATTTTAGCACTGCTCTGACACGATGAACCCTTCTTTTTCTCCCACTGGTTCCACCTCAGCATAGGCAGGATGTCCAGATCCTCTTCTGAATTTCATTGCTGGCCATCTGCTTGGACGCCGCTGGAACAGCAATAACAAAATAAACTTTTATGAAAGGTACTACAATAAATTGTTAATAAAGAGCTCTAACAATATCCTGCAGTTTTGGCCTCTCATACGAAACCACACTCCCATGTAGTTGTTACAGGAATGGAAAGGCAGAGCTCAGCAGCAGCAAAAGTCAGAGGAATGAATCCCTCTTTTTGTGAGTGATGACTGTTCTCAAACACGAAAACAATTACCACTACTCTTAGCAATGAAGAGGATGAAATAGCTCCTGTCTAAAATGGCTGATTATTGAATTTGTCATGTACAGAACTGGTGATCCACTAAGCCCTAGAGGATCTGTCCAATGCCCTTCTCTCCTAGTTCTGCACAGGAATTTTCTAACATACTCTATGCCATGAGAAAATATGTGGCAGAATTGACTAGAACATTAATTTTAAAAAAATTATTTTGGATAAAATTCTGTCACTCTCAAAATAATGACTTTCTATTTCAAGTGCCAAAATTGCTACTTGAGTAATTTGCTTTGATGGTTCAAATAGAAGAAGTTTTTTATTTAAACTCTTAAGAGCTTTGGGTACAAGAGTCTTAAGAAGTCCTAACCAATTTCCACTAGCATCTTGGGTGCCTGCTTTAAAAGCAGCTAATAAACAGAGAAAATGAAACAGTTATTTTCTAGGGCAGATAAAACAATTCCTGTAATATTATGATATCTCTAGGGAGGAAAAGTGCTTTAAACAATCTGTATTTTCAAACAAATTAATGTCAGGTAAGGCTCAGATTTTGGGTGACCACTCTGAGATTATGTCAAAGGAAATAGCTTTCAGGAAAATAGGGCAACTCCTTCACAGAGTCAGTGAGAAGAAAAAGCTTTCCTAAAAATGTTTTTTCCCTAATGAAAATTTTATCTGCCAAATATACTGACTTATTTCTCTTTACTGACAAGACTTACAATCTGCTTGGAAGGAGGGCTAGAATATATAGCAACTTATATAGAAACATTGCAGGAAAATGAGAGGAGAATCAATGAAAACAAGTTACAGCCTATATTTTCATTGACAGCTCAAGAGCGAAATAATTTTATTTTATGATTTTTCTTCTGAATATAAACACTGCATTTGATTTTCTGCCTCTGTAATACCCCATTTTTATTTCCTTTCAATCACAAAGGATACTTCAAGCTGCTGAGGGGTGGTGTTGGGTGTTGGTGGCCACAGCACAGCCACAGCCCTGGTGTTTTGCTGGGACTCATGGTGCTGTTGGGCAGGAGTCACTAAAGAAACCTTGAGGTGCCACTGAACCTTGTTCCCAGCAAACCACACAGCTGGCTGCACAGAGCCTTCCTCAGTGACCATTTCTGAGAAGAGATCACATAAAAGCAACTGCTTCCTTTTCCTCCCGTTGCAGGATCAGGTTACTTTTGAGGAATTCTGAGTTAAATTCTATTTGGCAGGTAATTTAAAATCCCAGGCCTTTCAGTGCAGCATCTCCCTACAAAGTAGGAAGGCAGAACACTGTCTTCTTTAACAGATGCCTCTTCCTAACAAGAAAACTTAGTCTATTTAAACTTTGGTGAGTTTTTTTCTACCCAAGCTTGATTCTTTGTGTTTTCAAAATTAAGAAGGACAGTTTGGTTACTGCTAAAGAAAAAGGGTCATATTCAGTCTTCAGGCTCTCTAAAGTAAATCAAGAATAATGCAATTAAATGTTAAGGGGTTTGTTTCAGATTTACACTGGTACAAATGAGAAGGGAATTTGATGGAGAGGTCTCTAATGAATAGAGGAAAGGAAAAAGCACTGGAAAACTAGCAGGAAAGAATAACTAGAAGGAGCTGGGTTTTAATATACTGAGTTGCTCTCTAATTTATTTTCAAGATGTACTTATGATTAGTTACTACTTCATTGCTACATTGATGATAGATACTAAATTTACTATTTAGTGCTACTCTTTTTAATTGGCCTTTCCAGATGATTAGTTATGGAACAGATGTATATCTGTTTTAATGATACAAAGCCATAAGACATAAATGTGAGCTGTTTTTCCAGAAATAAAGCAAAAGACTTGAAGGTCATCTTATAATATTGCAGTTATAGATTTCTGTGGTTTCTTGTCACGTCTGAGGTGAGATTTTCCCTTCATAGTGATTGTTTAATTTCAGCTTCATTATGTGCATGTTGGCAGCTTTAAAAGAGAGCACTGACAAACTATCAATTCATTGCCTTACATAACCCCTCCAAAGATGTAAAAATATTTCAGCTTTAACTGAAAAAAGGAAAAGTAACTTTATAGATACTGGGAGATACTAAGTTCCTTTGGTTACTGAAGTAGCTCAGAAAATACCTAATGCATTCTTCCTCTTTTGTCTCTGGGAAGACTAATTAAAAAAAAGAAAAAACCCTACCCCCAAACAAGCCAACCAAACAAAACACACCAAAAAACCCCACCAAACTCAAACCAAACTGAGAAAGCAAGCTGGGTGTTTATATAACTAATTCTCAATTTTAGCAGGAAAATATATGTTTCTTCCTCTAGAATCAGAACACTTAAAGGAAATCCTCTGAGTTGTGGCTGAAGAGTTGTAAATCCTTCTTCCTTTTAGTGTATTACAAAGCAGGAAAACAGGATTTGTTTTTTTTTTTCATTTTTGAAGCTTCCTTGAGTTCACTATCTTAAGTAATTTATACCATTTGTCTTACTTCTGAGGGAAAATAAAGGGGATTCCACCTATTAAAACTAAAGGATAGAAACTGGAGTAACCTCACTCTGGTTGCAAGGAAAGGTCTCCAAGTGTATTCTTCTTTTTGATCACTTTCTTCTTTTGACATCTTTCAATATCAGGAATTTTTGAGCCTTATAGGATCTTTTATCCATGAAAATCATATGATCTCATTTAGACATGTTAAAAAAAAGGCCTTGATACATATCTGAGTGCAGTTAATTGAATATAATTAAATAAAACTCAGTTGCTATGATCTGAACATAGTTTCTAGTGTTAAAGTTGATGATTTTTTTTAAGGTTGCTAGCTGTAGACCATCTTATTTTCTGTTGAACAGTAACAAACATTACAAGATCAGTTACAGGAGGATGGACAGTTGTGTAAAGTTGTGTTGAAATACTGGTATCTGAACATTGATGCCTTGCTCCTGAGAGCTTTTGATGCTGATGTTGTCACTATCTCTAAAATTTATGCCACTTAACACTTTTAATCTGAGCTGGTAATTTATCAAAAGCAATTGCAATAATGTATATTTTGTTTTTTTGCTTATTATGATAAGCTTTTTACATTTCCTTTTATACATCTGCATGAAGACAAGTTTCTACCAGTAATGGACAGAAGGAACTTGGCAACAGGTATTACATATTTGATACACTTACATCTTAGCCTCTTATCTCCCATCCCATCCTTATTCTGTGTTTCCCTAAGTACACAAAAATGGAATGAGAAGAATTCTGTATAGATCTGCAATGTCAGAAGAGCAGTGAAGGAAAACAGTAATGAAATATTTGCCCTTCTGTCATCTCCTCAACCCTGCTGCACACATTTTGCTCTGAAAGATTTCTACAACACTACCAAAAGTTTCTTTGTATATTTAAACCAGCATTAAAATCCCAGAGTGCTTGTGCATGCATCAGCTCTTCATTCCTATTCAGCAGTAAACTTAAAGAGTGGATTTCATCAAGACATGTACATACTGTTCTTAAAACTGAATTTACATGAGTATAAATACTTGACATAGCATGAAAAGGTCAATCTTTGAAAGTCTGGACTCTCCAGAGCTCCCTAGTAAACTTCATTCACCACTAAACTACACAAAAGCTGAATTTATTGAGCACATTTTTAGACTGAATGCTCTGGCACAACTTTGTGTCCTCTATCTATTGATTTTTCTATATTTCAATATTTTAAACTTCCAGAGGACTGGTTCACTGTTTCTACTGCATCTTACATTTCCACTGTCAATTTCTTAGTCTAATTCAGGACTATAAACACATTTAAATCTATTTGAAAGATTAAATATTAAAATCTCTTTAACCACACTTTGTCAAGTAGGCTAATCAAACTCTGATGATAAGGAAATATGAAAATATGGAGTTATCCAAATTCTGCATTTATTGTCAAAACTTCAGAAAAACTATTATGACTTACCAAAATAAATTAAGAAAAAGAGGACACAGCTACAGTAAGGTCTAACTGAATGACCAAATGACTAAATGTTAATCTGATACTATTCGAGACCCCATTAGTCTAAGTACTTGTCCAGTGCTAATCTGTCTCAGTAGTCAGGGCTTTGTGGTTTTTTTTATGAGAAGTAAAGATCTCTCTATAACCAATTACCTTGACCATAACATGTATTTTTGTGCTTAAAGTTACCTGAAATTTGTGCATCAGTCTTTAACCTCTTCTATAAACACCCAATTTATTTGGCAAATCACAGTCAGAAGTGGATGAGGCTACAAACATCTGGAACTATGTTTCTGATATATATTCCCAGGAATAAGGAAAGAGCAATTGCCTGACACCATGTTAAACTCATATTTTGAAGAAACTGTTCTCAAATAAGGATTGCTTCAGACTTAAGATTCAGTAGAGTCATTACTGCCTTCATTTATTTTTCTTTTTGATAGAAGTACTTGTTTAATGTATCTTTTTGTGATTTAAACCATCTTTCTATAATAGTTTCTGCAGTCTTATGTTCATTGGAGGAGCTGGCTGCTGAAAGACAAGGAACAGAATGCCTCCTTCCTCTGCACCTTTGACTTTTATTGTCAGTGTTGGTTATTTATTTTAGTGCTTCTCCCTTGTGGTCGATTTAGGTTTCCATTGCTGAACTGCTGGTTCCTGCTGAGCTGGGTAAGCTTTGGAAAAATAACTTTACTATCAGTACTAGGCAATGACAGTGAGATCAATGACAATACTCCAAATGCCAGGATACTGCAGGACTTTGAAAGAAGAGAAAAATGATACCTGTTCCCTTCTTTTTAATCATCATCTTCCTGAAATGCAATTCAGTCTGAACACCTGGACAAAAACTAATTGATGACCATGTTAAACCTATTTCAAACTAAAAGCACAATCCCCTGTAAAATGATGGGCCATATCCCAGGAGAAAACAGAGCTGTGTGAGCTCCATCAGCTGGCTTAGACAGCTGAGGATCTCATTCTTTTTACAAAAACCCTTCTTTCTTTTTTTTTTTTTTTTTTTAAATCTGTCTCCTATTTTCTTCTTGTTTGTTTGAAGACATATATTGCATTTGTGACACTAATGCAGAAACCTAGAAATGGTACATAGAAAACATGGCTGGATTTTAAATCTGGATCTTATTTGTGGTGGGCTGTTATAAGCAGAGAAGTGGTGAGCCAGAAATGTCCATTAACTTCCTGATCTCTGAAATACCAGGAACTCCAGCAATTTAAACTATTTGCTCACATTATTTCCTTCTGTTAAGCAGACAAGGGATGAGAATGTCAAAAATTGAAGAAAATCTACTGCTAGATATGTGTGCCAGTGAATGTTTTCAGATACCAAAATACAATCCCTATACAGCCCATCATTAAAAAAAAAAAAAGAAAAAAGAAAGAAAAAGAAAAGAAAAGAAAAGAAAAGAAAAGAAAAGAAAAGAAAAGAAAAGAAAAGAAAAGAAAAGAAAAGAAAAGAAAAGAAAAGAAAAGAAAAGAAAAAAGCCATAATTAGTGCATTCTCAGACCACCCCAGCTAGGGCTCAGTATCTAGAAATCATCCTCATCTCGTGCTAACAGTCTACATGCTGTCAGCTTTAAGTGAGGCAGAGTTAAATAACAGGAATGCAGATCCTTTCATGCTTGTTGGTCTTTATGCTAAAAAACAACCTTATTTAATTTACTGGCAAAGACATAATTTAAGTTAAAATCAAGAGGAGTCAAGGTACATCATCCACACTCTGATCGCACACTATTATTTATTTGCTGAAGATCTGCAGCTGTTTGTTTCTCCCTCCCTCCCTTTTTCCTGAAGGTCACTCCCTGGCTCCATAGCACCAGTTAAACTCTCTGTGTGGCCATTTTAAGATTCCTGAAATTATCCATCTTAAACATCCAAGATGAAGTAAAACAAACAACAAAAAAAGACACAGGTGTGTGCATGTGTGTGATGTGTCTAAGTGTACATGTATGTTTCCAAGCAGCTGAACCAGCAAAATAAAGCTCTGGAATACCTCTAAGAAGGCTGGGAACATGAAGAAAAAAAGCTGTGACCTTCAAATTAGGATCTTAACTCAAAAGAATGCTAATTTTTAACTAAAAACACACACACTGCTCTTTAGTGTGTTCCATATTAAGTACTATTAATACATACACAGCCACTGATACATAGCCTCTGAATGAATTCACATTCTGACAGCTTCAGGTCCACATATGTTGATAAGTTTATCCAGAGGCTCTCAGCTGTGCCACTGCCAGCTGTGAGCTCCATACATTCTACCCCTTCTATTCCATACAGCACCACCCCTCCACCTCTCCTGCTGTGCCTGTCCCTCCTGCAGAGCCTGTAGCCATCCAACAGGGCACTCCAGGCACAGGACTCATCCCACCAGGTTTCACTTCTCAGCTGAGGCCAGATCATATTGCCTTTGGTCTCCAATGGCAGAGCACTGTGATGACAGCTGAGGTAAATGTCAAGCCTCAAAAGGACTTTGCATCACAATATAAGGAAGGAAGGAAAGAAAACCACAAAGTATGCAAGTGAAAACTTCTTGTGTCATGCAACCCTTCTGTCCACAGATAACAGAGTACAAACATGCAAAAGACAACTAAATAAAAAATACTCACACTTATACCTAATTTTTCAATTTGCTAAATGTTCCCTTGACATTAAATGTTCTCAGTGCCCAAGTTCAAACACACGTGTAAATATTTAGGGATTAAAAATACAGGAAAAAAAAGAACAGGAGAAAAAAGGGAAGAACTAACATTTAAAACTAAAGCTGCAATTTGGCTCACAGCTCATTGAAATCTCAGCAAACTCATCTGACTCAGCTGGGAATTTCTTTACTTCCCTTCACATTGAGCTCTGGACCTCTAGGTCACATGTACTATGACCTGTACCACAGGTATACAATTCATGACATTCAAGGCATCATGATTGGCTTCTTGGCCATCAAGTATACTTCATAAAATAGTAAATAAATCAATAATTTTTAATTGTGTTATAACTAGTGTGTAGTGATATGTTATAGCTAGATTTCTGATATAAACTTTGTTGAAAAAGTCATGAAGAGCATTATTTGACATACTTTACAAAAATCAGTCCAAATCAGCTCAAAATATACTCAAAAGACACAGGATTCCTCAAAGTAAGCGTATGTAATCTGATTAGAGTAAACCATTGGCAACTAAATAAAATTCAATAGAGAGGAAATACGTCAAGGTTAACGATAAGCAAAGAGAAAACCAAGGCATGCAACATCTCTCCTGTCACTCTGCAAGCTAATCTCTAGTCAATATTTACTCTTAGCTCTTAGGAAGAGCCTGCATTCATTGGAATTTTGACTGAAGCTCCCTTGACTTTAAAAGCTGGTAATTCACTCTGTCTTTGGGCCACCACAGAAGTGTCCAACCTAAACAATGATACACATGTTGAACAGTAGAGGCTGGAAGAAACAGGAAAACTGCATTTTGATTTGAATCTTCTACATGCTTAAAAAAAATTGGGGCATTTTTGAGAATGTGTTGAAATGTTTGGATGGTGTTGTTTTAAAATTGCACAGTACCATAGGCAAACTGCCATTTAAGACTTCTCAAATGCTTTGTTCAAAATAGCAATTTTTATTCCTGGTGGGGCTGCATATGTGTGTTCTGCTCAACAGGCATGAACAAAAACCCCTAGGGAAGCATTTCTTCCAACTTAAAAGGTAAAAAAATAATAGAATGATGTTACTATGATCTAAGACAATAGCTTTTGTAATAAATGGTATTTTTCTTGGCTTGTGTATATCATTTATTTAAACCAACTAGTGCACTCAGGATATCATTTAATGGTGTTCAGAGGTGTCACAAGAGATTGCCTTTATCAGTGCAAGGGTAAACAGCTCAGCCAGTGTAGATGTATTCTAATCTGGGAGAGCTCACTTCATGACAAACATGAGTTTGGATTTGAGCTATGTGAGAGCATGAGGGAGGAGGTAAGTGAATATTGGGTGATATCTGCAGAGAACACAAGGAAGAAAGAGACTTAAAACATCAGATACAGGATTAGTTTATTATACTGTTCTTTATTCAGTAATCAGTCATGACTATAAAACAAATAAACTAAAACTTCCATGCACAACCCTTAATCTAAAAAAAAAAAAACCCAAAAACTGATTGGAAAATAAAAGTTTACCTACCATACCAAATAATGACAGTATCTTAGGTGTAAAAAGATGCTTCTCTGTTAATTATATTAGAGTTTTGAATGAATGGTATGTTTAATATCTATATGATGCCTCCATAAAGTAACTTCTTTAAAAGTAAACACAAATGCACCAGGATCCTGTTCCTTCTCTTGGCCAGCCTTAGAGTTATATTAATTACTAATGATAGATAAACTGATGTGGATCTTGATTTGGCTTGAAGACTTGATGGCAGACTACAGAGTACTTGTGATTTTTTAGACATCTGCAGGAGGGAGCTGCCTGTCCATCTGTCACATCTTGTTTTAACTCTGCAATGTGCTTATTAATCAAGAGACTCACAGGAAACAGTATTATTTTCTGAAATATTTATGTGCTTGTTCTCATTGCATGACCAAGCCCATGGCAATCCTCTTGAGCTGCTTACCTAGAACAGTAACATCAGATCCATATTTCATTCATTTCCCATAAATAATGCAGCTTGTCTTCTGTGCTCTATGAGCTATCATGATATCTCTAATGGTTTACTCAAATATTTTTCAATTGCACACATGTAATAAAAGAATGATTTCTTGTAACACTGGCCTATTTATACCAGTTTTGCCTGATTATTTTTTGTACTTCATTTTCAAAAGGCAAGTTTGAGAAGCTGTTTTCTTCTTTGCATTGGAAACATGCAAATCTTATAGATCAAATGAAAATAAGAACAATACATTATATTTATTACTTTTTTAATTGATCAAACAACTGTTTTTTCTTTGAAAATTAAATTATTAAACTTAATACAAGCAATTTGATTTCCAGAATGGATTACCTTGTTTTCTCCTAGGCTTATGATGCCAAAAATGGTTTTAAAGTTTTGAAATTTGTGTAAGTGTTCTGAAGTACAGTCATCCCCTATTCCACCCCTTGTGATTTTCCCTCTACATCAGTGTTTGCACCACTCACAGGGAAAGGCCACCCCTTCATGACTAGTACTTTTTATAGTTCTTGCTAATGCTGATGCTTCACAAGTACCACAATTATCTTAGTAACCAATAGAGAAAGTAGGTTATACCCTACTTTGCCTCAATTTTATTTTCGACTGACTTCTCCTTTATTTTATACAGAAAGTTTATGTTTTTCTCTTTATTATAAATGGCTACATTACTTGCTAAAGAGATGCTACCTTTGACTAATAATAGATTAATAGATTGATTAAGGGCACATAAATTCAGTGGAATGAGTTTAACAATACTGATTAAGGCACTTCTGTTTGCATAATGAGCATGATATCAATGAAAGAAATAAATTAACATGTCCTTACTATGTTTAAAACAAAAAGAAATTAACAATGGTGTATTGTAATCTGGTATTCCCTTCTTAAAAGGTAGTGTTGCCATTTACTTAGCCTTTTCTATCACACTATGACAGATAAGAAACTTGCTTTTAGTAGAGTGAAAGAAAAGAAATTCAATCCATGTAAATTCAATCTGTGTGTGAAAAAAAGAAAGGGACAAAACCTTCTCTTTCATACAAAGACTTCAGTGTAATTTTGTTTGTCTACATCAATAGTGAACTGGCTGGAAATGCTGCATAAACATGAGATTAAACTATGTGTTATTATATGTATTTTGTTCCCCAATGGTTAGCACAGTTAAATTACTAGAGCAGCAATACTGATAAACAATTCATTTTGATTTCTGTCACTACTATTCCATCTAAGAAGAGTATTTATTATAATATGATGTTAAAGATGAATCACTCTGTCCATGTTCATGTCTCACTTCAATTCTCCTCACTGTCACTAAGAATAAATGTCTACATCTTCCTGGCCCAGGCTTTTACCTGAGCAATCCCTAAGGTATGTCCCTAGTGACACTTCCAGTGTTTTTGCACCTTCACTAGTGTTCCAATAGTAAGTGTCCAGGCTCTTCATAGTAAGGGAATACCACAAGTGGGGGCTATGAACACTCATCCCCTTTTTTCATGTTCAGCAAATCTATACTTATCACAAGGCGGAGTTAAAAAAAAAAAGAAACCACAAGGAGGCGAAGGTATTCCTGGGTTTTTGTAGACACAAATGCCTATAAAGAATTTTCCTTTCTCATATTTTTGTCTAAGTGGAGCTGAACTGACTGAATGTCAGCATCTGCAATGTAGGTACCTGCACCTAAGGTAACTATCTGTATTTGAGGAAGAAAAAGTCAATTTATCTAATCCTAAAGGGGATATCTCAAATAGGTAAGATGAATCACGGTCTAAAAGAGTCTGTTTCTCTTTACACTAAAAGAAAGAGTAGAAGAAATGATAGATGTTAAAAATTAGGTGAAAATAATCTTTTCGACACTCCACACTTTTCCACATTAGACAAAGTGTAAAAAGATTCCTTCAAATGATGTAAGGAGCAGCTAATACAAATTTCCAGCTAAAAACTTGCTAGACATCAGCTCTTCTGTAGAACTAAGAATGAATACTTTTTCCTTCTCCCCACAGGAAAATTATAAAAAGAATTGTATGTCCCGAAATAAAATGACAGTTCACAGGAAAGGTAAGGGGAAAATGCTGTTGTGAGGAAAATGAAGGACAGGAAAGAGAAGTAGTGTGGTATTTGACCTCTTAGATATATGTCCTGTCTACAAGCAAAAGAAGCAATGGCAGCTAAAGGAGAGGAGTGCAAACATGCTGAGAACAAAACAATATCAGCTGCTAGGAGAGCTCCTTTTCTTCAAGGATTACACTACAAACACAGAGATACTGATTCAGCCTAGAAAGATCTGTTTTGGAGACCCCAAATACCCGAGCCAAGAGACAGGACTAGGGGCACAGCTTGGCTCTTGCCTTACCTCTATGAAGAAGAGGCTGGCTGCTGACGTTGGGTGGTGGTACATGTAGGCAGTCACGAGGATGGCTGCAGCCACAACGAGGACCAGGACGAGGATGCCGACAATTAACCCGGCGTGCAGCGTTCCGCCCTTCTGCTCCGCTGCACTGTCGTCTGTCGAAGCTGCACAAAGAGCACACTCCTTAGCACAGTAACTTATACCTTACCCACTCCACTGCACAGATGGAAACAGCATTTACTTTGTCTGGGTTACATATACTTCATTTTCTACAGCACAAGTTGGAAAAAGATATTTGACGTCTCTTTTCTACAACTGGTACTCTCATAATCTTAATGAAGAGACTTTCAAATGTTTTACTGATTCTAATTCAATAAGTGATATTAACACCCTTTCTTTTGAATGTAAAATGGACAGTCTGAAGTTCCCAATGACCTTCATGATAAATGTCCTTTGATTTTCTCATAAAATTATTGCAATTGTCCCACAGACAAAAAAGTACTCATTGAATACATTTTGAACATTTTATTTTTCTTTAAATATTCCAGTTGAGACATGCCACAAACCCTTGTGAGGTCTAGTTATTAAACACATTCTGAAAGCCTTATTCATTAGCTTGTAGAAGAGTTTGGAACCACTCTCTATAATTGAATCAGACAATCAAAAGTGCAACAGATGGATGCAAATGATCCTGCAATATTTTGATCTTGGTCGGAATGGAATACTCATCATACTGAAGTATTGCAGAAGGCCATCCATTTACTAAACTTGATACCAAGAGGCCACTCATGCTATACTTCTGTCAGGATAAGAGGGTTGTCTCTGTCACAAGCAACCTGTCAGCAGTGCTTCCAAATAAGTGACTGAAAGTCTTTCAACAACAGTGTAACCTTTGGGGCAAAAGTTTCTCAAGATATCAGCCAATATCTGTAGAGGTACTTGTTCTTCATCATACTCTTGCATTAAAGAATTACTGTTCTGCCCACTTTTGCAGGCAAAAGAACCATTCAGAAGTCCTACGTTTAAGAAACACCAGTAGAGAACTGGAAATTTAACTGCACAAACTTCCATCATTCTCCTAAATGTTCTTCATCCAGAGGGTTCCTGTGCACCCCAGGGAAGTGTCACAGCACCAAGCCTGGCAGAGTGCAAGAAGCACTTGGACAGTGCTCTTGGGCACATGGTGTGACTCTTGGGGGTGGCTCAGTGCAGAGCCATGAGTTGGACCTTATGGCCTTTGTGGGTCTCCTCCAACTCAGCCTATTCTGTGAGTTTGTGTGATATTCCCACAGCTTCTTGCTGTTCTGGAAATCCTTCTTATCTCTTTCATGCATTACTCCCTACACCACCTCTCTCTAGTCTTGCTTACGAGAAATTTTCTTTCAGTTCCACTTTTAAATTTCCTCTCACCATGCTTCTTTGGCAAGCTGACTATAACAAAAACCATTTGCATCTGCAACCATCCTTTTTGCTGTGCCATCCCCTTGAATTATTTGTTTGGTTGTCTTAGTGCTATACTCTCTGAGGTCAGGGACTCCCTTTTATTTGTTCTTTGAAGACAAATATGGGTTTTGAGTATCCCTTCAAACAAATCATTGTTATTAATAGAAACAACAACAATAACAATAGCAACAAACGTACATGGTCTTTCACCATTCATCTGATTGGAGTAGAATACTCCATGATAATGGAAAATGATAGAAGAAAGGCATACTGATGCAGGTAGTGGTAAATGTCTTGCATGAGGGCAATACAAGAAAAGAGGAACAGTTAATCTGAGTGTTACAGCTCATACATCCATGTCTGGCAGCATGTTTCTCACCAGATTAAGGAAGGCTGCATGGTTTGTCAGCCAGCAGATTGCACAGCACCGTTGGAACAAAAGGGAGAAAAGGAAAATGAAGATGCATTACCTTAGCCAAGACATATATCTGATTATTACTCCATGTAATAGTTACACACCTCTGTGGATAGAGAAGGCATTCATGTACCTATTCCTTGTTTTTGTCCATATTTCTTCAGTCTTGATTCAGGACAGTCAAAACCCTACAGTATAGCTCTGCTCTGTCCCATAAAGTCAGTGACACTTTGTGGAGTAAGGAACTGACTAAGAGATTAAGAGGATAAAGAAAAAGATACCAAAAACTAAACTAGGATGTGGGAAACACTAATGATTTTAATAATAAAATTGCAAGCATGATACCCACTCAGGTATAGCCTAATCCTGCAGGTATCATTCTTCTTAAAAGTTCCTGTTCACACAGGAACTCCAGTTTTAATTGTACTTATTTTGGATACGAATGTGAATTTATTTATTTTTTTTTACTTAAACACAGTATATAGAGTGAAAATTTCCAGGCCATTCTATATACTGAAGTGGAGGAAAGGAGATATTATCTAGAATCGTGGAAGTTGTATTTTTCAAATTTTCAAAACTGTCTCCTAAAGGGTCATTAAAATACTTCCTAGTAGTTAGAGCACTATATAAAAAAGGATGCAAGATTCATGGAGAAGACAGGAAAGAAGGATGACCCAATAAAAGATTCCTCTTATTTTCAGACAGCAGAATCTTTAGTATAACATAGCCATCAAGATTCATTTCATCTGAGAACAGAAGCATGTATAGAAACACCAGTCTTAGTTTCTGTTCATGCATGATAACAATATTTAGTACTTGTATATATATTTCAAACTGCCATACAAATGGAAATTAAATAACTGAAAGGCCATCAGAAAAGCCTGCTTGACTGTACATCCTCTTGGCTGGACTATTAATTCCCACTGGTGAACAGCTAGTTCTGATTTACCCTAGAGAAGCAACTGCTCCCACAAGGAGCAGAGGATTCATAGCTTGTTTGTCTCATAACTATCTTTCTGACAGTTTCATACTCTTTACTTCAATGTCACATTCGTGCACCAAAACCTACTTTGTCACTTGTACTCATTTTCAGGCCAATTTGCACTAAATGAGCAATTTGTATTGTTATGATGTTATGATTGAAGGCATAACATCATATTCTGCATTTTAAAAAATGCTGGACTTCAGCAAAAGTCCTAATCACTCTATAAAGGTCATCAGTTTAATCCCTTTTGATCTGATATTTTCTCAGCTTTCAGCATCCAGGTTTGCAAACTAGAACACTGTTGAAACAACACAGGTGTCATCCTCCTGCCCAGATTTCTGCTACTCAAGGGTGGAGCACTGTGTGGACATCAGTGCAGTGATCAGAATGCCAAATGCAAAAAATAATGAAACAAAAGAAATGCTTTCCTTAAATGACAACAAGTTTAAGTAACTTGCAATTTCCATAATGGAAATTCAGTCCATTGACCCCAGGGCTCAAATACTCATGAGAAATTGATTTCACTCTCTTTATACAGAGAAAATAAACAGGGTTGTCAACATTGAAAATACTCTTTGCTGCAAAATCAACTGTCAGTTCTTTAAAAAAAGCCACCAAGGGAAATAGATGAAAAAACAAGGACTTGGAAACTTTTTCAGGTGTAGAAATCTTACTAAGATTATCACAGCATGTCTATTGTTCCAGGCAAGGCTAAACCCACAGGAGGCTATTTGTTTTATGACCAATCCTTTCCCAAAAGGAGCATTCTCAATGGAACTTTCCCCAAACTTTCCTTTTCTTATGCTCAAGAAGCAATTGTTACATATAATATACTTTATATTCATAATGTCTTCTCAAACTCTTAAATGCATAAAACTTTTAAGGATAAGGAGCCTGTTAATATCTCCAAGGTCAGTCTGCTTCTCATTAGGTGCTGAATGACTGGATAGAAACAGCAAGTAGCATTTTTTTTCCCCCTAATATAAAGGCACAGAATCCAAACAAGAAATAGCTGTTCTGCTGCTGGAATGTTTAAAAATAAAAGTGAAAACACAATAAAAATGTTCTTATTGTTTCCATGAGAAACACATAAAAACTATAAAATCTTTGATTTAAAATAACTAGTATGCCTCCAGTTACTCTTGGGCTAGCTTCTTTTGCAGTAGGAAAAGAAGAAAACCTCAAGGAATTAAAATCTTCTCTTGCCATGGCACACATGGACTGTGATGCTACTTTAAGAGAACAAATGTTTCTACAAACTGAGACTGTTTTTCAGTGTTTACAAACTGTTACTTGCTGTTTGTAAACACATTGAGGATATATTGTCAACATTATTTTCCTCATAACTACATATTAACCCTTGAGGTCTGCAAAATAATTACATATATTGCTTCATATTATCTAATTTTAAGATTTAAAAAAAGTTTCTACTGTAGTAGTTCTATATATGGGAAAACAAAATTGTGATACATACGTTTTCACCTTTTATCATGTGAGATAGAAAAGAGTTTAATTTCCAGAGATTACTATCTCTGTCTGTGAGAGCAGAAGTACAAAATATTTTACAGGAAAACTGAGAAAAAACAGATGAACTTCTGATACTTCCTGGCTAGCAAATATCCTTCATATAAAGCGATGTGGAACAAAAGGTGAATGACAGGTAAATGTAAAAATGCATAATTTCATTGTGTAGACTTAGAAAATAAAATTTTCCTTTTCCTCCAAAAGCCACAGCATTCCTTTTTACTCTTGCATCCTGATCAGATGGCAAAAGACCATCTGGAAAAAAAAATATTTGAACCTCCAATTCAAACTCATGTATATGCATATGAATCATTAAAGGGATAAACCACAATATTTATTTGACCCTCCTGACTGACACACAAAGCCAGGGATATGGATGATTTAAATAGCAGCAATCAGCCTGGAGATGAAAACTCAGTCCTAAACTTGGTTCTTTTCTCCCCTCTTTTTACCAGAAGAATGCATTTTCTCCTTTTTGGTTAGCTAAAGTGCAGAAACCTTCTCTTGCAGCATGATCTGGTGCAACTACAGGTCAAGTTCACTCACCAGCCCTCCACCCTATTACATATATAATTTCTAGCCTGGAATCTGCATCACTCCTATTTGCACAACTGTGGGTTTGAGTTAATAGGCTCCTGCCAAGAGGGAGGACAATGTTCAGGACAGCTGAGCACCCAGGCTTTCAGGTACAGTGAGCTCAACAGAGCCACTGGATTTTTCCCCTCTTCTGGACCTCCATTTACATCTGGAATGTGAAACTACCAGGAGACTCCTTGCTTTATTGGGCAGGTATATGGCTCTTCACACACAATCTTTTTCCCTGTACATAACACAGATTCCTGAAAAGATGATTAATGACCTGTGAGAGGGAATAAGGGAATATGCAGTTGGAAGGATTCTCCAGAGAATCAAGGGAATCCCCAATAAAAATCTTCTCTCTACCTCTTTTAGGAACAGCATGCTCTGGAATTCTCAACTTATTCACAGTAATGGTGTGTGATTTTCTTGATTTGTGGGTTCAATCCCTTAGCATTTGTTAACATTTTGAGGTTAAGCCATTGCTTTATTTGGTTTCATGATGATTTATAAAGTTATGGCTCAGCTAATGCTTTAAAAATTGATTTCCAATTGTATGTAAGAAATGAAAGGTGGTTTCTGAGTGAGAATATTATGAACTATAACACACAAAATCAGAATTCAGTATCTGGCTTTGCTATCAATTTTCTGTAGGACCCAGGGCAGCTCAGTAAGTCTCTCCAAGATTGATCAACTGCTCAGTGTAGTAAATTGATGAGAGTGCATTACAATCAAATCCCTCTGTTTATTGGATGACAGTACTCTAAATATGTTAGCTAGGGGCTTTCATTCTTCTGCTCTAAAATATCACCTAATGCTACAACAGTTGTCATCTGTATTAATTTTAGTTTGAGCTGGTTGAGACCATGTAAGCCACTACAATACTTAGTAGCATCAAAAAGTTGTCAGCAGGAAGCTCAGTATTGTACCATGAAGGTACAATACATCATCATGTACATCATTTGCCTGTAAAAGCAACTGACTCAAACTCAGATGAATAAAAAAGTTAGCTATTGATAGAAATTCCAATTCTGCCACCCCCCATTGACTCCTCTTAACCCTACTGAAAGCAAACACCAGACAACAAGGTAAAGCAGGCTGTTCCTCCCTAATGCTGTGTCTGATGCAGAGTTACACAGTGCCCACCACACCTCTGGGAGACAGATCAGGTATTTCAACTGCAATGCAAAATTGTACAACTACATGAGCCTGACCTTCGTTTTTCCCATTCTTTGCAATGACCCATGCACACCAATGTGAAACATGAGTGAGCAGTGTAGACAAGACTGGAGAAGGCTACTGACTCCAAAACTGGCTTAACTCCATGTAGAATAGGAAGTTAAAAAGACAGGAGACCACGGGATCTCTGTGTGCCCTAGCTATCATACTGCCACAGCACTGTGGCAGCAACAGGAGCAGATGATAAAATAGAAGGAAAGCAGACTTTACACATGTGAATGTGTAACAAAGTCAGCTGTGTGCCTTTACAATAAAGTCATGACAACTGAAAGAGTAGGATACCATACATCATCTCATCTCATATCTGTTCTTAGAAAACTAAAGAGAAACAAAACTAATATGCTAGACTTCAATACAATGGAAATTTCTATACACAGCTCTTCTGGGTTTTTAAAATCATGCTTCTTCAATGTGATATATAATGCTTAATATGATGAAAAATGCCCTTTTTTGCACAGGAAAAAGTGATATTTTCTTTCTAGGGATTATTTGCATGCCAGTGCCACTACTTTGGAAAATCTCTGCCATCATTTGACTGTCTGCTGATCAGATTGATAGTTTTCTAATATACCCTGTAATAATAGCTGCAATAAGATGATAACTGGGATGAAGTGCAGATGCAAAAATTCTGGAAAAGGCACAAATTCTTGTTATAAGAAACATTTAAGTACAACTCAAAGTACCATGAAATAAGTGGAAAATAACAAAATTTATTTATGCCACCAATAGGAATAAAGATAATTGATGTAATATTCTACTTTTTTACCCAGAATGGATGAGCTCAGCACTTTTCATTTGTGCTTGCTTTAAAAAACATACATGTAGCCCACTGGCCACTGCATAGAGTATGTAAGATATATTTCTTCCTGTGTCTGATGCATGAGGAAGTTGGGAATATTTATATAAGAGGCTGTTGCTTTTCCAAGCTTGTGTTCTTGGCTTTTGCTCAACTTCAATAAGATAATTGCTATCAGACACGAATGTAATACCATACTGAACCCCAGCAAGGTTGCATAGAACTTTCCTTAAATCACAAGCTTTCCTGGAAAGAGAGATCTTGAATTACACTTGGCACTCATTTCATGTTTCATACAGTAACATACTATGGCAGATCTCACACTTTTTCCCAAAAGCTCTGCTTTCCTATTCTGAGTGCTACAGCTGAATTTGCAGAAAGCAAGGACCAGCATTTAGGGAAATTGGCTGGGTCCAAAGTTCAACTTTGATCCTAACAAAAACAACAAGAGAGATTTCTAGTTTATCTCATGACCTGTCTCTAACTTGAGCTGAGAAGAGGTTGCTGAGAAATGAGAGTGGAGAAACAGCTTGGAAAAGTTCAGAGAGAAATAGAGAGTGAAATGAGGAGATGTATCAGCAATTCTTAACATATAATCTGAAATGTGAAATCAAATATATGGGAACAATTGCTGATTTATTTGAGTTATATTTTATTTATTCCCTTTGGAGTTTCTCCCCTACACTAAATAAAAAAGGTAAAAAAATAAGATAACCCCTGTTTACAGGGCTCTTTCTGGTTTAACTGATAATGAAGGTAGCTTATTGTTCTTGAATCTACCTATCTTCATATTTTTATTCTATGAATACATTCATATCATATGAATACATAGTATCCTATGAATACAAACTTTGTCTACATTTTGGTCATTTTCTACTGAGCTCCCTAATCTCTCAAAATCAAATTAAACTGTAGTACAAGTGTTAATCCTGTTAATACATTCCTGTTAGTTGTATCTAGACCATCTCTGAAAATATCCAGACGAGACTGAAAAAAACATGATACTGACATTTCCTAGAGCTACATATGCTAGGATGAAATTGTTAACAAATAAATAAAACAGCTTTCTTTCTCAGGCAGCTGTTTGGTTTTTTTTTTTAATCCACAGCTTTCCTTTTTTGAAACAGGAATTTCAGTACATCTTGATGAATGAGAAGTGTAGCATTCCTCTGATACCTGCTGCCCAAAAGACACAGACTTTTCTTTTGAGTTTTAAAGTTGAAGGACTGTGGGGGACTCATAGCAATCAAATAATCACAACAAAGTGTCTAAAAAGGTCAAATAAAATGTCTAGATTTGCTGGCCAATCATCAAAATCATCCACCAGAGAGTTCTTGACAAGAAAATATTGCTTTACAGGATAGCCATGGCCAATTGCTCACATTTGATGAAAAATTAGGCTTTTAAACTGTTTAGTCAGTTGTGTTAAATTTTAAGAAAATGAAAAAACATCTGAATCTGAAATTAATAGCAAAAAAATTTGCACATTTTTAGTACTTAGAATTTATAAAATGTTTGTTATCTTAAGGAGAAACAAGATGCAACAAAAATTGTGATGGCACGCCACCTGTATTTTAAGACATTTTAGGCATGCATGTAATAGTCATCTGTCATGTCTGTAAAGAAGGAGGGCAGACAGAAGAAACAAAACCAAGCAAATTTGAAATGTACATTAAGATATGCCACAAAATTGTGGATGGATTACAGTATAGTTGCAAAAGATTTTCTTCATTTAATTAAAAGGTCAAAGCAATATGACCAGAACAAAAACTTTACATTTGTAACAATTTACTAATTTATAATATTTGGGTTCAACATTTCTAAACAGAACTCTAGATAAAGATGAGATGGAGAATTTCTATGGAATCCTTTTGTTCTACCTAACCAGATATTGACTGCTATCACCCAAGGACACATCAAACTATAGGCAAACATTGATTCAATATAGCTTTGGTTTTCCATTATAAAGGGTTCCCTTTCATTAGAGTTTTAAAGGATTTAGTGTGAGAGAGTAAAGATCCTTTATTCATGACCTGGAATAATCTACTCTTTATGAAAGGTTGACAAACCACAGAAAATCAAAGAATGTGCCTGCGGCTGCAAAGGTTTTATCTGAGTCTAATCTAGGGGACACTGGAAAATTCAATGCATAATTGAAGATTCACCAAAAAGTACTTCTCGGATTAAAAGATACTTTTACTGTGTGAATGAGAAATCCTGGAGTGTCCCTTTGCTTTTGTGTTGTTTGAAGTAATTTTTTTTTTTTTTTTTTTTTCTTTTTTTTTTTTTTTAATTTTAAGAATAAAAGGAACAGCTCAAGGAAAATGAATAATTACATCAGGTGTTGGCTTCTTCTCCTAAAACGCAGCAGCTTTCTCTGTGGAAATGAACTTTCTATATATAACTGATGCCTCAAACCCTACACCTTACCTACCAAGTAGGCCACAGCCATCTATAATTTGCTCTAGGATTCAACTTATAGAGTTTTTCTTTTCATATCTTGGGCACAGAATAGACAAATGAAAAAATAATCTTGCTGCAATTCCCAAACTGAAAGAAACATGGATGTGCTTTTTAAATCTCACTTTTGGAATAATTTTTTTGAATGACAGCATAGAGTTTTGAGCTGTGTATGAGATGCTCATGAGGGAGAGCTGCCTGTTCCTGGGTCAGCCAGCTGTCATGGAGCATTGGCTCACAGGGCAGTGTGGGCACTTTTCAGCCAGGAATACACCTCCAGTACAGGAGCAGACATGAAACAGGAGAATGAAGCTCTGACTACTGACCTCTAAGAGCACTGAAACACTTTGCACAATAAAATAAGAAGTAATTTGATTTCAAGAGAGAAAGCAAGTTTCAGGGACATTTCCATAGACAAAATGCTTAAAAGTACCTTAAATCTGAATTTACAGATCACTTTATTCCAAGGGATCACTGATGTGTCAAAGCAATGTCAAACAACACCACTGCCAACAAATGGCCAATTCAATGCCCAGTACAGCATTGACCAGCCATGCTGTGGTTAGTGACAGCAAAATGACAGAGGGGAGACTGGCAAGGAAGAGGATGAGAACTGTCCCCTGTGGAGTGAACAGATCTCTAGTTTGAGGGAGGGAGAAAATAATGGCTGAAAAAATAAGGCTGAAAAACAAATAACATGAAAACAAACCAACAAGCTAAGTGCCATCTGCACTCTGTGTTTTTTGAAAGCTTGAATAATTCTCTGTGAGGGTCCTGAGAAACTGCTGTATCTCACCTCTTCTGGACTGCTGTATGTGGGACCTCTGCCCATGATGTTGGGTCCCCGTGTAATCTCAGACTCAAACCTAAACAATGTAGTAGTGAGCCTACATTCAATCCATCTCTGATCTTGTGTCCTGGACCAACACTGAAGGTAGCTTGTCTCCAGTCCCCTCCATGGACTCTGCCTCCTTGGATGGCCTTGGAGCTGTTTATCCTTTTGCTGTTGCAGAATTCCTATTCAGACCTGGTGCATGACCTCACCTTCTCTAGGACCACTATTGGGAGATGCTTCCTCTGGTCCTTTCCTGAGCTGTCTGTTGGCAGCTGTGACACTCTGCTCCTTTTTTCACCAATGTGCCTTGCTGCCTGGACCCTGGGTCTGCCTCATTGCTGCAGACTCAGCTGATGGTCACTAGACCAGGGCTGACCCCAGCTGCTCCCCTGAGCTGCTGGACTCACCCAGCCATGCCTGTGCCTGCTGTCACACTTGGCTACCTGCCCCCTTCACCCACGAGAGAAACTTTGTGCTCCCTGCTTGGAAAGGCAATCAGAGCTAATAATATTCTCCTTAATATTAGGGGAAATATGATTTATTTAAATTTGCTCAGCAAAATCATCCTCCAGTTTAATAGCCCATTCTGAAGCCTTTAGAAAAGAACCCAAATCTTCCTTGTCATCTCAGCAAGCTCTACTTTGGCAATGAACACAGGCACAGGTGATGTCTAACAACCCAGTCCTGTTCTAGTAGGGGAATTCTCATAAAGAAAATACCTCAGGTCTCAGTCCTTGAACTCACAAAGAAGATGACAAAAGCAGTCCCCTGCAGAGCCTCATTTAACTGGGGACAAGTTCACTGCAGAGCCTCATTTATTGGTATGACAAGGTGATCTCATTAACTTGCACAGAGAATGTGCATGGAGAAATGCAGGGTCTCTGCTAGTACAGACATAGATATAAAATGAGTATGCTTATTAACAAAATGTTATGTAATAATTCACTACCATTAATTACTTTATAGCACAATATTATTTAGAACTAGCACCATATACTCTCTTAATACAGTTAAATAAAACTGTTATTATAGTCAATAACTGCATTAATACTGCATTACTTGTCAGTAACTGTACTAATACAGTTAAAATTTATGTAATATGTCCACAATTGAACCTACTCTTTTAATATAGAATGCTAAAGACAGTTGTAAATATTTATTTTCCTAAGCAGCTCCTAAGCTTATTTGCCCTACTTATCTTCCACACAGATGTGGAATCCTGGAGTCCCTTAAGAGTCTGGTAAAAACTATTTCCACAATTGGGTTTTGATTAATGAAGTTCAGTGGGGTATAATTTGACAAAATACTGACACTATTTACAGACAAAAAAAATATCTCTTACCTCCATTATCTTTTAGGTGCAGTGCTATCTTGGTGTCATCTATAAAGAAAATTTAAAATTAGTTGAAGAAAAATGCATTTTTCTAGGCCACGAACCATTTTTGCAATCAGTTTCTAATGATAAAAGCATTCCATAAGAAAAAAGTAATGAAATTATTTATTTATCTATTTATTTATTTATTTATTTATTTATTTATTTATTATTAATTATTTTTATCAACTCAATGAGAACTCAATGAGAACTAGATTGTGGTGTTTCTCACACTGAACACTACACTTTACCACTAAAAAACCCATTTATAAGAGTGTTAAAGCATTCAGGAGGATTTAAAACACTGGCAAATAAGGGTATGAGAGTCTGCCTCATAATTTTTATAAATAATTCATATATATTACATGTTCACACATAGCTTGAGCATTCTATCATATTAAGGACTATATTAACCAACATGTCTCAGTAAAATAAGACAATCAGTTACTTTTTGAAGAATCTTGAAAAGGTCTGCTAATACTAAACCCTATTTACTTTCACATTACTCCTTTTCTTGTGAATTTTAACAAACAGAATGCCAAAGAATGTTTCTTTTAATGCAGTCCAAATGCTGCACTGACAGTTTCTAAACTTCTATTGCTTTAAACAAAACCAGCCTTTCTTATCAGTAGATTCCCACCTCAAAATGCCTTTAGTTCAGATTTTCCTGTCACAGGCTACTTGGAAAATCTGTATGCAGTACTTTTTTTTGGTGTTAACATCCACTTTCAATGAACACACACAGACACACAGACACACAGACACACAGACACACAGACACACACACACACACACACACACATTTTATAGATGTTCCTTGATTGACCTGAATTAGCTTTCTCGCCCAGATGAATTTCCTCCAAAAGCAGGAAAGCAGGATACACCAAGCTCAAAAAGGTAAGATTTAAGCAGCCATTGGTATGAGGATGAGAACTGACCCACCATTACTTACCCAGTTAATTCAGTTCAGAAGCCTAGAGGAACTATTTCACAACAGTGAGCACTACATGAAAACAACAGTGTCAACTGACTGAAAAAAGTGAACAGGCATATTTCAAATAGGTTTTTATTTTGGACTATCTATAACTTTTACCTGACTAAATAGAATCCATAAGAGAACTACAAATTCACTAAGTCTGTGGTGGGAAATTCTTCTAGATTTAGCAGGGACCTTTACTATTTCAGCAGGTTTTGGACTACTGCCTGAATGCAAAGGCACTGAAAAAGTCACTTTTCGGCTCAAGTTTTCTCTAGGTCCCCCTAACTTGTGCTTGCTTCTCTGTCAGCATCCTCTCCTCGAGCCTTCATCCCCTTTGCACCTTAATGGTGCAAGAGTGAGCAATTTAAAAGTAAGAGCCTTGGCTGCAATTCCCAACTCCTTCTGCTGCCCCAGAGGGAAAAAGTTGTCATCAAAACACACTTAGAGGAAATACATTTCTTTCTGAGTTGTAAATTACATTTTTCCAAGTGTAAAAATGCAGTGTAACACGTCACCTTCTGTGGGCAGGCTGGTGGGAAGGTGGGAAGTGGTGGATCCTCGGGTGGTTGTTAAAACTCTGAACCTTGTGGTGGTTGGCAGAAGGGTGGTGGTGGAGTACAGAGGTGTTTCAGTTGTGTCTATATTCTTCTCACAAATCTTATCCTTTGACTGTTGGGAAACAACAGGAACAAGGAAGAGAAAATTAATTCTCTATGGAAACTGTCAAGAATGAAGAATTTAATCATGGACAAGTTGCTGTGGTAAAAAGAGTGAAAATAGGCACTGTAGATCAAGAAATTTCAAGAGCTTTTTAAAAAGAAATATTTTTTTTTCCCTTTCCAAGTCTCTATGCAGAAATCAGCAACATATTTTTTCATTTATCTGCAAAATTTACAACTCTTAATTGTTAATGACAAGGTTTCAAAGTCACCCCAGATGGTCAAACTTGTTATTTTCCTTGATCAGAGTTTAATATCTAAGTTTATAATTCAGATTTTCACTCTTCGGTTATGAAAGCTCGCTGCCATCAACCCAGATGATATAAAACATGTCAAAAAAAGATTTGTGGGAATTAAATAGTAGTTCTTCATAGTGAACAATGTGTAGTTAACTGGAGCATTTAATTAGGCTTTACATGCAATTATCACAAAAGAACACACATATGAGTGTAAAATGTGTGCATGTATTCAGTTTCTAGAACATTTATTTACTACAATAAATCAACCCATTCACTACATGCCTATTAATTCTACATAATATTAAAAGGCAATATATTATTTTTATACATAAAACATTAAGATATGTTAAAATATAAAATAAATATGTTATATGATATAAATATATGTTAAATATATGTATAAATATATATGTTTTATATATAAAAATATAAAAAAATAATTATTATAAAATATAAAAAAACAGAACAAAATTATTACAATATATTAGCACGCTATAAATAACAGTCACCATCATATAACAATTCAATATTTATTTGCATGGGCAAATATTCTGGTACAAATATAGAGTCAGCTTGGTCTTTTTTTTCTCTCTTAAGTTCTGGACATTTTTAAAATTCTGAGGATGCAAAGAATAATTTCTTTTCAATGTATTTTCCTGCAAAACTGTGTTCACACAGTTTTGCAGGAAAATATATCCAATTATCTTGCAGTAAATACAGGAACTACATCTAACTCCTGCTGTCTCCATTCATTTTAGTGAGAAGTGGAGTCCTGCAAACATTTATTTCATTTTATTGAGATCTGGCTGTCAAAACCCAGTGGGCATTGTCTTACTTTTAATATGCACAGAAATTTTTTCATTCTTTGTTTTACCAGAATCGGTTTATTACATTAAAGAAATGTATCAGTACCCACAGGGTAATTACTCTTTAGATTCCTTTGTATTTTTCTTGAAAAATATTGTTATTTTCACTGATGTAATTTAGTCAAAATTTAGCTCTAAATCTATACTAAAAATAAAGAAACCTTACTATGAGTATCCTCATCATTTATCCTCGAGTGAAGCATCTAAAACCAACCATTCTGTGCTAATTATGGATCCTTCCCTGAACTCCAGCAGCCAGCTCAGCCATAATTCTGGAAAATGCCAAGGAAGCTGTTGCTTCTGCTCCAGAGAGCCTATTATAATCTGGACAGTGAACTGCCACCAAGTAGCCTGAAACTGTGCAAATTAAGCTATTAATTTCTCAGATACACTTAGTGTGTCAATAATTTCCTCTGAGATCATGTACTAAACCTTAGAGCACATGCTGGACTGAAACAAGAAAGGAGAAGCAGAAGAGAATGTTAATGTCCTGTAGACAGAAGTTTTTTGATATCTTAATTTGCAAGCACAATTGAGTCCTAGCTAATTATAATCTGAATTAAAGCAATACAAGGGTTGTGCACTATAATAACACATTCTCCCAGCAACTTTTATCTTATGTTCTTTAAAAGGTTGCCCTCCACAAGCAATAAATATCTCAGAAATTTTGCTTTCAAATCAGCTGATGACAAACTGCAAAGCTGAAGCTTCAAGGCCATGTAATAAGGCAGTATGTAGGTTGGAGTTATTTTGCAATTACAGCTATAAGAAGAAAAATTTCTTTCATTAGTATGGATTTATAGCATTACTTCTCTTTGCTTCTACTGAAAATAAACTTTTCTAACTAGACACCTGGGGCTATGTTCTGCCCTGGGTTTCACCTGATATTTCAGAAGGCCTATGTTGCTGAAATTCATGAGGATATTTAGCCTGTTCAGCAAAATATGGAAAAATAACTGCTTTTTAAATGGCCACCAGAAGATTAAAAGTGCCATAAAATTAATTTATTCCTATTACCACAATCCCAACATGGAAAAAAAGAAAAGGAAAATGAAAAAAACCCCAAACCTCAAACCAAAAACACTTGTAGAGGGACTTTTAAACTGGAAAGGAATTATCACCATCATCATCATCACCATCATCATCATGATATTTATAAATATTAGTTAAAAATGAATTTATGTGGTCTAGAAGTATCCCAAATAACTTTCAGAGGAGCATTATGGTCCTCTTTGACAGTCCACCACAGGAGCTACTCTAGCAAATGGTTTTTCTGAAATAAGGAACAATTTCTTCCCCTTTTCTGGCAAAAGTCAAAGATCAAAAACAAAATCAGGGACACTGTTTTGAAGGAGGCTTTCTGTTTTTTTGGGGTTTTGTTTAATTAAAGTAGTTTCCCAAAGATAACACTTTAATTTTTTGAGCATTTTATTCCCTCAAATGGGGAGTGAAACTGCTCAGATTGCTCTTCTTTGCTATGCCTTATAAGATTTCCCCTGAATGACAAATATAGTGTTTCTTTGGCCTTGAAACCATGCTTTATAATCTGAATAATTTAAACAAAAACATCATAACTATATAAATTGCCTCTGAGGATGTAAATTACTCACATACCTCTTCAGGGCAGCCACTGTCTACCCAGTCTTGCCGGTGACGATCAAATCCACTGGAGCATCTTTAAATGATGAAATAGATGGAAGTTGTCCAGATGGAAATAGGAGGAAAAAGGAAAAAAGGAAGGGAGGGGAACAGAACAGAGTGACAGAAAGAATAAGTAAATGATGTGATTTAAAATCCATAGGTTTTATATGGTATCACTTATTCAAGATATTTTTGGGTACAATATACGTTTCAGTGAAAGGTGTTTCAATGAATGAGACTTTATTTTAGTTTCAAAAATGTATTTATAATTTTTAAATAGGAATATCTCCCTTCCACTGGATAATTATTCTTAAGATGTAACTGACCAATAGCATTTTTAAGTTTGATGTCAACCTTATCGACGTAAATTAGTTTCAGTATTATTGTCCAGACTTCTTAGCCATGAAAATGTAATCCCACAAAGGATGCAGTGAACCAGTCACTGGGTTTATCAGGCAAAGTGATCAGGGACATCAAGATACACATAAAGCCATTTGATCAATGTTCACAGCTCCTCTAAACACTCTCCGTGACAAATAGAGAACACTGTACAGCTGCTTCTACCTCCCCTCTAGATGCAGAAAAATTAAATTGCATGCATATTTCTTATCAAATTAGATGAGTTTAATAACCTGTCTGCAATATCCCTTGTCTTTTGTCATATGTAACAAGGAAATTTTTAAGAAACTTGTAACACTTTAATATAATGATTCCCCTGGAAATCCTCATTTCTCAAGAGTATTGTCAGTGATTGTACAGTAAGTTTGTGTTTCCTAGACAACAGGCAGCATCATAAACATTATTAAAATGGCAAGTGAATAACTAAACCACAATGTTCAACTTTGAAAGAGATTCTTCCCAGCTAGGGTGTTTTTTATTTTGGAGGGTTTATTTTTGGTTTCTGCATTCATTTCATGCAGTATTTTGTTATGAGACAGGGTGACATAATTTGGCACCCACGGTCATAACTTACCTGAATGTATGAAAAACAACTTTTTGCTCTCTTTTAGTAAGACTAGGCAAGAAAATAAGGCCACTGTTATGGTTAGCTGCATTTAAGGGTCTTTTTTTGTTTACAAAGAATTGAAAGATAACAAGACATGCCAAGTGTTACCTTCTTCAAACAAAGTAGCAGGTTCATTTGGAAGAATGGAGAACGTAATTATTTTTATAGCAGGAGAGGATACCAGAAGATGTAAACAATTTTAATAACAACACTTGGGTTAAGAAACATCTCCATATAATTATTCTGAGCAGAATCTACAATGTCTTTGAGAAAAGATTTTGAGAAAAACGTTTATGGTTATATCTGCATTGATCCACATTTTGCCATTTGCAATATTATTAAAAGAAATACCCCAACACTAACAGGTGTCAATTTTCACACAGTCTATGGCAACTGGCTTCTCCAAAAACCTATTGGCATTAAGACCAGAAATGTATCTCAGAGAAATACAGATGCATGAGGCCCAATGCATGAGGTCTCTAATACAGGAAGGACATTGACCTGCTGGAGCAAATCCAGAGGAGAGCCACGAAGTTGATCACAGGGCTGGAGCACCTCTCTCATTAAGACAGGCTGAGAGACTTGGGGCTGCTCAGCCTGGAGAAGAGAAGGCTCCAGGAACACCCTATACAGACTTTCCACACTTAACTGATAAGAAAGATGGAGATAGACTTTTTGACAAATTGAAAGAGAATGGATTAATATTGGATATAAGGAAAGTTTTTCACGGTGATGCTGGTGAGTCACTAGAATAAACTGTCAAGATAAACTGTGAATTGTTCATTGGAAGTGCTCAAGGTCTGGTTGGATGAGGCTTTGTGCAATGTTCCATCTACTGCAAGATGCTCCTGCCCGTGTCAGTGGGGGCTGCACAGAGTAATCTTTAAAGGTCCCTTCCAACCCAAATCATTCTCTGAATAAAGACCACTGGAAAAGAGTTTTCTTGCTGAAGTGTGAGTGAATCTGTGCTATGCTGGGAGCTCAGTGCTGCTTCTCCATCTCTGTGGTGTTCTGTCTCTGTGAATGTTTGAAAGAACAAGAAGAACTTTACGAAGCAGAAAGAAATGATGACATTCCAGGAATGAAGAGAATTTTTTTTTTCAGTGTTCTCTACTTCTCTCTAAAATTTGAAGAGCTTCATTAGCAACTTCTGTCCCCATCTCTTCACAGGACTGGATCGATTTTTCAGATGTACTGAATACTCATAAATCCATTACATTTTATTCATAGTGATCTGGCTCACATCTAATGGTTTTGAGGATATTCAGTATATCAGAAAACCAAGCCAAATATTTAGACAGGAAATCAAGCCACTCCATAAATTCCTCCACTTGAGGCAGTTACTGTAGTTACATATCTATGCTAATTCAAACCAATGTACTTGGAGGGATTAACAAACCTTGATTTTATCTTATATCTAAATGGTGTCAAATTTAAGGTTCCAGAGATTAAACGAATAAAAATGTAACCCAGGTGCACTCATTTACAGTTCTTAAGAATTCTTAAGAATTACAGAGGTGAGTAACATTTCTGGGGTCAATTTTTTTTCACCAGGAATTAACCAACCACCAAAAATTGAATGCAACATGCAAGGACTTGGAATGGCTCCTTTCAAACATATGAGGCAGTCTTGAGAAGGCTCTGCCTCAAAAAAAGTACATTAAACCCTGGGCATTGCTTATTTAACATTTCCCACTGATGCATGGTGAGTCCAAACAATATTATCAGAAAGCAGCTTTATCAGCAATGAGATAGTCTCCTGGCATATCTGTTTGTGAGCTTCCTTTGAGGCACATGTCACTTGATGTCAGAATAGAAGCTACTATTGTTGCTGCCTCGTTGAGTTAGAGTTCTGGAAACTGTCATTTCAGTGCAGCACCCGCTGTACTGACTGCATTTTTAAGACCTTAATTTAGTATCATGGTGATAATTCCCAGTTGCCATTAAAACATTGGAGCAGATTTGATTTGCTGCGCTGTTTATGCCATCTGTCAACACGGCTATTTTATAACAACTTCATTTTCAAGTGATGACACAACTCAGCTCCGAGGAAAGCAATAATAAAGATGTTCTAGAAAATGAAACATTTATGAAATGCAAGGGATTTCAGGATTTGTGTGGAACTTTGGAATACTGGCTCATGGAGGAAGAGAATTATTGTCTCCACACATATAGCAACGATGACTTGGCAATGGTAACAAGAAAGCTGTCAGAATCCTTCCAGCGAGCTGTATGGAGCCAGAAAGGAGCTGGAGATCCCATCCTATCTGCCAAATGCCATTTACTTATATTTGGCAGAGAATATTTGAATGACAAAAAGTGTCCATGCAGTGCAGGACATGAAATGCTTTGCTCCTTTTCTTAAAGAGAATTCAATGAGGATTAATGATGATGATGGTGATGATGATAATAATAAATGAGATAACCTGGATACAGAAAATTCATCAAGGTTTAACTTGTAAAAGCTAGAAAACATAATGGAAAATTATTGGGAAGAAAAGGGGCAAAGTCTGTATGGAAAAACCTTTTCACTACGGTCAGCTGTAGTATGACAATCAAGAACATTGAAATGCACATGTCATTTTAACCAATAATTTCCTGGTATTTTTGGCTCTGTAAGAGTATGTAAAGAACAGATTTTTTGCAAATGAAATACATTCCAGAAATTTGAAATGATTTTGCAAAAATATCATGTAATGAATTAGCTCAGTTAAAAGGTTTATTAACTCATCTAAGTAAAAGGTTAATCTGGAAAAATTAAATAGAAAATTGAAGAGGCAGAAGTCTTTCCTAACTTCAACCATTAAGGAAGAACCATCACATTATGAAAAGATTAAGACACTTGCTAGGATGTTTGAATTACTGGAAGAAGAATTAGAACATTTTAAAGTGGAATTTCTTTCCAAAGTGAGATAGGAAGAAAAAAAAATTGTATAATTTAAAAAAAACCAAACCAAAACTGGAACTCTGTCCAACTGAAAAATAGCTCTAATTGTAGAGTGATTTTTGGAGCAAAAATGTTATCTTTCAGCTCTGTCTGGTTTTGCCTCCCTTTACCAGAGAGCAGGCTCCAATCTGGTTCCTTCACCCTTCCAATATCACTTTCTTGCCACACTGTGCTGTCTGGGGAAAGACTGAATTCCCATTCCTTTGTTATTTACCACTTTCAAATGCAGAACTTAATCACAGCTCAAAGTGCTTATGAAGTTCATGTGAAGTCTCACTGGGAGTGACTATGGTATGCATCTATATTTGGTATTTGAATAGCATTTGTGCTTATTACTTAGCTCAATACTTCTAATCATATATCTGAATTCTAGCATAAATATGTTCTCTGTATTTATTTTTTACTTAAATATTGCTTAATTAAACTGTACTTCAGAATAGGATGACAATTTGATTAGTCAGAAGAGGATTTGCTCCTATCTGGTTCTTGTAAATTAAAAATAGCTGACTAGCTGAATACAAGGATTTTAAACTAAAATCAGCCTGTACTATTTTAATGTTTATGAAGAATTTTAATGTTATGAAGGCATAGTTAATAGCTGATGCAACACTGAATTTCACCATTGTTCTAACATTGTGTGCTGCTCAAAATTTAAAACATTCAGTAATGATAAGGATGATCAGACTGGAATAAAGTTCAGCAGTCAATCTTCAGCCTGACAATGGTTCCACAATTTTATGGGGTGGAAAGTTTGGAAAACTATAGGTACATTTTCTCTGTAAAATACTCCTGAAATATCAAATAAACATAGAAGTAGAAAGATGTTAAAACCCAAGCTGCTATTTTACAGAAAATGACTGAACATGCATAAGCCTCAATATTTGTAATTCTGACACAACATTTGAATAGGCAGTAGGAAATAAAGACTCCCATAGGGAGTTCTTTCTGCTGAAAGAGGTTAAGAATAAAAGTAGGACAAAAGAAGCAAGTTTTATTTTCAATTCCACTAGAAAGAAAAAGATCAAATTGTGGTTAAAGAGAGACTTGGCAGAGTTCTGATTAAAGAAGAATAGGAGGATATTTTCTATAAACTTAATGTCAGTTACAGCAATAAAGGAAACATGCTGAAAAGCAGATAAAGAATAAAAAAATATGCTTTTGCTAAAGGCTCTGCTTTGAACAGTTAGAAGGAAAAAGATAGTGTAAGAGGAGGACCCTAGAGTCAAATTTATGAGATTATGGTACCAGAATTTCCAACAGAATCAGCAGAAATTTATATCAAATATGTTCTCTGGGAAGGAGCCACACTGAGATTAGTCCCTCATACTAGATTACAGTCTCCACCGCTTTGACTTTGTGCATTTGTACCTGAAAAAAGTGGGTATAAATAGCTAATAGCAAAGAGAAGTTAGCAGAGAATTCTGATTTGTTGGCACTGCTGCATGTTTGGCACACAAGTAATTTCTCAGGGTTTGAGGCAAAGAGCTCTGCAGTACTCCTGGATGTACTTTTACCTCCTGGTTAGTGATCCTAACAAGCACAATTTAGCCCTTCTTTCTAACATGATTCTCTGAACTATTTTCTATCTTTGAATATTCAGCTGACACTGACAATACCTCAAAAGTACAGTTAGTGTTGCCTACCCATTCATTTAGTCTCATTTTAAAAATTAAAATATGAAAGTTGCCTTTGGAGAAAATATTTCTTTTCCACTTTAGAGATAAGAAAAGAGAACATAGGAAACATGAAATGATCAGCTGAAATAAATATAATTTGTAACAGAACCTAGAATTAAGCCCAGATTTTCTGAAAACCAGATAAGCATGCACTATTTCACAGCTTCTGTGTTTCCCAATGTACTCACAGACATATGAATGGTAGAACTGGGAATTAAATTGAAAAACATCAAGTCTCAGGTGGTGTGTACCAAGGCACAGATCTCATTCACATATTGCCCATTTTCTCTTTTTTATTCAGATATTCTAACTGGGATTTTAAAAAACTCCTTTAAAAAAACCCACAGTGAAAACATTAACAACTAGTAGAGTCCTTGTGACAGGATAAAAATGACCTGGTGCCTAGAGAAGGTATGAAATAGGGCTGTTCACATGTCTGTCACTGGTAATTATACAGTGTACACCATGGCTGAGTCAGTACTAGTGGGCATCAGCATCTGAGCTGCTAGAAAGAGAATTGCAGCAAAGGTCTGGTTAGTGCTGGGTTACTGCTCCTGTTGTATCTCATTCACAACTTTACAAAGTGTAGGAATGCAAAGCAAGAAAGAACTATGACAGGCAAAGGAGGCATAGAGTGCTAAACTAATTCTGCATAATCAACATTTACATGCTTATAGAGGTATGTGAATTAGGGCTAAGAAAAACACCTCCTGTTAAAACTCAGTGAACTCTTCAGATAGAGAGCAAAACAAGGAAGGACAGAGATCATCCTGTAACTGGTTATGTTCAAAGCAACTTAAAGTTCAGAGAGTTATTTGTTTCCCAAAGTAGTATCTTAATTGTGCCTCATTTTTTCTTCTGAAAGTGAGTCCAATTCTAAAGTCAACATTGAGGAGGAACAGCCACCAAAAGAGATTACAGAAGAATTACAGAACAGTAGGGACTCATCTGTTTCTTAATTACTGGTACATATTGCTATTTGTTGTGATAGCCAGTGATTTCTTTAATGCATTATGATAATGCAAATAGAGTTGGAAGAGTTAATAGATGTGAACAGAGAGGGAACTAAAGATGACATTTAAGGAAGAATACTGATAAAATTTCATTTATTTCCCTGAAATTTGGAATATCTTCTACAAGGACATGTTAGAAAGTCTCCCAGATTACGTGGCTGGAAAAACTGAGAACTATACATGCTCTAAAAAGTCTGAAGACTATGTTGGGAAATGGAGCAGTTTTCTTTAGTAGGTCCTAATCTCAGATAATCCAAAATTTATTAAGAGACATATGAATTTCAGATTTGTTTAAATAATTTTTTGACAACATTAGATAGGAATATGTGTTCAGCAACATGTAACATTTAAAATATGCTAAAAAAAGAGACTTTTCATTAATGGTACTTCATTATAAAATGATATCTAGGAGGCTATGAGGCAAATATGATCTCAATGATGCTCAGTTTATACTGAGTGCAACCAAAAGAGGTTAGCAATTTTGGAAAGCAATTAAGACAATTGTGATCATTCTGTCTATACTAGTACAATAAACATGCTCAGAAATGTTCTTTGGCACTGAAGACTGCTGGCACACAATGGTCTATGCCTGAACAAGCAAACTCTCTCAACCTTGAAAAGGAGGAGGCTGCACATAAACAGCCAGCTGGGAATAACCCTTGGAAGTTAGTCCAACTCCTGCACCATGCCTGGGAACTGCTCTGGACAGTGCTCCTGGCCATGGACTGAGATCACACCAGGAAACATCACAACTGTTTTAGTGGAACATACAATTGTTCTACAGTGCCCAGGAAGCTTCCCAGGCTGTGTTTAATTTGTAATACTATGCAAAAAGATAGCTTGTCTGAGAAGATGAACTATGCTTGTAAAAGTGACTGGGGCTACCATTTTGTATTACATTTCAATGAAACACGAGAAAAAGAAAATTTGATAAAGTGCAAAAACTTTTTGTTAAAAAATCTTGGTTGATTCCATTGAAAATCACTTGACTTATTTCTTTATTTCACCTGGTTTTAGTCAGTCCCCTTGTAATGAGAACAAAGGAAATTAAGAGTAATCATAAAAAATTTGGTGGAAGATTGATTTCTCCATTGTAATGCAGTCGGTTGGATGCTTATATGAAAGGAAAAAAAAAATCCAATGCTTCCAAAAAGGAGATTAATATCCATCCTAAAAATTATCCTAGAATCAGATGTGATAATCTGGGCTGCCTGTTTCCACAGATGTGTCCTGAGTTTTGACATTCCTGAATTGCTTTGTTCTCAGTTTCTGTTGTTTCACTTTTTTTTTTTTTTTTTAAATTTTTTTAAAACATTTAGAATAAGGAAAGAAGGGGATCAGTTGAGAAAATCATTACCTAGGCCAACAATTTAGGCTACAATAGGTAGGTAGTATCTGGTTTCTGAAATACAGTCTCATGAACATTCAAATATTTGATAAAAGGTACCCAGCAAGTAATTTATTGGAATATACCATTCCTGACAATCAAGGAGGGTGTTTGGAACTACAAATTAAGTTCATCTCAGACATGAAAGGAAAGAAATCTAGTACCTTGTTCCTCACTAAATTATTCTACTGAGAGAATCTATGTCACAGACTGAACCTACTGCACAATCATTATTTTTACTAATCCATTTACAAACCTTTTCTATAACTGAACTTATGTGAAAAATCATCCTAAATTCATAAAACTTGGGTTGGCCAAATTCGTGCATTTACTAATACATCATTTTTGGGACAGAAAAAATGTCCAATTTGTTCTTCTGTTGTAAGCAGTATACTTGATTTATTTCAGGCCATTGGAAGAGAAGATATTGTGCAAAATAGCAGTAGCACTGCTCTATGTAAAGCAATGCATAAAAGCATTGCAAAACGAGAAATGATGGGTAAGGGAACTATCCTGTTACAGTACTATCCTATCCTTTTTTGATTACAAATTCATTTAGGACTAGAAAAACTAATTTGTTTATTCAGGAGCAGCTTACTGACATATTTGGCTCAGAAACTGCTGTTGTGGGGCCTAAGCTCCACAGCTCTTGAAAACTAAGAACCTACTTATGTTGGGTTTTTTTCCCTTTAACTTTCATATTACAACTTTGAAGTTCTAACATGTTCAAAGTCAAAACATATATCCTGCCATATTTGGTTAGAGTAGTGACCATGAACTATTTTTCATTAGTGGAAGATGGTCAGCTCAGTTATGACTCTTTCAGTAGCACAGGAATAGCAACTAGCACAAAATAGTATTAAGAACTATACATGACAGCCAACAGAGGGAGAACAGGATAAAAATATCTGTAGTTTAGCAAATAAAGATAACACTAGCAAATTAATGTTAGTTAGGTTAAGGAAATTTCAGAGGTGTGAAAAAGATATAAATTGGGACTTTACCCACAACATGAAATTGAAGTAACAGCCTGAGTGTCAAGAAGATAACGTAAGTAGAGTAGAAATGATGCTGCAGATGTTAAATTATCTCATTGGTTTTTGGTACGAAAACATGATAGTGAGACAACCAATAAGAAGTTTGTGACATCAGCTGCATTCCTTTGTCTTTAAACATGGGTTCACACAGCAGTGGATGCCCAAACCTTCTCAAAGCTCTTTCTCTCAATGCAGGTAAAGTAGGCACAGTTTTTGCCTTATGTGGTAACCTCTCTCTCAGTAATTTTTAAGCAGACTTGTGTCTAAGTAACCAACCTAGCTTTTCTATTTTTTCTCATTTGCATTTTGTATTCCTCTATTCATCATCTACCTGTATTTCACATTTCACATAACATGAAAATTATCATACTAACCACTTTGTATTACAATTTATTTAATGCAGTGTTGCTAAGCATAAGTATTTTAATTTGTTATCAGAAAATTCTGTTTTATTTGAAATGTTAATTTGAATGTCCCTTGCATTCTTTGTATTATACAATTAAAGCCCAAATGTTATGGTAGATGACCATTTGAGGCATTTATTTGGGAATCAGAAAGTATAATGTCTTGTGTAGGGACTCAGGAGAAAGAGACAGCCCAGAATGATGACTAGAAACCTGAGTCAAGTTTCATATAATGTCTAGCATATGCATAAATTGAATCATAAGGCATCGTGGAACCCTTTCATGAGTGAGTGTCACCTTTCTGCAATCAAACAGGAATTTGTTTGAATTAAAACTCAGCTATTAATGTAAGAAACGAACAGATGAAAATTAAATCAAACTGAAAAGAATTTTGGGCTGGAATGTGACTGAATGGGGCATAGTTCTGCCAGAAAAAAACCAAAGTTTAATCCCAGAGTAAATGCCTCTCTAATAGAGCATGGTAATACTCACTGGAATGGCTATCACACTCAGGATAAACAAACAATGAGGAATTAAGTCTGTACTAAGCTCTCTTGTGATTGGAAAGATTTATTACTGGCACAGAAAGTGCAGCACTAGATAGAAATGGTTCATCAAAGATTGAAGTGGGCTTCATCGTATTGTTCTAATGCAATAAATGAAGAATAAAATGCTACTAGTATTTAAAAGAATTCCAAAAGAAGTTTCTACAGAAAAGAATTGTACTACTACTTATTTTTCTAGTGTTTTGTCATCATGGTGTCATAGGTGCATCTGTGAATTTAAACATGGAAATAAAATACAGATGTTGTTATCTTCTTCCCAAATTAATTAGCAAAATTAAGTATTATCCAAGGTACATATAACAGGTGGAAGTCTTCTATCCCTCCTCTCAATGAGATTTAAGTGCTTAACTGTCCTCTGTATTTTTGATAACTACTTATTGCATTTATTAAAAAAATCCCCTTAGGAATGTCATATATCTGGTAATAGTTAGTACTTTACTTGAAGGTCTTAGAACAGCCCAGGCAGTGGTCCTTTCCATATTAACTGTGATATCTTTGTCCAAGCTGTGCTGCAAAATTGGATATCACAGAAACCTGAACAGCAGATAATGAGCAGTCTCTAAGCTCCAGAAGACACAGCAACAACTGTGGCAAAGGATGTTACCCTGAACATCCAGTTAGTGAAAACAATCTCACATTTTGAAAGGCAAATGATACTGCAAGAAGCAGGTATATAGAATATTAATAGTGTGAGCAAGGTGTCTTAAATTAATCACTGTGTTTACATCTAGATTAAGAATACTCAAAATGCTTCCCCATCTTCACATCCAGGATTTCATAGAAAATATTTTAACAGAAATACTAGGATTTCAGACTAATGAGAATTGTAGCTATCTTCTACTCCTTTTCTAGAAATAATTTAAAGTACTATAACCCAGCCCTGAAATTCTTAAAAATCTGCATCAATTATGAGCATAACAGTTGTCCTCATGCTGTTCTGAGTTATTCAGGGAAACAAAGCAAGGCACACATATGTGTTACTAATGCTGCAGCTGCAGGAAAACTGCCTATTTCCTGTATGAAAGCAGGATTCAAATTCACTTAGGTGGATATCAAATCTATTAATATTAGGATCAGGACAATTTTATTGAGCTGCTGAGAACATCAGTGAGTACACTGCAGAAGAATGTGGGGAGAAAAGAAAAGGAGAATGAATGGTCTGGTCTTGCACTGACTTGTACTAAGCCCCTGAGAGCTATTGCATGTTCACTAAGTTTCTGCTCAGAGACTTTTAGAGCTCTTTAGGTTTATTAGTGTTAATCATAAGACTTATTCCAGACAATTTGTGCTTGCGGGAATTACAGAAATTCCAGAATAATTCAACTGACTCCAGCTACTATCAAATTCCACCAACTTACAAAAAATGTAGAAAGGCTAGTAATCTGTTATTCATCCATGAGAGCTTCTCAGTGAATGGCAGTGGCTGCAGCTTAGCTTTCAATAAAAACCTGTTGTGAGCTCAGGATCACCTATGTTCCTTAACAGTACTCTTCAATGTGCTGTTATGTACATTTTACTGATATGTACATCTTCACCATTATTTTTAAGTGTAACTACAGGGCCACTGAAGTTAATGCTCTCTTCTAAATAAAACTGCCATCCCACTTGAGAATATCTATTACTACAATCTTGTGAGGCTTTTTTCATCAAACAATACCATCACTGAGCTCATTCTGGTTTGAGAAAATGCTTTGTTCGTTCAACACTTTTGTGCCTCTGTCTTTTCTTGCTTTAGTCCCATCAGGCTTGCCATGCATACAAAATTCTTAATTATTGAATGCTAATTTCCTAACACTTTCTTGCAGTGCATGAGGGCAAATTAACTTGTCAAATTAAGAGCAGGCACCTTGGAAAGCATTTGAAGAAGTTGGGTGTGGAGCAATTTTCTGCTCAATAAAGTATAGATCTACTTATTGTATTGCTCCTATCAGTAATGGATCAGGGTTGACAAATTTACACATTCATTCTTGATACATTTGTTGTACTTAGTTAAAAGGATCAATTGCTGTCTCAATACAACTTTTAAAATAAAAGAAAAATATGTTGCATTTTAGAGCAAACTCTGACAAAGGGCCATACCTTCTGATTCTCAGGTCTGCAATATGATTGCTTCATAATGGGAAAAGAAACCATATACACATTAGAAAAGCAGAACTGCCATTACTTTTCATTTATCACAGGGCTAAATGTGACCTAAGTCTGATTGTTAACACCCATTTGTTAGGACTGTTCATAGAAAAACCCTCCATCTGTAGTGGCATACAAACATCCAGAATCTGGGCATGTCTCTTTTGCTGTGTCTGAAGCAGGGGTATGATCAGCAAATTCATTAAGTCAGACACATTGACAGCATGGAATATATTTAACAGAATGCACTATATTTTAAACCTCTAGCCCTTCAAAAGCACCTAAAATGAGATTTTCCTTGTAAATTGAATATGAAACTATTACATTGATTGGATTATATATACTCCCTCTGGTGGTTTATTTAATCCATAGAAATGCCTTTTTAAAATGTTTGTTTGTTTGTTTATATTTCAATGGCTGAGATACTGTGACCAATTTTATAATAACAGCACACTACTGTCAGTTAAATAGTGTTTGAATAAAAAAACAGCCTGAGTATAAACCAGCCAGTCTTCCTCCCATCTTTTAATTTGCAACAGAACTATGAAATATTCCTAAAGCAATAAAAAAACCCACAAACCCTTAAAATTTCAAGTAGTTAAAATGAGGAAGTATTTAAAAGTCAGCATTTTGAACCAACCTTGAGGCTTTATAAAGGAGTGATAACATCAGTGGAGAAGGGAAGGTCAGTGGATGTCACCTATCTGGAATTCTGTAAGGACTCAGGCACAGCTCCCAACACTCCTCTCTAAACTGGAGAGGCACAGGTTTGGTGGTTGGATGGTGTAGTGGATGAGGAGCTGGTGAGATTGGTGACAAGAGATCCCTCAGGGGTCAGCACTGGGCTCAGTGCTGCTCAACACCATCAATGACACAGACTGGGATCAAGTGACTCTCAGCAGGTTTGCAGGTGACACCAAGCTGAGTGAGTGGTGTGGTTTGCCTTTCCCTGCTCTCCAGTGGAATCCACAACCCTCGTTGTGGTGCCAGCTATCCAATAAAAGCTGAGGAGAACATAGATATCAAACAGTAAACTATGTGTTTCTTAACTGGATTTAATGATTTTATTTTGTAAATCCTGAGTTTTCCCTAGTCAGAATTTTATGGTTTTATAAATTCTGTAGGGAAGCCACTCTTGCTCAGCTGATAAATATTTTAGGTTACATAAGACTGTTACTTATAAATATTAAAATATTTGAGTCAACACTTTTTAAAATGAAAACAGGTCCTGTCATTTGGGATATACAGAAAAACATAATATTTTTCTTCAACCTGATACTAAAAATTTCTAGACATAAACTCATATTTGAAAGTTAACTAAACATGTTTCCAATTTCCTTCTAAAGGAAGAGAACAAACAAGATATTTCAAACTTATCCAGAAATTCAGAAGACAAGTAACAGGAATACTTTTTTATCTCCATTACCATAAGGGCACTATGGAAAAATGCCACTTCATATTTCAACTGTAACATGTTTTCTTAAAAAATGCAGGTGTCTAAAGAGTCTCCCTAATCAGCATGGAATGCAAAACAACTTGTTTCTTTATTACCTCCTTAGATGGGAATGGTGATTATCATAATAAAAGATTAGAAGTATCAAGCCTTAAATCTCATTATTGCTACTATTCCCAGACACATTTCTGATTTTTCACTTTGCTCAGAGCACATTCCATAAAGCCCAGCTATAACCTGTTCATTTACACAACCAGCGCTATTGTGGGAACACAGGATTAAGCATTGAAATAAAATGCACCATAAATGGGATTCTTTCTTTTTTTTTAGCTCAGGATTGCTTTGAGAGTATAAGAAGCTTTGAGAGCTGTGTGTACACACAAGGGCAGTATGACTCCTAAAGTGCATGGAGTGTCCTGGCTCATCACTGCACTCAGTCCTGGAATTTGGACAGTCTTTCAGGGCACTCTTCAAACTGGGGGTTTGCACTTATGGGCCAACACCATAAACTGGTATGATTTCAAACCACATTATTCAATGCATACTCTGGAAAACAGAGACTCTTAAGGATAAGAGTGCAAAATCCCACTTCTTTTCAGACCCAGGGAAGTCCCCAGCAGGGCTGCCTGGAAAGCAGTGCCAGGAGCTAATCCTGAGTCCCCAGGCAGCCAGTGACTGAGGACAGTGCAGCTGGGCTGAGCTGGAGACATGCAGGGAAGTTTCAGTGCTCAGGCTCACACACCTCCACATCTAATGGGCCATTCATTCTTCAGGGGTGACTTGTTTCCAGAGGATAAATGTTCACTTATCTCCTGTGCCTCTGGGGGCTCTCTGATCACTGGCAGACTGTTGTGCCAAGGCAGGGTCACCCTTGCTGAGTAGAGAGGCTTCAAAGGGCTCCCATGGGGAAGGGATTTCACTGCTGATCCCTGCTTAGACTCATCTGAAGATTTTTTACTTGTACAAAGTGTTGGACCCTTAGAGATATTTTGGTCCTAGGTAATTAAGTCCAGAATTTGGTAAAAATCTGCTTTTAGTACTGCTCTCCTATTCTATGTAATTTCCCTAAGTGACTCTGCCAGCAAAGCATCCTTGTGGATCTAGCAGTTAGGCTTTTGGGTGCCCTAGGCATAAAGCAGACAGTTTTAAGGATTAAAAAGAGGATTAAAAATTTGAATATATATACCAACAGTGACAGCTGAGTAAAGCAATCATCTAAACTGTTTACAGCTCCTGTCCTTAGTACAGCATTCCAGTTCCCTATCTTCAGTGTTGGGGTGATAATACCACAGCAAACCTGATTGATGTTGCAGGTATGGGAGATGCTTTTATCCTGTATTGATGAAGGGAGGCATAAGACACTCATAGCCTGAGTCTCCAGCATGCACAGATTGCAAGAATGTGCTCTTTGTCTGCTTATTTCTGAACACACTGAAATATCAGTTTCATTTCACTGCCCAAATCTAAGGCTTTTCCAAAGTTTATAAAAATAAAAACATCAGTATCTAGAGAATCTTTATTTATTGGACAATCAACTTCAAATATTTTCAAGGGAAATCACTATTTCAGTATATACAAGCAAGTCTTGCAAACTGAAGCTATAAAACAACAGCAATGTGGTCTTAAAGCTTCCAAAAACTCTCCTAGAAAATGACATCTCTAATGAGCAGGCTATACCAATTGCCTAGGGTATATAAACATTTTCAGATGCATAAGAAGATGATATAAACAGATCTAGCATTAATAAATTCTCCCAATTTTTACACATCAGGAAGTCAGAGATAATGGGAAAATGATCCACGTTTTAGCCACTGGGGACCACCATGGGACAGATGCTAAAGTGTTTCAGGCAGTTTACAGACATGGATACTTGTGAGGGAGAAAGTTAGAATAACATCTTAGCTTACATGTTTACAGTTAATCTCCTTTTGAAGAGTTTTACTTGTGAAACAGCTATGAAATATATATAGTTCTAAAAGAAATTAGCTCCTAGGGGGATCCTCCATCTGCTGAAGTCAAAGGAAAATGATGTGCCTTTCCTTCAGTCATGATAGTTGTGTGACACACATCATATTGGATTTCAGAGTGGATAGTTTGATGACCCCTTATAAAAGCACTAATGGTGATTTAAGCTTGTAGAGAGTGCAGAAATAGAGGATTTAGCCCTCAGTCACATCCAAAATGAACTTGTCTCTCCCATCACTGCAGAGCTTGCACAGCAGCTGGGCTGAAGATACAGGTAGGAAACAACCCACTGCTGTAGGATAAAGCTGTGTTCATTCCAGCACAGATTGCCCACATGGGGGAGTAAAGTTTTTCTGCAATTGTCCCACTGGTCAGTTTTCCTTGTGCAGTTAAAGGTTTGAGATCAAGTTTTGGGGTTTCCCCCCCTCCAAATCTATACTTTGCTGGGTGAATGATTCAATATGTGAATTAAATCCAATGCAAGGAAAAAATGAAATGCAAGATGGTGTTCCTGGCAGTAATGTTTCTCTGGCTAAATGGGGTAATAAGTTCCTGAGAAAAAAGGTTGTGTTTCCCAATGGATATGTGTAGGTTTCTTACCCACATGGAAGTTTGTCTGCTGGAGAATATCTCACTTTAGAGCACCAGCATACAACTGTGGCACCACAGTAAGAACATCTCTGTGTGTTCCAGGCAGACGTGACCCTCCCTCCCTCCCTCCCTCTCAGTGCCCTCAGAAGCAAACAGGCATTGTCCCTCTGCAGAAATCTGAGTTCTAGGTCAGTCAGGAGATTATTGATACATTGGAAACCTGTCACTACCAGTTCAAAGACTTCTTCAGGCTTTTGCAACAAAAAAATCCCACTCTGGGATTTGCCTACGGACAAGAGAGGCAGTTTTGGTTCCTCATCTCTTGGACCAGTGTGTCCAGTCAGATTTGCAACTGGGAACCATTACTCAGGCATTGCTCCTAAGTATTCCTCCTACTCCAAAAAATCTTATCAGCATACATTTGAAAGTAGACTGCAAATATTAATTTCTTTGTCCTCTAGGCACTTCTGAAATGTCTAAGTTAATACTTCATGGAATGCTCTGCCCTTGTTTTTTCCAGGCTGATTTTATCCTACCGCAGCAGAGCAATGTTATCATAACAGGAGATAAAAGTCTCCATTGATTTACAAGGCTGGTGAGTGAAGAGCAGTAACATACAGAAAAAGCTGAAGGACTGTGAGATATGAATTAACAGCTTTCCATCTTTATGATTTTTAACCAGGCTATTAGATTTTCTTGTTGAGGAAAAGCTTCTTTATCACATGCAAAAAGAACGTTTTAACACAGCAAATTTATTTTTGAGGGGAACAAACTCACAACGTGGTACTGAAGAAAATGATTCTGAGAATCATTTTGATTTTGAACCAGACATTGCCACTGAGAATGGAATAAGATTTTTTGTTTTGTATCTCTTGAAAATGAATATACTTTCTAAGAAAGTGCAAGGTAAAAGAAGACAGGCACTAAACAGAAGTCCAGAGAGAGTATGCAGAACTGGTAGAAAATTTTCAAAGCAGATACAGAATGATTCCTCATCACAATAATCCTGCAGTGTAACCAGATAAATATCCAGTTTTCACATTTTGGAAAGCAAGTTGCCTCTTTTCACAAAATATTTAACCATTCATTATTTCAGATTTCTTTCTCCATGAGATGAAATAGTTGAAATTGCTTATTTCAGAAACTGGAGAAGAGTGGCCAAGAAAGACAATGAGACCTGAAGCCATGTTTCCAGAGGAAACAGCAAGCTAACAGATTAGGTGTAAAATCTTGTATAAGGTATTCTGGGGACTGGACCACAGCCTCTGTGGTCAAGTCCTAGATGGACAAAGTCACAAAGAAACGGGTTGGATCTCACAGCTGGCCCTGCTTTGAGTGGCAGGTTAGTCTAGATTGCCTTTTCCATTCTGAGCTATTTTATGACTCTATACACAATTCTCCATTTGCTAAAACCTGAATGAATGTTTTTCATCTTGACAGATTAAAGTTGTATGTTATGATTTTTTTTAACCACTGAAATTGTAGAAGCATTTTCTTAGTTGCCTCTCCAGTATCCATCCTTTTCCTAAGAAATCCTCTCCAGTTCCTGTTTTTGCTGGTAGCCAAACAATGTCCAAGACAACCTGCATGAAGTGACAGTCTCACTACCAGCAGTAATGGCCTAATTAATAGCAATAAAACTACTCAAGTCTACCTGCTGCATCTTGTCAAAAGCACAACCACTCTGCAGAGTGAAGACAGCTGGTTTTGGGAAACAGTGTAGGACTACTCACAGTAGGCTCATCTTTGATCTCCACAGGCAAAACAAAAAGCAAGGATTTCTTCATTCAAACTTAAATTGAACAGAAACAGATGAGCTCAGACTATGTATTTTTCAGCAGTAAATTACAACTTGCCAGTTGTGAGGGGACAGCCACAAATGCTCCTAAATGAGCAGAAGGAAACACAGTGTGGCTACATGCCTGGTTCTGCTCCTGCTAAAGGTGAAGGATAAAACTAGTTCTCTACAGTGAATTTGTGCCTCAGTGAGCAAAACAGATTTTTCAGCAATTTCAGAACTCAGGAAATTCAGGTGTTCAGAAACTACAGAGAAACAAGAAAGGATCTTAAGGTTTGCCTGTTCTTCATGAAAGGTCTGGATTTTACAATATGACTGAGTTTATCCAAACAAAAACGAGAACACTGCCCACAGAGCAACAGGCCTTGCTGAAACCAATGCCAGCAGAAACTCAGAGCTGCAGCTTCCATTGATGGGAGGAGAATGAAGCAATGCTCAAAGAAAGGAATCAGCTAAGGCAACAAAGAACTGCTCAACTTGCTTGGAATAGTAGTCTAATAGTATTATAACTCTTGAATATATTTGGTATGTTTTCTATTACTTGATTTGTATTAGGTGTAATTCCACTAAAAAGGTTTTTGCAAGACAAATGGGGAACCGAGTTACTTTTTAAGTGAGTTACTACAGGAGTTGCAGCTTAAGAAAACATAAAAATGAGCCAAATTTCCTAAATCTGTGCTGTGTTCTTCAGCTATTTACCAGTTCTTTCACATGATATCAAAATATTGTACTATTTCAGAATGTTAATTACCTTTTCTTGTCTCAGTATACATCCATTTAACACAAAGTATTTCTAAACCTAATCACTAGAGCTGAAGAGCACAGCAACAATAAATATCCATTATGATACTGCATTTTGTTTCAGACAACTGGCACTAAATTAATCAAAAAGGTCAGTGAAGGTCAGTGAGTGAAAAGCTTTTTGAAAAGCTGCAGTTGCAGCTTTTTTTCCATTTTGCTGGCTGTGCTTCAGCTGCTGCACAGCCTAAATCACTCCTGCCATGGGCTTGACTGTCCTGGTCCATGTGTCACTGAGAGGCTGAGGAGACCCAAATCACCTACTAAGTGTAATGACAGGTTAAAAAGGAAATTACTCTGACTGTTTGGATGAGTTGGTCTCCCTGCTGTTAACAATGAAGCTTTTACAATTACATTAACACCTTGCATCCATGGGGTTAAATTATTTTTGATAAAACTGATGATATAGGGAGAAAATATGATTTTTATTATGATATCTTCTTCTTTTTCTACTTCAAAAGGATTTTAAAGTATGACTGAAGTAATAAGAACAAGGGCTTAACTCCTGAGTCAACTATTTTGACTACTCTTCCCTAATTGTTAAAGTGAAATACAATGATGATGTGTTGTGAGTGATCACATTTATGTTCATGTGAATGCATTTATATAAACCCAAATACAACAACTTTTAATGCTGAATAACCTGTAGGCAATGGTTTTGGATGAGCTTTGAGCACAGCTGCATACCCACACACACAAAAAAAAAAATTATTTTCCCTACCTTTGGAGTTTGCTGCACCAGCTGCAGTTGAAACCAATCTGGGCAGTGACACAGGGACCACAGCTGGTAAACTGGAGACAAGCTGGGATGTAGATAAACACAAATTATTACATTAGTTTCATATATATTTCACATAAAAAGCACAAAAGAAGAATACATCTTCTGATAATATATATTTAGGAAGTCAACAGGTCCACACATGTCTAAAGCAAGACCCTGAACCCAGCCTATTACAATGCTTTGCACAATTGCATACACGAAAGTACATTTCATCTGTGGTATTCCAGTTTTATTACATTTGTAAATGTATTCCTACTTCCACATCTGTTATTCAGCTTCATTCCTAAATGTTTATCTTTTTCCTCAATATTAAGTACTTCCTTAAATCTCTTTCTTCCATGGCTCCACTGTTCTTTGGTGTTGCTAACATTTAGACACAAGCAGATAATAAGACTGAGAGAAAAATGTGCAAGAACTATAACTGAATTTAAAAAAAAAAAAGAAAAGTAGATGTTTCTACTCTTTTTACAGTAGTACAGCTGGCATTTTAAACCCCGAGATTTCTAAGCAATGTAGTTTTACCTTGGAAAAAAGAGCCAGATGAACTGCAAAATATTTGGAGCCATTTGTTTGGGGATATGCCTTTCTGATGTGATGCACAGGACGCAGAAGAATTCATGTTTGCATTGCAAGTATGAAAACTGTTATTTTTTTTTTTTCTTGAGGAAACACATTTAAAGGCAATATAATCATTCTTCTGAAAAAATGATTTGGCAGAAATTTCATTCAAAACCTACTGGGAGCTATATACCTATAAACTAACTTGAGATACATGAGGATGAACTGGAAAATGTATCATCCATATGGGAATCCAGGAGAGGATAAATGAATCTGTTTATGATTCCAAGTCCACAGATAAAACAAAATATTTGAAATTGTGTATGTGTTGCTGGGAGGGAGAGGGAGATAGATGCTTTCTAGATCTGGCTCCTGCTTATCTAATGTTTTACTTACTTGGAAGAGGTATCATTTCGACAGCTGAGAGATTGGTAATCTTTGACATCTGTAGCTCCACCCTGTGGTATTCATAAATTGTTCTTCTGCGGACATCTAACGGGAAAGAAAAAAAAAACAAATAACATTTTTGTGTTTTTCAGTCTTTAGATTGTGAAAAATAGTGGATGTAATGAATGCACACTGCTCCTCAGGTATACATATGGCAATATTTTTTCTCAAGAATATATTTTTAACTTTGAATAGCACAAAATAACATGTAAAGATAGATAGAGAATTTTTCAGTGGAGAAATGCTCGGAGCTGACAGAAAAGGTACTTCTCCTGGCAAAGAATTATGAAAATGCTGAGTATGCTCTCAAGCATCTTAGTCATTGATTTAGGCAGAACATTTAGAGAGTATACTGTCAGACATTTTAGGGTGTATTTTAAATGCTTGCTTTCATAAGACATTTTTCTCAGCTTACAGACTTGAGAGAAATGCTTTGTATGCTCACTTTGTCAGTTCTTGCCAAGATGTGCAAACAAAACTGATTTCATTGCTTAATCAGATTTGTTAGCTACAAGATGGCTCACATATAAGTGCACTAGAATATATTTTCATATTATAACATTATATTAAAGAAGACAATCTCCCTAAACAGCTCTTATGCATAATCTTTACACAGGCTGACTGCAGCTGAGTTTCTCAAAGCAGAAATTCAATATAGTCAATGTACTGTTCTAAAGGGCTTTGAACTCACAAGCAACTGTAAGACCCAAGCACAAGACAAACATGAAAAAATCACACACTACTTCCCAGAACAATATCCTATAATGTGTTCCAAAAATTACAGATTTTATGCATACAATTGCAATACAGACTGGCTGGCTTGTATATTTGAAAATGAAAAGTACAACCTGTAACACCAATCTGACACAAAATGATGGATTTCTGGTGTGCTGGTTTCAGATTTATGTTCTTTTTGAAGGTCTGCTAAACTAACTGAAATCAGAGCTAAATACAATCACTCATCCTCTGCAATCATTCCAGAGAGGAATTCAGGGTTACATGCAAAGGGATAACTGGTTACCCATGCCAATGACCAGTGTGAGTCCACATGTGACAAAAGAAAAGAGACTTGTAGACAGTCACAAACTCAGTCTTTGGAGGTCTTCTAAGCTGCCAGTCCCTTATGGATTAGGGCACACTTTGTTGCTTGAGGAAGCTTTTCTGCCCTCTCTTACCTCATTAGCTCTCAGGGACAAGTAGGCAGTGTCTCACTTTCCGACAATAATATTTCTATTTAGCTCCAAATCAGCACCATTGCCAACCACTTCTTGCAATTTATTTGAATCTTTGCTATGACTTCACCCTTCCTGATTGCAGAATTCTCTTTCAGTATGAAATGAACCTGTAATTGAACTAGTTTTATGTCTTACCTACAAAGTCATTCTGACTAATTAAAAGACAGATAAGGGAGGTGCCAAAGTTTACCCCAATAAATGCCTTAGCCATGTCCTTCAGACTTTATTGGACAGAAAGAGTTTTCAAGACCAAGCTAATTGTATGCTGGGATAGGGAGAAATCTCTTGCCAGCTGCAGGGGGTTTATGCTCACAGGATGGTCAGTCTCCTATCAGATTGATTGTATAATCAAATCATTGAAATGAGCTCCTGCCAGTGCTGAAGGCTGTAATTTGTTTCTGCAGAAATCTTTAACATTCCAATAAAAAAAAAGAAAAAAGAAAAAAAGAAAAAAAGGCAAGTGAATACATAAATTCAAATGCTAGGTGTTGACACACTTTATTCGAACTGCCCCTCATCAGTACTGGTACAGACTAGTATATCATAATCCTGTTAATGCTGAACCTTTCCTAACAGGCTCCTTACAGGGCTTACAAGAAATAAGGAGCTTCTGGCTTTCCAAAGACTCAGTAAGAATCAGAGATTCAGGGCACAGGGACTTTTTACCTCACCCAATGAATGAAATTTCTGAAAAACACTACTTTTAAGAGAATTAAGTATGTTATCTATATGTAAAATATTCTAATCATGCATATTTTTCAGCATGGCTGTTGATTTCATTAAATCCCACTGCCTGAAAGACTAAAATTTGATCTTTTTCTTCAGAAAGATGACTGTGTCAACCACAGATGGTGAATTTGCATATGAGGCATCTATCTAATGTAAGAAACTTAAGGACAGAGAGATATTTATACAGTCACCTTCTAACATCTTTCTATATACTTGCAGACAGGTGGTTGGAAACGTGAGCATTTAAATTTATCTGCCTGACCAGGCTAGAAAAACATGCAGGCCTAGATTATTTTGAAACTTTGACTTAAACATGCCAGGCTTAGATCCTCTAAATGCACTTTTCTCACCATATTTTTAATTATGAGCTGATTTTCCTTAACAGAATTAGTTAAAAAACTCAACAAGATAAACAGAAAAATGAATACACTTCCCCCATGCTTTCCCCCTAACCTCTTCACACATGTCTTCAAACCAGGACAGATGCTGCATTTCCTCAGGTGTAATTTATTCTTTGTCTTGTGCTGTCTATTTAGCTCTTTAACAAAAAAGTACTGGTACAGAATCACAAAGAACTTATGAGTCCATGTATACCTCAGTAGAAATCCTAACATGACAAGAGCTAGTGAAATAATTTGATGCAGTAACATAAATATTTAAGCATCATGTGCAGGTATTTTGCTAAAAAGAAATGTTACATCAAGTCTACCAGGGAAGAGAGGAAAGGAAAAGGACTTTGTATTCTTTTGAAGCACCATTCCTGGTTCTGAATTTCAGAAAATATGCATATATTCCTTTCCTGAATATTTCATGAAGATATTTTAAATTTCTACAAGTTTGGGTTTCTCAAACATAATTTTTAACTAAATGGCATAAGTTTTAATACATTTTCTAGTAATGGACTATATTTGTTTACACTTGGTTTAATTTACAGTATTGTCCAGAATGTTTTTTGTTTGTTTTCATGGCATGAACTTGTGCTATCTTTGAACACAGGCCAAAGGTGCAGTCCCAGCAGAAAAATCTGAAGAAAACACCAGCTACTTGAGGTTAGCACAAGCTCCTCATTGACTGAGAGAGATAACATGGGGGTCAGAAGGCCACTTGAAAAAATCTTTTCAATGGATTGGTAAATTATAGATGAGCAAGATTCTGCTGTGACAAAATAATTCTATGTAGTTTTATCACAGTAGCAGTAGACTAAGTAATGGAATATAAGTATTCTATGAAACAGAACTGCAAGAGTTGACTAAATGTGCTCAACAGGGAGAGTGCTCTGGAGAGGGAGCAGTGCCAGGAGAGCACCAATGATTTCTTAACATGTCTGAAAGGTCAGCAGTTCACAACAAACCATTCTAAATATGTGTCTGAGGGATGCATAATCTTTCTGTATCTTTTCCATTACATAATCACTTTTTCCTCATACCCCATTCCTCAGCTAAAACCTGCAATACAATGAAATGTGAAAATACTGGAGAAGCCATTCTGAGTTATTAAATCATATGTTCACACAAATAAAGACCTTTGTAAGTGAAAGATTTCTAGGGAATTTGGATTGGCCATATACCCAGAAATAACTGCTAAACAAGGCCATATATATTCACACAGCCATACTTTCACTTTTAAGTCTTGCTGGCTGTTAGAGAAAACACAAATGGTAAGAGGGTTCATTTGATTATGCAGAAGTCAATTTGAAGTAAACAATTTGTGAAACATATCCAAAAAGCTGCAAGCAATTTGTGGAAAATATAAAGCATAGAGAAGGGAGGGGCACAGCTGATGTGTTACACAGCCACTGACTTTGCTTGACAGGGACCTTATTTAACATCACTGGCTGAATAAATCCTGTCAGCCTGGTATATCTGGTTGCTGTCACCACAAAAGGTAAAGAAATCAGAATGTCAAAGCCTCTGTTATTTAACAGCATTATATTGCTAAAATTATCAATATTAACTAATTAATTCTTGAGGTACTGACACTGGGATCAAACACCAATGCCTGTAATCAAAACACCTCTACAACTGCTCCACTGAATATAACAAACACCTAAATCTAGATAAAAATTCAGATTCCCTAATTGTATTAATTTTATAATTCTCTTAAAAATTACTAAAAAAATCCTTTTAAACCTGGGAGCTGCACCTCAAAGATGTATCATCTGTGAACAAGCAAACCAGTGAAGTAGGCTCTGAAAATATCTTTATGAACAATGTATTAAGAGCTGTTCTGCCCCTATGCCCTGTGCCTACCACACATGATTTACATTGAAACTCTCTATATCCTTCTCCAAAACCTGCTGCCAGCTAAGGAGCTCCCAGTATAGGATCTAGGTGTGAAAAACTTGCCTTATTCCCTAATCCCAACATACACCAAACTGCCTCACTCTGAGATCAATCTGTGGCCGGTTATGAGAATATTTTAAACTTTGATCAACTTGTGCCAATCCTGGGAGTATTGTCTTGCTACCAGAGATCAACTTCCTGCTCCTGAGTCAGATATATAGTGCAAGGAGCCCAGCTGACTGGATAAACCCTTTGGACCAGCAGACAAACACGCAGGGCTGCAGTATCTGACTCTGTGGCTCTGTTACACCAGTGTAAAGAAGAATAAATACTATGATTTTAGAGTGGTAACTTTGTTATCCCATTTTGCACAGAGGTAAATGATAACACTGCCAGTAAGGCAGCAGGAAATCAGACTTTGTGATTTCCCAAGTGGTGCTGCACTTTTTTATAATAGATATCAGTGCATAAATGGCCAGTGGTCTTTTACCCTTCAGGAAGGTAATCCTGAGGTCCTTTCAGGAGCTTCACTGCTGTAAACAAGTGGTGAGACATCTTGAGCAAACATTTACAACATGCAGAGTTGTCACTTAATTATATGCTTGAGTTACACTACATATTGAGTGACACTAATTGCACTGAAACTGGAATATTACTAACACATAGCTCAGCTACAATTTCATTTCTGTTCACAGTGTTGTTGAATGATTTCAGTGTGATTAAATGTTAAGTTGTCAAGGCATGGATTTTGTAAAAGAGCTGCATCTAGCACAGTAGAGGCCAAAACCACAGAGAAGTATGTCTCATTGTGGAGAAAAACCTACTACCCATTATCTCGTGGTGCAAGACTGGAAATTCACTGTGTAGATCCCCTGAATCTGGCACTCTCTCATTTTGCCAGTGTTATTTCACGGTTTTTTGGAAAACAAGCACAATATGGGAAGGCTCTCTGGTGGGGTTTTTATTGCCAAAATACAAAAGTGAGCTGTAGGAAATGCTTTTTCACTTCTTCTTGCACAACAAAAAGCTAATTGAAAGACAATCGGGAAGGGCAGGGAAACAAAGGAGAGAAACAGTAACCCTGAAGGAAAGGAAAAGGGAAGAAAGATGGTTATGAAGTTAAAGAGAGCTCTTGGGATTCTGCAGAAGTGAGTGCAAAGAACTCCACGGGCAAGTGAAAGGAGGACCAAGAACAGAATAACAAGGATGGCACAGAAATAAACAAAAAAATGAAAGGGAACAGGTTAGAGAAGATGGGCAAGGAACAAAAGTCCTGAAGCAGTGAAGGTGTTTAAAAAGACTTGCTGGAGGAATATGTAAAGCTCCCAGCTTTGTCATCACCAGTTGTGTTTCTAGCTGGAAGACATCCATGAAACCTTCTCACTGTGTTTGTTACAAAAGGAAAAATAATTAGAGTGCAAGTGTTCAACCTGAAGAAGAATCAGGATAGGCACTCTAACTTACACACCATAAGCAGAGTTCCAGAGCCTAAAACTTCATTTGAATTACCTGGAAAGAGCTAAAACTTTTCCTCTGAAATTAATCAAAGGACTTATTTTGCCATTTTGCTGTCATATAAATCTCAGAATTATCAGGTTAACCTTAGTGTAGATCAGAAATTTACTTCCCTTAACACATTACCATTCATTCCAAAATACCTCTAGAGTATATACAGGCATATCTATATCTAGATATAAAATATAGAATAGTAGCTAATCTGCAATAATACAATTATAAGTGGAAAATGAAGAAATGGTCTATAAGCAAGAAGGAGTAGAAGATCAAGGAAATACATCAAACAAAAAACAGGCATTAAGCCACCTGCCAAAAATCTCCCATCTTCATGCTTTAACTCTTAAAAGATAAGGTGAACTAGTTTATGTGCCTGTATGCTTTCAGGGGCAGATAAAAGGGGTATTACTGAAAAGTCTTTTTATGAGGAAGTATATTAATAAAAATAGGTATAATATTCTCAAGTTCCTCCATTTAAAAAAGTTCTGAAAAGCATTCCTTTTAGCTCTTGGCTCTTCAAGAGGATACTTTTCAGCACTCATTAAAATGCACTTTTGAAATGAAATGGCTGATCAAAAAGCATGTTTTGCTCTCCTAGAACAAAATAGGTTTGCCTGGCTTTTGAACTCACTTTTCAGAAGTATTGAAAAAGTTATTACCAATCTTTTGGACAGTACATATGACAACAATGTGATAAATATTTAGCTCTAAACCTTCTGAAATTACTTGAATAAACTAGGTCTCCTATACTGAAATTTTAGAATACCAAGCATACGAAAGACACCAAAGATGTTCAGCATTTTTAAAAATTTAGGGGATATATTTGTTCAAACAGGCTTCTGTTGCACTTAGTGTCTATTTCCATTCCAAATGCACAATATATATGAAAAGAACTGACAGAGCTCAAACATGAAGCATTAGAGTTTGGGGTGGGTTATTTTTGTATTATTTGAGGGGGATGATTTTCGGCTTTTTTCTTTTTTAATAACTGGTCATGAGCATAAAGGGAGACTGGCTTTCTTTGATGGAAAAATCTTTGATAAAGTGGTAATGCAGAGTAGTAGTTATACTTCTTTGCCTTCTTTTGGGATAAACAACAATTTATGTTCTTCCACTGTCTTAAGAAGCCAACAAATAAAGTAAAATAACAATTCTATCCTATCACTTTTTCAGTAATTGACTAGAGCCATACTTGATTTAGTACCTCTGAAAAACAAGAATTCCAGAACATGCATATTTTAAGAGCATCTGATACTGGCTTTCTATGGGCCAACATTATTTACCTGTTCTGTCAAGGTGCTATTATATTGCCTGTATACATCAATATAAACCTATTGCACTGAGCATACAATTCAGCTTCAGGAAAATCTACAGTGAAATGATGGTTCCCTTGATTAATATTAGCTCTAGTGTAAGCTGCAATCTAGCAAAAATAATCATGAATTACCACTGTCCACAGAACCAGTAGTTAGGGGCAAAAGCAATGCATTGTAAACAGCAATACATTAATAATGCTCTCAAAACTGCTGTAGCAGTGGCACATTTTATACTCCTTACCCACATTATAGTCTCACTTCTGTTAGCAGAAAGTGTCATGTGGAAAAAAAATATAGATATGGTAAAACCAGAAGACTAGTAAGTAACTCTGCCTTCATCAAAACCAGTATTATTTAGTGGCAGTAAAACAAGGTGCTTGTCTGAAATATTTATACAAAAAGAAACATTCAGACTTGAATAAATACCCACATCTACCACAAATTTTCTATACAAAATATGTAAATCTAATACAAGTCCTTCACTGTTGTTCAATTATGGAGGCCTGCTGCCAAAAGATATCATCCCATTGCATCTCTTGGACAGAATTTCTCTGTGACTATTCTCATGAACTATTTGCATAAGCCAATCAACCTAATTTCCCCTGAATCCATATTTGGAGCTCTTACAAGCTGAAGATTCAGGAATACTCAGATGATTTGCTTGCAAATATCACCCATATTACTGAATTTTTTTGCCTAGTTTCCTTTGTTCTTAAACAATCAAAACCAATCCATGCAAACATAGGCACATCACAACTACCTATCATACTGCAGAAACAAATTTCTTGTCTCTTTAGTGAAATCTTGGCATCCTTCACACTACTCTGAGCTCACAAGTGACAAATAGTACTGGAATGTTCCATATTCCCCATGACAGGACACATAAGACATAGGATTGATGCTCCCTCATGGTAAAGACTGTTTTATATGTGATGAGGAGATAGGATGGGCTGAGAGGCCAATAGCACTTGCTTTATCAGTGTCAGCCCCATCTGCTGTCTGTCTTAAAGCTGGGCTGGATCAGGTTGGTCCTTGTGAGCACCACAGGTGTGCCAGAGTTCATTTTAGGAGATTACACCTGGGCTCAGACCTAGGAGGCTGGAGTTCATTTTAGGAGATTACACCTGGGCTCAGACCTACGAGGCTGGTTCAAGCTCAGCTCCTTCCACCCACAACCTGCCATTAGGACTTCATTAAAAACTGATCTTAGTAAATTTCTCCAAATATGTAAGTCAACCTGGTACACTTGAAGAGTGAGTGTATTCTCTAATGACTAAACAACCTCAAAGGGTTCTGTACACAGTACATTAAAGCTTGGAGAAAGTCACACTTGATTTTCCTACTATTTGTTTTCAGTGAAGCCATACAAAATATAAGTAAAGCCAGACAAAACTGAATGACACTTGCAGTACTGCTACCTTGACTATGTGAGCTCAAGATGTTATTTAATAACCACATCTCCTCTTCTCTCCTCTCACTAAAATGTGTACATAGATTTGAAGTATAGAATAAAGTATCAAGAGCTTCCAGCCTGGATATTTTGGGATAGAGACAGTTTTTCTGAACAGATTGCTTCATCTTTACTATGGATATAAAAGCATGTTCCAGATAAAGTATCTCATGGAAAACCAAATTGAGCCAATTGAGAGTTTAGTTTGACATTATTTGACTGGCCATTTAATTTTATTTACTTAATTTATCAGTTCAAAAGAAACAATGACAGGAAAAGCCATATTGGGAATTATCAAGCAAATAAAATTACACTTGAATTAACAAGATGAAATTAGCTAAGTGATTTGTTGTGCAGCTAATCATCCTTGATGAAATCAGCTTATACTAATTTCTCAGCCTCCAAACCATTAGCACCACTAAAATTCTACATACTGGGAATTTGCTGGATCCTGTGCACGACCACAAATGCATCTGAAAGTCCCACTTTCACTGGGTGGTTGGTTGAACTTATCTGTGTCACAGCAACAGGAATCTAAAAGACAAAACAGGAAGATATTATTGAGATATTGAACTAGAAAAAAACACTAAAAATAAAGAGCATTGCCAAAAAGAACACTTAACCAGTGTAACTTGAAAGTCCTAAATAAATATTTTATACAACTTAGCACAGTAGAATCAAGAATTTTTTTGAAGCTAGAAATTACCTCTTTTAATTTGTGTTTTATCTCAGTTTTCTTTGCATTGTTTTCACATGAACCCTTAGAGGTAGGGTTCAGTGACAAAGCAAAAAAGGGCAGTAATTTCCAGTAATTTATTTCCCTCAACAGAAGAAATTGTGGGATAATGTGCTAGAACACTCAAGCATGAGTAGGCAATACCTCCTATCCTCTGTTGAGCACAAAAACTGTGAAAGTTAAGCTTGGAGTGAACATTTTCAAACTTATGGCTCAGTTAACTTGCCCTGAAAACTGTGTGAATTGTTATCTGTAAAGAGCTCTGACAGAATGATAATAATATTTAATATGTTCTCAAATAGCAGGAAAACAGTGTTGTGGTAAACATGGAAAATTCCAGATGGTCAATTGCCAACATCTAGAGGAAGAAATAAAAATCTGTAGATGGTCATAGACCATTCCAACTTTACCTTACAGAGCTATTGATACTGGGTAAAATGGTTGCATGAAAACAAATGTCAGGTTTGATTCCATCCTTGGGACATGAGTGCAGCTTTGGCTGATAGATATAATAGAACTGAAATTTTTAAAGATGTTTGATTTAGTGGCATGTAGCATTTCTGCAATATTAATATAGTTAACTGGACTGACTGATCACAAAAAGCAGCCACCACTAAAGGAGCAGCTCAGACTGACAGTGTGTCTTTACAGCATTCAGAAGTTCTATCCAACACTGAGAAGGAAACATAAATTTGCTGCCTAGCAGTTCTCCAGATGGCACTAGCAGAGTAAAAATAATGAAATGCCTGGATCAATTAGCAAGGCTAGACGTTGCAAAAAATGCCAAGATATAATAGAGACAAAAAAGAGTTCAAGGTAGAGTTTGGGGACCATGGTGTAGAAAGCAGCAGTTCTGGAAGGAATCTCAGTACTGCAGTGAATGAACAACTCCAGCACTCAGAGGGAACATCTCAGCAAGAAAACTTATTTGATATGATATTTGGTTACACAAACAGTGAAATATAGCCTAGATGTGGGGTGACCATTTTACTTGCTCCTGAAAATTAGATCATTGATATATTACACAGATTTTGAGAGGACATATTTCCCAAAAAGATGCCAAAAAATTAAAAGAAGGAAGATTAAAATTGTCATAAAAACATTCTGTAAACTTCTCTGATTCTCAAATGCCATTAACAGAAGCGTTAAAATGTTCTATCCACTTGACTTTTGGGTGAAATACTGGAAAGCTGGTTAGATTACCACAAACAAGCACTATGACAGGCAGAAATTATTCAGGGGCTAAAGAGTCTTTTATTCTAGCACAGAAAGATATAACCACAAGTTGGAAACTTCAGGCAGGCACCTTAGGAGTAGAATAAGCCACAGCTTTCTATGAGCAATTATGACTTTCTGCCAGTTGCTGCTTTCAGATATCTTATATTTGGGTATCTTATTTTTCAAAGCTGCCCTTCAGTTAACCAGAAATTTCTAGGCTGAAGACAGATGGAATTGGATCAAGTGCAAGAAATTGAGATACAAGGTATTAGTTTATCCAACCCAATACCTTGCTCTGGCTTTACTTGTGTAAAACTACAAAAATTCTATAGTGGCCAGTATTTTTCCCACAGCAGACAAGTGCTGAAGGACAAGCCTGGTTATTCATCCAGTGACTGAGGATTCAGTTCTGTCTACATGACAATTAATAGCATGATTTCTGGCATTTGAGTTAAGCTTCAGTAGTTCTCCTTCTTCCAAAATACCTTTTAGTTTTCCCTTTTCCCAATTACACTGCTAAGTAAGTTCTGGTGAATTAAACATTGCCATAAATTTCCATTCCTTTTATTTAATTTAGTGACTGGTATTTTTGGGGTTCTTACATACAAGATTTGGTATAAAAAAAGGCTTGCAGCATGTTGTCAAAATGACAGGAAAAGGAGAACTTGCTTGGAAATACTCCTAGCTATATCAGCTTAAATTTGGTTTCTATCATCTGAGCTCTGATGCAGTTATTGGATAATATGACAGAAGAAGGCCAAAAGCCATATTTTCAAATTCTTGAAAATAAAAGACTCATTAAGTTCAGAAATAAGTCTATAAATTTCTGCAGCATGAAAGCTTAAACAAAACAAGGAAATTATTCATAGTCTCAGAATATTGGGAAGAAAAGCTTACATTAACTATCAAAAAAACTGTCTTAAAGGATTTTGAGGAGGATACTCTAGACAACCTATTTAGAGTTAAGTTAGAGAAAGCACTGATGAGGAAGAAAGAATAACTTTCTCTTCAGTTAGAGAGGAAACACAGCAGATGAAGAAAGGACACAAAGTGTATTTGGAATTGCCATTAGTAGGTGTGTGACAAAATATGCTGGCAAAACTGATGCCTTAATGCATAAATTGTGTCTGATGCATGAAAAGGATTATACTCAGTTGTATTGTGTGAATGTAAATCAGGAGAAGATACACTCTGATCTTCTCAAATAAGACTCCTTTCCTTTCTTTATTTTCTAATCCATTGCCTTTTCACATGTTTATTGTGAATTTTTGAATTACTGAAGAATTTGAATCTTTCCCTCAAAAATTATGAAAATAGAAAACAATTTCATTTTTGTTTGGTTTGGTTTGGTTTTCTTTTGTTTCTGGGAAGGAGTGATGAATTCTTGCAATACTAATGTCACAAGTGAGGGGTGTGGTTTATTTTCATTGTTTGCATTGTTTTTTTAAAATAAATTAATTTTCAGTACAACCTGGTTCAGACTTTGAAAGTTCCTGAAATTATGAATGACTCAGTCATATGTGGTACTAAAATAGGATGCAATAGCCAAGTTGAACAGAAAAATATATAGAAAAACTTCAGGAGAAATTAGAAAAATTTGAAGCAGAAATAACAACAGATTTTGCCAAAATCCCTGTAGTTATCAATACTCTGCTGCTGGGAATTCTGCTGAGAGCAAGGAACTTTCAGAATCTTTTCTAAAACAAATAAAGTAGTAGGGTCCAGTCTAATAGAAGCAGCAGCCAAAAGTTTGGATACCTGTTTTAAAAACAGGACTTAAAAGCAAGAGCTTCTGTAAGATAAAAAAAAAAAATTAATTAGTATAGTCAGCTCTTCAAACTGAAGACAGCCTGCGTGAAACAAGAACAGTAAAAGTAGAAGGTAATCCACAACCCTCTTATATAGAATACTCTTTGTTCTCCTGGAAAACTACAGTGTCATTATACCTGTATTTACAAAACCATATATTAATTTTCAAGGTGTGGAAAAAGAAACTGGTAATGTGTGTACTGAGTGCCATATCTCAGGTGAAATCTTTTGCAGTAGATGTCAAGATAAAATGAGCTTTTACCATATGCTGCCTGATTAGGCAACATTCCCTTTTGACAGAAAGCTTGTAATAAATACTAAAATAACTTATGGAAAATTACAGCAAAACATAGATAGCAAGCAGAGAGCTGCTGTTCTGGATTTCTCACCTGAATGGCAAGGTATGTCACAACAGGCTGACATGTTAAATAGTTGAGCAGAGAGCTAGGGACATGCAAGTGATTGCTAATGGTTGGCAAGGATTTTACAGCATTACCTTCACAGAAGAGCTTTTAGCTAAAATAATTCTAAACCATCTGTTAGCTCTACCACAGACAATGTGATCTTTTGAGTTGTACAAGTCACCAGTTTATGAATAAACCTCCCACACTAGCACTGAGACCATTATTGTCTACATTTTGCATAATGTACTTCAACAGTAAGGAGAAGGGCATTTAGAATTTATGCTGAATTCTATGTATCATTGGGATCTGTAATTTATACTTCTCAAATTTTATTTATCTAAACTGTGAGGTCATATCATAATCTTATTCTTCAAAAAAAGGATAAAATCATGGCCTCTAACCTTATTCTGAAGCAGGTGGTAAGCAGGATGCAATTACTGCCCCACTTCAAAACTAAGAGCCAGAGTATGTTGCAAAATAATAATTAGGAACACAATAATACTGTTCATATAGGGTTTTTATTGCCAGTTTCCTAAGTAGTAATTAATTAGTCCACAGGCTAAACTGCATGAAAATCAGGAATTTTAATCTTTGTAAACTGACCACCTCAAAAATCAAGGATCATTTCCACATCCAAATTTTTGACAACAATAAAAGAAGCAAAGAAATGTCAAGTATGTACAATGCAGACAGAATATCCATTCACATTATGGGATTTTTAAAATGTCTTTTTTGTTTTTTTTGTTTTTTTGTGGTTTTGGGTTTTTTCGGGTTTTTTAAAATTATTGTTTGTTTGGAGTTTTTTATTGGTTTTTAATTTTTTTTAATTATTTTTTTAGTTTTCAAGAAATAATAGCAAGGTTTAAATTCTTGTTACTGAAAACTGAGCATTTTCCTCCATGCCTAGCAGGGGTCATCAATTTTAATTTAAGTGTTAGCACTTAATAATTTTCATTCAATTCTGTCTCCTCTTTAGAATATAAATTTATTCTACTAAAAACCACTTTTAGAATTATTTTCCAAACTCACATATTAGGCAATTTTGAGCAAATATTTTAACTTTAATAATGGTTTCTGAATGACTACATAAATACAAAGTCATTACTCTTTTAATGAACAAAGATAGCCTTCTCCAATGATATTAAGAAAAATATCCTAAACAATTAACAAGGCCTATGGAACCTTTGCCTAATTTGTTCTGTATTAATCATGGACAAAAAAAGAATCCAAATATTACACTAAGGAACATTAGCTCTAAGCATTAATGGGGAAAGAATATAGAATACTTATTTTGTTTAATAAGAAGGAAACTCTTGAGAATTGAACTTCGGGGAAATTTGGAACACAAGAAATGAGCATTCACTACTAATACATAAAAAGTATGTCTTTGCCAAAACTCTTTATTCCTGTGTTCTGCTGGCTAGTTTGCACTCTAAGGTATTTCATATGTAGTAGGGGTACATCAGTAAAATTTTCATGCCAGCTGATGTTTCCTGACATATTGACCATTTGCCAGAATACTAAGAGTTGGGGCAAGCAAATTGATATTTAAAATGGAAAATGCATGCACTGTAAACAAATTAAGTTGCTAAAGAAATAAATATTTTACTTTGCTATAGGTCCTTGTTATATTTAGAATTGTTTTCATATTTTGAAAATTTGACTGTACAGCTCTTTCTCCTAATAATTAACTCTTCTGAAAGATATTCTGATGTCTCCATATTTGTCTTTTCTGATGGTTCTGCTCCTTTTCTATTTGTTTTTTAATTTTTGGATGAAAATTGTAAATTTCAGGTTGCTTTCTATTGAAGGAAAGAGAATGCAGAAGATTGGGCAGAGAAACTCCTTTGATATTCAACGAACCTCCACCAGGATCCTGTCTTGGTGGTCAATACCAGGTTTATGAGGTAGCAAACCTAATTTGGGAGCAAGAAGAATGTGAAAAAGGGACTCTCAAACTGTTTGAATAAATAAGAAATAAAAGTTCTTTAGACAAAAGACCCTAGTTGTATCTGCTTTGAATGTATAATCACAATTATTTTAAAGGTAGACCCTTCTAGATAAACACCACTAATACACTAATACAGAGCCCCTGTGGGATGCTTGATGGAGCTACTGGCAACCTGCTTGCTGTATTTCCTACACGGTGCTGCAGCCTGCAGACTTTCAATGACAATGCCATGAACACCTCTCAGATTTGCCACACATCACTGTCATTTCTGATGAACTGTGAAGTTAGAATAAAACGACATCAAAAAGACAGTAGAAATCTTGTGCAACTTTTAGTCATGCTAGTGAGCACTTACACAGGCAATCTGACTGGAGTTAATGGGGCACCTGGCTCAGCAGCAAGGGAGATGGCTCCAGGCAGGACTTCCTCAGAAAGCAATGGATTCAGCACTGGAAAGTAAATAAACTCCTAGCCAGGCTTATAAGCACTTATAAGCACCAAGTTTAAAATGACAAGTGATATAGTTGTTCTTTTCAGACAACTTGTGTCTGATCAGTGATTGGGAATTTTATTTAATTTTCCTCATTTAAGTGAAAAGCTGAGGTAGTGGTAATGGGGTAAAGGCTGCAAATAGAGAGTGTAGTTGTCTGGAAAGCTCAGCCTTAAAACCTATTCCCCAAGTAATTCTGATGGAATATACGAGCTGTAACTTTCTAAAATATTTAGAAAAATATTTTGTCAATAGATTACAGATAACTAATACATTGTTATTACCACTTAAATAAAACCTCTTTCCTTAGTTACGTGTAATAGCTTTAAAGTAATGTTTGGTAATTCCATTCAGGACAGGAATAACTTATGAGAGGGGATGAGTTCAAAGATTCAGCAGTAGCAAAAAGCACATTATTCCATTCGCAAATTCCAGGTTTCTGTCTCAAGATTAATGAAAAGAACATTAATAACTCCTACCCACAAAAGCAATGTGGCTTTGGAGGAAGCTTCCAGTAGTGTAATGAGAGCAAGCAGCCTGTGCACTGTAGCTCAGAAATTGTTTATCCACAGATTAGGTGTCATACTTCCCTGCAGTTCTAGGAGCCACTTGTGGTAAAGGAGTGGCCCATTTACTCCTGTTTTCCTAAACAAATGTTTTCTACTACTTGACACACTGCATCCTCATTTTCTTTTGTGCAAAATGTATGTGAGATAATTTCAATTTAGAGCAGCAACTTCTATCACCCCATTAGATCCATTTTGCATAGGGCTGGATAGTAACAGAGTGTGCAGTGCATCTCATAACCAGGAATAGAAGTTTCCTGAAAATGTCACCATTTTAATGTCAGAATGAGTATAGTTCTTGATAAATTTATCTTAAAACTAGTATCTGTCCCTACCTCTCTAGGTCTTGAAGGCAGGAAATTTTCAGCAGCCTTTAGAAGTTTTTGCTTTGCTTTAAAAAGTTTTCAACAGGAGATAACCAAAGCTTTTAGTGCACACTCCTTTGATCGAGTACAATGGAGCTCCATTGTCCTAAGCAGAGTAAAGCTTACATGAAGTCAGATTCAAAATGCAAATAAACTGCATTTTCATAGATGAAGACTGTAACCTGCACCTAACATTCTTAAAAAAAAACAACCAACAAACCAAGGAGACCTCTCATCAGCATGTCTTTTACAAGAAAAGGAAAGCCATGTACATGGGCATACCAGAAGTTTCTGGTTTCTACAATATGATCCAGTAAGAACATCTTGCAGAATCCTTTTCCAAGCTGCAAAGACATCTGTTTTAAGTGAAGGTATGACTGCTGCTAGTAGAAAAAGCCAGATCCTGTCTAGTTTCCTAGTGAACAGCAGAGGAGTGTTATTATTTCTGCTTCATTAAAGGTGCACAGCTACAACACAGGCACAAAAAATGAGCCTGAAGGCTTACAAGTGCTTTATAGCAGAGAGAGAAGAGAAAAAGAGATTTTTCCATGTCTGGACAGTTGGTTGTATCACTGATTAGTTTCTTACCATAAAGAGGATAACTGAGAGTTGCATTTTGAAGAGAAAGTCACAGTTTGCATGCCCAAACAGATTAAAATAACAAAACCAAACAGAACAAAAACCCAAAACCAAGCAGAACCAAAAAAGAATCAAAAAGGAAGAAATTATTTTGTTCCTAGAGATTTAAGCTTGTCTACTTTCTGGTTATTTGCATGAATCAGAGAATCATAGAATCCCAGACTGAAAGGGGACCTCAAGTATCACCTGCTTCAAGCTCTCTTGGCAAAAGCACTGAAATTCAACTAGACAGATCTCTAGCTGCTCTAGAAAAAAAATCACTCAAAGCAACAACTGGAATTCTGAAACATTTGGGGAATGTACAAGAGCTCATTTAAAACAACATATTGGTGCTATGAAGGCAAACCAAATGGCCTCAATCTAAGCAATTTTATCACCAAACAGATGGAAAACCTCAGAGCTAGCAATACAAACCAGTTATTTCTTGTTTCATATATATGAACTTAGAAATATGTGCATTGCCAAAAAACTACAGCTGCAGGAAATAGGTGACCTTTCAACAATAACCATTGATTCTAGAGTATTTTGAAAGAGGTCAAAATTGGGTAAACTAATTGAAAAAATTACATCCTATCTTTCAAAACCCAAGGGAAATTTACCAAAAACCCCAGGAATTTACTTAACATCTAACACTCACAAGCATCCAAAAAAAGCCCAGTCGAAATCCAGAATTAGTACATTTGTTTCATGTTGATGTTTTTAAAGTCAATTATATGAACATCACTTTAACAATAATATATAATTTTCATCAAAACGGTGATCTTATAAGCAGTATAAAGAAATGAACTTTCAAATATCTTCCCCCCCCCAAAAAAAATGTAGGGAAATTCCTGACATGTATAAAGTATTTTTTCCAGTTAAATGACAATTCTTTGACCCAACTTACTTCTTTGTAGCCGAAAATGATACGCCCATCATTGAGCAGTGTGGCCTGAAAAGTGAAACTCCCCAGGTTGTAATTATCCTGCAGATGTACATGGTCCCACTGGACAACTAGTGCCGTGCCTGTGAACCCCAGAGTGGGGGTAGAGAGGCAAAAGGAAGAAAAAAATATGAGAAATATATTAACTGACTGTAGGAAAAGTACTTCACTTGAAACAAGAACAGTGAGTGTCTTTTTAGCAACTTTTAGACCCACACCTTGAAATGCCAAGATATCACAAACACCAGTTGGAACTGAAATCCTGTTAAATGTAGACATCCCAGTGCCACACAAGCACCTCAACTACTGCTAAAGCAAGAATGGTCAAGTAACTTGTTTGAAATTGCACAAGAAATCAACAACCACTAAAGGTAGGATCCAGTAGTTCAGGTGTGCTTCCATTACCACTTTTCTGCAGTGGCATTCTTTACTCTATATACATAAATCCTGATGACTGAAATGTGAATAGTGTTCCTTGCTTAGTATAATATTTCAAGAATTCAGACGTTTCATTAACTTTGCATTAATTAAATAGTTTTGGTTTTTTTTTCTTGCATGGTGCAAGCTCTTGCTGAGGTTCTGCAAATTGAAAAATATTAGGTGTTGGCAATAAATAAATGTAGTTTAAATCAAGCTCTCTAGGAATACAGAAGGGGTAAATATTGAGGCTGGTATGCAGAGACTTAGTTGCAAGAGCCTTTTTAATATTCACAGGAGTTCACTAGCTGAAGATGCACTTAACACACTAAAAATATTTCTCAAGCAACTTGCACACCCTGTGAGCATGTTTTATAGATGTTGGCACACTTATCACCAAAACTGTGTTTACTGAAAAGAATATTTTCATCTTTACATGCCTTCCTCAAAAACTTCTCTTTTTGGCAGCAATGAGAGTTGTGTGCTTTGATTAAGACTTTAATTTTCCTTCTTCCTAGAATATTCATGATGGGTCAGTACATATTCAGCTCAATATATTTTGTATATATCCCTGAAAAATCTTTTGTTATGGATCTGTGCTGCAGCTGTCATGAAAACCTCTTGACAGGCGTTGTCATGAAACTATGAGCATGCAAATTTTGGGTCCACCAAGACCAACACATTATTGTCCCTTGTGTGTTTCTGTATAGTAAATTCTCATTAATTGTGCACACAGCGCATTTTTTCCTTTGTGACCACATTCATTACCTACTTTCTGAATATTTATTTGATTGCATAAAATTTTATTTTAAATGTAAATTAGGTTCTAAAGTTGTTTGAGCAGAATTAGCCAGAATTTCTTCTAGCCAGTGACTGAGTACTTCAGATGTGCACCTCAGAACCCCAAGCTAAAATGGAAATCCGTTGCCATCCAAACTGTCATCTCATTCCAGAGGCTCATATGTAGATTTGTGTGTACCTAAGTTCCTTGCAGGTAGCTCCACCAGTGAGACTTTGATGGATCCCCACACTCTGTGCTTTCCCACTACAGATGCTGCTTTATGGCAGAGCACTTACTCATGGGCACAAAGCACAGATGAGTAAGAAGTGAGGTGCTGAAGGTACAATCTGCTCAGTTCCTTTTTACTGTGTTAAGATAGAAAATTCTTTGTTCTAAAGCCCATGGAGCTCAAAAGATGATGCATTACACATGAGGAGGAATCCAAAATCTCAAAGAACTGTTCAACCTCATAAGGAAAGCCATGTGATACAGCCTGGTACACCTGGGGTGAGGACTGGAATTCAGGACTATCATGGGAATTAGCAACATCTTCTCCAGAATCCTCAGATTCCGTAAGTAAAGATGACAAATTTCTGGCCATAATGTTAAATAATTTACAATGTGAAAATTATATCTTCTGTTTCAAAATTTTTCATGGAAGAAGTAGGATTTTCTTATGTAAGTATTTTATTAGATTTTTAACAAAAACATTGCAATGACTGGATTGTAAGGAAAGGTTATGACTAGATTAAAAGATATAGAATACATTTTGATAACTGATCTAACAAATAAAAAATACTATTGGAAATAGAAAATGTTTTTGAACCTATTGTCAATTTTTGCTTCAATTCACTATAAAAAAAGATTCATAAAATAGCATAGGTGTATTCAGGACAATCTAGAAGTCATGAGTCTCATGATATTAAATCATAATACTAAATTCTAAGTTTTAACTGCCACTGTAGTTGATCACTAAAGGCCTGAGGTAAAGCACCAGATGCCTTTTAACCACTTAAGCTATGATTCTAAAATATTGATTATAACCGACTTCAAGAGAAAAATATCCACACATTCAAGGGCTTTGAAACTTCTCACAGAGTTTCAAGTACAGCACTGCAGGTTGCTTTTTCCTCTTTCAATCTTTTTTACAAGGAACTGTTGAGAACTCGTGGTGTAGATGAGTGTATTGGATTCCAATTCTGGGACTCCATGAACACTTAGTCATTGACAGGTTTATTAACCTTATCCCTGCCCTACTTCTGTGTATTCTTGCTATTGCACTCCACAAATGCTATTTTCATTTTAGGTAGTGGGCAGATGGTATTCACTATATATACTTTGAAGTAATGGGAATTTACACTGTTATATAAGAGAGATTTTTCCCTTTTAAAACTGATAAAATGCATTGCTAGTTTGAGTTTATGTACTTCAGCATCCAGATTACATCTGCTCGATTAAGAAAAGACATTAATGAATCTTTACTGTGTTCTAAATTCAGAACTGTTTATAGATGTCTATTCACATGCTCTATACAGCCTCTAATTAAAAACAAAAAAAAATACTTTAAAAATCCTCAGTGTTTCTTTCAAAGATAATTATTTAGGAAAATAAGAAAAGCGAAGCAATACAAATTTATTTATCAAGGACTGCTACATACCATTATCAAAGTATCTGACTGTTGAATTTCTTGACACACTGGGGTCAAAATTTGCCATTAAGGGTGCAATATATTGAGTAGCTGTTAGCATTCGATGCACAACTTCTCCAGTATATATGAAACCTACAATAAAAAAAGACCATTTAAATAAATTCTGAGAAGATTTAATAGAATGGCAGGTTGAATTAGGCATTGCCAGAGCATTAAAGGGTCATCTGAGAGAAATTAATCCCACCACAAATTTTATAGTGAATTAAATAAGTGCTAAAATTTCAGAAAAACATCTGTGATGGCTGCCAGAAAAACAAGATCCAAAATGTATAATGGAACAAATAGTTCAAGAAGTTTTTTTACAGAAATAAAAGCAGTGAAAACTCAAGGAAGAATAACTCCAGTTTAGGGCAAAATGCAAATATGTGGCACTATGAAAATAAGCCATTTACCACCAGGCATACTCCACAGTGCTTTCTTCCATACTTTCCAAAAAATCTGCAATTTGTTTTGCTTATGTAATTTGTGACCACTTTTAAAGTTAGTCTAATCCTTTTTCATATTTCTAGAGACAAGAGTAAGGGACTATTTCAGACCAGAGGTGACAACCTTTAAAAAAAAGTCAGATGAAAGTGGAACAGATAGAACCTTTTCAGGTTTATAAGGCAAGTAACATTTCTACCACATTCTCTGCTGTGTCAGGTCTCACTAGTATGTCCTATTCATCCCAGAATCGACAGTACTCCTCAGATCAATAGTGAGCTTCTTTCCTCTGAAGTGCTCATCCAAAACCTCTTACTGCTTTGGAATTGGAGTCCTTCCTTTGAAAGAAGACCAGGCATGTATGGTGAATCCAGTAATGCTGCAGTTTTCTCCAAAGCAAAAACCAGTGTATTCTAATGGCAAGGACCTTCTTCTATTTTAAAGAATCAATGGTCTACAAATAAACCAGCGTTGTTTAGGTTTGCCAACTCCACTTCAACTGGCTAATGGAACTAATTATTTTAAGTGCCCCAGATGAAAGCTTGATTTAAAAACTCTAGAATGAGTTTTTTTGTTATCCCTTGCTTTTAAGTTGATTTGAGCTACATGCAGATCTTCCAAACTGACGTTTGCATATTACCTCTCCTTCTAGAGTGTTTAACAGAGGGTTCTTATGATGTTTTTGCTTTTTTCTACTTCTATGGATTCAGCAAACATCTCAACAACAAGAATAATATTAGAACTGAAAATTTTCTAACATGAAAAATGTTATTAGAAAGACATATCAAAGAAATGTAATTATTTACTGGAAAATTATAGTATTATCTTCAACACTAATTATGCTGGTTTATGTTTCCTTTTCCATCTTCAATCATATCGAGAGTCTCTCTTCCTCTGCAAAACCTTTCAGTGCCAAGCCCAGGAGTTCCTTTCTTCTTACATTTAATATCATGGGAATACAACATGTGATGAGGAGCCTATAAATGTAACTCTAAAACATGACTGTGAAATTCCAGAACCAAATATGAACTTGATCAAAACCACTGTTAATGTATAGTATTAAAAACTATTAATGTGCAACCTCACTTTCTTAACAATATCTCCATCCTAAACATTGTGGGATGAGAAGGTTCATTAACAGACTTGTTGATATGATATAGGAAATCTCTGAGAGCATGAAAAAAGTAAGTTTCTGGAGTGCTTTAAGCATCCTTCTACTCCTGAACTCTCTTGAAATACATAGTTAAATGCTTGACAACTGCTCATGGAACTAGTTCTAGAAGTCATAAGATTCTATAAGCAAACAGACAAACAAACAAGGTGGTTGGTTCTCTGGAGTAGTTTTCCTGCATGGCTTCTTATAGATAACATCTTTTTCTGTGAAGTCATGTGGTGGTGATAGGGGACCTAAGAAAAAGTCAAGTGTGGGGAAAATACAACAAAAGATTCAGTTGCAAAGATTTGGCATCTGACAAAGGGGAGATCTAGGAACTGAGATGTTTTTTCTTCATTTAAAACATATCTAGGTACTCACAAGGTACACTATTTTAATTTTTTTTTTTTTAGGGGGCAGATTCCTCCAATTGAATATCTAAGTACCACTTTTCTCTTCTGTTAATTGTTAGGGAGAGAGAAACAACAGTTTAGAAAGAGAATTTGCCCACACATATTTACAAGTCATTTATAATTATGTGAGCTTTCCAAATATACAAGTCTGGCACATTTTACTCTATTACTTATTTTAGGATGGCCAACTACCTTGTCAAAGTATAGTCCCTGAAAGGCATTTTCACTATTTCCTGCTTATTATTGTTTCTTTCAAAAATGTCATTCCCTTGATAAATAATCCCTTATGCTTATTTAGACATTTTAAATATGTATTATTATACAGAAGCATATTTCATATTATGTGCTGCTAACTATCCCTGTAGACATGTGCACACATATTTTAACACATTTGTGGGTAGGTCTATAACCTTGAAATCATTTCTCAAAAATATTTTGAAGACAATACAAACAAAACCTTTGAATCCATATTCATACATTATAATTAGCCTTAACAGGTCAGAAGTTATTCATCCCTTGCACAAGCATCCTACACTTACAGAGTTTCCTTTTCATTCTTTCATCTCATTTACAGTATGTCACCCTTATAACTAATAATGAGGCAGATACAATAGGAAAAGGAAGGACTTAATTGTGCTGGAACATTTAACTAAGTAAATCAGCCCAAGTAATTAGTAACCACAGAACGTATCTCGAAGGGTTTGCCGGATGCAGCTCCACTATAGACAAAAATGGAAAGCAGGAGGTGGGTGATAGCTGGAAGGAGGCAGGCCTTGCATGAAGATCATTCTAATGAGAACTCCAGTCATGCATTGGAACAACTTGAAAAGGAACACAAAGTCATTTCAAATCATCCCAGAGATTCAAAAGATGAAGCCACCATCGACCATGGACATTTTATCATTGCAACTATGACTTTAAAAGAGCAGCAAATGTAAAATTAACTTCTGGAATGGATTTCTGCAGAAAATTGGCTTATGTTATCTGTGACCTAATTTTCTGACAATGCTAAATGCTCATGGTTGATTCATTTAGTCAAGGAAGAATTTTTCAGACCTGCAATTTCCTGAACCACTTAATCTCTCCTTTGTGGGAGGCATTGGTAGAGCTCTTTTCCAAAACTCTCCACAAGCACTATACCTAGAAGCATAATATGCTCCTAAATACTGAAATGAAGACAAATAGGGAAAAGTGTTCAGCATTTTTTAAGTTTAATATGTACATATAAATTTAGCTAAAACTAAGGCTGAACTAATACTAAAACCACTTGTAAATCAAGAAGAGTATACCTCTAGTTCTCACAATGTACAAATTTCCACTCACACAAGCAGGGAAAAATAATATGTAAAGCCATTTAAGCATGAAAGCACAGTCCCACTTGATGTAGACCCTGACTTGATTTAAAAGTACATTTTATGCCTGAATTTACCCATTCCAAAATATGCTTATCTGTTGTGTGTAACATATCAAGCTTACAAAGAAAATTTAATGTACAAGGTTACAACACCCTGCACATCAGATTTCTGTGATTTCCTTTTTTATATTCTTAGCTGTGCACAAACTCAGTATCACTTAGAAAGTTTTTTGACAATATTTGCCAACAGAATGACAAAATATAGTTTCAAGGCAGCACAGGCAATGAGTCCTCTGAAGTGTGTCTAAAGAGATGGTAGGATATGGGATATGCAGACAACAACAACAAAAAAGAATGATCTAGGTTGATAACCATCTTCTAAGCTGCCTGGTGACTAGCTTGTAAGATAAACCCTTTTCTTTCTCTGTGGTGGGTTGACTTTTGCCATCTGCCCCATGTCCACCCACATGCTCTCTCACAGCCCTTCCTCAACAGGACAAAGGGACTAAATAAAATGAAAAAATGTGTTTGTCCAGACATAAACAAGAGAACACTTGCCAATTGCTGTCATGGGCAAGAAAGAACTGACTTGGGAAAAGTTAATTTAGTTTGCTGCCTGATAAAATAGGTTTGCATAGTGAGAAAGACAGATTAAAACACCTTCCCTCCACCCTCCCTTTTTCCCAGGCTTAGTTAGTGTCACTCCTTTATTCCCAATTCTTCTACCTCCTCCTCCCCACTGAGCAGTGCAGGGGGATGGGGAATGTGACTTATGGTTAGTTCATGACACTTCATCTGTGTCAGTCCTTTTTCCTCTCATTTTTTTACTAACCCACTATAGATCTTTCCCATGGTGTGCAGTTCTTTAGGATAAACCTGCTCCATCGTGAGAACTCCACAGCCCATGGTTCCTCCAGGACATTTCCACCTCTCCAGTGTGGGGTTCCTCCACAGGCTGCAGCGTGGGTATCTGGGTTCATTGCAGCTCTTCCGTGGTCTGTGAGGAAATACCTGCTCCAGCCTGCTCTCCTTTACAGGCTTTGCTGCCTGGATGTCATTGCATACTACTGGGAACCAGGGAAAAAGCAGCCTTGAAGCCTTGCCTTTCTCAGCCTTCGCAAAGGATAAGAAATTACAACAACGATTATGCACCTGCAGGGTGAGTGAGAGCCATGTGAGTGTCTGGTGATGCTTTGCAGAAAGCATGTTTTCAAAGAGGTGTTGCTTTCTTTGACCAGTGAGTCTTTTCTACTTTGTTTTTCACGTACTACCCTATAAAGTGTATTGTTTCTTTAAATAAAGCTCTCTTCTCTTTTCTTCTCCATTGCACGAGGAACTATGTTGCATTATCCTTTTCACCACTCACCTATAGCCTAAAGTGCAACACCTGGACAACCTCCTCCCTCTTCCTTTCTCTCTTTGGTGTTCACAGTGTTTTTATCCATGCTTTTTGCCTCACTCCTGACACTGAAATGCCACATTTTTACCCTTTCTTAAATAAGCTCCCTAGAAGTGCCACCAGGGTGGTTCATGGGCTCAGCTGTCCCCTGCATCACTATGATTGCATGGGTTCTGTGTCTGGTAAGGACCAGCCCCCACCTCCTTCCATAGAGGCAGTCACCCTATAACCTAAACATTACCACAACTCCTACTGCAACCTAAAACTTAACTCAGCATTTGGATTGTTTTATATACATCATATTTTTATTTTGTATATCAACTATTTTCACCTAATATGCAAAATAATAACATTATTTACCTGAATTACTGGAATTTGCTTGTTAAGAGTTTTTAATTTATTGGGGGGTTTTTTGGTTTTTTGGTTTTTTGTTTTTTTTAGTTTAGTGATTTTCTGCTAGAAGAAAGGTTGAAAGTTGCAGTTGAATCAGCACTTAATGTGCTGTAATGAGGTCTCACCCTCAGTAATTGTTAGCTGTTGGCCCAGGTCAGGTTATTCACATGATATATTATATTTTGCCTTCTGAAAAGGAAATAATGCTCTGGCAAAAAGAAAATGAGAGAGAAAAAGAACCATTGTGTTTGTTGGTGCTAAATAACTGCAGTGAAATAAGTTGATCTGAAATAGCAGTAACAGTAAAAACCTGATGAATCTATTCTGGTTTCTGGAAATAAACTACACAAGAGACATTTACATCCAATGGAAAGATGGCAAGAGATGGGGAAATAAAACACCAGGAGTATTGTTGCTCATGTATTTATTTGGTGAAGCTGAAAAATATTGCATAGGCAATATCTCACAAAATTTTACACTGTATCTTTTTCAACTGTGCTGAAATGTGCTTTCACTGTGCTTTTCTGATATTTCTCCACCAACTATTTCTTTATAAAGCAAATTCATGAATATGTTATGCTATTAAGCCCCTAAAATACATTGGAATGCTGAATTCTAGAAACAGATAATGCAATTTACTTTCACGCCTTGTCCTATATAGCCATATTAATTTTTCTTTGATATTTCAGTGAAGTAAGCTTTAAGTAATGTCATTTATCCCCAGATGGCTAATTTATTGTTATGTCTGTAGAAGACTGTTATCATCACTATAATTGCATGAAGATTACAGTGTAATTAAACAAAAGGATAACAGCAACTCCAGATCCCTCAGACAATCCATGAAAGTTAAATACCTTAATGAGCTTTCAAGATCAGTGTAAAATGAACCAACGTCTCATACTATTTTATGATTTTTTTCTAGCCTTCTGGGAAAAATGAATTAGAGAGAGATTATACATATTTTTTTACTTTGCTTTTTGCTTGACTAGATTGACTGTCTAACCCATTTCTTCTTCTGGCCTGAAAAGTGGGCTATCTGAAAGCTAAACCCCAGAAGGCATGAGCATAACTGTTTTTCTTAATTGCATAACCTTACAAGGGTTTCTTGTGAATCTGTGCATGAGGGTAAAAATAAAGGCTACCCACAATTCTCATACTCTTCTCTGTACTACTGTGTTATCTTATGTAGATATTTAAAGGCCAGAAAATTAGTTTTTCACCATTATTTTTCCTGCTGCTTTGTTAGTACTTAAAGCAACCATTTTCTGGAAAATTTGGGAATGTGCAATGTATGACATTGAGTAAATGTCAGTAAGTTTTCCAGCTTGCTGTAGTTTCCCTGCTATTCACTCTTTTTGTGAAAAATATGTGATCCAGTGGAATACAATCCATTCTGATTCATATCCCTATACAGCTCAGTGAAGGAATTTAGGGGATAGTGTATCATGAAACTCTTCCAGAAGATGTTTTACTTCTGCTATGCCACAAGACATGCCTGTTAGATACCACTAGATAGAACACGGGAACAAGAGGACTTTTAAGTAAGAACAATGACGAAATGCAAAGAACTTGGAAATATAATTGTAACTGAAGTATCTTTTCACATACTTTCAATGACTCTAAATTACAATGCTCTCAACTTCAGGAGAAAGAAACCACAATGTTATTTAGAGTCTAATGACTTGTATCTGTTCCCCTCTGATCATACTTCCTTAGAGAAAATTCTTGGAAAGAGGCACGAAATTCGTTGTCTACTGGATGAGACACCACCATGTGATAGCTCCCAAGTGCCTCTCAGCTCCAGCCAAACAAAGACCAAGAGTTCCTAGACAGACTGGAACCAGAGAAAAGAGGCTGATGGGAGGATTACCTCACTCAGCAGCTGTGTCATCGTAGCAACTTTGGTGCTGCTGAATCCTCGGAAGAGGCTTGAATAGAACTGTTAAAGGAAAACCTAATTTTGCTGTCTATTTCTGGTACTTTGCAGTCCATTTCTGCTGCATACTGGTTGGGTAAAACATCTTCATGACTAAACAGTTCTTGTCGCCAATAAAAAAATTTGGATAGTATTGGATGATTTTTTGGATGGTCTTTTTAATGTTTGTAAACGTTTAATATAATGGGGTTCATGTTTGAATCAAACTGTTGTAATATCAATACAGTTTTTTTTAACTTTTGCTGCTGTCTTTCTCCTATATTTGCCACAGAGTCTAAAATAAAGCTGCCATAGGCTTTTCTGCTTGTTCTGCTTATTCTCCTCTTTGTTCCAGCTAAATTTCAAAGTTGTTTCTGATCTGATAAATCACAGGAAACTTAAATCACATGACACACAGGGATTTAAAAAAAAGTAAAATGAAAAAACTTTCAGGTTATGACAAAATCATTATTCTCCAATGTTTCAAAAAATTCAGTAAGGAAAAGAATAATAGAGTTTAGAAAAATGTTGAATGCCATCAAACTGGGTTGTCATTCATTCTATAGAAGTTTGGAAGCAACAAGGTTGCAGAAGACAATAATTTTTCAAATTTTTAAAAACCTGCTAAAAATTTATGCATAACAGAAAGACAGTCTGGTGAATGTCTGTGTTTTACTGCAAGAAACCAATGTTCTTTAAAATATAACTTTGAGGGTTTTATGTAGAGATTAATTCCACACCCATTGTATAATATAGCATTGCTTCTATTAATCCTTCATAAACTACTTAAGATAATCCTATGTATATAAAATATTGACATTAATGTAAAACAACTGCATGCAGCATGACAGGGAAGACTGCAGAGGCTAACATGCAACATTAGAGAATTTTCAGACACCACTAAATTGCATTTCACACATATACATAAAAAATAACACCAAAATAGCATGCAATGAACACGGTTACTATTCTGTCAGGAATTTTTCAGAAGGGAATTTAGCTCTGTGCTCCTCCACTGTCAACATCCTGCCACTATGTGCTGTCCAACGCCTTGTTCTCCCCCACATTTTTTTGTGTTGCACACAGAGTTCAGAGAGGTGAGGCAGTGTGGGTTTGCCTCAAGGAGAACTATTCAGCAGTGAATGTACAGTTCAGAACAGTGAGATAGAAGCTGGTAAATGCCCACGTGCAACCTGGGCTTCAGGGGAGGCAAGCTATGGTTTTTGTGTTCTGAAAGAGGTTCTTGTTCAGATGTGTTGCTCAATTAAAGGTTATGTATATAAACATATTATCCTGCTCTCTTGTTCAACTCTGCATTCTTCTGAGAGGACTCTAATGCAGCCTCTGTAAGGGAAAAGCAGCTAGCTCTGTCCCTTTACTGCCACTTCAGCCTGATGCCCAGGACTGGATACATACCACCCATCAAATTTCACCACCAATTTATTTCCCATCTTAGTGAAACTCATGGCAAACAACACTTTGAATGAGGAACCTTTACCCTGGGTCAAAAGTAAATAAACCCCAAACCAAACCTTTCTGATTAAGATCAGTTTGCTGGTCTATGTCAGTGCAGGGGACAGATGCTGTGTAGGCAGTGAAGGTGGCAGGCTGGTGTGGTGAGGAGCAGACAGCAGCAGTGACTGCAATATTCAGTGAGATTTGTAGCAGACACACTGTATCCTGAAGCTGAGACAATTTTGGTCTTATCCATTTTTTGCCTCCTTTGTCCACTTGTTACCTCATAATCATTTTGGGCTACGCTCTTCAGTTGTGGAGCTAATCTATGAAAACATCTGTCCTAGAGCAACACGAGCAGAACCAAGCAGAGAAAAGGCAAAAATCTAAGTGGAGAAAAACTAGAATATATTATTCTCAGTGTTTAGAATTGAGAATTAAATCACATAAGCTTTGGTATCATCAGTAATTCCCTTGTGTTTCCTCTCTTTTGCTACATTAGTTTACATTAAAGCAAATTACCTTACATGAAAGCACTGCATTGATCTCTAATTTAAAGCACACAAAAAAACTTCTGCAAACAGGTAGGGAAATGGACCAATTTCCCTTCCATAAAGAGAAATATTGCCTGTATAAAGTGTTCCTTTATGATCTTTCAGTATTTGTAAAATTTCAGTACTAAAGATCTTCACGGGCTTTTACCTTCATGGTCATACAAAATTTTGTAATACATGCTAGGAATGGGAAGACCAAAATGCCTTTCTCAGTGCAGTTAATACATAGGAGATATTCACCCAGATCCAAAAAGATGAAGCTTTCTCTCTAAGCAGGTAACTTAACAAAAGTCCCATAATGATGTCAGCAAAATCTGCACTGTCAAACTGGATAATAACACTTTCATTTCAAATTAATTCTTTTAATTAAAGAAAAAGCTCTCCCTTATCTTCCTGTTAGAACACGACCTGTGCTGTATCACAGTTCAAGTCTAAGGTTTTATTATCTGACCAAAAAGAATAAATGACAAAAACCCATTCAATACCAGTTTGAACTAGATGATTGTAAGTTTCTGTCATGGGAGGTGTACTAGCTTCAACTTTGAACAAAAAGACCAAAGTAAAAGTAACTTCTTTATGGTTTTGATTTTAAAATAGTGTTTTTTGTCTGAATAAACACTCTAAAGGGACAAGTGAAAGATTTCACTTGTGGACATAAAAAAATAAGGAAAAATCTTTTGGATTGTTTCAAGAAGTTTTTAAAATGTGGGTGCCCCTTTAAGAAAAAACAGTGGTGAGCCTCTTTTGGAGTTGTGCATTCAGAGGTTTGGGAGCAAAAGGGAACTGATCCTTCCATCTGCAGATCTCTACCTGTGATAAAACATCTTCTCCATATAGTCAGAGTGAAGGAATTTGCCGTGGCTAGGCTGTGGGTGGCATGTGCTGTCATAGTTCAGCTTCTCCTAAAAAGCCATCAGGAGGAAGCTGATTTGTGTGCAATCCCTGCAAAGCCCTTTAGTAGATACAGCTCTGCCTAGACTCATGGCTGGCTCTACCAGTTGAAGTGCATTCATCAGTGGAATGCTGTACCTGCTGTGAGGGATTGCCTGGGCACTTTATTGTACAACAACATCAGCCCTGCCAGGCACTGCTGTACAGCACTGGGCAGCATGTACCAACAGAAACATCAAAATGGGTTTATGTTTCTGGGCCTCATGTGAAACACATGCTTCATGCCTTTCAGACATTTGCAAAAGACTGGGAGGGTCGTCCTTCATAAATTCAGTATGAAATTGTACGTGATCTGAAAGAAATTCTAAATTATTGCGATTGGAAAATGTTTTATGTAAGTATTTTGACCATCACATGATGAACTAAAATATGACTATTGGAGAAGTGGCATAAAAACTAAACAGAAAATGTCCTTAGACTAAACTAGACCAAAAATTAATTTCTAGAAAGCGAAAGACTTAATTTGCAATGCTGTTCTACGTTATGGAAGATATATGATACAATGCACACTTCACTCTGATGATAAATGTTGGTCATTTAATCATATGGTAAGCTATAAGCAGCAATAGGATATCCTGTGGTAAATGCCATATAATCACAGGGTACATACACAATGATCCCTGCCTCCCAAACCAAAGTGCAGGTTACAACATAAAATGTTTAGACTTGGTAAAAGTTATCATCAGATGTGGCTGGATTGTGTTTGCTAAGAAAAAGCCATTTGGGGTCTGCCCAAAGAAAACATGTTCATTCCTTTCAACATCAGGAGCTGGTAAAGCATAACTGTAGCCCCATGACTCATCACCCACCCAAAAGATAAAAGTTATATCAGGAAAGCTAGAAGTCTTGTCTTAATGTAGAAAGCCTTAGACAGACATTAGCTGTAATGAGGATAAGTCTGTTTCATCATGCTTTGGTGGAAAATGTCTGTCTGCAGCTTAAGACACAATAGGCTGCTCTTCACATCAGATGACAGCTACAGAAGAGTGGTGACAGTTTTTTCCATGAGCATTTTAACCACTTCCCTTTTGAATGAATAACAAAATGGACAGTATGGATTAAACCACCAAGATTCAAGAAGAAAATATTGCCTCCCATGAAATCCTAGGAAACAAAATATAGTCATGTCTGCATTCTATTATTTTTTTAAGAAATAAAGTTCCTGAAAGATTAAATTCAGGAAGCATGCACAGGCAGATGCAGAAACAAAACTGCTTTCAGCTACCACCTGCACTCATAGTTGTTTTCATTGTTTCAGGTCATGAACGGCAGCAGAGGGAAAATGGAGAACCTATGAATTTTTTTTACTTCATTCAGTTTGAACAAAATATGAACAAAAATGCAGGTTCTATTTATTTCCCTTGGGAGAGTGTAGACATATGGCTTGTCATCCTTTGTCTGCTGTCATGGCTCCATTAGGGGACTGATTATTACTTTTACTCTTGCACAAACTTTATACCCCAGAAGCTGCTGCTTTCACAAGTTGCCTTCAGTATGGCAACTCACACCTCATTTTGGAGGAACATAATTGCTTGTTCTGAGTACATGATTTCATTAGGTAAGGTGCATATATGTCTTAATAGAGGGAAAAAAAATTTCACCACAGGACCTGATGACCTTTATCAAGAAATTAAGAAAAAGGCAGGAAGAAAAGATTTCAAATGTCCACCCTAAGTATACACTTTGGAGCACTAAGACAACACGAAAATTTTCAAAGGTTAGCATCACTACTATTTATGATTTGACAATCTGCTCACAAAACTGTGGATCTGTCCTCTCTGATATGGAGACTCAGTTGAATTGGCCAGTCCCCAGTGATGATTGCAATATTTTAAAATTCACCAATAAAAACAATCATAATTTGTTCTGACCAGAAATATGTTTTGCAAATGTATGCTAAGAAGAACCAACTTTTCATCCTCTGTTCCCTAGCTGTGCTACGAATATATGAAAGACAAGTCATCACTAGCAGTAACCAAGATTTTTTTACTGAGTCCAAGTAAAGGCCTCCTGAAGGTTTGACTCATCTGGAAATGTAAAGAAGGTATAATTAGTACAAAGGGTAGTGCAATCCTTTTAGTCACACAAACATTTTATGAGACATTTCAGAAGACCAGGAACCTGGTAAGGGGTCAGACCCAGCTGTACTCTGCTGACATAGGTCAATCACTACAGCAGTGAGCAGTGAAGCTGTGATCCTGACACTGTCAGAGCACAGATTCACAGACTCCTGAGCTCAGTGGCTGCTGGTGGGGAAGACAAGACCATAAATGACCAAGAGCAGCAGAGTGACTTTGTTGATGTTAACAGACCTGCTATCATGTGCATCCTGACTTCTTTGTATGGTATCAGACAGAGTGGGGTTTTGAAAAACAGAATGCCTTGCAACTTCCTACATCCAGCAAAATGAAGGAAAACTCGGAGTGTGATACACTAGTATACACTGTGATAGAATAATATTTTTTATTGACAGAGAAGATAATGGTTAGGACATGTCTGATCAACAGGACTGATACATTGAGAAGGCCATCAAATCAAAGCCACTATGATCACCCCCACGTCTATTACTCAGTGATAATACTGGACTAGAGAGCTGAGGGATAGCCTCTCCTTAGCTGCACAGGTGCTTGTTGCCTTTTTTGCACTAAGCTATCTGGAGCAGAGGAGGTCAGCTTCCAATTGGTCATGTCTGCTCTTTTCTTCTGTCACCTAAAGCACTACGTAAGATGCAACATGGAATTTAAAGACCATATTTCTGTCCCTAATTTCTCTATTCACTATCCATCCTCTTCTATTTGGAGATGAACCTTAACTACAACTTCTTACTCTTTGCACGAACTCAGTCATACAGAATAGACAACATCTCACAAACATCACTGCTGAGGATCTCTGCCAATGTGACTGATGTGACTTATATTGATTTTACCTGTGTGGGCTCAACTAAACAATGTAAGGCGTCAACTAAGATTAGGCAAAGGTCCTAGCACAAGAACACTTGGTACAGATGAACTGGATGAACATAACTGTGCAGATCCATGTTGTCACTGCTGCTTTTCCTTCTGCAGCACGTGAAAGTGGAAGGGTAAAAGTGGAAAGAGGACTGCTCTGGTAGTGCCCAAACCCAAGTGGCAGTCACCAGAGAACCATGTCTAGTTGCTTTCCCTGAAGTTCTTTGTTAAAATGATGGTTGATATCAGAAGTGAAACCTTTCCTCTTCCTACCTTTTTGGGGAAACTGTATTCAAGTCTCCATCACAGAACAGGACTGCCTTCCCTTTGTGTGCAGTACAAAATAAAAGCCCAGAATGTGTAATTAACCTTAAAAGTGCTTGTCACCAATCTATCACTAATGATCTTCATGGCAGTTATTTTGCCTCCAAGACTAGACTCACACTTTCCCACGAAAGTCAGTGTTTTGTCTTGTTTAATAAACCTCTCAAGGTGAAGTAAACTCACATCCTCATACAATGTCACATCCAACCAAAGTAGTCTCCAACCACTTTACCTGCTTTCACATACCTCCTATCAAGCAACAGAAAATTAAGCCAGCAATACTAGGGAAAAAAACCAAGTTTCATCACCCTTCTTCACTGAACTGCACTTCAGTGAAGGCTTATGTCAAGTCAAAATCTTCATGAATTCCCAGCCTTACACAACTTGTTATGATCAATGTCACTTTGAAAATCTCTTGAGATTTCAATTTCCACTTAAGACTCTCACTGGGCTAGCTTACTCCCTCTCAAACTTCTAAAATGTTTAGTATAAACTACATCTAAGAATTTCTTTTTACTGCTAAAAGTGTAAAGTAAGAACAAATCTGATAGATTTCACTTCTTTTTCATCTGTTCTAGGAAGATGACCTAACAACCTCTTCCTGAACTGAAATCACATGTCTGAAAAACCTTTCCAACAATGACTGAAAGATGCTTCTGAAAACAGGAGAGAAATAGGTTTTCTTCTCATTTGCAAGTAGATTCAGTGATGAGGCGTGACAAGGAAATCACATGGTCTGAAAATTCTGAGCTAACATTCAAGGTCATTCAAGATCAATGTGTTCAACATTCAGGTTCAGCTTCAGAATAAGCCATTAAAAAGAAATTAAAATATTATTATAGCAGGATATGTAAAACCACTCAAGCAGAAATACTTCTCTCTTGCAGAAAACACTGGTTCTTAAGAAACATAACCCCACACTTTCTTTCAGCTTGTGAAAACTTCTTAAGCCTTACCAGGTTGAACACAATGGCTTATAAATTTCATTTAAATGAATGCCAAGCCATTTCTCAATAGGAAAAAAAAAACCCCACGTCTCTTTAATTCTTATCACTTAACATAAACTATAAAAAGAGTAGAAGGACCAAGTGACATCAAAAATACTGTTGAACTAAGACTGATGAATTCACAAGATGGAATCACAAAGAGAGAACTCAAGTATTCAATTTATGTTAAATATAAAAACTAAATTTTAATTTAGACTTTTAAAATACTCAGGAAAATAGTTTTTCATTAAAATACATACATATTATTTACAGTGAAAGCTGAACAAAATCCACTCATTTTATGACAGTATGTAACACTTCAGTTATTCTGCAAAAGCTGGAAACACAAACAAATGAAAAGCCCTAAAAGGCTGAATATTCTACCAGTTGCAGGGATGAGTTTTCTCACTTAGAAAATTGTAAAAGTATCTTGGGGCCTGTGCCTGCAAAGGCTCAAAGGACCCTCAGTACCTATTGAGTTCAGTCAATATTTAGGGCGCTCATAGTGGACAAAAAGGCTCGTGGTTCTGACATGAAGTCTTGTTTTCCACTAATTTTTTTTAACAAAGGAATATCTACCTCTATCTTCTATCAATATTATCATACCACTGAAGTAGAATCTCAGCTACCATTCAGCCATATATGGAATCTGAGCTCAAACTCCTACACACTTAAGTTACCACCTTAAAAGATGGCGTAGATGTCTGGGAACAACAAGTCAGGATGGATCTTCAGCCCTAATGAGACATTCACACACAGTCCTCTTGGCAGTCAAATACGTCTTGCAGCACAAGTGGCTGAATGCCATGGACAGTGTTTCCCATTTTGCTGAACAGTCACAGAAAAACAGAATCCAGCCAAGCCTAGGGACCTTTCTGCCTCAGGCTGCTTCCAGACCTTCCATCCAACCTCAAGAGAAAATTGTATTTACACCTCTGGCAAATGGAAATCATACATTCACTTAAGCACAAGAGAGGAAATCTCTGCATGCTTGGCACTGGCTGCTCTCTCAGCATGTTTCCAGATTGCAGAGAGGGAAGGGACTGGCTCTGAGGAGGGAATCCTATTGAAGAGGCTAACAGGCTTTCATCCAAGAAGGCTAAATTAGGTGCTCTGAATTACCTTTTTCATTTCATAGGCTACATAAGTAAATATATGCCTTAACAGAAAGTGAGTTCCATCTCTCTTGCCCTGTTTCCTTTTCCATCTTTCCTTCTACAGAGGAAATATTTCATTCTACAAAGGCTATTGCTGCTTTAAAAATCACAATAACAAAAAGAATCTTTTGTCCAGTACATTTAATTAAGCATTTATAATGCTCAGATTATATAGCTACTTTCTAGGTAGAAAAGACATTTTGTAAAAACTTCTTTTCCATCATGTATATATTATTGTTAGCTAGATAACTCTATAATGCCACTGATATGTTTCTTATTTCTTAGATTTAAAAGAATCAATACAGAAAATCTGGTCAAGGCAGGCTATTTTGGACAGAGGAATGGCACTACCTCTCTTTCTAGAACAAGGATAATTTTTTTTTTCTTTATTTCATCTCACTTTCTCAAGTTGCTTATTTTTTATTTTTTTTTTTTACAGATGGCATTAAGCATTCTATATGTAGGTTTTACAGGTTTGTATGTTTACTTCTACTTTGTTTTCTTCTGGTTCTCCTTTGTTACTTTGTTCTAAAACAGGGGTGATTTTTGTGTAGATCAAGATGCTGGAAGAGAGTAAACAGTGGCATACCATTTCTACTAAAACAGCACTTATTTGCACATTTTCTTGTCAGTACAATATAGCTCACTTCCAAAGTAGAGGTGTGCAGTCAAACACATTTCTGTACTGACAATTTAATTTCATCTACACTTAAGCCTTTATTTGGGAAATGTGTCACTGGCATGGTTTTGCACATTTAATTTTCTTATAAGATGTGCACGTTGTACCCTTTCACTTAACCTGCAATTTAGTAAACTGGGAAAACTTATACACTGTAGAATAAGTACCAGTATCAGCTAGTAGGAGCTCTTGGGTGAAGTCCAACTTGAACTGCTGTGTGACAATTTTATTTTTTATAAGTGCAGAGGACAAAATGTAACTACCACGTAACATGAATCATCCAAACTCAGGAACAACTTTAGACTGATGGATGTGATCTTTGGAAAAGCATCTGTCTTGACAGAGTACACACAAATCCTACTCTGATATTGCTGAGCTTACACTGAGTTTGTAATGTGAAACATAATTCACAGGTTTCACATGTTAGGAAGAAAGTTCTAATGAAAGCTATTTTAATCAGTGAAAAATTTGGGTATAACTTGAGCACAGTTTTTCCAGGTCTCCTAACAACAATTAAACATGAAACAAGAAAATCCACCTCCCCTCACCCCCCTCTCCCCCCAAAAAAACCCAAAACCAAACCCCAAAAAACTCAACTCTTCTTCTAAAAAAAATCAACAAACAAAACCAAAACAAACAAAAATAAACAAACAAAACAAAACAAAAAAAAATCAACAATAAAAAAGTGGGCTCAAATTTTGCTAGCTGCTACCTCTTTTGATCTAAACTAGTTCTTTATTTTCATAAGACACACTTATTTTTAAATTTTATATGGAAAAGCTGAATGGTTCATGTTGAGTTCATAAGGAGTCCTTGGCAAAATCTCCACATTCCTTGTAGACTGTAAAATTTAGCAAAATTAACTACATAGAAAGAACAGGGCACAAAATCTTTGGCTTATCTAGTTCATGCAGTTCTTGGGGACAACTCTCTACTGGATCTATGCCCTTTAATTTTATGCATGTCAGTCAAATGTTTTCTGTATGAAACTTCCAGATGAGAAAGCACTCAAGTGATTTTTGATACCTTAATAAAAGTTGGCAGGATTTACCAAAGTTCTCTCCCTGCTTTTTCTTCCTCTTACTGCTGATGAAGAAAGGCATTTCAGATAATTCTGCAGATTAGTCCTTAGAAGGGTACTGCTCACTACTTGGTTGCATATATTGAATATTTCATCTTGACTTTTCACTGCTACTGATCTGCTTCTGCTCAGAGATAAATTTTCCCTTTACCGTCAGTTCTCACCACATCAGAATTCAAAGTCTTTTATTTTTTCCATCCTCCTTAATCTGAGCAGTTCTTTCCTGAGGCACTTGCACTGGTCTTTGCAATCAAGTCCTCTGTTTTCTCAGGGCTGCACAATTCCAATACTTTGTGTCTTTCCCCATTAAACAGGCTTTCTGTTTGCCAGGTTCTCTTCTGCAACTGACTCTCTGCAGGAATTTTAATAGTTTTTCTGAATTTAATTGCTTCATTTTAACTATCTATTTCTAACTGAGGGGATCTTTTGTGAAAATATTAGGGCAAGGGATTCTGTACCTAACAGAGCAACTCTTGATTTTAACAATAATCTGTGTTACTGTAGCATGCATACTTCACAGAATTTTTGGCAGTATGATGAAAAACCCACAAAAAGGATTCCCCAGCACCACAGAGGTATGGAATTACTGGTGAGAGTTCAGTGAAGGACACTCCAGTGAGGACATTCCAGCAAAAGACGATTGGGAGGCTCTTTAACCTGGAGAACACAAGGTGGATTTCATCAAGGTATATAAATATCTGAAGGGAGGGTGTAAAAAACAAAGGAGCCAGGCTCTTTGTTGGTGCCCAGTGACAGGACAAGAGGCCGTGGGCACAAACTGAAGCACACAAGGTGTGGTCTCAATATCAGAAAGCAATGTTTGCTATTTGTGAATGCTTGCAAGGCTACTATATGTATATTTTGTGGCATATCCATTAATTTTCAGACTAATAAGCAAAAAGCTTTTTCTGCCTCAAAAAGCATAAATGAGCATTTCATTAATTCCCTTTCCAACCCCAACAACGTAAAGAGATCAAACTGATATACTAGGAAACAGAATATTTAATGAGGATCAAAGTCATTAAAACACTAGCAGACCTGCTAAACTGGTCCAGTCATGGTCCTTTGTGTTTATTGCCTGGCTACTTAAGTTGTTATCACCTGTCCCATGGAGCAAAACAATTTAATTCTTAACTTGAACTCTAGGAGTAAGTATAGTTATAGAATAGGGTAGTCTTACAGAATGAAGTTAGAGTCATCCTTGAAAAAAATCAAGCAAATGGCTGAATTAGACAAAATATCTGCAGTTTGCTGATAGTTATACTGTTCTCATACTGCTTCAAACTTTACCTGAAGGTGAGGCAGTGTTTAGATCAGACCACAACTCTTTTATTGATTTTCTGCTGTGTTACCATGGAAACTTTTCCCACAAAAAATGCAAACTGCATAACAAATTTATACAAACAGTGTTCAATTTGTAGATGGGTTAAAGGAGGGAGCCAAATATAAATGCTCCTTCATTTTAGTTAACTGATAACAGTGTACTGAGTCCTAGTCAGTAATTTTTCTTATGGCTATTTTATTTTCTCAACCTTCTTGCAAGGTTTAGAAGTTTTCCATGGATATCAATCACCTCCTACAAATGCGATTCTTCTACTCAATGTCTCCATAAAGTTTCTTCCACTCACTCATTACAGAGGCAGCCTTTTATTTGTTTCCTCTTCAGATTTATTGCTGTGAAACCACTGGGCTATAACCTACTTAAGGGTTGTGATACAAAATGGTTTTATAGGCCAGTGCTTTTAAATAATTTGTTTTCTTGATGAGGTGAAAGGGAAAACGCTTCATGCATGTTTGCTTTCATGAAGTCAGGGAAGAAGCCAGGCTTTGGAAGTTTATATGGTAAGGACCAGTCAATATAAATTCCAAACAAATGGAAGAACTTTGGTTTCTTTTTAGATAAGCCAAAACAAATCGACCTCAAAATTCCTGTGTTTATGAAAACAGCTTCATTCAGCTGTCCTCAGCTCTGATATTTTATCTAAGGATCTCATAACATCTGATTAAGATGAAAACAATGGATTAAGCTAATAACATGAAGATGACTTTAATGGTTAAAGAAGTTCCTGCCTACAGAAATTAGGTGGAACAAAGGGCAACAGGAATGCAATAGTTCCTTGTCTCCCATGACCATGATCTGACTTGCTTCACTGAATCTACAAGGGCTTCTACCCTCTGACTACAGCTGAAGCAGAAGGTCAGATGAATATTTATGAAGAAGGGACACCTACGGCAGCCGGCGGTGAGCTGGATTCACGTAGCAAAATTCTTTTTCACACACCATTGAAACTCACATACTAGTGAGTTTTCCTTGGTCCCTACTTTAAATAAATTCTGTGTACTAGCTCCCTAACATTACTGGAAATACTTAGAGCTTAAGTACCTAATTGTAAATTTTATTGAGAATCATATTGGTTTCAGTATCTGCCCACTTAGATTATATACTTTAAATACACCAAAGGAATAATTATTTTAGGCAAGACTAATTTATTAATTCCTTGCTTGGAGCATATGGTGGATGGTCTGAAGGCCTTTCTCTATCAGATATGCTCAAAATTTCTACGCTTGTTTATATGGTTGTCCTATGCAGAGTTCACAATCAGCAGTCCAGTTTTGTTTTTTTTCCTGAAGCATACCACAGACAGAATTGCTCCTCCATCCAGCAGCTTTTAGTGTCAGTTAATGATGAGAGAATGAGGCTAAACTGCATCACACATTGATTCCTACTCTTGCCAAAGTCAATAGAGACTCTCCTAAAGATTTTGAGGGCGCAATATGGAGTTTCAGCTATAAGGATGTTTCAACCTCTGTTTTAAAGTTTGAGAATATGTTGAAATATAGGCAGAAAGTGGCTCCTGAAAGTGGCTCCTTCTTACATAGAAGCAATATACAGAACAAGCCAAAGTAACAGCAAGAAGACAACAAAGTGAATAGAGACAGGAAGAGACAAATTAGGTTGAAGGTGTGCACTAACAATGGGACAAGATGTTAGAGATGAATGGAATAAGACCAAGAATATATTCATGGATTCATCTTAATGAAATTAAAATTTATGTGAAAAAATAAAGGATAAAAAGCAAGTAGAATCCAGAGATACATATGTTTAAATTCAAAAGAGAAAACAACAGTTTTTGAAAAGTTAATGAATTGATCCCTGCACTTTGCTCCTATGTTCAGACAACAAAACCAACTAGACAGTCATAATCATGCAGAAGAAAATCTATGAGAAATTTCATCAAAGAACACAAACAGACTCAAATGTGCAACTAAAATTCAGAATTATTGTTGGAAATGGCAGAGAAAACAAAATAACGTTTCAATAGAAAAACTCAGAAAATTTTCATCATAGTTTTATGACTTGCAGCAAACTGGTAACATGACTTTCCTGTCTAGTCATACAACAACCATTAAAAATATCTTAAAAATGGTTTTATACCTCTGATTACCATGGCTTTGGAGCAATTTCAACAAGAAATTTGCATTTTTTCATAATCCTGTTGTCACAGATACATACAGGGATATGCATGATCAGATGCATTTCCCATATTCCCAGAAATTGTTGCATTGTGGTTTTTTTCAATTTTTCTTTCCCTCTGGCAAAAATTAACCAGATCAATAAAATTATTTTGTGAATTTTACTAAGGCCACAAAAGGTCACATTTCAATACTGTGCTGAATACAGGAATTCCTGGACACAGGCTAGCTGTCAGAATCAGCTATTGCCTCTTTCCACACAGGATGGTCTGAACCTACACAGGTCATTATCTCTAGAAAGAAAATGAACCTTCTTCTTTTTTTTGTTTCTTGGTACCAACCCATAAGAGATCCTAGCTGAACGGGCTGAGGATTTCAGAATGAGGTTTCACCAAGTTAAAAAGTTAGGCAAATTTCTGTCACGTCAGGATTTATCTCATTACTCCAAAACATGAGACCAAAGAAGGCATGGTGATACTTATATGCATAGAAAGATGTGAGGACAAAATATTTGTCTTTTGATTGACCTCTTGAGCCATAACTAAGAATCATAATTTTAAATGCACAGTTCCAGTTGGTTGGAAGTTACGGACATAAGTTTAAAGATAGTCTCCCTGCCTCAAAAAAACCCCCAACAACCCCTGTCCATGAAAAAAACCCAAACAAAAAAAACCCAGAAAAAAACCTCCAAACCTCCATCTCCTCCCCCCCAAAAAAAAGAAAAACAAATTCTGAAACACACAACACACTGAAGGAATGACGTTAGATTATTTTAAGTCAAAATGTTAATAGCAGTGCTAGTCTGTCACAGAAAATAGTGATGAGATGACAAGATCTCTGTAAACCCATTCAAAATTCCACTCCTTTCTGCTGCTCCATACAGAGCAGCTTCTTCCAATACATTGTTATCTTTTGAGCCCACCTGCTTCACACTGCTGTCCAATAAATACACATTCAGCACCTGCTGGCCTAAAGAACCAGCTGACTGCCTGCTGAACAGAATGTCTTTCCACACTGTCCCAATTTTACATTAATGCACTGAGATGACAGAGTTATTTGCTATAATATCAGAATGCACAGGTTAATTGTTGAATTAACTGTTCTCCCCCAGAGCGGCCACTCTGGTGCTGTGCAATTAATGGGCACGTTAATGAGGCAGCAGAGAATGAAAGTGCACCAGTGAGCTGCCCCCAACATGTGCTGGTGCTTGCCCTGCAGTGGGCAAAGCTGCTTGTCCAGGGCAGCCAAGCCAGCAAAAGACACCTATGGAGCCTATGGAGCCCTCTGGCCCTCCAACTATCTGTCACACAGACAGCATCATCAGTAGGGGAGAACTCATTTCAGAAATTTCTCAACGTTGAACCATGCCTTGGTAATGCTAGGCCTTTGGTTAGCAAAAGACAGTAGCTCTGCATTTTAAAGCTGGAGTCCTCAGTCCTTCCTTCTGTATCTAAACCACTGCACTAGCTTTTCTGAAAAAGAAGAAAAAAGAGAAACCAAACCTATTTTTGAACTATGTGAAAGAAGAACAGTTTTAATGCTGCTGACAGTCATCTATGGTTATTGGCTTTGCAAGAGCAAGAAATGTCTCTATTAGATGACTAATTTCATGTGACCATATCAACAAGACCACACCTCTCTCAAGCCTCTATAGAAGGAACAGAAGCTACAATTCATCCTCAATTTCAGTGATCCTCATCTAAAAGAGCAAGGCTGAAATGGCCTTTTTCGTGGAACAGTTTTCTAGAAGATGCAAACAGCAGAATCTGAGTGACCAAAGAGAAGCTGCAAGTTCATATTGGTGCTTACATTTCATTTCACAAGAAAACATCCAGAAACAAAACTCGGAAAAACCTACATGACTATGGCATCCTGATAATTTGACTACAAGGTAAAAATACAAAACTGTAAATATATCACAAAAAACCAAACATCTAAATGGGAACCACTGAATAAAAAACATGCCTGATTAGTTTTCAAATATTTGATAAGTTTAAAGTGCTCTAACTGACCTTTAATATCTATAGAACTGACTAGTACTGACTGTCAAAATGACTACATTTAAAAGAAAACAAAATGTCAACAGTGCTATACTTCAAAACAACTATATTTCAGCCTCAGAAATATTTAAGAATATTTTTGACTGCCTAGCCAGTACTTAATTTTGGCTTGGAGGATAAGTATTTTCAATAGCTGTGAAAAGAAAAGGCCATATGAGATTCGTGATAATTCATCTTCCTCCTCTCTCTAGTCTTAATAAGCACATGCAATATAAATAGGTTAGTTTCTAAACATATACAGGAAAGTCTCCAAACTAGAGACTTCCCCTTACACTGATTCTAAAACATATATTTTTTTATAGATAAGGGACATTAAACTAATATTTGCCCACTTTTAAAAATTATTATTATTATTTCACAGTAAACCAAATACATAATTTACACAGAAAGGGCACATTTTACCTTTTTTTTTCTGGTCTACATAAAATGTAATTAAACCTAGTGGAATAACTGATAATTGCACTGTCAGTCTCACTCTTTTAAGATGTGTATTATGGATCAATATTATTTGTGTTCCATTTGTGTTTTAAGCAAAATTATGTTTTCTCAAGAAATGCCAGTGATGATAGAATAAACCAAACACAGCTAGCAGTAAAAACAGCATTTAAGTGATTCCCAAATACGCCTTCCAAATGTCCAAATGCCCAGAGCATATTTGCTGAGAACTGCGTGAATTCCTCTTCATGTAGGGTAAAGCCAGCTGAAAGTCTCATAAAAATCTGCTCTCTTCCCACCCCCACAATGGAAACAGATGAAAAAATCCCATTTATAAAACTTGTAATAAATGTATTTTGCAATTGGAAATCTAGGGCTAGATTTTAAAGTGCTGTGAGTCCTGAGAAGTACCAGAGGATGCAAGCTGTTCCATCAAATTTTTTCACTATTTTTTGAGTGAATACATATGAAGTAATGTCAAATATTATTCCTTGGACATTTTCACAGCTGAATGCACAACTTTCTCGTCTCTGTGTTATCAGAAGTCCATGTTCATACTAGGAGTTGGAATTAATGAATAAAATTTTTATTTTGCTATAACAAAATGCTACAGCTGAAGAAGCACAAAAAAAAAAAAAAAAAAGAAGAAAGCATTTGTTAAAATTCAGAAACTCTTCATAAAGAGAAATGTTCATGTACCTAATCCATATGCTGGCTGAATGGTTTAGGGCAGTGCAAGCATGTTTAGGGCATGTGCAAGCATACTTTCCAAAAGTAAAAAAAAAGGTTTATTTTTCACATCACTATCTTAAAAGAAACCAAAAATTTAGCATGATGACTAAGAACAAAACTTGCTTCAAAACAGGTCTGAAGATCCCTTTTTCCAGGAAATGTGGACACAGATTTTTATAATCGAGATGAGCAATGCCATTGCTGTCCTACCCTTGCTCTGACACTTGAAACCAGGTACAGCTCAGAGTTGTTAAGGTGGACAAAAGGCAGCAGTAGGCACAGGTAGGAGTGTATTATTCAGATAGGAAAGCAGGTATAAAACTCACACAGTAATTGCTCTGATCATGAAGGAGGCTCAAAAGGCTCTTGGTCTAATATCTTACAGTGATCCTCTTAGGGGATAAATGCAGTTTGTTAACTAAGATACAGATTTATTCCCTTAAAATATTGGTTCTGATGCGGTTGTGAGAGGTAGAAAACGGAGTAGGAAGCAGAAAGCAAAATCCATTCACATCTGTATGACCACCCAATAACACTACATAGGAACCTACTTGAAAAAAGGAAACTTTATTTTAGTGCATAGGATGAAGAGAATGGAGCTTTAAAAATCTTAGTAAATGCTCCATCGATAATTTTATTCCATTATATTTCATGTCTCCTCCACATTAGGCAGGAAATCAAAGCAGAACATAAACTGCAGTAAAAAAAGAATGGGTTGATGACTTTTATTGCTCTATTAAGTCATTGCCAAATAACTCCTTGCTTTATTTGGTGTCACTTGCATCTAACAAGTGAGATATATGAAATCACACATCTACTGTCATTCAGCTCAGGATTTAAGAATATTGCAGCTAATGCCCTTCAGTTAATAGTTAATAATGGTTAATTTATTTCTTTGACAAATGGCAATTTTTAGCAAGCCAGTTAAGCCCCTGATTCTCAAAACAGTCACCATTCATGTTCTCCTCAACAGCCTTTAGATTCTTTCTGCTCTCAGATGTGCAGGCACGTACCAGACTGCCACGTGCTGCAGCTTGAAGTCAAAAAGTCACCATTTCTACTTGAGCAAATAGCTTCAGAAAGATTTTTCTAGGTAAGCAGCCCCAGGCATCATGGGTCATGATGCAGGTTATAGAGTCTGGCTTTCCTTTTTTCAGGGTGGTTAAAAGCAGAGTTATAGGCTACACTTCAGCCTGCACAGGTTTTGCAGTACGGTAATGGGTGAAGATAAAACACTTCTAACACGAATTGCAGGGCAGACCCCGACTGCAGAGTTATTCCAATGTTGTGTCTGGCAAGACAAGGCAGTATTGAACCCACACACTTTTTAAGGAGAACAGCATTTGCACTGATGGCCCTTTATGAAGATGTCAATTTATCCCCTACTTAACACCTGAGACCAGCACTGGTGAGTGAGGCAGGGTGAGAATCCCCTGCTAGTGACTCTGGCTACCTGGAAACACACTAGAAAGACATGTCAACAAGCTGCTTTTCCAGGCTGATGTAGCATCACTGACAAAATAACACATATAACATGTGAAATTGTTACAGTATTATGGCCTAGGGGAGGTAGCTCTAAAATAAAAGTCCTGTCTAGAATAGTCGCTGCAAGGGATTGGAGCATGAAGAAGCTCCTAAAAGTAAATGGAACTAAAACATGTGAAAACAAATATAGTTTTGCGGCAAGATTTCCATGAAAACAACAAAAACCTTCTTTTTATTTTTACAGTTTTTCCTGACATGTCATTAAATTTATGCTTTGTGACAAAATTATCACTTTAACCTATGGCAAGGAAAACCTCCATAAACCTGTGGTGAATTCTTTTCTATTATTTTAGAAGAAATTTAGCCCTAAATGCTTCTTTCCACTGCTCACACCTGGAACCATCTCCTCAGCAACAGGCATATGCATGAAAAAGCTTGAAGGCTGGGGATGTCACAGCCCAGTGACAACATTGACAGAAAGAAGGGGAAAGGGAGTGAATGCAGCCAAGCCCAAGACTGTGAGGAGGAGTGAGAAGCAAGTGAAAAAATTAAAGTCTCAATTGAAAACTGACAAAGATCCATGGGAATCTATTTATTTCAATGGCTTTGGTTTCAGAAAACAGACAGATATGAATCTGAACAATTTGCAAGGGTAATGAATCACACAAGGACTGGCTTGAGACAGGGTGGTTGCCAAGGAAGGAATGATGAGATAATGAAGAGGCTGGCAACGGGCAACTGATTTTTCATAATGTGGCTCAGACAACACTTGCATGCATTCTGTTTTCCAACTGTTGCTCATGCAAAACACGTAGCAGCATTTGCTTTTCTTAAGACTCTCCAGGAGTCAGGGATGGATGGACATGGATAGTCATCATATGAACACTGCAATACAGTAAAGATATTAAGAAAATCTGTACTGTCAGAGATGCAAAAGAAATTCCATGTGCAGAATTTTACTTGACAAATCCCAATTGATGAAATTAGAATGCTTTATCTGAAGTAATGAATAAAGAAAGCCTTACATAGATTTATTCATGTGCTTTTCATACTATTCAACAGTTAGAGATATAGACAGGAAATGGAAATTATGGGTGGTTTGTGGCTTTGGATACAACAATACAGAAACTCAAGAGCAAGAGGAAAGAGAAATTATATTTACATTTTTAGTAATGCTGCTGGGGACATGTAAAACTAAACAACTAAATAGCCTCTTAATGTGAGCCTGTGCCATCAGTAGGATAGTTCCAGTAGGATGTTTTTCTGTTGCTGCCTTCTTTCAGCTCTCACAAAATATTTCTGGCTTCCTCATCAGTGAGGGCTTGTACTGGGTCTCTGTGGGCTGTTCTGGGGCCATTTTAGGATCCAATTTATTTTGTTAATTATATTTCTCCAGCAATCATTTCAGTGTTCACTTTTAAATCCTTCATTGATTTTAATTAATCCTGTGTAAGCTTCCAAACTTTTCTTTTTGATAACAACAAGCTGCTTACAGCACAACAACCAGAAATTCCACACTTGCTAATGCGGCTGGAAATCAAATGTACTGTCACTTGCTATAATTGCTTTGGACATACTGCCAGTGGCCCAAAAAATGGCTAAGTCTGAAGCAAAATAGAGGGGCAAGAAATCTTGTTTTCCAAAATATTACAAATTGCAAATTAGGACATTCTGCTCCCTGACACCATCTAGCAACCCAAGAGGAGAGTTATCCTGAGGACAAGTCATCTTCTCACTACAGACTGAGGCAAAGAAGGCATTAAGCACTTCTACCTTCTCCTCACCTGCAGTTACTTAGCTCCCTCCTGCATCCAGTAGAGAACAAGGGCTGGTCTTACCCTTCCTTTTGCCATTAATATATTTGTAAAAACAATTTTTTAAAATCCTTTATAAAAGCTGCCAAATTCAGTTCAAACTGAGCTTTGGCCTTCCTTATTTTTTCATACATGCCCTAGCAAACTCCTTAAGTACTTCCTGAGAGACCTTACCCTCCTTTCAAAGATGAAACATCCTCTTTTTATTCCTGAGTTCCTCCAAAACCTCCTTGCCCATCCAGGCTGGACGTTTGCCTCGTTGACTCATCTTTCAGCACACAGGGACAGTTTGTTCCTGTGCCCTCAGGATCTCTGTTTTGAAGCACATCCACCTTTCCTGAACTCCTTTGTTTGTAAGGGCTGGTCCCCAGGAAACTCTCTGAATAAGTCTACTAGACAGGCCAAAGTCTGCTCTCAGGAAGTCCAGTATAAAACTCTTACTGATGTTCCTCCTGATTTCACCAAATATCGAGAACTCTTTAATTCCATGATCACTGTGCCCCAAGTGGCCTCCAACCACCACATCTCCTGATGCCTTAAGTTTTAGCTTTCATATTTTCCAGTTTGGTACTGAATTAGTATGTAACTCTGAGCTTCATATAAAGTGTTAGCAAGATCTCTTCACAGTTAGTCAGACAAAGCCATCCTTTTCCAGCCTGAGAACCAAGCACACCACTGCAGCTTCAGACTCCAAAAAGTGCAAACAACAGAGAATTGAGGAGAGCAGACTGGGAGGATGGGACTTCATAACCTGAAGCTGTAATTGGACAATTAACCCCAATATGTAAATGAACCACAAAACTTATAAAAGTGTGAAAACTCGTGACTGGGCATCCACCTTGGGTATAGCCTTGGCCAGGCTCTTGTACTGCCCACAGTGTATCCTTTGAAGGACTTTTAATAAATATCTACTTTATTTCTTTAATTCTGTCTAGCCTCTGCTCTAGGAAACCTCTCAAGGCATCACTCCTGCCAGCCCATCTCTATTTGCAAACAACAGGTCTAACATAGTCCCTCCCCTGTTGGGCTCACTCACCAGCTGTGACAAAAATCTTGTCCTCCATACACTCTAAGAACTGCCTCTTTTCTGCAGTATTAAGTTCCCAGCAGATGTCTGGTAGGTTAAAGTCACCTACCAGAAAACAAGGGCTGGTGATCCTGAAACATTCTCCAGCTGCTTGCTGTAGAATAAGTAATAATAATTCTCCCTGTTTGGGTGGAGGATAACAGACTCCCAGTAGGATGTCAGCCTTGTTGGCCTTGCCCTTAATTCTTACCCACAGGCACTCAACTTCATTGTCATTCATTTCAATATCCAGGGCATCAAAGCCTCCCTAATATAAAGGGCCACACCTGCAGCTCTTCTCCCTTTCGTGTCTCCTCTGAAGAGCTTGCAGCCATCCAGTGCAGTGCTCCAGCTGTGTGAGTCATCCCACCAGGTTTCTGTGATGGTGACACACCACAGCTCTGCTGTTGCACCCTGGCCTCCAGCTCTCCTTGTTTATTGCCCATGCTGTGCATTGCTGTATGTGCACCCCAGCTGGGCTACTGATTTCACCCCTAGCTCAGGCTTACCACCCTTGGGTCTGCTTCCAGACAGCCCAGCTGCATCCCCCTTCCCTCTTCAAACCTATTTAAAGCCCTCTCAGTGAGTTCTGCAAGTTCATGAGCTAAAATCCTTCTGCCCTTAACAGAGAGATGGATCCCATCTGGTTCCAGCAGGTCCAAGTGTAGTAAAAGTTGCCCCATGATCAAATATATTGAAGCTTTTGTTTTTTAACTTATTAGCACACACCAAACCAAAGAAACATGATGTTTTGTAATGGCTGGAGAAAATTAAGATTTATCAAGAATTAAAAATCTTTGCTATGATGTAATAGCATAATATTATTAAGACTTTGAGTGCTAGTGTAAAGGCTAAGGATACAATAATTGCTTAATAAAAAATTATACTGTAAAAAGTTTTGAATCCATTTTAGACATAGTCTATACCTAAAAACTTCCCAGTGTTCAGTGGAGCTGTTTTCAGCTACCCTGAAGGCTCTTTGCCTTAACATTAAGTAATTTAATTTATTATTATTTTCTCAAAAATAATTTCATTTTATTTAATGCTTAGTTGGCATTTCATGTGGTCAAATGCTTTGGCTAGTTGTCTGTTATTCTATGAAACAGAATCTTTCAGAAAACACAAATATGGTCATTTTAAGCTATTACAACTTCAGTACCACTGCTGCCAGTGATCATCACAAAGTCAGCAAATGCCTTAATATATGATGATCAGACTAATGTCAAGGCAGATGGAATGTGTTTTGTTTTTTTTTCCCCTAAAGATTATCATTCTCTTTGCCCTAAGTGCTTCTGATCCAATTTGCAAAGATAAAGCATAGGTGTGGGAATGCAAAGGGTTGTAAGGGCTCACCAAGAAAAGGTGGGCAAAGCAGAGTTTCCAGAGAGAGGTTAGTCCTTTACAGAGACAAGGACTGGCATTCCCAGGACACTTGACACAGGAATGACAGACAAAGGAAGCTTTACAGGCAGACAAGTTTTTGCTACAACTGCATGGCAGTGTAAGACATCAGTAAGAGAACGAGGTAAATGAAGCAATTGTATGAGCCAGTCAACAGCCAGACCTCCACTGTCCCTTCAGAGTGAGCTGCCCACTGGTGATGACAAGTGTAATCCACTGTAACAGACACAAACTAATCTGAGGCACTGATTTTGGCTGGAAACCCTGCATTTCACTCTGCTTGGTATCACCTTTGCCATCTAACAGATGTTGCCCAGAGGGCAATTTGTGTTGTCGAAGAGCTCTTCATTAAGTGATGAACACATCTCCTGCTGGCTCCTGTGCTGGAAGGTTCAGAGCAGCAGGAACAGCCAGAAAATTTGTGATGGACTCCAACAAAATGCTCCACTCAGGGCACTGATAATTCAAAGAGCCAGGTGAATTTCACTCTACCTATTCACTGGTTTAGAACTCTAAGAAAATAAATGCATGAGATGCAGGGAAAATAATTCATTAGCATAGACTTTCTGCAGGCTGCAAATGTACAACCATCCTCACCCTTAACAAGCCCAGGTGCTGACCCCATGGTCCCTCTCTTTCCATGGCACCACCAGCTAGGTGGACAAATCTCCCTCCTGCTCAGAGGTATTGCTCTGTATGCCAACACAGAGAGACAAGGCTGAGACACTGCAACATCAGACTTTTTTCCTTCCCCACAGCATACTCGATCATTGATCTCTTTTCCTTGAAAGTACTGCAAAATATGATGGAAATTGTATTAGAATTCTCCACACTTTAGTACTTATTTTTCATATCCATACTGCTACACTGAAAACAGTAAAATTGAACAGAATTCCATAATGATATATACACATTCAGTGTCCAAAAGGAAATTGAAAGTGTTATCTCTGTATAAAACTTCAGCCTTTAAACAGCTAACCAGGTAGCTTGCTCACCAGAGATATTTTGCCTCTGTTACATTCCCACAAGGCATATGGACATTTTGATACTGATATAAGCATGATTCCTCATGAGAAAGAAAGATTATTTTGAATCAGTTGTCCTGACTAGTCAGGGTTTAGGAACCATGCTCAGGTACCTCACAGCTGCTCCTCAATGCAAGATGCAATAGCACCGGGTTTCAGCAGAAAAATTAGTTCAATATTTTCAATGCTTGCCTTCTTATCTTGTGTCAATAGAGCCTAGGACAGCTGTAGTTTTGATGAAAAGCTGTGTGAATCTTGGATGCACAAAAATCTCTTTCTTCAATAAATACAAGTATTTTAAAGCATGAAATCTGGCCTTAGGAAGTATTAATCATAAAAAGAGTTACTTATTTCTGTTTTAGAAAATTATCAATTTTTAATTTGATTACACTGGGATTTTATTCTTTGTTTAGTACTCCTTCAATTGACAGAAATGCTCAGGCAGCATCCTCTCCATAAGAATTATTTCAAACAATTCCTCCATCTGGAATATTCCTCTAGTGAAAGATGATTCACCAAATATTATCTCACCAGAATTTAATACAATACTAAAAAATGCAGCTTCTTTGCTTCAACTTCAGCAATTTGCTATTACACAGGGTAGATGGACATTTCTGGAGACTTCTTCATGCTAGCTGGTAAAATGTCTCAATATTCAGCATTATAAATCTAAAAATTTAACCAACTAGTCACTTCATTTTCTACTGTTATTGTTATGTTTCATTAATGCTGGGCAGTGCTTGCACAGCAAGATTTTTCCTGCTCCCTCCAAAACCAGAGAGAAATTTAATGTCAATGAAAAATGCCATAAAATGAAAAAAAAACCAACCCTAATTAACTTACAGTATCTGATACAAAATTGTACTAAAAATTAGAGACTGATAAACAAAACAAACCAACAAAAACCCCACAGAGAATAAACAAGAGGAGCTTACTACCATGAGCATGGAAAATTAATCCAGCCAGCAATGAAGTTTGCAGCATGTTGAGTAGGATGTGGGGCCACAGAGTTTCAAGGATGCCCATGAGAAGGGTTATGGTACTGCATGGAGAGATGCATCACAAGAGAAAGTTTTTCTCAGCCCCACTGAGCTCTCTGGCAACAGGCAGACTTCACATACTCAGCTCCTGGCATGCACAACATGACTTGCTATGTCACAAGTGTTTTTTTACAAAAATAGCCACAGTTTTGGCCTGTAGGCCACAAACTTTAGAAAGCTTCACAAAAAACAAAATTCAGCTTCTTGTTTGAGATCTATTGGAATGTGGGCAGAAAAATGTCTGTATAGCAAAGAACCAATTACTAATTATGTTAATAATATTTTAGTTCTAATAGATAATTCCTGTAATAATATATAGCCTTTTCAAATACAAACTAAGACAACAGAGAACAAAACCCTCAAACTATTTTCACTCTCTGTTCTTCATTTTCTTAGTTAAACACAATCAGCTCATCAAAACTGTTCAGAAGAGGAAATAAATATTAGCTAAAGAGAAAAAAAAAAGTTATGTTTTAAACTAGAGTGATTCCAAAATCATCCTAAGCAAATTGAGAACCCTTCTATGCCACAGTGCACACTCCATGAAGAATGGCAGAAACCACTGGGGTTGATTTTTTTTTGTGACAAGGATTTAATGCACCATTGTCCTCAACTTCTCTTTTAAGAAGGCTATTTAATTTATGATTTGGATGTCAAAAACTGTTTGTAGTGTTGTCATTAACACAATTAATAATATCCTGCTCTCCAGGAAGTGGACATCTGTCATGGGGGACTTTGTCATTCTTTTGATATCAGAATAACCTCTGGAAGTATTCCAGGTCTCTAATAATAGCAATGCCATTGTAAAAGCTTGGTTACTCAGAAAAAGCAGACCACAGAGTATATGAAGCACGTGGAACCTGTATTCATCTTTTGTTATCATAAATCATTGGTGGTGAAGTGGGATGCTTAGCCTAGCAACAAAATTTACATACATATCTGAAATCAAAACACTTTTAGAGAGTAAGTACAGAAATACACCTTTCTTTTCCTGGTAGGTGAGTTTAGGAGTCTTACAGTCATAGTAAAGGTTGCATCTTATCCTGAACTGACAGAATGACTTACAGCTACTGAGCTTTATCAAGATAACATTTTAAAATCTATTATTAGCTAGATCTTTTACATGTTCAATTTTGAGGTGGAAAAATCATAGAAATGTCAATAAAAGACAGAAATACCTCTGTGCTAATGTCAATGGTGTACATCAAAAGGACTGATTTTAAAGTCCTATTTAGCTTGACAATAATCCATACATCTATTTAAAGCAATAATATTTTATTTAGTTGAAATGGAGAAAACGTAAAGCCTAATTATCAGCCAGTGTTCCATTAATGGCAAGAGAAAAGAATTTTTATATTCTGACTCCTTTTTTTTTTTTTTTTTAAGAAAATAGAAGACAAAACCACTTAAATTCCCCACTTACTCTGTATCAAAAGGAAAAAAAATTGTATCTCACAAATTGGTACTACACAGTTCACCTCATGAGATTGACTTCCCTTCCAAGTCTTTTGGGTCTGATGGAGAAACTGGTCAGAGCAGCAAATTAGTGAAAGTGCTAAAAGTAGTAAAAAATCAGGACTTCCATCAAATGGGAAGGCTCAGCAGAATGACTACGAAAGAATTACTTGTGGAGAGTAAACTTTGTGAAATTTTAAATAACCAAGCACAGCAGTAAGAATAAGGGGACATTTAGAGTATGAACCCTGTCCCCACCACTGCTTTTTTAGCTTTGCAGGATCCATCCCATCCTTTTGTGCTACACAGATTACGTGCTTGATTTAGGCAGCCCATCAAATGCAACTCCTCTAATAAAGAATACAGAACTAGCCATTGATGACCAAGCACCAAAATGAAACTACCAGCAAAGCAGGATGGAAATCAAACAAATCTCAAAATCAGTAGTTCTTGGCTCATCTGATCAAAATCAGCATCAAAATGTCATTGCTGATCAAGAAGAGAAAACCGATACTGAAGTCACTTCATGTGTCCTTTTTCATCATTCTACTGTAAATAAATCTTTAATATCAGCCTTAATTCACCTTTGCCCATCTGTATTCTGCTTTGGTAGCAAAATGGAGATCCTGATGGGGAGCATGACAGGAACCTCTGTTCCAGTTCCCACTGAGACACTGGCTGCAATTTTATCCTAATCTTTAAGTCATAACCTCCCTATTCAGGGACATGGATATCTCCTGATCGTGCCCATCTGGACCCCCACAGCAAGAGAAGGAGAAACTTTGATCAGGGACAGAGTAGAATTGTTCTTGATGATGGTGGCTCCCATTTTTGTCTGCTTGTCCTGTCACATCTCTGGGCTGAGCACCACCAGCCAAGGTGCATGAACTTGCTGGACACATTCAAGGACCAGAGATCCTCTGGGTGTGCTCTCCATGATGCCTGCTTTTTGCCTCCCTGTTTTCATTTTTTTACTAGTACTCCTCCTCCTTCTTTTTCTCATTTATTGTCTTCCATACCATCTCCTTTTCCTGGTCTCATTAGAATCAAGTTATCTTTCAAGGAGGTGGAGTGGAGGGGAGCAGGAGATGCTGATGGCTGTTCCCAGTGCAGGAGACAGTGCAAGCAGCAGCCAGCAGCAGTGGGAGGGAGAATCCCAACCATGAGCCATGAGTGGTGCCCAGAGCTGCCAGACTGGGAGCTGCAGCTGGCCCTACCTGCCTTCCCACCCCACTCCTCTCATGGAAGGAGGAGAGGAAAGCCATGGTACATTTTCAGAGGCTGTCCCACACCATGACAATGCACTGTGATGGGTTTGCCTTACAGGTGACACATGCTGTACTTTGAAGCAGCACTTCTCATCTTTGGGCAGAAAATCCTCTCCCCTCGTGCAGGCAAACCATGTCTCCCTTCTTGTCCTGACTCTAGCACTCTCACCTTCAGTGCAACTGCTACACACACATACACCTGAGTTCTGGGCAGAATATCTAAACAGAAAAGGATTAATGCTGTAAACACTTACAATGAGATGGGTTTATAATAGTTCAACTTAAACTTCTGGAGGTTTTTCATCGTATTGATATCATCATATTGATATTTTGTGATTTTGTGGACAGGAAAATTTCCTAAATAAAAGCTGCCGTTTATCTCTTGACATATACAAGCAGGACAAGAAAGGTATTTTAAATAGCTGCAAGAAACACTTCTCATCTTACTCAAAGTAAATGGTTAGAAAGCCACTCACCCCCAGTTGCCACAGTAATTTCACGTAGAAAATGTCCGTAAAATGGAAAATCAAAGGACAGATTCACTCTCTGAAAAGAATAACAGCAGAAAATAAAATCAATATTGAGCAGAACATTAAGAGAAAAAAAGATGAACAGTCATCCATTTCAAATATCTCTTTCATTACTTTTTTTTTACTGGAGCCTTGTTATTAAGTTAGAATTGCCAGTAGCTACCTGGAGAGAATTCTGAGGAGCATTTAAACACTTAAAGCAGTGGATCTTTACAACAGAAAACTTCAGAAAAGAAAATACACAAACAGACATTGTAACTCAATCACAAGAATAAAATTAATAAAAGATCTGCTTAAACCTCTTTCTTAAAAGGACCCATCGATATCTAAAGCCTTAGCAATATTCATGTTTTGCAGGATGCCTGATTCTTTGGCTGCTGGCTTTCTGCTGCTCTGCCACATGAGCCTTCAGATTCAAGGCTGTTCCTGGCATCCTGCTGCTGCCTGGGTGCTTGTCTGATGGAGGTCACTGGCAGGTAATTCCTCCATCTAACCCATATGACACTCTTTCTTAAAACTCTTTATACTATCAGCTAGGAGATGGAATCACATATAAAGAAATATTCAACAGAAGAAATAACAAACTCCACTTAATCTACTTATTGCAAAATAAAATAAATAAATAAAAATTTAAAAAGAACCTTCTTTCTTCTGTCTACCTATAGGTGACAATCCTCTTTCAGCTGAATTCATAAGAGAGAATTGTAATTTGGGGAATGACCTCTTCTCCTCAACTAAGCTCACCATAAAGCAAATTTCAAATTCAAACTGATTTTGCTTCTCTGCCTATGGCTTTATCTTTTTCCACCTATTCCATTCCTTTCCCAAAGCTCAGTGATTATTGTGCTCACTCATAATTATCACTTTGTGTGCTCCCTGGTTAAACTCTGAATAAATTAGTGGTCATGGTGGAAAGGAGTGCTGAAATCTCAGCAAGGTCTTTTCACTGTTTAAATATAATATCCTGTGAAAAACACATCTCTTCCACAATGGTCCACGCACTAAATATGAAATAAGTATGCAGTACATTATTCTTTCTTTTGGAAGATTTAGTACAGTAAAAACTGGTGTGAAAATGAATTGTTGGTGACTGTCCCTCAACTGTAAGTTTTGATGACTCCACTTAAGAAAGGGCAATAGCCCATATATTTTTAAAAAGATGGGGAAGAAAGAAGAAAAATGCTCTTGTCTTTATTTTTATTTTCCCTACCATTATTTCTGTCCTCTATTTATTATTTTCAGATTGTATCTGAGTATTTCTTCTCTCAGGAAGAATTATATTTACATCAACCAGAAACGTTTAAAGAATTATTTAGCATTAAATTAGCAGTTGAAGACTTACAGTAACTTTAAATTAGATTTGCTTTCCATTTAAGTGGAAGACAGAATTATGACAGGATTTATTAGCACATTTTTTGTTTGTTTTTAATTAGAATGCAAAATCCATTTGCAATGTGTTAATTGGACTGAGTAGGTTCTAATGACCTTTTCTGTATGTACATAAATATGGATGTACAACTGAACATTTCTGAAATAGCATATACAAAAGGAAGCCCATGAATTAACTCACACAAATGTTCTTTTACCATGTTCTTCAGCTTTCACTGCTGAAGTTTATGCTACATCTATGAATGCACTCCATTTGAATTATGTCCTTGTTCTACCAAACATAATATGAAGAACTCTGATAAAACTACCAATTTTCTGGCCAAACCTGCCCTCTTTCCTTTATATGCCATCCTTCATTTTACCTATTCACTTTAACTTTCTGAATCATAGTAACCATTAAGCTACTTCAAATGAAAACTTTGCCCCCTTATCTGTCTTCTAAATTCTATAATATAAACATTAATATAAAGATGTTTGCAACAAAAACTTGATCCCATTCCCACTCAAGTCAGATATAGATCTCCCATTGACTTAAGTCAAAATGTGATACCTTAAATTCTGACAATGTAAAAATGTTTAACACAGACAGCTTTTTAGCATAATGTTGTAAAAATCAACACAAGTATTACTTTGAAACACAATATTCTAGCAGTCGCTAAAATTTTGTTTTTAATTTGATGCTAGAAAGCATACCTCATTTTAAAGAAAGAATATCAGAATTTCCAATTCATGGAAATATTAAAATGCTTTCACCATGATAGAATAAATGATAAATATAAAATGATAGAATGGACTGGAAGAAAAGGGAGTTGAGTTGCCAAATATGATGTATCCTGTATTCTAGTTCAGTGTTTGAGTAATCAGTTCTTAGATATCTAATCTAAACACACTGAATATCAAAGCCACCTCTAAAATGTTATTAAATGGTTAAGAAGATGATGGCAATATATTGAAAAAACTCCCTTACTATTAGTGTTATAAATCCTGTAGTTTTAGACATTTTAATTTTTCCATTAATATATGTTTGCTACTTTCCACAAACAATTACTATGCTGTTTATAAAGTCAAACCCTCTCATGGATTCTCTCCAGGATTCTCTCCAGTCTTTATGACTTTTCTTGTAGAAGCAAAACCAACTGACAGCTTCTGGGAACTCTCTGGATTATTTACTTCCAAATGAAGGAAAACACACGAATTGAGTGTAAAATTGCTAACATTCAAAGAATCCCTGACATTGTAAATGAATTTCTTAATATTCAGCATGTAATAATTTAACTCCAGGTTCTAAAGTCAAATTGGAGAATAATGTTTGGAATATATCATGTAAATCATTGAGTCACAGTAAGATGTGCAAAGTGGCCTTTTAAAAAGAGCAATGGCAAAGTTTATGGGAGAGAAGGTAAGAGATTGCTGCTGAGGTATGTATGATCTCACAATACACAACTCTGCAGTTGTACAGTTACAAATAAAGATCACATCTCTGTGTAAAACACCTTTGTTGTGTAGTACATATGGATGTTGTTTACGTGGACACACACATACAAAAACTTAATTTGTAGATGCATAAATAAGGAACAAAACCTTACAGGATGACTCTCTGGTACATTTCATCCTATGGGGGACATAAAACAGATCCAAAAAATGGGTCTTTATGTGTAGACATGGCTGCAGCCACTCAAGTTCACAGTCCAAGATATTTGGGTAAGCATGAAAAGAGATGGATATCAGTGTGCTAAACAGGGATCAGAGCCTTCTCTGCTGGAGCTGGTAGAAAGGCAGAGGGGGCACCTGACATTCAGAAAAAAAGGTCTTAAACCACCTGCTTTGGGGAGAAACAGTTGAAGCCCTCAAGGTTCCATTTGTCATGCTGAATGTTCTTCTACACTGATCCCCCACCAGACCAAAAATACTGCCTTGATTGAGCCTCTAGCTTAATAACTTCAACAAAAGGTCCCCCTTGGGATGGCCATTTCAGCTGCATAATCTCAGGGATCCAACTGGAAACAAAAGTGCTTACAACAAAGACATGGAAGGGTGCCATCTTTACTAATCATTAAAATTAAATGGGTTAAAATTTTTAATTTATTTATTGCCTTTTCTTTGAGCATATTTCCATTTTTTCCTCAATACAGAGCACCAGGATCCCACACGAAGTAGACAAGACAGACAACAGAGGTCCTCACTTTTTAGGTACCCTTAAGGTTCTTTTTTTCTCATTAGAATAAAATTGTCTTAAGAAAATAGCTGATGCACTGTTTTATTAAGCCTGCCCCGAAGATATATAACTGTTTGAACTCTGTGCATTGGCATTATCCCCTGACAGCCTACAGTCTTTTAACTATGAAGTATGCATTTTGTTAATAGGACTCTCTGTCAGATACATGTGCTGGATTTATTACCTCACTCTGCTTTCTATATTCTGACTTAAATACCACAGTTTTTCTTTCTTCTGCCTCTTGCATTCCTCTGAGCAGTCACCTGGCTTGTGCCAGGGAGAAAACAGATCAACAAAGGAAAAGATGAATTAAACTTGGGATTTCTCTGTTAAAAACTGTTAAACACACCTGCATCTTTAAAAACTGTACAACTTTTGAGCAAGGCATTCACTAGATTTTGTTTTGAACTGGCAAAATCCAAAGACTTTTTTGTGAAGCTGAGTAGCTGAATAGATGAAACAAGAGTCTCTTTAACCACAGTTCTGAGCTGTAATTTTCTGTACTCAATTTATGCTAATATTAGCTCTTCTATGTATGCAGCTTCTAGCTAGGTGAGAATCAAGAACACAACCTCTAAATCATACAGCATTTGATTCCATTTCTAAGCACGTAAGCCCATTATTTTCATACCCACTTTACCAGCGGCATGACTACAGTAAGTTAAATATGATTGATATGCACACTCCAATTTATTTATTTGCTGATAACCTAAAATTGTGATCACATCATTTCTCTTACTGTATGACATTCTCATCACCTTTATCAGTCGTCCCAAAAGGAAATATAAAATAGAAATGCAAACATACCACATACATTCCATGAGAGACTTAAAACTACACCAACTTCATCCTGAACCCAGATCCTTTATTATTAAACTCAACAGTAAAATTCCCTCTGATCTCAGCAGAACACAAGTGGTTTCCCATTTGATAGTTTGTGATTCTCAGGAACAGAGGAAAATTTTAAATATATTTGTAAAGGCATCTCTGAAGGACTGTTACAGAAGGTTCAAAAAGTTCAAAGAATCATTTGATAACAAGAGTGTAAAGAATTCCACAGCTTAACTAGAATTCAAAGATATAGCTCTGTGAACAATAGTCATGGTACTTAGTAATACTGCTGTGTGGGTCTCTGGGGGAAAATATCCACGTTAATCAAGGAAGAAAGTGATAAAATAACTTACTGCTGCTTGACGATGGGTATTGGAAAGGATCCCATGAATCTTTACTTTGTCCTTCTCCATTTGGTCTATGTTGACCCACAGATCCCGGCTGGTAGAATCATATGGACCATATGTCCTTGATGTATAATAATTATGATCTGTATCCTCCTGAAAAAGAGAAAAACCACAGAAAAAAACAGATTAAAGTGGAAGATGCACCTTAGTTTTTATATAAAACTCAACCTTGAAATATTGAGTCCTGTTGCTCCTCTAAAGAAACTCAGCAATGAAGGAAAAAGGATAAAAATAGTAAATATGTTGCAGAGACAGTTCTGCTTCTAACCACTAGCAGCTGACAAGGCAGTTATCTCATGCAATCATCTTATATTACGATTATAATGTTCACTATCCCAAATAACAATAACACAGGTTATGTAATAACCACATCAGTGAAATCTATGGCAAAATGTTTGATGTCTTTTGAGGCAAGATGGACAGTTCCTGTAACAATGGCCACATTCTAATGAAGCCATGAGAACTATTCACAGATAACACCTTAAAAAATTGCAGTATTAAACATTTCTAAACGCAATTCACCAGACTATCCTATTCAAGAACATTTAAGAGCATCTGAAACAATCCTAATAGTTCTAGGCTTACAATGCTATTTTATTTTAAATCTCCAAAAGTTTGGTTTACCATAGATTTGCCCCTCCAAGACAGACATACTTGTGGAAGAAATCTTCCTAATTCTCGTGGTTTTAAAAAATACTCCCATCACAACAAATTTTTGTTAAGATCAATTACTGTGAAGGTTTCTACCTTCCTATCTAAGACAGAAAAAAAAGAAAAAAAGTATGGTCTGAGGTAAGAAAGGAAACTCATCTCAGATTCCTAGTCTTTACTCAAACCAAGCTGTTGCAACCACAAAATATTTAAATCAGCAGCACTGCCAGCTTTCTGATGAATAGCTACAATCAATACTATAAAAGTAGTACATGCTAGTATTTCTTAGTTCCTTCCTTGCTTCCTCCCCTTCTAAGACAAAGTAAAAAGCCCCCAAAGCCTCGATGATAGAGTTTGAAAATTAAAATAAACTCCAAAAATAAACAGTACCACAGAAAATTGAAGAGGACGACTTAGAATTTGGAATCAGCCTGGTGGTGAAGCTGTTCCTCTCTTTCTGTACCTCCAGTACCCTGTCAGACACATGGCAGTACCCTCAAATCAGGGCACACTGCCATCAGACCCAACACCCCCTCCCCACAGCCCCAGATCGTGCACAACCCATTCCTACTGACATGATCCTGTGCTGGAGACATTCGTGGCAAGGATTTATATTCTAATGACATCATTCAAGTCCCAGATAAATTGTATTGACCATAAATCCTGTTTCAGCTGGATTTGAGTCTACATTAACATCATTACTGATGCATCTTACTTTAGCTGTTGCAGACACAGTCAGGTTATTTTTTCCTTGACAATTTCTGTGTCTTCTGCTGTACTTTGCATGCCAGGATGTAATTTATATCTCTAGTAAATCTCAGTAACAATTCAGAAGCAACTTCTAACTGCTTCACCAGCTCTAGGTTAGTCACACAAGTAAACATAATTAAAACTATACTGTCAGGAAGATGACAAAAGCCAGCCAACTTACCAAATTCTTTCCTCCTTAATGGTCAACAGAAACAGTTATTGCTGTCATGTACACAACAGAGGTACTGTATATTAAAAGGTTTTGAAAACAAATACATATATTCCCAGTCCAATTTATCATTCTAAAAAAATTTCCTTAGTAAATAACAGTCACATTTAAGGCATACAAAAATCTCAAGGAAAGAGCTCCAGAGACAAATAACAAATAATTAAAAACAGTTTGTTTCACATAAACATGCAATATCTAAATTGTAGTCAAAACTGTGCAAAATCTTTTTGTATTTCAAGTTTTTCATAGCTAATAAAGCTACCCTAGTTAATTCCTAGTACCTCAGCCCCTACCTCCACAACTAGAAGGCTCTAGCACTGAGTCTAGTTGGCAGCTATGTAAGAATGTTTTAAATGGTATCTTGACCCATGCTTAAAGCAGATTCATCATACAGATTGTAAATCAAGCACTTAAATTATAGCTTTCAGCTCAAGATTTTGGCACTGTGTGAGGAATTACTTATGTCTACCAAATTTTGTGCATAAAAAGTCTCGTTTAGTATTTGAATTCAAGGTAAATAATTTTAGATTATTTATCTCTTCTGGAAGGAAAAAAATCACTCTTCTACTTGAATGACAGAAGGAAGACAGAATTCCTCTTCATAGCCTTCATGCAGATGTATTTTATGAATACAAGATTCATTATTTCTCTCTCACATACTAATTTTTCCTAATCTCACCTGTAAATTTACAATCTGAAACAAAAAGGCACATGCAGCTAACTACTAAAGTTGATGAGAGCAGCTTAGGATGCAAGCTTCTGTTCCAAGTCACTGCTTTCATAGTTCCTAATTTGCATTACCATGGAAATGAAATTCTTGGAGTCTTTAATAAATATGACTTTCTTGGTATCATTAGATACCTACAAGTTTTCATTCTGTCAGACCTGTTTGTATTCTTTGTCTGATTGTACTTGCTTCATAATACATTCCATTCCCTACAGGTAGGTACTACATAAGAAGATGGAAAAATGTTTAAGAAGTTTTACTGAATTTTCATGCAAACTAGTCAATGAAGAAAATAATTTTAATAGTTACATGAGACAGATTTAGAGTTAGGCTGGTAATTAGAATAATATTAAAATACAATTATGAAGAGAAACAAACTTTTCAGTGTCTATTAGTGACACAGAATCATGTTACTGAAAGGAAGGACATGCAGAGAAAGCAGAGAACATACCCTTTACTCCTTCAAGAAAGCTTTTCTTTTTTCTTTCAGGTATTTGGGGGATATGAGCATTATCTCCCACTGGATCTCCAGATGTGCAATTCTGTCCAAATTCTGTTTGTATATGAAGTACATAGCACCTTTTTTCTATGGAACAGTACAGCATTAAAGCAAAGGATTTTTCCAGATATTCTTTGCACCAGCTATGAGGATTACTGTTGGCAACTTTTGTGAGAATAAAGGAATATTTCTTAGAAAATCTCTCATAACCCTTTTCTTTTGGGGAAGTAACCCCAGGCAATACTTGATGCTGAGTTGCCATCCTATTGTTGATTGTAGAGATTAATTTCTTAGCTTTCACAAGGGATATTGTCTGATGACACTTTGAATATATTCCCATACTTCTCCAAATACAACTGAATGTTTCAGGAAAGCTGAGTAAATGCACTACTTGTAAAAGCTCAGCACGCCTGAATATTTAGCCTTCTTTAAATGCTTGGAGTTCAGTATTTGTCAAATTCAAAGACTTAACATCCATTCCATACATTACATATACGGATAATCCCAAATACAGTCCAAACATCACAAACTCATTTCAGCAGTAAATGCAGTCCCTTAACAGACCAAGGGCTTCCAATGATTCTGGCCAAAGATATACATGAAAATAGCACCAAAACAAACATGAAACAATAAAGTTCCTTCTCAATGAAGACACCATGATTCTATGGTAACACAATCACATAGGTAAACATGGGACTTTTTAGATTTAATTTTTTTCCTGTCACATTTTTTCTTTAACAGAAATTGGAAAAAATCTCTAGGAGACAGAGGATATTATCAAACAAGATGTAGGAGAAAGAGTTGCTGTTGAATCAAACTGCATGAATATTTTGTTTTTAAATACTGGATTCAATTCAATCCAAACCACAGACATTACTGAACAAGAAGTTCTGCCATCTCTCAAGCTCCCTCTGTGTAAGGCTGTAATTGAAGAAAACTAATAACTTCAACCAGAGAAAAAGCAGCTGGCATACCCAGGAATGAGCTCTGCACAACAGTATGTTGTAGAAAAAGTCTCCATTTCTAAGGAAAAAGGAAAAAGGAAAAAGGAAAAAATCAGCCAACCAGATGGCCATAACATTTCAGCAGATTGTTTTGACTGCCTTCTCCCAGTACTGGAACATGGTTTGTGACATTATCAATGAAAAACCAATCAATCAATCAATCAATCAATCAATCAATCATCCCATTCAAGGATCCTCATCTTCAGATCTTCCTTATCAAGTGTCATGAGTTATTGCCAGATGCAATAGAAGACAGCAATACTGCATTTAATTTGATAACTGCAGTCCCTTTAAATATGCTACTTACTGAAATTTTATTTCCAGCTTCAACTGAGATGATGGCATAATGTAAAAACTCTGAAATCCTCAAGGATATGGTTGTAGACTTTATGGATGCTTAATTTTATCACTCTGAATGGAAGGTCTGGTATCTGTTTTTTAACAAAAGACATTAAAAAATTGCTCAAATTTTGCCTAACTCACAGACTAGGTCTATTTTTGAAATTAATTGCAAAATTACTGAAATTGCTGATAGTATTTGTCCCAAATAATTAGTTCCAAGAATATTTATCACCAATTACTAATTCAGAAAGTCTTTACTTCTGAATACAAATATTTCTAGATTAATAGCCTATGAAATTAATCAGAGAATTGTGTTTTCTTAAAGGTACATTTATAGACTGAAATGAAAACACTGAAAGAAGAAAACATGCAATTATATATTTTAAAACAGACTAATTTTCAGTAAAAAAGCAAAGATAACAATACTTCTTTGGGTATTTAGAGAAAGGAAATAAGCTAGCAATTAAAATTATTTCCCTAAGGAATAAAGCAGTTCTGGCAATCCATTTTGTAGAACCAAAACATCCCTTCTATTTAAATAAGACAACAACAATGGGCCCCTGCACACATACAGCCAAAACAGCTTCCTCAAAACTATTTGTACTTTTACCCAATCACATGTAATGCTGGCTACTCTCAAGGTATCTCTGCCAATTATGTCAGTAAAATACAACCAAAAGTGACTTCTGAATTGTTCCAGACTTTTGCTGGAAAATTGCTTTTAGATTTCTGAGCAGTATTAATCCCCACCAGCTAAAAACAGCCCAAGGGGGAGAACAGAGGTGACAGCTTGGATAGGACTTGAGCTAGCTCTGCATTGCAGATGATGGAAAGCCTCTCCTCAGCAGCACGTTTTTGGGCCCTGAGAAGGGGCAAGAGAGATGCAAGGTCACACTCCACATTACCTGGGCAGGAGAAGCATGTGTGTATGGTGTTGCAACTGATTTTCCTCATTTATTCACATTTTCTTTAGGCAGACACTGACTTAGACAGGGGCAGGTGGCAAGGACACATGGAGAATATCCCTAGTAGAATAGCCATTAGCACAGGAGATGAGACAGTACAAGAAATGATCACCTATCCTGAATGGGGTCCTAGTGGGAAGATTAAGGCCAGGGAAAATGGGGATAGAGACACTTTGCATGCTGCTGCCATATAGCTCATTCTAACAGAATACTGTAATTACAATCATAACATAGCAATGCTATGATTTACAGGTTTATAGCATCTGATAATCAAAGAACCCTGAGGAATACTTAACTTGAACTGGCCTCTCAAAACTGGAAAGGTCTAATTTTGGTAGCTAAAGTACATGTGGATTACAACATCAAAGTCTTACAGAGGATTTATATATAGGGGCTGCTGCTTAGGAAGCTCAATTGTTCTGAGGTGCTCAGAATTACCAATTTCATAAGCACTCTGCATCAAGGACAAACTCTCTGCTGTTCAATTTCTTAACAAAAGTCTGTGCTCTGTATGAAGGAAACATGCAATTTAGAGTAGTGCTTTTACAGTGACTTGCTGCTTTCATAGTGACAAAGCTGCAATCTGTTTGTTTTGGGTTTTTTCTGTGGTTTTTGTTCTTGTTTGTTTTGTTAAAATGTCTGATATGGGAAAAACTAAAGGAATATACATATATGTATCAACATGAGCATAGCATACATACTCAATGTCAAACACCAGCAGAACATGAAGACTGCTTGTGAATATCACTGTTGACTTTAAACCCTAACAAAAGCCATTTTGAACAGCTAACATAATGACTAATGAATGAGAGGAACCCAGTCTAACTGAAGAGGAGATTCTGTGTCTCAGTGCTGTGCTACTGAAAATATCATCTCACACTATATTCTCCAAGAAGAGGCTACATGAGTACTCTGCAGAGCCCTGAAAGTCTACTATGTGTGTGCAGTACTCCTCACCCAGGTTTTCATTAGGGCCAGTATGGAAGTCACTTTGCTCAGAATCTCACAGATTTACATCCAGAGGTTTTTAGGGTAAACATTATATGCTGTCATCAGCTGGGGTGAAACAAAGGATTTATTTCATGTCTCTCTCCCCCATGCAGACACAAGGCTTTACACAGCTCTGTAACAACTTAAGCTCCCAGGTTTTAAACTGCACTTTTCTGAGCTCCTGACAGCACCTATAATGGAGAGTCACACATGCTGACAGACATTCTGCAAGAGAAGGGTGCCATAAAACTGTTATTAATCCAAAAAGCCATTTAGTCTTTTCGGCTTAGTGAAAAGTCAATGTGGAGACACTGCCTTTTCCGTGATATTCAGCTGCTTTTGAAAGGAAGCTTCCCTCTTGGGGACTGCTATAAAACTGTCAGCCTATTTAGGGGTCATTACAGCAGGCTTATAAAGCCCTTTGGACTGTCTTGTCATACGAGACAAGCTTCAAAAGAGCAAAAATCTTTGCAATGCCTTACTTAAGAAAGAAAAAAAAGCCAAATCACCAGTCACTCAAAACCCAATTACAGTAGGGAAATATTTATTATGCAGTTTTGTTCCTGATTTGCTAGAGCAGAAGTCTGAGAAATGGCATTCTGAAAATTCATCTTTATTAACTGCTCCGTGGCATCCTCTCCACTAAAAGAAAATAAAAAGAACCATTTCAACACAATGCCTGAAAAAATGTCTAGCAGAAATTTTATTTTGGTGTAATTATGACACATTTTAGAGTTTTTATTCTCATTTTTAGATGTGTATAAATGACTGAAGGGCTTATGCAACTGAAACTGCAAAAATTACTTTGTAAACAGAAAAACCTATCTGCCAGGTCTAGACTACAGAGCATTAGTGGTTATGACACCACATGTGTTACCAGCTCCATTCTTGGGGGCTTATGACTCCAGATAATACCATAAATAACTATATTTTGTCAAGTTAGTTGTTAAAGATTCAGTATTTTAGTCTTTTAAAGATCCATTTCGTGTGTGGGATATAACAAACAGTGTTGCTGACCATATGCACCTTGACCTACTTGATATGCACACTTGGGCAATTTTTTCCTCCCCCTAAATATGTAAGTTCAGTTTAAGATTATACACCCCTTTTTTTTTCCACCCCAGTATTAGAACAACTTTAAACTTCTCTGTAGCCTATGTATTTCTCCACTATACATTCAAATGCCAGGACATACTCATTTATCCTAATTTCCTGTTCTTTGGCACTTCTCTACTGGAAGAGATGTGAGGAAAACAGCAACTGAGACCCAAGCAAGAGCCCTGAGGCTTCATGTGAGGAGGGGAAATGGCAAATATAAATTGGTATGGAAAGTGTGGCAGATCTGAAGCATTAATTTGATATTAGCAGGTATAGTTTGTAGCTCATCAGGGCTTTCCATAGGGCAGTGCAGGAAGGTGCCTCCATGCTTGCTGGTGTGAGATTCAGTTCCTGAGCTGTTCATATCATGTTTCAGGGACCCATCAGGGTTTTGAGCCAAAACTGTAGGGCAATCAGCTGTAGGAACATATGATCAATGCAAAGTTGATACAAGCAGGAGTATGGGTTAATTAATGCAGCAGCATTTTTCCTGTGGGGGTAAAGCTTATGCTGAAGCCTTTAAAGGTGTCCCACATCCACCTCACCCAGCACCAGCCTTTGCCACAGTGATGCTGGTCAGCCCAGCTGTGTGCTGGTGAGCATACAGCCAGCCCACATCCATCAGAGAGTCTGGACATCACAGGACAAACTGCAGCACCATGGCTTCCTTGGGGAGAGCTGGTCTTAAACAGATTGTAAACAAACTGGCAATTTATTTAGCCATAGCACTTTTTAGTTTAGCTCTCATGTACAACAGACATGAAGCTTTAGTTACTAAAACATGGGACTGGCTGAAATCTGCAATCAATATGCAAAATTTCAAAATCAGCATTCATGACTTACAGAGAAAGACAGTGATTATGAAAGCAATTTCTACTCCTCTTTTGTTTGGAAAAAGTATGCACTTTGCTTTAGTCACATGTATTTTCAGTATACATGTGTAACAGCATTTCAGTCTGGATTGTGTACACAAGAATATTGAAAAAAATGCGATGTACAGTTTTACCAAACTGTTATTACCAGCCACATTTCTTAAAGACTTGTCCCAGAAATGCTTATTTATGAGATCTTGCAGTCATGCTCAATAAAATAAATAAATCCCTTGAGAACTCTTGTGCCACAACTCTAAGGCAACATATTTAATTTAGATGCTTGATGAGTTACATGTTGCCTAAACAGGCCTGTCCAAGTTGCTGCCTTTGCCTGACATCAGGCTCCAAACAAGATTTCTGCAGAATCAAAACAGTGCAGATTCTAAGAGGAGTACTCTGTTATCAGAACCACAGACCTATCAAATGCTGCCAGTGAAGATTTGCCAGCTCCTCCACTTTAGAGCAGTCCAAATACACACTTTAACTGCACTGCCTGTACTGACCATGGATGAGATCTAACTGACTAAGCTCTGGAGGAGCCCAGGGCCATCTGAAAATTGCAGATATGATTCAGGACCTACATCTGACCCTTATCCTACAGGAGTGGCAGTGGACTGTTGAGTACAACCACAGCCTAATATTACATCAGACTTCTATAGCTAGGCACCTTTCACCTTGAATTTCCATCAGCTTGGATCCCAGAATAGTCTGTGTTGGAAGAGACCTTAGAGATCATCTTATTCCAATTCACCAGCTATGGGCAGGGACACTAGACCAGGTTACTCAGAGCCCATGCAACCTGGCCTTGAAATTTTCCTGGGGTGAGTCATTCAAATTGCTCTGGACAACCTGTTCCCTCTTTACCACCCTCATGGCAAAGACTGTTTTCCTAGTATCTCATCTCTATCTACCTTCTTGAAGCCATTTCCCCTTCTCCTACCACTACGTGCTCTGGTAAAACTTGCACATTCCTCGTCTATGCCATATGCATCTACACTTAGACTTCCAAACTGAAGAACTGAATTTCATCTCTAATTTCAATATTAGCTACAACTAAAAAAGAAAAGCACCTGTACAGTACAGACTCCAGCATCGTTTAGAAATCACAGTCACCTAATGTTTTGTATAAATTCATGTTCCTTATTGGAGCAGTATACAGATGTGTACTACCCTTTATTGAATGTTTATATGAGAAGCAAAACCTCTGCAGTGTGTTTAAGAACTTACCTTGATTTCCAAAATGATGGAATAACATGCATGATACAATATAAGAAAAATCAAAATTGCATGCACCGCTAGTGACTAAATGATCAAATCAAAATTCTATTTCTATGTTTATTGAAAACAAATTATTCTGAATAAATTGCTGGTTTTTTTCAACTACATAGTCAGTGATTTTGACTCAACAAAGAGTTGGGGGTTTTGTTTTCTAGGCAAATAAGGACACTGGGGCAGTAGCTTAGGACTGTGGAATGAAGATGCTCCAAACGTCCTCACCAAACTTGCTATAATCCACTGTGCCAGTCAATATTATACCCCCAAAATTATACCCTCAAAATGAACACCCACCAGGTTGTTGACCTATGTAAGTCAGATCTAAGCAGTAGCACTTTGGAGCCACATTATGTCTGTTCTAGCACTGAAAGACACTTTTCATCCACCAGAAGAGAGGCATCCATACTTTGCCTGGAGCAGGAAGGACCTGAGAAACAGCTTGCTTTGTTATCTGTACTGGAGCAGAATACCTCCGAGAGATCTTGGCATTTTACCCCTCAAGACATTTACTGCTCTGCCTAGATGAGATCAGACAGGTAGAATTTCCATCTGCAATTTCTCCCTCTTCCTACTTTTGTTGCTAAGGTTACGGAAAGAATGCTCAGAAAATGATGCTTTGATTTATTTAAAAATTTTAGTAGGAAATTGTGAAGAATTATGCAGCTTACTACAAATGCAAGGAGCAAACCTCCTGTAACCCTGTCACATCTCTGACTTTTGTTAAACATTGTGCCACTGAAAAGTCTGGGGACTATGTCTGCCATTCTTTTTCTGTCTTTTCTCCCCTCGTTATTCACACTGCTATTTGCTGCACACTCTCCAAGATCTCCTATCGCCAATTTTGTTTTCCAGAGTAAGAATACTGGTTGTTTTTACTGATGGACTGTGAACACTTAGACATGCTGCACATGCAGCACGCTGGTGTTACAGATGAAAGAAAAACCAAAAATATCCCTGGTATTTCCATTAGTTATTCCTGTTGTGTGTATGAAATACTACAGCTCTTAAAAATGTTTCATCAGCAGTTTTATTCAGCAGTTGAAAATACTTAACTGGCATTTTTGGAAGAACAAATGCACATTTTAAAAATGGAACTTTCTTGACTCTGATCCTCCTCTTGATATGAATTTTGAGCATCGGGTCTATTTATTATTCTCTTTGAAAAGTCTGTATAACTCATTCAATCACAATGAGGATAGATCATTGACTTTGGCATAAATACTAAATTTACAGAGAGTCAAAGGAAGTGTCTGACCAAATTTGAAACAATGGACCCATCTGTTTACATGCCACATTGTTACTGTTTTGGGATAACAGATAATTGACTTTCCCATATTGAAGAAACATGAAAGATTTGGAGAGACACTGAGTAATCCATCAATGTCAGCAGAATTCCTACAGCTTTGAAGATCTATCCCTAAGGACTGGTACTATCCAAACTGGAATTGTGTGGCTTAGTGTGACAACTTTTTACTTACTTACCCAAATTCCTCTGCACAAACAACTTGGTAATGTATTCACCCTCACTCCCTGCTCCAACCAACTATGCACAATTTGCTGAGTGCTGTTAAATTAGCTAAATCTGTTTGCTTTGCATGGGTAGAAATGAACATAATCTTCTGCTTTTTGCATGACCAAATTGATAGAAAGTCTCCTCTCTTGAGGACACTCCAGGTGAACATGGTGAAAAGGGTCAGAAAGGAAGCGTCTGGGAAAGGAGAGAATTTACCAGCCTTCACAGCCACACTAATATTCAGCTTCAAAAGTTGATTCTATTTTCAGCAAAGCCCTGCAAGCAAGTGCTGAGGCATGTACGACTGAAATAATTAATTCAGAAAGTACAAGGTCTGTTGATTCTGCTCATGGCTCTTTTCAGTCATGAGTCCCACCATTCTGGAATATGCTTGAGGAAGTTGGAGATGAAGAATATGGAAAAGTAAAATATTATCATTAGAAAATTCAAAGGCAGATGCCATTAAATTCTGAATTCCACGTCTCCTTGCTATAAAGATTCATTCTCATCAATGTGTTAAATTAAATGCCTTGTGTGCCAACATAGCTAAGCATGTGGAAATGAGCTCAGGATGCAATGGAGTTCTCTTATGTAGGAGTGGGGAAGCTAGTTTGTAATTTCTTTCCTTCCCCATCCTCTCCTCCCATGCTTAAAGGAAATAGAGAATGAATCTTTCCTCCAGCCTTTTCCCTTTTCAGCTATACCCAAGTTATTTGCATCACTTCTTGAGTTTAGATTGGGACTATTGGAAGCATTGACAGGTTTATTGCCACAACACTTTTTACAGAGTTGGCATGCATTCAATCCAGCTGAACCTTGCAGCAAGACCCAGTAAAAGTGTTAAGATGACCTTGATATATGTAAGCAATCGATATATTTAAAAGAAAAAAAAATATATGAGCCATTTGCCTAGCTTACCATTTTGAAACAGAAAGTCTGAAAAAGAACACAAGGCAGTAATATTTCAGTCTGCTGGCTGGCTAGAAAGTGTGACATCACTGGTGAAAAACCCACCTGGACAAGCAGAAAATAGGGAGTAAATTAATCATTATCCCAGATTCTGTTTCTAATTGCAGGTGACATACTTTTTGGTTTAATTTAGCAAGAGAAGAGAATTAGGACATTTCATGTATGATCTGTGTTGCTTTCCAGAGTAATTCACTTTCTGTGTCTTCTTCATAATGATTCAGAATTATCAGTTAAATACTAAATATAGCAGTAATTTCCAGACATTTCTGTTTGTCTCATGATGTCATATGAAGAGAAAATCCAAATAATTTTCCTAAGATCACTGGAAAAAGAAACTTTTTTTCCCCTTGATTCAGTTTGAAAAATGTATATTTGATTTTTCTGAAAATTAATTACATTCTCCATCTCAAATGAACACGCTTAATTTTTTAAAAATAAATTCTTGACAATTGTGAATATAAACATTTTAAAATAACAACCTTTGTTAAAAAAAAGGTAAATTAAAATATAGCAAAAAATTCTATAATAATTGAAGGCTAAGTTGTATATCAGGTATTTAATTTAACACAAAATTTTAGCTCTCCTACAACAAAAATATGACATCTAAACGTTCTGCTAAATGGAAAACAAAAGATATATCCACAATGGCTTCAGTGCAGCAGCACTGTTTCAGATCCTTCCTCCAATACATCCTTAATCTCCACTGTAACTTTGAAGCTCCAAAATATGAAAATAATAAAATTGTATTTAACTTAATCTAGTAAATGGATACCAAAAAAAGCACAAGAACAGCTGGACTCTCTTAAGTCAAACATCTTCATATGGTCCTCAGAACAGACTGGGAAAAAGAATTGGACTCGATTCTTGTGGGTCCCCTCCAACTCAGGATATTCTGTGATTCTGTCTGTGTGAAGCCCAGTAAGCATAGGGGACCCAGGGAAAACAATGACAGTTCCCCATTTTCCCTAGGGTCCAATAATCTGCCCTTCAGATTACTGCCCTCCCTTTGTGTTTAACAACCCATGGCAAATTGGTATTCCAAGAATTTGCCTCATTCTGTAAATTCTGACATCCACAACATTCAGTGTCAATGAGCTCTGGAGCTTGTGCAGTTTCATGATGTGCAGTAGGAAGGAATCATATGGGACATTTGTTAAATCCTCTGGAACATTCCACATATCACAACAGGGACTTCTGGACTTAAGTTACACTGGTTTAAAAGCAGCAAGAGAACTGCATTAGAGGTACAGCTGACATGGCCCAAGGCAATATAAGATAGGGCCTGAAATGGCTGAAAATCTGATGCAATGCCACCTTCAGCTGCAAACCATGTATTTTAGCCACAGTTGTTTTAGCCCTGTAAGTTTTAAGTCCATACTAAGTGAAGTTTAATCAAAGATTGTGAAAAATATTTGCAGGCCTACAGGAAAAATCCAGATTTTTCTTCCTTCTCTTAAATGAGTCATACACCAGAAATCACATATACACCAAAAATCACGTGATGTAGTAATTATTAACTGTGAACAAGAAATAATTATACATCTCTAAAAGTGAAAATAAGAGTGAATATAACTTTTGTTATGATAAAGATTTTGCAAGTAGACCTGGAAAGCTTCAGCCATGTAATTAAATCAATTAAAGTGTATTTCTTAGAACTTTAGATGATTTAGAACTTTAAATGAACCTTAACCAAAATCTAATGTTTCCCTTACTTCAGTCAAAGGCAAAATATTATTTGTGCTCAAGAATATAGTCTAGAATATGCTCCTAAAATGAAGCCACGTCAGAAAGCAGGTAACAAAAAAATAAAACTAATTTATGCTTCAGGTTTTTAGTTCTCCCCCCCGACTTTTGTAGATACAAATTTCATAACAGAAGTATTGTTCTTTTGCTCTCTAAAGAATCAGCTAACTCCTGTGACAAATTTCTGTTCTGCAAAGCTTCATTTCTCCTCACTTATATGTTAAATGCTTCAACTGAAACCTAAAATCTGGTTAAACTTTTGTACTGAATATGCATTACTTTGATATTTCATAATCTGCATTAAAATGTGACTCTGCACTAAGAAAATAATTCTGTCCTAGTCGTGGAGGGATCAATAGCATCCCTGATATTATTAAACTAACTGGCTATACAAGAAATGTTTGAACTATAAATAAACAGCCAACTTTACATGGGCTCTAAAAAAAAGGCTCTAAAAATTCCAAGTCAGAAAAAGTTTTTAGAAGTAAAGGGGGACAAGCTCTTGGCTTGGGATGAAGAAAAAAGAACAGAAGTACACACTAGACTGCAATAACAAGGATTCTTAAACACAGAATATGGATGTCAGTAGCATGGAGGAACTATGGTTTCAGAATACAGTGTTCTTTCTAAGTCCTTCAAATGCAACTGGCATTAAAGCATTGAGATGGGAAGAAAAGGAGAAAAGAAAAAAGAAAAGGAGGAACAAAAGAGAGGCAGGCTTGGTCAAACTGACAGCTCACTATGAGACTATAATACTCTTTTAGTTTTAAGGCTTCTTTTTTTGCATGGACAAGTTTTTCTACTTTTAAGACAGTGCATTAGAGAAGTACTTGCAGGATTGCCTTATCATTTGTCCAGCTGAGGGAAATTTAATCTCAACCATTTATTTTCTTCCTTGCTCAGACTTGCAGTGGGGACACAGCAATGGGCATGCTGACACTGCTGTCAGTAGCTGAGAGTAATTGCTCTCAAATCCCAAGGGCTGTAGAACTCAATCCCTTCTGTTGTTTTTGCCAGTCAGAATCAGACATCTTCACTTCCATGAGTGACTGGGACTGATAAGGGAGAAGCACTCTTTTGGGTAGAAACTCTGGGTTAGAATGCAAAATCCAGCAAAAGATGTTTTTTATCAGTAGGAAATCCACAAATGTGGTTTCAATAGGGGCAAGATGCTTTTCAGGTATAAACTACTGCTGCTGCTAAAATGTACATTTCAAACAACATCTAGAGAAAGTAAAGAAATGAGAGAAGAAAAGAAAGAAGAGTGACTTCAGTTGGCAACAACTCTATTTTAGTTTAAAGCAATACACAGCAGGAGATATCAGTGACATCCACAGGAATAAATGAATTACTTCAATACAGAAAAAGAATATTTACACTGAAATAGCCACAATTTTCTATGCTTGCAAGTGGTATGTTAGGTGGGGTGGAGAAAATAAGATACAGAGAGTTTGGTTTGATTTAGCATGCTCAGCATGCTGGTTTTTGCTCAGAACTGAATCTTCTTCTGTCATACAGCAGCAATCATTCATTCTGTTCTAAGACTTTATATGAAAAATTATGTTTTTTCCTCACATTTTTGCTGGTGCAAAGCAATAAAACTTTACTGCACTCAGCTCAAGCTTGACTATGATTTAATCTATTATTTTATTGCTGGATTTATTTTTGATATTTGAAGTTTGTGAAAGACTATTGTTTTGATGTAGTATCTCTATACAGAGGCAACAAATTTGAAAGTAATTCACATGATCTAAAGATATTTTGCAAAGTTTTTCACCTTCTGCTCATGCCAATGCAAGAAATAGATCAGAGACTTCTCCAATTCAATTTCTCTGTATTTTTCTTGTTGGCATTTTACCCTGCACTGGTGTGACTGCAGTCACAAGGAAGATCTGTGATAAAGAGACCAAAGCTATACATACAGAGGGAAAATCTGTTCTGTATGGAGCTACACACAGCCAAGAAAACATAGGAAATCACTTGAAAAATTATTTCAAACTATGGAAAAATTATCATGCAACAGTTGTGCAATGCAAAATTGTATATTAATGCATTAGTTGTATATTATTGCACTGTGAAGCCTTTTCCAGTGCTCAGCAGCCAGACCTCCATAAGCAAGTACTAAGGCAAAACAGGAATGCATTTATGGATCCCTTAGTGGTGCATACTGGGGAACCAGGACCCATACAAGATTCCTTTCAGAAATCAGCTTCTTTCTAAGTAATGCAAAAAATGAACAGGCAACAAGAACCTCTGATACCCACCTTCATTATCTGTATGGCCACAGGGCTTTGGGGATTAACAGATCAACTGGTAACACCATCACCATGAAGCTAACTTTATTTTAACAATATTAATACTAATCTACTCAATAGAAGTGAGTGGTTATGGAGCAACTTTTCTTTTACAAGAGTATATAAAAAAGGTAGTATATTTGTGTTATTTTTCTCCTTGCCAAACTAGACATATTCATGAAGATGTATTTTCACACTCACTGCTTTTACAAGGACTTACAGTGTTTGCAGCAGCAAATTCCACCTGACACGTTGCATTTCCTTAGCTCTATTTATCATAAGTAAAAGGCACTTCTAAATGTCCTGAGCACAATAAACAAAGGTAGTAGATTACACAACAAGCAAAAACCCAAAACAACCCTGACCCTCAAAACAGGAGAGAAGAATCATAAGAAATATGGGAGAAAAAAAGGAAAGCTAGGCTTGAAATCAATCTATTATGAAATCCCTGAAATCTGAGAAACAAACTCTCTAGAAAGAATAATTCTGAGAGTCCCAAAGTTATTCCAGGCAGAAGGCTTTAATGTTTGGCTTTGTGACCTTCAAGAAGAAATATGGCTTAGACGTGGATGCTCCTATCTTCAATGGAGACCTCTGAAACTCTCATTTGCCACAAGGCCAGAAGGACAACTTGTTGCAATGCATCACCAGAATCCTGTATTTTGGGGCTGCCCCTTACAGCTGGTTTAGATGGCTGACAGCAGATTTCTTTACCTGTCCAAGGCCATCTGCTTTGGGAACTTCTCTCAGACTAACATTTGCACCCATCTGTAAAAGATGGCATCTCACTCTTTTTATGCCACTATTTTTTCCCCTCTTCAGAGCTTTCTCTCTCTCTCTTTTGCTATTTGATATAATGGGAATGAAAATGTAATAAGTCCCTTAGAGAATATGACCCCCCTCTGCCTTTGAGCTCTAGAGTACCAATTGCAAATAAAGCAAATGGGACTAACCTCCATCCTCAGGAGGCTTTTTGGATTTGCAATATTATAATCTATCTATTTGGAACACCACTAATCCTTCTAAAATAGGAGAACAGAAGTACTTTCAAGATAGTTTTTAACTTAAAATAGTACTGTTTTAAGAGTGTTATGTATAAGTTTTACCCTATTATTTACAGTCAGCTATCGGGCTCCTATCTGGCTTGCAGCACAAACTTGTTGATGCCCTTTGCTTTTCTTTTGGCAATATCCATCTTGGTGGGTTTGTGCCACCACAACACTGCTCCACAGTGGTCCACACCTGTGGACAATATTCCTATTCCCCAGCAACCCAATAGGAGGTCTTGGAGGTTTTATCATCTTCCCAAGGCTCTTTTTTCTGCTCCTTTCTGAAGGCCCAGCATATGGAATGGTTATAACCACTGCTTCTACTAGTCTCTGCAGTTTAGTTCAAGACCAGTTCAAAAGAACATCTTTACTTAAAAAAAGCACATGAATGTGTATTTCATTTTGTATGAGCCCTTTCCTGAATCACAGTGCCAAACAAATGCAAGAGACAAAACAGAGATGTGAAGAGAGACACCTGGGCTCCCTGGTGGCTACACTTTTCCATTTTTGGTCCAGAAAGGCTGCACCCTAAAGAGAATCTCACCATAATCATCTTTCCTATGCATAGGAGGAGGTCCACCCTGACTACTAGAAAGATGTGACAAATCAGTCTACAAAGCACTTGCAGGAAGAGCTTTAGAAGTTCTACACTTCATGCTCCCACTCAAGCTGATGTTTAACCTCTGGAGCAGGGCTGATGGCTGACAACAGCATGGTGAATCTGTGAAGTTACACAACAATTCCAGTAACTCCAATGGGAAAAAATTAATCAAAAGTGTCATTACCTTAAAGTAAAAAGAAATCCAGTGGAACTAAGCTGTCCCCCACACAAGTTTGATGTTATAATTTTTCACCTTATGATTGTATGGATTGATAACTCAATAAATACTTTTTTTTTAAAACAGTTTTCAGAAATTTCTGCCTACTGCCTTTCCTTTTTTCCTTGGCTGTTTTGGTTTTTGATTTTTTTTAAATTCATTTTTGTTTTGGCCTGGTTTTGTTGTTGTTTTTGGGTTTTTGTTTTGGTTTTGTTTTTTTTGCAGAGAGGAATAGAGGTGAGAGAAGGAATAAGGGTTCGGGTCTATAAAGCTGGAGAGAAAGTAAACTCATCATTATAAAGAAGAACAGCAAATACTATTAAGTGAAAACATGTTCATCACTGTCAGTCTTCATAAAAGAAGTCTGCATTTCACGGTAAGCCTACAAAACACTTTAGAGAAAACAGTATCTAAAGGAGGGATGTTGTCATCCTGCAGCATCACTAAATGTAAGTGGCAGGTCATGCTCATTCTCTGGATTCTCTTTAGCAAGCATTGCAATGTACACAGAGCAAGGATTTAAAATAATCAATAAGCTCTCCAGCACTGCTGATAAGCTGCCAAGCTGCAGAAGACTGCAACATATGGATTCTTCCTCTGTGGATTTCTGTTGTATACTCTACCTCCTCTGTAAGACCAGGCATCAAGGGGTTTTTTGTGCCTGCGTGTTGTAGTGGGGATTTTCAATGGAATCCAATAATGTGTAAAACCACAACTCTGTTAGCTTATTGTGCTGAAAAGACCTTAGAAAAAGGAGGTTTGCAACAGAACACAAAACCTGAATTCAATAAACTTTTCAGGTTAAGGCACTGCAAAGCCATTAATCTGTCAGGATAGACGTTCCTGGAAAAATACCATTCCATGTATATTCAATTGCAAGCATGCATTTTTTCCCCCAAAGTTTTGCTGTACATAAGTATTAGAGAGGGACATCTGACCATTTTGTTTCTTAAGATCTTGGAACCCAACTGAATGGAAACACTGCATAGGAATCTACAGGTAAGCCATGGAAAGATCAGCTACTGAAACTTCCCAGTACCTGAGACAGCTTGCACTTTACCTGCTAAAATAACTAGAAGCAAGATTGATCTGTGTTGTAGCCCAAAAGAATTGCTATAAGCATGGGCAGATGGGGATTGCACCAGGCAAAAAGGAAGTTAAAAAATCAACAAGAAATTCAAAACTACAATTTACCAACCAGTGACTTTCATGTTAGTACAAGAGGAAATGTAATTAGTGCTGAGCAAACTGGGAACCTTAAAAACAACAAGCACAAAACACACCTCTCTGAAAGCACCATTTTTTGCTCATGCAGTAGAGATTCCATTGTCTCTACAGGTGGGTTTTATATTAAATTGGTTTTTTTTTTTAATGTGTAAGTAACAACCTAAAATCTGAAAGCTTCTTTTTTTTTCTCTCTCTGAGAGTGAGCTTCTTGGAACTGAAAAAAAACCAATACCCAACACTGTTTTGGAAGCAGATTATAATGACTGGAAGATGTTAAGTGTAATTTATTCCAAGCTGTATTTTATTGAAAAACAGGATGTAGATTTTATTAATTACAAAACCTCAAACTCAATACTTTAAAAAAACCACCACCACAATAACAACAACAATAAAAAACCAAAGACAGGACAGTGAGCTCTCTGGCAGCTAAACAAGAAATTAGAGGTTGAATGACAAAATAAAATAGAGGGAGAATGTCCCAAGACTTCACACAGATGGACTCAATCCATCTTATTCTTTGGAAGACCAAAAATCAAATAGTGTGCAAGTTTTTTTTCAATGACAAACCTGAATTTTCTTCCAATTTCTCATTTCTCTAGGGTCTTTTCCCCATAATGCCTGGATATCACTCTACAGAAAGACCAGGCAAAGTCTTGCAAAATGAGGCATTTACATCAACTTCAGAAAAGAATTCAATTTTATTCTATTTTAATACTATTTCCTTTTCCAGCATTCCAGCAAGAACTGCTAAAACATGGGACGTCCCTTAACTGTTTTCCAGCAAAAAAGCAAACATCCTCAAGAGACTATCTTCAAAAGTCAAAAAGGACAGGCTCCAGCCTCAGGACAAGAGAAAATTCCAGCTTCCATGTGCTGATGGGTTCACAAATACAAACACCAGAGGTACTCTTACCCATAAGTATTTGATTCCCTGAAGGAAATGTCCCAATTGTTTACTTACCCCCAATCAAAGACAGCAAAATGAATTAAAGGAAATGAGTATCTACCTCAATCTGTGTAGCGTTGTCATGTCCCTCTTCAAGCAGCAGGTCTGTGAAACCCCCTGGCTCCAAGGAATCCTGCCCCATGCTGGCTCTGTTGGTATCCACTGATTTGAGGGACTCTGTGTGCCTTCTCCACCTGTGGCTGCTTACATATGAATCCACCTCCACATTCTCCTCCACTCGAGGGAAGCTCTGAACAACTTCATAAAACACACCTGACACGAAAAGAAAGGCAAAACAAAGCCATGTAGTAAGTGAGCAGAACACTTGTTTGTTAATTATAATTTTAAAAAAATGATAAAGGTTTTGTACAAGTCCATAAAATAGCCATTTGTATCCCTGATAAAGTTTTTTTATGGCAACATAAGTGTGTAAAGGAACTAATAAAATTCTACAGAATTCAGGAATTTAAACTAAGTTTTGTGAACTCCTCTAAACATCCTAACTATTTCATTTTTCTGCTTGTTTTCTGTCTGGGAAAAGTTTTTCCTGTAATATTTGAAACTTTATTACATGTTTACCCATTGCTGACAGTTTTGAAAATAGATTAAGTCTAACAAAATATTTTAATCACCTAAGAAAACAAACATAGAAGAGACAGAGAAACTCTTGTACAGGCTTAGGTTTTTCCCCCTGATTTTATATTGAAAGAGCTTGGAAGCCATGGTGAAAGGCAAATAAACATTATGAAAGATGTGAAATTCTCATAAACAGCTGTTCCAGTGCATAAATAAAGCTGTCCTGCTGTATAAGTGATAAACATAAATGATGTGTGAAGTCTGCAGACACCCACTATATCTTCTGCAAGGGGTGAGCAGTTGGGTGGTGTGTTTAACATATTACTTTTGGCATTTTCATGCTCATTTGCAAATTTTTCATGCTATTAAAACTATCAGCAAAACAAACCTATAAAACTATCATCAGACAAAACCATTAATTCTTCAGAAGCTTTCATTTTGCCCAATCCAAAACCCCATCAAAGTATTTTTCTGTTAATTTATTTTTTGTTAACACCATCAAGAGAAAGTGAAGTTTGTATATTTTACACTAAATATCAGATATGCTTTTCATACTGTGTTTGTGTCTAAAAGGAGAAGTAGGGTGTTCTGTGCTTTTGATGTGCCAGGAAGAAGGTGATTTAGTTCAAAAAAACAGAAAAAAGACCTCTCAAAAGGAGTGGCAAAGTAAAGGAAAAAGCTGAAAGGATAGACTGGTAAACAATTATGTGCAGAAATACTATCATTGCTTTTTTTTTAAACAGAATCTTCTGAACAAAAGATGGTGCCACTTTCAAGGTCCTTAATATGCATCATGCATGTTGTCAAAGTACAGAAGAAATGGGAAAATAGAAAAGTAGCTATCAAAGGTTTAAATAAGTGTGATTTTCCTGCATCACAGCAGGAACAGATATAGGAGCCATGGGTATAGAAAAATCTGTCAGACATTGTTCTTGACAGAAAAGAAAGTATTACAATACAGATGCAATATCTAATACTCTTTAGGCTCTTTGTGGTTTCATTTTTCTATCAAACTCTAAAATCTACTAAACTTATTTCCTAAGTTATTTGATCAGTCTCAACCAAGCTGAAATTACGTGAGATGAAGGTGTTTGGTCAGCTAGAGAAATCAGAATTTAATTGACATGCAAAACACATTATCTCAGGCCATATCTTTCCCCAGACCCCAAGAAATCAGATTTCTTTTCTTTTAATAGGTGGCTTTTTGAAGCCTGTTTCCTTGCATTTCTTAAAAGCCTTAGAACATTGTCTTCAACAAATTGCTGCTGTGCTCCCTGTTTTATCAGCCAGCCAGCAGCCTGCTGCAGAGGGGCAGCTCAGCAGGTGAACCAGCCTACTCCTCCACATCCCTTTTGAGAATCCCTTCAGAGGATTCCAGCTTGCAGCAGCTCCCGTGCTGTGGTGGGGACCAGGGGGATTCAGACAAGCACAGTGCCCAGCCCCACGGGCAGAGAGGGCTCCCTGCAGTGCCTGGGGCTGGCTCCTTGCAGGCTGGGCTTGCCCTGTGGGACACCAGGGCTCCTTCTGCAAGCCCTGGGCAGCATCACACCCCTGCAAACAGGGAGAGCCTGCCTGGTACAGGCACAGCACTGCAGGCACACGTACACCCCTTTCCTCCCCTGAAGCACCCTTCCTGCCTGGTCTTGGTGGCTCAAAACCCACACCCTGAGAGAGGAAAAAAAAGCATTTCACCCCCATTTTGCAGCCCCACTCCAGCCTGCTCTTTTCATGGATATCATACGTGCTTGGCATGCTGAGGCAATCACCTAAATCAGCAGATGGAACATGTAAAAGTTAGGGGAGGGTTTTAAATCCCATTCACTTCAAGCTGAGACCCATTTGTAAAGAAAAGCAATTATACCTTGTTTTCCCACGTCCTGAATAGAAATGAATGTAGTTTCTAACCTTTAAGGTGTTTGTAACATAAACTGGTTTTAAGGTTATAATAATATAATGATGGTGAGAATGAAAGAAGCGTGTGGGGTATTTCCACTGGCTTGGAAATTCTACACAATTTTCTCCATATTTTCCTTCACATTATAATTGCATCATGTCATCTGCAAAATTTTGCTTGGGCCATTCCCCATTACAGAGATTTTCAATGTCATTAGTGCACAATTTTTAGCCCCTTTTCAAATTTTTTATTATATGATTTTTCTCTTAGAAACATAGAAAATGTTCAAAAAAAGACTGTTTCTGCAATTGCACTGATAAACCTTTTTTTACAGGTAGAAGCTGTAATGACATAGGGCAGTTTAGAATCACATAACTGTATTCAGAATGCATGATATCCTTCTAAATTGAATAGTAGCAAGAGTTAAATGCAGGAAGTTAAATGCTATTCAGTTTAAAACTTTGGAGGTTTTTTCACCACGAAATCTGTAAAACACTATTATCAATAGACTAGTTAACTGTCCTGGACTGGCAGCGAGAGGATACTGAGCTAAAAGGTGAGATAAAAGGATGTGATTTCCAGAAATAAAGAAATAAATGTACTGTGAGGTTCCTCCTTCATTAAACCTTTTCCTTAAACTGCAGGGGATAGAGAGAGGGGTGACTAGCTTGGCTGGGCCAGCTCTGCTCCAGAATGTTCTCTTTTTTTATCCCAGCAGATCTCTAATGCTGAGAAAATAACAAAAAAAATTTTAAATTAGCTGAACAGAATGTTTTACCTTTATTTAAATAAAACCTATATAAATTTTCTGATAATGGATAAATTATTTTAAAGTTACAAAAGGAGGCATCCCATAAGAAAAAAAGTATTCAGAGGCCTAAAATTCCAACACCTTACAAGTTAGAACTGTTTGATGTTTCTGGTTGAAATCTCTATGTAGCTAAAAAAAATCCCATAAAAGGCATTTTAAATGAAATGTACTGAAGTATTATAGTCTTATCTTTTACATCTCGGAGCTCTTGCTTTAATTAACACTGAAGGAGATTATGTCATTCAAATCAATTGAAAAGAAGCCAAATGCAGTAATGTCTGATTTATAATAAAATCACAATATTGGCAAGCACAGATGAGTAGCAACTTGTTCGACTTGTATGAACAGAGATGCAAAACCATATCTTTAACAGATTTAAGCCTTTAAATCTGTTAAAGAGGGAACTACTGTTTTCAACTGATACTTTCATGGTGTAAACCATCATTTTTATACACAGTACTATCACTGGCATGCCACTATCTCCATGAGGTCTGTATGACAGTATTTTTAAGGAGTAAAAACAGAGTAAGGTCTTTTTAATTAATATGTAATGGAGATGGTGTTTTGGCCAGAACCTTCAGCTCTTTCACTTGAAGAATTCATAAACTTAGTGAAAAAATTCTTATGCCTGCAGCTCCTTTCCTCCTTGGGTCATACTAAAATTCAAGATTTTAGCTCTGTGTTGAATAAAGTTAGAGAGGCAGTCAGGTGAGGGATAAGGGAAACAAATCTATAAAAAGCTTTCACTGATTGGAGATTATTTGGTGACTGTAGGGAAGATCAAAAACTCTTGCCACAATTAGTCAGTTCAGCCCTTCATAGCTGATGTGATTGATCAGAATTTCCATCAAATGCTTTAAAGGAATAGGAGCATCATCCACACAAACTGGAAACACTTGCACAGCATATTTAGAGAAGACACTGAGGAATGGGAACAGGTGAAAATTACAGACAGAATCACTTTCACTCATATCTAAAACAGGTGTTTCAAATGTCTTTCTGTACAGGTTTACATGCTCACATAAAAAAGAAAGCTTTTGGCATCTATTGCTTCAATCACCATGTACCCAGGTAACAGCTTTTTTACCACTTGAGCTTTCATTTTAACAAGTACTAAAGAAGTTTTAAAGTGTTAAACTAAACTGATGGAAGACACACATCTGAAACCTCTGGTTTGTACATCAGGAGGTGTCTGACTTTCGAGGTGGCTCTGCTAGTCTGAGGTTTTGGGCAGGAAGATGTGTCCTGCACTATGAAATACATAGAACTGCTTCACACTTATTTTATTAACATAAATCAGTGCTGTTTGTCCACTTCAATACTGTGAAATATACAAGTGGCTCCAACAGATTCAGAAATGCTGGGCTATACCAGGAAGATTTGCTCAAAGGGAAAGACAACACCTCAATGTGGTGGGGACATGGATTCTCTGCTTTTCCAAGGCTGCCCCAAAGAAAAAGGGAGAAATTCTAAACAGACAGGCCCAAAATGCAACAGCCCAACTTGACAAGACAGCTCTGATTTTGTAGGGAAATACATAAAGCTTTAGATCTACATAAAGCTTTATTTATGAGAGAGAAAGAACAAAAAAGAAACTTTATATTGTTATGTGTGGCAACATAATCAAGGACTACGAAAACTGTTTTTGGTGGGGGAAATGGCAAATACATAAACTTTTCTTCCATTCATTCAACTAGTTTTGGGTTTCCGCCCTGCCCTTTTCCATGAGGTCAAAGTTTTGTGAAGTGTTTCACAGCACAATTTCAGAATTACATTTCTGAAATGTGTTATTTACATTTCATGATTGCACACATTTAAGCCAACTCTGCAATTTGACTAATTTCATAAATGCATCATAATCAGCAAGAATTTTTTTTAAAGACTAGAAGTACCCATACATTGAAACCTTTATTCAGCAGATTGCTTGTGAAATACATGATCAACTTTCTAAATATGCCACAGCCCAAATGCCATCAAAATCAAATATCAAATATACAATTTTTTTCATCAAGGGACAGAAAATGCCATCATACTACTTTAGGTTAAGATGATGAAAGATATGAATACTAGTCCCATGAAGTTATAGACTCTCTCCAAACATGAACATGCCTTTAAAGGATTCTCCAGGTACAGGGCTTATATATTAAATGACTAATTTCACAGCAGAAATCAGTCATATGCTTCAAAAAAAAGGAAAATTTCTAGTTTAAATTAACTTTGCCAATGAACATCGCAACAAAATAGAGACTTTTTTTCTTCATCTGTACTTGATACATGGGCCTAGGACCAAGTCCATCTTTCTGATCTTAATTTAGGAAAGATAGATAAGCTTGATGTTCCATATATCCTTGATAATGATACAACAAATTAAAAAATAACATGATTTGTAGAAACTATCTCATACTGATTAGCACACAAATAGCTGTGTCAGTTTGGGTCATGATTTGTGTCAAACAAAAAAAGACCAGATCCTCATAGTTTCTTTCAAAAGTTTGTCTGAAACTGCTAACAGAATTGCAATAATATGTGGGAAAATAATGCTTAGCATGATCTTGTTTTTCCCAACTAGGGATGAGAATTTATGAGGCCTGCAAAGGGAACCAGAGGTCAACGATGATAAAACTCGGAATGATGGAAGATAATGATCACGGTACTGCTGTTGAATTGTTTGCTCAGAACAAAAATAATAATCTCTAAAATAATAACACTACCTCGAGGTATGATTTCCTTGCAATTATATAATAAGTAGAGACTAAGACTCATGTCCAATACAGAATCAGTATCAATAATAGAAGTATTATGGCAGACAAACATAACATAACTGGTAATTTCCTTCCACATCCATTTCATCAACAATATGAACTCAGATGTTCCCCTTCACAACTGCTTTCTATTCAATAGCTATTTTTCACCACTACAAGTGGTCTCAAAGAACATATTACCACACTTCTAAACCTTTGTCACAACTACAACTGCAAGCTGGGTTTTTGTAATGTTTTGGGGTGCTTTTGTTTGTTCCTTTCAACTGCCTTATTTCCTTTCACTTTTTAATTATTTATATAATCATACAGGTAAATTAAAATGGTATAAGTAAAGTTGAGATCTCAGTCCACTGGTAACAATACTGTTATTTTGATTAGCCTGCATCAACACTGAGGAAATATTGTTGAATTCCAGCTTCACTCATATTCTCCAGCTACATAAACACAATAATTTGCACACTGAATTTGCAGCCAATCTGATTATGGCTTTATAATCTCTTATAGATTTGTTTTGCTATTCTTTCTGTCAGTTCCACCAGAGGACCAAGTTCTAAATTTATTGCTAACTGGATACAAACAGAACTAAAGAAAAAAACTTATATTTCAAAGAAGGCTTGCAGTCTTGAAGATGCTGGATAATAAGAGAAGGGAGAATCCTTTGGTCAGCACACAGTAATCACCAAAAACCTAGCCAGTATCAAGATTTTGAAGCTATTTTAGTGAAAAGAAGAATTAAAATGGGTAAAAAAGGTGTTCTAATTGGATGTGGTTAATTTTTACACACGTATTCTAGAAGGATTTAAGTTGCTTTCACAACTGAGTTTAGGACAAGAGTCTAGAGAAGGCTGATTGTTACAGAAGTGAAAGGCATAAAACATTTCACACCTTCTAGGTGCTTACAAGTCCTATGCACATCTGCATCCCACACTTGCAGACCTTTTTTGTATTATTTTTGGAATGATAAAAACACAATTATGATTAAGCTAACAATGCAGAGTGTAATCCTTTATCTCAGCCCTCCACTTTCTGAGACAGGAAGACAAAATCACCTTGAAAAGAAAGATAATGAAGTTGGAATTGATTCTGGTTTAGCCTTTCCTTACAAAATAAAAGACAAAAAGAAAAAAGAAAAAAGAAGAAAAGAAGCTCTAATAGACTTAGATGCCCAGCTACAGCAATTTCAATTTGAGTACTATTCACTTAATCTTTGCACACTATACTATGTTCAATATCCACATCTCCAGTAGCACTTGTAATAATTATTAGTAGTGCAGACACCCAGCTGTACACAGATGAATATTTAGCACAAACTAAGGTTCCAAAAGGAAGTATATCTGTAATGTTCTTATGTACCCGGCGCACAACTCGCACTATTAATAATTTTATTTTCTTGTGGATTATCAACTACAGCATAGAAAAGGAACTAGTTAACACATCTTAAATAATTTGATGTTTTCTGATTAACTTTGTCGCAATAATGTCAAAAAGTTAATTCATGTGCGTTTATGTATTTTCCACCCAAACCTCCCTATAACACAAACTCTTGCTAAATGACAGAATTATTTATTTAAAAAGCAGTAAAAAGTAAGGAATTCATCAAAAAAATGCCCTGCCAAGAGAAATGGGGATTTCTCTATAATATTCTATTTATATGCAAATTCTTGCTTTTCCAAACTCAATTCAAAGGTTTTCCAGAGAATGCTAATATCAACTGTACCTTATTTAAAGACATTGTAAAGAAGCTTATTTTTTTTCCTAGTCAGTAACTGGATTACACTATGATTGCTGGTATTGGACAGTAGCATGTCCAATAGAGCTGTCTCCTATGTGTCCACCTCACTGTTCCAGCCTAAAAGCATCTTTCTTTTTCCTGAAGGATCTATCAAACCTAGGCACTAGAATGACCCGATGATACGAGAGAAAAGCCTGCAAAAAGTGAACTGGCCATTCATAATTTGATCTCCAGCATATGTTCTGGAACTCATTTTGCATGACTTGCTGAGAAAGAAGACAATAAATAACTGGGATGTACAAACCTGTGCTAGCTCGGCTAATTATGCCCTTCCCAGCAGAGTGCCAAATGCAACTTTGGTAGAAGGGTTATGTTCAGTTTTAGCCTGAGGAAAAGCCAAAGGCTAAGGCAGAAGGAAGGCAATTGCTCAGGAAATGGACCAGCACAGCCAGCACACTCAGCAGCGAGCAGGGACCCTGCTGTGGCTCTGCAGCTCTGCACAGGCTGCCACTCGCTGTGCTGGAGCAGCACCACAGGGTCACTGGCTTCCCGGGCAGCCCTGGCAGGCTGACTTCAAATCAGGCACAGGGAGCGGTGCCAGCACTCACCCCAAGGGCAGCCACGCAGGACTGGGCTGCTCAAAGACACAGGGCTCACACATCAGCACAGCGGAGCTGCCCATGCGTACAGGTACGGGCAGCATCACCTCAGGGGCACAGGCTGAACTCTGAGCAACCTGGCACAGCGGAATAAAGTTGGCATGATGGCATAATGCCTCGTCAGGCACATCAAACACTGATGGCACAGAGATGAAGGATTTCGTCTCCTCCCTTGTCAGTGGTGCCCAACAGACTGAAACCACCCTTGGTAAGTCTGTCTGCAAACAAGGGCAAACTCCTAAGCCTCTTACTCTCTCCAAACAGACTTATTAATGAGTTTGTGGCAGTGTACCAAAATACAGCCCACACATAGAGTGACACTTCTGAGAACTCAACACGTCCTGGACACTTCAAAGAAAGTCAGATCATGCCATGTAACCCCAGCATGACTTAAAAATGGCACATTTTTCTCTCTGCATCCTCAATACCCTCTGCCCCATCACAGGATGGAAAGGAAGTGGTTTGCAGTATTAGATGTTTCACAGAGCTCAGGATTTGGAAAACTGGAAAACAAACAAGCAATTGCTGTTGCCCAGAAATGTGTAGCAGAGAATGTAATAGTAATCTGATATTGTAAAAGCTGAAGAAAAAAACCAGCATGATTTTTCTTCCAGTAGAGTGGCAAAAGAGAATTTTTTGAAGACGGGAAAATTAAAATTTACAGCTGCTTATGGAGACATAACTTGGATTTCTTTACAGCTCCAAGATCACAAATTACTTTTCCATCAGAGACATAAATTTAAACCCCTTCACTTTCATTATGGATCAAACAAGGAAACTAAATATCTCCTTTTCATTTTCTGCACACAAAGGCTTCCTAGACCAACAATGATCCGGGATTAAGAAAGATTAATCCAGCTGCAAGTAAACAGATTGATCATTTGTGGAATTAATGAATTCATTTAATAAACAGTAAAGGCTTAGTGCCAGAACTCACTACACTGTGGTGTCAAGATGGTTTTCATGAAATGCCCTGCAATAAATAAAAGAAGTAAATTGTCATGTTCAAATACATAGTTGCTTCAAGGGTCAGGAGAAGCCAAGGTGGTCTCATTGGGCTTATATGGTAGGGTTATATGTTTAGGTTAGCAGTGACTGAAAAATACATTAAATGCTAGTACTTTAGAATACTTAAGATATCTTTACCTGATTTTCATGCCTTATAGATACACTGAATTATGCTTACAGTGTTTTATTTGTCATGCTTTTTGGTAGAGATGAGATGATCAAGAAGAAATGAAAATGGTACTTTATTTTTACAAAAAGGACATTGAAGCTTACTTCAAGCTCTTATTTTTTTCTTCATCCTCAACTTGAAATTGCTGTTCAACTTAAATTTCTCTATATATTTACCCAGTTCCCTCACTTCTGCATATTTTGTTCCAAAAGAATAGAACAAAACTTTAAAAAAGAAGACCTATTGCCTTCCATTTTCACTCACATGCATGAAGTAAGTGTTTTAAGGACTTCTGAGAAGACAGATAAATAATAAGGGATCCAATCTGGCCCAGTGCAATACCATAGATATGGTCCTCTATAGGAACAGTCACTTGAGAAGTCAGAACTTTCAATTTTTTAGGAGGCATAGGAGAAAACTAAATAAATATAATAATATATATATAGTTTAGAGATGGATTCTCTAAAATAAACTAAATATATGCTGTAAAAGTGCAGTTTACTTATTTTTTTTAGTATTCTTGCAGAATAGCTTAATGAATGCCTCTTTTGCAATCTGTAAGATGCAGGTAATGAAACTTACGTTTTTCTCTTAAACATGGTCTGTGTTACTGATGACAAGCACTAGATAATAGCTATGTACTATTTTATTACTAGAAGATCATTGCTTATTTCTTCCAGTCTCTCTGTTGGCAAAGTATTTTCTATATTGTCTAATGAAGATTAAATTTGTCACTGAAATCACAATGGATCTAAATATCTCCAATTTATTTTTTTTTCCCCCTGGAGAAATTCTCATTTTAGCTTCAGCTAAAATCAGCTAAAATCCTAGATTGGGATATCTGCTGGAGAAAAACATCATGTTTCTAGCACACTAATGGGAGGAAATTAGAGAGGAGATTGTTTTTAAGCTCTGGCACAAAATCAGCCTTGCTAGATCTGATGTGAGACCAAAAAAAAAACCAAACAAACAAAACAAAACAAAACAAAAAAACAAAAAAACAAACAAAAAAAACCCCACAAAAAACCCCAAAAATTATAGATTAAGGAGGAATTGTTGTAGAAATGTGTTTAGAGTCAAAGAACAGCTGTATTAATCCCATCTGAAATCAGAGGCATAAAAATACAAATTAAGCCTGTTTGAGATATGAATGATAGAAAGACATTCTTTGTTTGGCAGAAAAGAAATGAACCCTTTGAAAACTGGCAGAGATACTGGAGAAACAGAAGATAAAACATTGCATCAATCTTGAAACTAGTCAAAGCAATGAAATTATCCAGAAAATGTTTAATTGGACTGCCAATACTTGGAGTATTGAATATTGCCTTTGTCTTCTCCCAAAGGCAGATGAGCTAGTACTGTGCATTGTGCAGCCCTGGGGAGGGAAGTGCAGGAGGCATGTTTTCACTGTTTTAACTGATGAACAGGACTGGGAGGACTCAACTCCCATAGAGGTATTTTAGAATCTACAGATATAACCTGGTTTTTTATATATGTTACATTTGACACCGTTTACATGCACTCCTACCATCCCAAAATAAAATTAGGGAACTGCATCGCTGGCACCCACTTTTAATATACATAAGTTATGTGGAAATCAGGCATTTGGACAGACATATTCTGGGAGAAGATTGAATGAATATGTTTTTTCTCTTCTGTATTAAACACATTCCAAGTCAACCACAATATTTCCAGGAAAAAAGCTATTATCAGCTTTGCAGCACTCCTGCTGGGGTATGTTAGCATGCTGTGGACATACATTTTGTCTGTGCATGTTTTTTTTAAAAAAGGAGGAGGAATGGATACTGCCATGTTGCAAAGCACATGGTGTTTTGGAAGCTGTGAAGGGATGAGCCAGCTAAAATGGCATCAGTCTACACTTTATGAAGGGACAGATTTGCAACTCTGCTGTGCCAGTGCTTTTCTAAGTGGAAGATAGGACATTATGTAATGTGTGAAGATCATTACACATTAATCATCACATGAAGAATATGTTATTTTACTTTTCAGAGGGTAAAAAAAATAGACATGGCACATGGAAGAAGAGAGTTCAGTATATCCCTTAAAAACACAAATGTGATTAAATGCTTGTTTTCAAAATGAAGCTGAGCTTATAAGAAGTCAGACTTTGTGGACTGATTAGATGCATGCAAACACTGCCTAGAGCCTAGAGAGAGCTGAAGGAATAACTCTATGATGAAAAGACCTTCTTCATAAGATGGGTTTGTTTTCTGCTTGGATAATCACTCCAGTGCAGAGCATTTATACTTCTATTCAGCCACTTGCTCAAGCTGTTGCTCAGGTTGTTTATTATCAATGGCTAGAAGGCCAATTCAAATGAGAAAGGAGAAAAATATCTTCAAGTAAGAGAGAAAATAAAATGTTTTAGAAGTTTTTTATGATAAAATGACATTTCAGTGTTTAATTACCAAACAAAGACAATATCCATGTATGGAAAGAGTTGGGAAAATAAGTCAAAATTTGGCCTATTTTGTTAGACAGAGATATATCTGTAGAATATATTTGAAAAAAAATCACCTGTGTTTCTTTTCATTCTACTCAGCACAGATTTTATTCCTAAGAAGCACATAATAATGCTGTCTCAACGTGCCATTTCTTTTCTCTTTCCTAAGGAAGAATAGTGCCAACAGCCAGCTATGATTCCCCATGCCCTGCCCTTGAAATTCAATGACAGAAAAGCACTAGTCAGACGCACAAAAAGGCATCTTTTAGAGCAGTCTTATATTTCTTTGTCACAGCATCTTGCTGCCAAGGTTTTAACCCACATCCTGGCTGACAGCCCATCCAGAGCCAGAGCAGCCACAGTAAGGTTTGCAAACCAGCTCCTCACATCTTGCAGCAGGGAACAGATTCAAAACCAGCTCAGCTACATTCAGTGTTGTAAGAGTAAAACATTTGCCCGATTCCTGGAAATTAATATAACCCTATAAATCATTTGGTTTTGTTTCCAATTAGCTCAATGCTCATTTAGGGCACAAGCTCGCCCTCTGTACCACATGTATTCACACTGTCAAAGCACTTGCAACTCATGCAAGTCCCAAGCTGGTGAACTTTAATGGGACTTTAACAGCCCCTAAAACTGCCCATCTTCTACAGGCCTGTCAGTTCCACTGCAGTGAGGAGTTAATCTTAAATTAATCTGTCTTCTTGCTGAATGCTGACTGCCTTCCTCAACACATCTCATTTACTCAAGCAGAGAAACAGCTCAGTCACTAAAGATATATCATTCCATGTCTGAATTACAGAGGGATGAATGACCAGTTCCTGGATATCTAGGTGTCTTGGCCAACTGACTGCTGAGCTTGCACAGGCTGGCTGTCCTTTTGCAATATGTCCCACAGACTCACTTCTTCCAAACCCACTACCATCAACAGGACTGGTTTGCAGTATTTTCTCTTCAGATAACTGTAAGGGTGAGGATATCTATTAGTGGCACTAATCTGCTATTAGTAGCACTATCTACTAGTGCTAAAGGATGCAGTCAGGCTCAGTCAGTAAGGACTGGCATTCCCACCTTACCAAAAGCTGGCTTGGCCACCTTTCTTACCTGCCTGAGCTGCTCACTTGATTTTGCTTTCCAGTTTTGGAAAGCATATGCTTGCTGTGACAGAACTGTCTCTTGAAATTCATAGTAAACTTTTCTTAAAGCAGGGCTAGTTACAGCCCTCATGGATTTTATAAAGTGTCCGTCCTGCCCTCTCTCCTTTGTTACTATTAATCTTCACTATTTTCCAGAAAAACTTTAAAAACAGGACATCTTGCTGGGAGATGCAAGACCTCCCCCAGCATAAGGTAACCTTGCACTCTCTGCCTCGCTTCCCTGAAGAGGGCATAACCACCAGGATGTTATGGAAGCACAAGACACCAGTACTTGGGCTCAGAAAACAAGTTGAGAGCTTCTCTCATTGGCAAAGACTAGCCACACTCTCAGAAGTGCATTGCACATGCTGGATCCTAAGGCAAGAGGTTTCTTGTTGCAAACCTTAAGAGCAGTTAAATTATGTTAATCCCTAGAAAGAAGCAGTATTTCAGACACACAATGGCCATTGCTTGTTTTTGTTTTTAATTTTCAGGCCACTCCTGGATCCACAACTGAGTGTTTGGGATTGCAAACTAAGTGATAACAGTAAGCAACTCACACAAGGCTTTAATTACACTTATAAATTACAAAACTACAAATTTGCCATGAAAACACTGAGTTTTTAAGTGCTGAAGTCCTTCAGCACATTTGTAACCTTAAACAAATTTGGGAGCAATAGTTTGTTAAACACTAACCAGTGTTGACAGCAAATGCTCACTTGCTGCAAAGACTAAAACCAGTTTTTTCAGCCCATGTATCACATGCTTTTCAATCATGTGGAAGTTTCTCATAGTTTGGTGCCTTTGGGCACATTGTTTGGCTCTAAGTGAGCCCACAAACCCACTGACACTTCCATGAACCAGATTTGTTATTTAACTGAACTTTATTGCATAACTCACAGTGGACATTTTTCCTCTTCTCCGTTAATGGTAAACCATAACCTCACAACTTCTTGTGCCCCAAATGAATCTCCATTTCTGCCTGGTTATACCAAAAGCAGCAGATTTTCCACACTGCATAATGTAGGCATGCCTTCACATAGCTAAGCTGTTTCTAAGCATCTGTCCAGTATAATCTGTTTGTAAAAAAGTATGAAGCATATATCACTTTTTACCTACTCCTGGAGGAGAAAAGCAATAAAAGACAGCACATTCAGCCTCCTCCTCTCATATAAATGCAGTAAGAAGGGAAAAGCAACAACTTACTTTATTACTCCCATCAGTTTTGCTGAAGTAAGGAGACTGAAAGCTGTGGGAGAAAACTTTGTGTCATTATACAGCCTCTCCACAGGAAGCACAGGCTCATCAATATATTGTTTTTACCTTCACCTTTAAATATGAGTGATTTCACATGTAACAGCTCATACAATTTCTTTTAGATCTGTAATGCACTCAACCAGGGGCAAACTGAATCTTGCTTTTTTTTTAAAATTTTTTCATGGTTTGTTTGTTTGGGTTTTTCCCTACATGTGCATGTGACCCCCACTCCTCCCTGCAGGATACAAAATCCACAGCTGACATTTCCTCTGATGTCCTTGGACTCCAAGTCAGGTCTCTCCCCATACAACCAAAGTTGTCTTTCCCACACCTTGAATGACAGGCTTTAACAGAGCATTCACCATCCAGTGCCCTGACAGGTCTGTCCCACCAGCAACAGGTCTAGACGGGGAATTCCTCCTTTTATAGCTTCACTCAGGTTTTAATCTGCTGCCAGTCCAGTCATTCAGCCCCTTCCAGCCCTTTTCTGATCACCTCCTTTTGCACAGCTGCCTGGTCTCTCCAGACCAGCCTGGGCTCTCCCAGAAGAGCACAGACCCCATGCAGCATCACTTTTGTTTACCCAGTTACAGGGAGGAGGAGCAGAGCAGGGAGGAAAAGGTGATGTTACATCAGTGACTGTCTCATACCCTCAGCCATAGAACTTGGTCCCCACTTTGCTGCTACCTCTTCCCCATTTTATTGCCTGAAATCAGATGTTATCCTCTCCAGTGACCTGTCAGAGGAAGATAAAACAGCAGAGGGGAGAGGAAGATTGCATAGAGTTCTGCAGTCAGAAAATCACTTCTCTGAAAAGCAATGTGACAAGCCTGAACCTCTATGTGATAGCCTCTATTTTGCTATCATATATTGTCTCAGTATCACAGAAGGAATCTTGATCTTAGTTCTTGTTCAAAAATTTTAAAATTAAGACCTTTCTTATCTGAACTTAATATCAGAAATTTATTACATTATAAGTGCATAGAAACAATGTCACACTGTTCAAGGCTATGGACAAAGAACTTGCATATTATAATTTACAGAACAGTCTATATGCATACTGTGATCTGCTACTTACTGTTCCATGAATATATGTGACATAAATAATTAAGAAAATCACTTAGTCAAGGTAGTGACAAAATAGCAAAGGAAGGAATGAAATGACTGTGCATATTGAGTCCAGTGGGATGTCTAGATTCCAGGAAAAAAGCAAAAGATAATTTACTGATGATATCTAATATACAGCAGCATCATAAAACTACTAGTCATGGAGTGGGCTCCTCTTGCTTCTCTTAGAAAACTCAGACATTAGAAAATTCAGAAAAAGAATTCTAATATTATTCTACTGCAAGACACATCATACAGCCAATAAACTGACACCTTTAAGTCTCACAAAGCCATACATTTGGCATTACAGTTAATAGGAGCACTTGCTGGTGCACTGCAGAGAGCTGATTAGCCACAGCACATAGCTTCCTTTCGTTTTCAGCTATTAAACAACACTTTAAAAAGTTAAACTCCTATTAAATATTTATCTGATATTTATTGTTCCATGCAAGCAATTGCTGCAAATGCCACAGGAATACTATTCTGTTGCCAGAAAGAGGGTGCAATGGCAAACAGGCTGGGAAATAAGCCCATGAGGCAACATCTGAGCTGTAACATGAATATGTGAACCCTTTGGCCAGGATTGCTCAACATGACTATTTCACATTTTGCAGATGCCTGACTTCAGCATCTTAAAGAGGAATAATTTTTTGCAGTGTGATCTTTTGACTTTTTCTGAACACCATTCCACCCAGAACATATTCCCACAGACATGCTCCAGCTCTTGATCTTCTGGCTCTTCTCATTAGTAAGGTCATTACTTCCCTACATTACGCTATCCTCACATAGTTCAAGATTTAGAATTATAATCACTTTGGGATATGTAAATGCAAGTGTGCAACCCCCTGAAGATCCTATGATTTCAGTGCAGCTGTGGTTGCTTCCAGCACCTTTGATGTCAAGCTGCTTCTGGTACAGGGTGGCATCTGACTGGGGGTGGTAACCTTTCTGAAACATCCAACTGTGGAAAACTGAATTGAAATTAACTGCAACTGCAATTAACTGACTCTTGAATTTCTGGAAACAGGTAGTGCTACATTCTCACAAACGCATGCTCCTCATACAACATCAGGTGGAGAAGGTCATCTCCCCAGCTTTTTACTGCAATGCTGAAGGTTGCTCTGGCTCTAGTGTTACAGGGTTAGTTTCCCTCCATGGGAAAAACCCTTTTCTGCCCTGACTAACTTGAAATCTTTTAAACCTGAAATATTCTGGATTATCAATGCCATTATCTATTGAAGCTATTCAGGTAGTCTGGCTGCCTTGCAACAATAACCTCTGTTTAGAAGTTTTGAAAATATTCTAAACTTCAATTTGGCATACAAGTAACCTCAATTTTTCCTCAAACTAGCACCCACTAACACATTGCCTGCTGTGAAATTCTCTGTCGTTGCTAAGAAAGTCAGCACTGGGTCAGTGTCAGACATCTGCATTTTCAGATCAGTAACTACTATTTGTAAGGAGAAGCAAGGCTTGCCAGAAAGGATAAAGTTCAAGAACACAACATCCCCCATTAGCATAGTTCAGTTCTAGTCAAAATAACTTTTTAATGTCTTTATTTGAAATTAATCCCTCCCCCAATCAAATCCAGATGTCCTATGTTTATTTATTTATTTACATTTTTTAGAAGCAGAAAGTGGTGTAGGAATGGTGAGAAAGTTTGAAGCTCTGAGAAGAAGCTTTGATCCCAGAAGCACTGTTAAAACTGTCGTAAAACATCGTTTTCTCAGCCTAAATGCTATGAAGTGTACATACCCAAGCTAACTAAAAAAACCAAAAACCACAACAAAAAACCAAAACAAAAATGAAGTCCTTCCATAAACTTTCTATGCATTTCATTTATTGTGATTCTAACTAACTGCAGCTGCTTTCTCCTTTGCTTATTGAAAATGAAATCAGCAATGAAGTTAATTTGTGTCTTACCAAAGCTCTTGCACTAACTGATTACTTACAGATGTCAAATCTCCAAGTGAAATTTTTGCCACCTGTTTTCAATTTCAGGATTGGCAGTTTTGTATTTCCACATCTTACTGACCTGGTGTGGATTTATACCATCTGTTGTTGTATTCTAGAAGACATCAACAACACCAAAATAGTTTTATCAGGAAGTTTTCTCCTTTATAGAAGGAGGCATCCAAAATATTGTAACATGGAAGTATCAAAACTGTCTTGCACATTAAAAAAAAAGCTGTAGTTGAAACAATGAGTACTTTTCATTAATAAGTGGTTTCATTCAATGTGTGAATATGGTTTATTTGCATGTCAAATTAACTATATCAAGGTGCTTCCATGAACAGTCCAGGCCAAGCTTCACTTTATCTGGGTATCAATTATCAAGCACAAACATTTTGTATGGCCTGAAGTTCTTCAAGAGAGCCCATTTTATTCATGGAAACATTGCTCTCAACATTAAATCCAGGCACTAGAAAACACAACACTTGATTTCATTAAAAGGGGTGATAATAAGCATTTGGGAAATAAACTGGAATCTTTAGTGATAAGAAATGATCAGAAATAGGAAATAGCTCTCCTTTTTTCTCACTAGCTGCAAAGGTTACATTGCTAAGTAGTTTTGCAAAATATTTTTTTTTATTTTAGAAAGAGATTTATTCTACAAGATGTATTACTAACATTGTTTTAGCCATGACTTATCTATAAGCTAATTCCAAAATGCATTCTCATTATAATGATTACTAGATGGTACTTTTAAGAGAAACCAGTTATGGTTATCCTATCTGTATGTTGCAGCATGAACCTCTAGGGGATGCTGTGTATATTAAATTTACACCGCATTTTTACTTTTGAATTCTTGCTTCTATAGAATTCCCAGCTGATGCTAACCCAGATGGCTTGGGGTTGGTTGATGATATTATTTTTTGCTTGTATGACCATAGTGGCTAAGTTTCCTTTGCTGTTGACAAGGTCCAGGGTGGTAGATGCACTTCAAATGCAGGATAAAAAGACTGTCCCATCCTTTCCACTGTTGCATGAAGAGCTAAGCATGTGCTAAATTGGGCTGTGCTCTGAGGTAATGTGAGCACCTTCTCTCTCCTCAGGTAGCCCAGGACCAGAGGAAGCTGCAGGGCTTTGGAAGAGGAGGAGGAGGAGGTCTGAGATGGGTTCTGCTCCCCCAGCACTGCCCTGGGCTATCAGAGGTGGAAAGGCAGAACCTCAGACACAAATGGCAGAGTGTGCATGAGTCACAGAGTGCAGGGTGGGAGAGAAGGATGACTCTTTGCTAAGACACTAAAATTCTTGAAATGATTGTTTCCCTACTTTAACACCAACCACAGAGATTCACTGCAGTCTTCTCCCCACAGGTTCCCCACTCCTTTCCCTTCTCATGAGGCAACTGAAACCACTGTCTCCAAAAGAAGCTTCTGAGCATTCCCCTTGGGTGCAGTATTGGTAGAGACAAGAGACAGCACAAGATCAAAAAGCACTTTCCAGACAGCCACGGCTCTTCCAAGCCTGTCAGACTGCAGTTACAGCTCCTGTGCTAATGGTGATAGACACAGAACCCTTTATTCCTCATAACATTTGATTAACCTTCTGTCATAGTGTTTGCTATTGCTCAGTCTCTAGAAGAGTGAGGGAGACTCTGCCATCAGTTTGGAGCCACTAGAGTTTTTACGTGTTTTGCTTAAAGAACTCAGCCAGGCAAAAATTAGGCAGGATTGTGGCCCACTCTCTGCAATGTCCTCTGACCTCAGTTAACACTGACATAAAACTAGAAGAATGCTGTTGACTGGAGCACAGCTATTGCCATTGTACAGGAGTGCATCTGAGGTCAGGTTCTGACTCAAACTGCTTGCCAAAGACTGCAAAATATTATGAAGGAATGGCTAACAGAAGCTACCCACACCCACTGAGCTGTGGATGTTCAGCTGAGAAGCAGATGTTTTAAGGGTCAGTACTTCTGTAATAAGTAAACACATTTATTGTAATGTAGAACACTGAGCTAATAATATAAATATCAAGTAGGACACTTGAAATATTGTGCAAACAACAACATACATCTGAAAAATGACTACAACAAATGCTTGTTTTTCACCAGAAAGATCACAGGATCAGCAGCTGTTTACTGCTTCAGCACAGCAATTACCACGTAAGCTTAGCCAATGTTTCCAATAAAGCCTGCTCCCATCCATCCCATTTCTAATAATCTGTGACATTTTTTCCTGGGTCTAATATTCAGAGAGTTTGCTGTCCAAAACACTAGCTGAGTTACTCTCAGAGCAAGGCCAAAGGACCACGTGCTCTCCTTTTTAGATGCAGTTAGCTAAAACTAATTCACTTCGTTCTTTGCAAAGACCCCCTGCTTCTTACTCAGCAGTATGATTGTAGAAGGCAAATAGGGGAGTTTCTGAAGACTAAACATGTTAATTAGAAACAAAAAACCTCCCCCACATACACAAAAAACAAAAAAAAGAAAAAAAAAACCAACTAAAAAAAAAAAAAAAACACCAAAACAACCCTACCAGAACAAAAGAAATCTTTGCATTTACTTTTGTGGCTGGAATTTGGCTAAAATAAAGTACATTGCTATGATAGCCAAGCTTTCAGCTAAGAAGACACCCACACATTTTCAAGAACAGATCCAATATTTGCCCTTCAGCTGACTTTGGTGGGCTCTGGGCCAATAAGACAAATAAAGAATCACTTCCACCAGGGTTCCTGCTTATCTGCATCCCTATGCAGGTTCTCCAAAAGCTGTGACACTTGCAGAGGGAAGCCACAGATCCTCTCTTGCACCATCAGCAGAAGCCTGAGCAGTGGCTCTGGAGCCCCAAACTGGGGTGAGGAGAGGCTGTAGGACACAGGGGCTGCCTGTACCCACGTCTGCCCCTTCCATCTTGTATTATTCTACATACCAACTATCTTAGTTTGATTTTTCACTTACACTCAACATGTAAAAACAAAAGCATCATCCACTGTCTCTTTTTTTTTTCAGGAGAGAAAAAGGCTAAAAATCACAGTGGAAATGCAGACATACATGCACATTTTTGATAACATATCTGAAGTTTTACAGACATGTCTCCCTTCTCCTTCCTTTTCCTTGGCAAAGAAAATAAAAAATAATATGTCTATTATTGTTCAAAATTTTAAAATTTTTAAAACTAACGCTATGTTTACTCTTCCTCACAACTCCCTTTCCCAAGTTAGAACTTCCATGCTAAGGAGTGAAGCTACTGCAGAAGCAAGCATCCTAGGCATCCCACTCAAAGCCAGCAAAGAACTCCTCCACACATTCCAGTGTGCCTGAATCCCTCTTTTAAACTGCAGTTTTGTGTGTACCAGCCCAGGTTCACCTGGGGTGAACAACACTAATTTGCTGACTCAAAACAGGCAAAATTTTGGACCAGTTCAGGAAGAACCTGCATGTAGTGCATCATCTAGAATTTTATTGGCTTATTTTCTTCTTTGAACATAGATTCTGCCTATTTATTTATTTTAAAATCAAGAACATACTCTTCTGTTTGGATGAAAATAATTTCCTTTAGCTTCTGCAGTCTATAAAGGTGCACATGTGTTTCTGATAAATTGGGGGATCTTCCTCTGCCCCTGAAGTAAGAAATGTGAATACAAATGTTGATACAGTTAAACAGAGTCAAGATTAGAAAACTCAGGAGCTGGACTGAGCAACCAAATTTAAAAAGGGAATTGGGCAATGTCAGACAGCAGGATGAAAGATTAAATTTTTGTCAGAGCATCAGCTAGCACCCTCTGGAAAATGGCATGCAGGGGGGAAAGAGCTCAGGTAAATGTCTCATCACCAGCTCTATATCTGAATTTTAAATCAGCTCTAAGTTATAAAACTGCTTGCAGAGTTCCGCATTACTGACTTCTCCAAAGATTTACTCCTGATGTTGTCTAGCTCTTTAAGGTGGTTTTACTTAGAGTCCTCCCTTTTTTCTATGGCTCGGATAAGTTTTCTCAAATAGAGTTCAGAAAGCTCTACTTTTAATCAGATGTCAGAAATGTTGGGTTTTTTTGTGTTCAGGCTGTTGGGATTTACACAGTTATGCACGTTCACCTTGCAGCTCTGGGTTATAAAAGCACAGATAAGTAAAAAGGGATGTAACAGATACACGGATGACTTGCTTATTTTCACTGGCTGAGTAGTGTCATGTGGAAAAAATAAAAAGGGTTTTAAAGAACAATTAGGGTTTAAAACACAGCTGGACAGTTATAGACACATAGTTTAAAAGCGTGAATGATGTGTGAGCTCTAATGTTTGCTCTCAGAATGTGAAAAGGTGACCACATGGAAAAGAGTATAGTACAGTCTACCACGAATGTTTGAATCAATGAATGCAGTCACTAACTTCAGTTATACTTCCCTAATTCAGAGTGAGAGATTTATTTATTTATTTGCACTGCAGAGTCTTGCAGGAGAAGGCCAATGACTCTGACAGAGGCTTTCACAGCACAGCTGTGCACATGCTCTGCTTCAAAACAAAGGAAAGGTACAAACAGAGCTGGAAGGCAAATTCCTTTCATACACCAGCCTTTCACACAAAATTTATATCCTGTAATAGCATCACGATATTCCTTTAAACAGTAGATTTCAACAAATAAATCACTTGAAAATATAGACATAAACCAAGTATCCAAATTCAGCTTCTTAAGGAGACCTGGATATAAGGATGTAGTGATGTACAGATAAGTTCTAAATGGAAAGCTTATGACTGGAAAAAAAACAAATAAAGAACTTAAGTGTGAGGTTTTATTCAATATAAGGAAGTTACATACATATTGGAGTTATATATTAGGGCAGCATATGCACAGATTTTGGTAAATCTTGTCATTACAATTAACTGTTTTTCATGTATATTTTATTTCTTTGCAAAGGGTTTGCTTGCCTTTTAAACACATATTGAGAATAAGGACTCTCATCATTATTCATGTCTGTTAGCTGAAATTTTATCAGGAAACATTCTGCCTATTTTAAAATATTTTCCCCTTATTTTGGTAAAGCAATTAATCTAGATTAGTGTAAATTGACTGCCTGTTAAATGAGCTCAAGAATGCATGGGAAAATCCTTCAGGTTAATATCTAGTTGCTCAGCTGTGTTCTGGAAAATGTTGCAAACAATATTCTCCAGGATGCAAAACCTCTTCAGCAAGCTAAGCAAGTTTTACCAGTAATTATGTTATTAATCTTCAGTGTGACTTCAGTGATTCTGTGATTTCTACAAGTGTCAAAAAGTATAATTATGCATTATACATTAGCATCTTTAATGCTGTAAAATACTGATGTACAAACAGAGATCTTGTTCAGCAGAAGAGAAACTCAGTCCATGCAGGGTGTCACCATATTATACTCTGGATTTCCAGAGGTAGAAGAGAGGATTTATCATGACAGCTACTACCACAGTATTAAAACTCAAGTGTATTCAACATGCAGTCAGTCCATTAGGAGAAACTGACCAAAAAATCCAACAAATTTATATGGAGATTTTTGTATTTTAAAAACAAGTCAGCAAAACTCCGTGAAATCCATCAAGCACTTTGTTAACCATTACCCATTCTCAAGGAAATTGTTGTTCTAATAGACAGCTGTATATAATCCTAAAATTACTCTAACCCATTTTCTATGTGTTTTCAGTCATTTACTCTGCAGAGACAGACAAGTCACAATCTATTTCCCTTGCCTAATATTTGTGTGGAAAACAGTCTCCTGCTAGGGGCTGCTGCTTCTTGGCCTGGTGTACATGTTAGAAGGTATTTATGGACCTGAAGAATAAGGGTGGGAATATGAAGAATGAAGGATAGTAAAAGTATCTCCACTCAAGATATTTCCATTTTGTTTCACAAAACATGAATTTGAGCCAGCTGCAGGCTATGTATGAGTGTACTGTAATGAAGGTGAGGATTTTTGGAAATGTACTGAGACTAATGACATCTACAATGAATATTAATTAATTCCCACATTAGTTAGGAAAAAAAAAAAAAGCAAAATTATTTGAGGTAACATAAGGGGAGTATTTTATCTAGCCTGTCATTTTCTAGCTTTCAAAATAAGCTTGTACTTCAGCATTAGAAAATGCAGATAGGCAAAGCATCAAGTGCATAACTTTTACCTTTCCATGACACATCCACAAGTCTGAATAATAAAACACATAGCAAATCTCTGGAAATTCAACAACTCTGCATGTGCTCACATGTGCTGCATTCTACACAAATTCAACAAGAACACAAAAGGTGTCAAAAAACTGGGCCAAAATTGCTCAAGGGTAGAATCTCAACTGATTGGATAAATCACCCCCCAAAAAAACAATCAACACTTCTGTAAAAAGTAAATACAACCTGAATACAAAGTTCTCACAAATACATGGCAGCTTCCTTAGCACTTCAGTGGTCACATAAGGTATTTCCAAAGTTTATAATCCAGATTTTCTCTTTTTTAAATTTATTTTTTTCAAAATGTAAGTGCTGAATTTTTCTTCCCAGTTTAATCTGGGCACAGCATCTTTTGAGATGTTATCAAACCAAGTCACTGTGTGAAGTTTGGTTCTACATGTAAGCTGGCAGTGCTGTCAAGGGTTATTCACAGAGCTCTGCAAAGTGCTGCAAACCAAAAGGCTGAACACACACTGTGAGATCCAACACAGTGAGCTGTTTTTATTAAACTACTAATCAGTGATGGTTTATTAGCACCAGCATTTTCTAATGCCTCTCAGTTCCTCTGGTTGCTGAAATAATGGTGTCTTTATGCACTAGATTCTGAATCAAGTAAATCCCTGGTGTGATTTGGATGTGAGGCAACATATTACAGACATTTCCCTATATCTTCAAAATATCTCTAGAAGGACAAATTAGGTAAATTTCTCACTCTGAAAGAAACTGCACTGTGTTCTCAAAACAAGAATCCAGCCTTACAAGCAGATTGCTGCCTCTTTCACTCATGCCCAAAGGATAGGTTAAGAACATGGGATGGCCTCAGCTGAGCTGCACTGGCAGCATAAATTGCCTTTTCATGAAGAAATAGCAAAGAAGAAACTAGGGACCAATGGAGTGAGTGGTTCACAGAAAATTTCTTGTCAGGAAAAGTTCTTAAAAAATGTCAGTGGTGTTATACCAGCTGGAGTAGAAAGGGAACCTTTCACACTGCCTTACACATCACCTCAATCAATGCACTGCATTACCTGTGGACACACTGACCAGTGAGATAAACCTCCTCTAGTTGCAAATATCTGGAGACCTTCACATTTATAATGCCCTGCAAGAAGCTTTCTCAGGATGGCAATCGTTCTAAAATTTAAAATAGAAATGATAAAAATGTCTCTTGATATTTATAAGATCAGGAAATTATCCTGTTATCCTGTTTGCTGTATGATTAATTTTAATGCATTTCTAAAGAGAAGCCATATTTTTCTAGATTTGCCAACAAAATATTATCAAAACAACACAATTGTACAACCCTATTGTTAATATTTTATTTTTCACAGGATTGCCTTGCTTGCATTTCTGTACCTTAGAAAGCAATTTTTCCTATTGGCTACCCACAAAAGAGTCCAACTTGACCATAACCATTTTCTCCTCTTGAGAGGAGACTGAATTATTGCTCAACCTCAGGACATCTTTTAACAAATAAAGTTTGAAATAATCTATTTTAGTTTTTTACTTTAAAAGGAAGTGCACAAAATATAGCAAGTCATTCAAGAAATTAAAAGAAAATGATTATACTAATTCAGAAGTAACGGAGCCCTTTGGAAACAAATATAGTATATTACCAACTGCAAGAACCACTAATATTGGCTCATTAAATAGAAACTTGTCTTAGAGCAATTTCTGGATCACGGAAATAACGATTTAGTGTAGACACAGAAATTTTGCATGTTCACTAAAACCATCTCTAAGAATGATTTCAACAGTGCAATCCAAAAATTCTGCAAGCTGGGAGATCAAATTTTTAATGTGCCTCTTCTCTGGAGATTAGAAGATTTTTCTGAATTTTTTCCTGCCTTTCTCCTGCTCCCCATCCTGCACTCAGCTGTGATCCAAACAAGCAGAGGTACAAGTGCAACCAGAGCTTCATCCCAGCACCCTCTTCTCATGCAGAGGAGGCATTAGCACTGTGCATTGACTACAGGCACACATACAAGAGGCAGCATGTTCTCCCTTCCCTCTGGAATCAGCTGCTGGTCATTCCCTGAAGCATTACAGACAATAGGGCAGGAACTAAGACCACTGAGGCAGTTTGATGTTCAGAATACTCTTGGCCTTAAAGATCCTGTGTCCAGCTGCTGCAAGAGATGAGGGGTGTGGGCTGTGCAGACATCTGTAATGCTGGTATGCTGCAGCATTTTATTTTAACATCCTGTTTATCCTGGCCTTAATTTTAGCTCATTGCTGGGTAATGATGCAAGAGATTATCTGATGAAGCAGGAACTTGGAACATGAAACCAAATTTCCAGGCAAATCAGGTTTTCCATTTTCTCTTCACAGATCAAGAGCCCCTTCTGCTCAATTCTGGTAATTGTGTACACCAGATGAAGAACATGGCATTGACAGATGACTTACTACTGCAGTCTTTACTCCAGGATCTTCCAACAAGTTCCTATTTTCTATTGCCAGCACAACCACAAATTATAGAGGACTTTGACTTCTTCAGGCTATATATCAAAGAACCTAATATCACATCTTTAAGGTATATATTTTTTTTAGTATAAATAATATAGTACATTTTTACTGACTAAAAAGCTGAGCAGAATGAGTAGCAGAGCTAGAGAAAGTGATGGGATTCATGAGTGAAGGGGTAAAACAGTTTCCTTTTGAGCAAGTCAGAGAGGAGACATTTCTCTCTTGCTTCCTCTCCTCTTCTGTCGTACAGAAAAATAACATATAAGCACAAAGCAAATAATTCTTCTTTTTATATAAAAATAAGAGGTTTGAGGAGTTGAAGGATGCTGCAAGTGAAAAGCACCAGAGGCTACGAGACAAGCCACAACTGAAACAGAAAGGAAAGGTATTAAGACTCCCAGAGCTGGACTGGGTGTGGAGCCTCTCTGCCATTGGCATCATAAAGTCTGCAGGGAGCTGCTGGCATGCACCAGCCAGGAGAGGAACACAGCACTCCTGATGCTGGTCAAGACCCAGGATGGCTGCCTTTGCTACTAGCAATCCTTGCAGTCCCAGGGTAATTGTGGACAGCTGGGACAATGCCCCCAGCCCTGATCTGATGTGGTCTGTACTAAGTGCAAAGCCAGCACCAGGTCACTTACAGGGGTGTCACACTGCAGGCTGTATATTCTTTGACCTGTCTATTACTTTGGCCATGAATACGGAATTTTTCTGTTCAGTGTCTCAGTTTGAGAGAGAATAAAAAAATTTCAAGGTGAAAGATTTAATAAAGTCTCAAAAAAAAGAACCCCTAAAACTGCTTTTCTCAAATGCAAAGTCATACAGCACACCAGGGCTGTGCTCCATATCCATGGTCACAACCACATGCTCAGTACAGGTTTTTTCACACTAAAGATATAGGTATGCAGCTAATTTTCAAATCTTCTGGACCATGCCCGAGCAAACAAAGTTGCACTTTCTGGTTATTTAAGTGTTTTATTTCCTTTTATCATCTCAGCAGGCTGTGATCCCAGAAATGACAGTAACTGCTGGTGTCTAACAGGCTTTTTGGCTTCCTCACACCAAGCTTATGATTCTGCCATCAAACTGTAAGTTGTACACATATGATTACAACTTTTCAGAGAACAACTCACAGTATTTGTAGGAAGCAGAAGATAATAGGCAGTGTTACCTAAAATAGAAGTCAATATAGGATATTCACTTTACTGGTGGGAAGACAGGCTGCAAGACAGAAATCTAGAGCATTGCACACTGAAGGAAATGGCTTGCCTGCACTGATGTGTTAAACTCACATCTGCCAGTGCATAGAAAGAATGGAGTATTTCTCTCACTTTCTATCAGGAAGTCATTAAATCACAGGTGTGCAGTCAAAGGTGTGCAGACAAACGCAGCTCTGAGAACCGTGTGACGTATCCCCTTCGACACCTCACTGCTTCACAGGAGAGAATACAATGCCCATTTGAACAAAACACCTCTTAAAGATCTTTTGATACAGGAATTTCATACCTAGACTGGTTTAACCCAGGCACTAATTTGCCAGATTAACTCTGCTGTGAACAGCTGCTACTCCTTAAAAATATTCTAAGTGCATCTGACTGAAACCAAAGGGACACAGTACGATTTTCTCTTTCATCTCAATAGAAGTAGACCTCTTCAGGAGAAATTCTCCTTCTAAATCAGGCTCTGACGAAAGACTAATGCCAAAAGTCGGCTCTAGCACTGGCCATATAAATTTCTCTCCAAATACCATTATTTCTGCCAAGTTTAATGAAACAGATGGCAAATGCTGTAGCATGTACTTCCCAGCACATACTGGAAAGAATTTGGAAGCACATGTGTAACTGTACCATGCAGTGACATCTGTCTTAGCACTTATCTGTTGTCAATTATGTAACACAATAAAACAGATATAAAATAACATCTGGGACTGTTGCAACAAGAATATTGCTTTTAGGAAGTATTAAGGACTTTGTTTTACTTTCTATGAGGTCAGCAATAATTTTGTTATTGATGTTAGTAGACACATAAAGGAGGACAAAAGCTTATTTTAAGCCTCAAAATATCTACTGACTGAAATGGAAGATAAATTATTTGAAGAAGTATTTATTGTAATGGTGGGGCATTTTCTTGGGATGATTAACTAGTGTATAACAGGCATAAAGGAAATAAGATAACAGCACTTACCAGATGATTACATATTACATATGATTACATATTACATATTACAGATGATTTAGTTTAGTGTGAAGTGCTTTAGCTACATGATGCTACTTTTCAAGATCAGAGTGTAGGAGGCTCTGCTGCATCTTCAGATTAACTAGAACATTATCTTACCAGTATAGTGGACCCAGTAACAATCACCTGACAGAGTTTGAATGCAGTAGGGAATATATAGGGATTTTACAGGGATTCTTTAAATTAGATTCAATAAAAAGATTCAAATCTGTGTGCAATCTACAGGGACAAATTTGAATCTACAGCTGCTGCTCCATTGACAATTTACTCTGAAGTGCCATACACTGATTTTGTTGAAGTTAATGAGAATTTTCAATTAATTTAATGAGAGCTGAATTGGTCTTCCATGTGTTGTTCTAACCTAATGAAGAAAAAGCATTAACTACCTGACAGTCCCAAGGTATGATCTACTAAACGTCTTTGGAAGATGAGGACAGACAGGCATTTCGGGAACTAATTTGTGAATACTATGTATCACTTTGGGAAAACCATGTAATTGCTCTTGCTTCGAAGATGTTACACTGACTTGAACAGCGTAAGTTGTTTGGGTTTGTTTTGTTTTGTTTTGATTTGTTGGCTTTGTTAGCTTTTTTCCTTTATTTTTGAAAGAAAAAAATATTTTCACTTATTTCATGTTTTGATTCAGGCTTGTAATGATCTTTAAACACTAGCTGTAGAACAACAGATTTAGAAATGGAAGATAATTCAACTTACATCCATTTGATTTTTGTCAACAGTTACAGAGCTACAAAGGGGTGACAACTAGTATCAGTTGCACTGTGAGTTTTGCCAAGCACAGTCAAAACAATTGCAGTTATAAAGATCATACATCAAATATAAAACCAATTAATATACAATTAATGAAACACCATATCTGCAACTTACACTGTCACTGGCCAGATTTACAGAATTATCCATAATTTAGAGAGTTGGCATCTTTTGACACACTGCTCCTCAGCTGCTTTCATTCAATGAGTATTATATCTCCCTTGTGCTATCCAAATTTCTGCTTTAAGTACCAGCACTTCCTTTCTCTCTAAGCCTAACCTTGCAGGCTCCCAGAAGATATGCAGATGCCACTGCAGTTAGGCAAGCAGATGTCTTTGAGCTCAGGGTGAAGTTGCTGCCAGCTGTACTAGTTACTTGGAACATTACAGAACAGTGAGCATCCTCCATGAAGCCTTGTAGATTATCAAATCTTTGTCATAATGGCTTTATTGTAGTTGATTAGTACATTGATTTTTCCTACCACAACATCAGTTTGTTTCAACCTGCCTTTTAGGAAATTAATTCTAAAGATGTTATCCTAAACTACACGTGACCATGGAATACATGTCCAAAACTTACAGAAACTATGATTGACAGTTCCAGTCATGATAGTCTGAAACAGGGGCCTCATAATCAGTTTTCTCTTCCAACATTTGTCTTTAAGTGCTGCTACTATGAATGAAAAATGGTTAAGTTGGAGTAAATTTAAGCAAATACCTGACTCTTAATGTCCCATGTTTTTCTGTACCACCTTCTAGAAGCCCCACATCCTACCACTAATGCTGTCTAGGGCACTGTTCTCTGTCTTGATAAACAATCTTTTGGACTTAGCAACACATGAATTTATTATTCCATCTCTACAGAACTGAAATCTGGAGAAAGATGAGCTACACACTCTTGAGAGATTACAGTCATTGTCAACACACACATTGCATTTTCTCCACCATATGGGTTGCTGCAAACACCTTCCTTTAGACCACAGTTACATCAGCAGGCAATATCGAGCTAAACACAAAATTTAAAAACACCCAACCATTCAAAAGTTTATCAGCATTAATCCTTTCAGGGTGCTGAGTCTTTTTAAAATATCATGTCAAACTAATTTGATTCTTTGTCTTTATCCCATTAAAAAATTTGCCTAGTTAGGTACCCATTGAATGAGGCATATCACTGGCTCAATTTTCAGTGCTCAATTCCAACTTATCAAAATGAAAGGCTTAGAAAAATTCTTCTGAAAGTGCCAGGATGCCTCCTCACATCCTCTAACACCTCCTTTGAAAACATGATCCTTAATGATTTCCTGAGTTTCTGAAACATTTGTTCAGACACTGGTTTAAGGAATGCAGTCAGGACATTCTACATTCCTTTCTCCTTTAACTTGAAAGAACATGGATCTCTATATAAGAATACTGAATGAAAATCTGTCTAATCCCAGCACCTGAGCTACACATGCTTTGATAAAGTCCATTTTTTTTAGCATGCTTTCCCAAATATTTTCATGTCCCTCTCTGTATGAGTATCACACTTCCTCCTGAAGATGATGAGAAGGAAAGAGAGAATAAAAACTTTTTATGATGCATTATAGCTAGATTAATCAACAGATTTCTGAAAGGCACTTGGATACCATAAAAAGAGACATGGGATAGGAACAGAAGGGTGGCATCAAAGGCTACGACACACTCACAGCATGAATGTAAGGCTTTGCACCCCAAGTAAACTAAACATGTGGTAATTGTGATAGATCAGCCAACTCTTACAGAAAACATCTCAAGCCTCATACATCCAGTTAAATGCATAATAAAAATTTAGATCATCCAAAGGCATAATTTTGTCTATCTTGTACAGAACTCATATACAGAACTTAATATCCCCATAATTCACAAGTTCCTTCATAAATTGATAATATTGGTAGTCAAACAGTAGTTTGGTCTTACTAACCAAGCAGAAAGCTATCCAAGAATGTTTTATGTACTTCTTCTGAGCTCTAAGTGTAGTTGTAGGTTATATACATGTATTTGTTCTCCAGCCAGTATAATTCCATACCTTAAATAGATCTTCTCCTCTACATCATGTACCCACCTAATCATGCATGAAAATCAACCAACTCAGCCTCCATTTCAGAAGGCTAAACAAGCCAAGGCCTCTTGGTATTTTTTCAACATCTCTGTATTTAATTTTTCTCCTACTTCAGTGCCTATTCCTGTTTCACTTAATCCCTCCAGAAGATGGAAGACCAACTCTCCACGCAGCCCTGTAGGAAAAAATAAAGCCTTACCTGTTCTCTGCACAATGTAATGAGTTTTCATTCACCAGAAGTGCCTCAGATAATGCACTTTATGGTCACAGCACCATTGGAGCATATTTATTTCTGTGACCCTGCTGGAATTTTCTTCATGGACTGTGACATATTAAGTGAAGCCAAAACCTAATACATCCTACTGGGTTTCTGTCTGGAGCTTTCTGGATTATTCAGAAATGAAACTGGACTTTGAATTCTATTGAGATGGCATTGCCAGGTTTTCAAGTCAGTGAAATAAAGAAAAAAAAGTCAAACAAATGAGGTAAAATACATAATAGATTCTTCCAAGGAACCCATATATCAGGCTTGAAAAGCTCTGCTATTACTGACTTTTTGCTCAGAAGGGATAAGAAATACCACATCTTTCTTTAAATGCCATAATACTCTGTAAGACAGTGAAGAACTGTCTTAAAAAGGCTCTAGATTCAAGCTACCACTATTTCTCAAACTGTCAATTTCATTTGCTTAAAACTTTCCTTATTTCTCAGATATTCAAATAATCAATCATATATAACCTCAATTTCAGATCACAAGAAATTAAAAGCTTGAACATTACCTCACAGACCTAGTCCTTTGAGCAATCCTTCTGGCTAATTAGAATTAAATTTGCTTTTAATTTACCTGTACTGAAATGAGACAGGACTCATCAGAACATATTACAACCCTCAGTACTATCAGCCAACATTGTTAAATCCCAAAAGAACTGAAGACTTTCAGATGGGAGGATTATTCAAAGAGATTATACACTAAATTCCTATATGTTAAATAATTCATCAGAATTTATTCTACATATATTATCAGCTTCTCTTTCCTTCTCACTAGTCCCAAAGATCAGTTTATTTTAAGAATATGAAGTGATTCAGTCCCTATGATATTTTAAAGAAAAAACCAAAACCAAACCACCACCTTCAGAACAGCTGTAAAAAGGGGGCAATATATGTCAAAACAAACAAAAAGCACCCAGTGGTAAGAGCTAATAGTCTGCTTGAGCAAGTGAAAGGGCCTCATGTTGGACAAATCTTGATTTCTTGGATGTCTGAAGTCCATCTTTTTAAAAAAATGTCACAAATCATTTTTATTGCTGTCTTCTCCTCCAACAAAACAAGCTATCAGCATAATTCACTTTACAAGAATAGTTTAATACACTTAAAAGAGCACAGCACTACATTTCTCAGATGACTGGAACTAAGCCAAAGCAAAGAAAACACAAATTGTGCTTCCAGTGTTCAAAAGCACAATTAGACAAGCAGGGCTGACCAAGCTGACAGGTTTGTCTTACCTAATATTTCCTGAAAAAAGTGCAGGGCTCTTATTCTGTGATGGTTGCTGAACACCATGCTTAAGCTATTACACTTAAAACCATTTGGGACACAGAAAAATTTTAATATTCATGAACAGACTGGTTACATGTTGAATAACTGAAATCAAGAGTACTCAAGTCAGGAGTTCTAGTAAGTGCTGCCTTTTTTGTCATCTCTGTCTCAAGACATGACTTCTCTCCATAACACTGTCCATGTCTTTCAAGAGATGGTCAGCAGGGTCCTTCTGCAGTTTACTCACTGTAAATCACAACACACCTTGCTCAATATGTGACTATTTTAATTTAGTTCCTTCACTCTCCCTATCACCTGACAGGCTTGGACTCTCCCACCTCAATCTGAGGCAAGATCCATTATGATCCAGTTCTTCTTGGGTTGGATCAGGAAAAATTCCTGTACAGAACTCCTGAAAAGAAAATCCCTCAGCTACTCTACTTGAAAAAAAAAAACCACCTTCTCTCCAGAACACAAATATTTTTAATGATACTGATAGTGTTTCAACAAAATTAGATAATGAGGATTAAAATAGCAATTGGCCTATACAGCTTGGTCCAGAACTTCAGAAATATTTAGAATATTCAGTACTTAGCATCAATAACTCCCACTGAAACAAAGAATGCATTTAATAATTCAGGTTGTAGATTCTTATTTAAATATTGCCCTTTCATTGCAAGTGAAGCTGATGTAAACTCAGAGTCAAAGAATTATAACCCTGCTGCAACAGCTCTTTAGCAATTCATCAGAAAAACATTTCCAGAAGTTTTGGCTGATATTCTTTTCTCCTGGGCTAAGAGGCACTTTAAAGCTTTCTCTGTCTTTTAGTCCTAAACCTTAGGGTCTTGTTAGCCCACCTGGATTGAGGTTGACATTTCCCCATTATTAGCACTCCTTCTACTCTCACAGGGCTTCACATTTCTCTTGGAGACATTTCATCTTTGAAACTATTCTGTGTCTTTCCTGTTTTCTTCTTAACAGTTTTGTGTGCAGCTCCAACTGGTCCTGCTGAATAATATCGACCAGATGAAGTAACTTGCACTGATTATACAACAGAAAAAAAAGATATGCTTTTTATTTAATTCACATAGCTTAAAGGTGAACTCTGTCTTCTATGACAGTACAGCTCAGAAAGATGGCAGAGTACCCAATATAAAAACAGAAAAATGTATTAAAAGTAGACTCTCCATTTTGACATAAAATTAAGATAGAAACAATTATTTTGTATTCTTGGCAGGATTGATCTCACAGTCCTCCTGTCACTTGATTTACTGAGAGTCTACATGTCTATGCTGATTATTCCATGTTACCTTGCTACATAAAAGTGTAATCAATTTCTAAATTTTTCTTTTGGATAAATTTAATTAAATTTAATATAAATCAGCATTAAAAATAACCATTCTGTGTTATTACATCAAACTGTAGATCCAGGACCTATGTACATCCATCTGACTGAATCATGGAAACAGGAATGTGCACAAAGGGCAAAGGTAGTGAGCCTTTCCTCTCTCCAAGAGGGTTGGTTTCACTGTGATCTAAATTCATTCCTCCTCACATGTAAACATCTCAGCTAGTCTCATGCTCCAGTGAAGCCTCTGACCATGGTAGATGGATAGACAGATGCAAATCCTCACAATTTACTTACAACTCCTGCCATGCTTTCCTTTCATCCACCTTCCTCTTTTGCAGCCTAATCTTTATTTTCTGTTTCTTCTCTTTCACTCCCTATTTCCCCTTCTCACTTTTTTTTTTTTTTTTTGGTTTTGGTGTTTGTGGGGTTTTTTTTTGGTTTTTTTGTTGTTTTTTGGTTTTTTTTTCTTTAAGTGTATGTATGCCTCTGCTTCATTTTATCCAATAAGGAACAAAAATATGTCCTGGATTCCTGAAAACGTTTTTGGAACTTAAACCTAAGTGTTCTTCGAGGAAAAAAAAGCCAAAAAGCTCAAATAAAGAAGTATGGGCTTTGATTCTCCTCTAACTTTTCCACAAAACCAGGAAATGCTTTTTGTGTCCAGCTGGAATAAAAAGTCACTGCTACAGGAGAGCACATATGTAAGTTTTGACAATTATGATGCAACTGAGACAAAATGAGGCAATGGATCAATGTGAAAAAGGACTGCATAGGACTAAGCAACTTTATCTCCAGGCTCTTATCCACTCTGAAGGAGTTTATACCTTAATAGAGACAAGAGATTTCTTAAAAGAAAAGACCTCTTCTATTTTCAATTTGTTTATGGACTTTGTCCATGGAGCCTTGGTGTAAATATCTGGAGAATTATAATTATAGAGATAATATTGAACTTGACTTGTGACAGAGAATCATAAAAAAAAATGTGATGTGTCAACCACAGCTTCAGCAGTACTGTGCAATACATAAATATAATGAAATTCAATTGCCACCCTCAGATCACTTAAGAACAGGTGGGTAACAAGGCTTGTTTTAAGGGGAAATGCTGTTTTTTCTCCTATCATTAACTAAAATATCTATGCATTTTCTGAAGGGCTCAAAAAAAGTGGGTTTTTTTTAGAAATGTCAGATGTAAGAAACATTTTCCATTACATAATTTTTTTAGGTGTCAGTTATATATGAGTGGAGAAGAAGAGACAGGGAAAAGGGGAGAGGGAAAGAGAGAAAGGGAGAGAATGTTTGCATCTAGATCAGTTCTGAAAGTTCACTTCAAAAATAAGTATGAAAAATGTTTTCATATTATTTTTGAGATAAGATGAGTTTGACAGGGATAAATTATTTATTAATTAATAAATTAATAAATTAGTTATTAGAAAGAAAATGAGGAAACACAAATATACATCCCACTGGCACAAAGGTTTCTTGTAACTACATTGGAGAATGTTAAAATAGGATCTCTGTGATCCTACCATGTTTAACAAGACTCAGAGATCATCTGTGATTAAATGCAGGTCACATAAAATAACATCTGTAACGCTGCCAACTTCAGTGAGGCTCAGGCATGATAGTGATTAAATGCTGGTCACATAGAGAAACCCCATGACTCTAAAAACCATGGAATAGATTTGCAATTCAAAGGCATGTACACAAATACATACATACACTCAGATTATAACTGCTGGAGATTAACTAGCAGGAATTCTTGTGCTCTTTAACAAGGCTTAGAAGGTTGCAGAATAGGCATAAACAGGGACAGAACTGTCTCATGAAATCACAACCATTACTAACACAGAGGAGCAGGGATGTTGCTCCTCATGTGCAGGAGTGCTTTTGCAGGATGCATTTTGTTTCACTTCACAGCATCAGTAATTAAAGTTATTCCCAGACTTCAACAGCATGTTATCTAAACATCACATTGTTTCTACTGAGCACGAGGGGTATTTAAATGAAAATAAATAAGAGGACCATCTTCCTCCCCTCCTTCTTTCAATCATTTGAAGTGCTGTCACTAAGTAAAGATAAGAAGGGCAGAACACTGCTGCATGACCAGAACTCCATCAGGAATGGCAAGGCAGGGGAATAACTGCTTCCTGCAGCAAACACAAACCAGAGCTGGATGCCAAAAATATAGCTCCTTGCTCAGCTGCTGCTGCTGCTGCCTCTGGAACCAAGAGCTCAGTAAGAACTATTCATTCACATGCGTGGGCTGAAAATGAAACATTATCTACTTCTCTTAAAGCTGTTTTCAGAATGGCTGCTCATGATGCATCATTAAAAAATGGCAGTTTAATAAATCAGATCAAATCAAATCTCTCGTACGTTAAAAAAAATTCCCTTCAAAGTCTTGACAGCTCAAGCTACTTTTAGAATTCCAGGTGCCACACCAAGATATCAGCAAGTTTGTAAAGTCCTGTTTGTCTTTTGTATAAAACATTCCTTTTGTATCAGTTTAAGAGATTAAGGTGCTTTTGCTTTTTCAAGATAAAGTCATGCTGATGTACTGAATGCACACATCCTGCAGTTTTTCTGAGCCTAATCATAGAAGCCTATTGAGCCTTAGCTGATGCTTTTAATTTACTTTTTTCATATATAGTAAACCATCATGAATTCTTATTTCTTCTTTCCTGACCTACTTTTTGAACATGAGGTTTTGGGAATACTGTTGCACATTTGCCTACCGGATGTCTGCAGCTCTGCTAAAGTCATCTCTTCTCTCTGCTACTCCTGCATAGCTGCTATTTTCAGAGGAATATTAAATTAGTGTGTTAGACTATTCACTGCCAGCATGAAAAGGTTAACTTTAAATATTTCAGGACAATGCCACAAGTGAATGCATTTGTTGAAGGCATCATTAAAAATCTGACATTGTCAGTAGATTAATTTTAACTTTCAAGTTTGGCAGGTTTGCTGGGAGTACTAGCAAGCACATTGACAATATGAGTAATTCTGTCAGCTGTCATTGATTTAGTCCTTTGGCCTTTTCCACTGGAAAACCTTGCAAAATACACTGCATTACTGAATTTATTTGAATCAGAAATACAACACAAATAACCTATCAATTAATCTGGCTTCCACTCCTAGCATAAACTTAAATTTCCACAGCCAATTTGTACTGGCACTTTCTGTACTGAGAGAATAAATAAAAATTTAAAAATCTCTCCCTCCTAACAGGCTTAGAAGTCAAAGAAGTGGTTTTATAAAAGCACAGATATTCTATTTTTTTACTGTTATCTTTCCTTAAGTTCTGCCTGTTTCACAGACCATCTGTTGATGGAATATGGCAAAATATTCCTGTGACTCACTTCAGTCACTTAGAGAATAGTCTTCAACAAACCCACTACTGATATAAAACTTGTAGATGAAGTGGTTAATAGATGTGCTATCTTTTAAAAGAAAGTATGAAACTATAAATTAATAGCAGAACCAAGACTAGGAAACAATTAAAATGGAAACCTTATGCTCCAAGGTTTACTTTCTGCAAAGACATAAGCAGGTGCTTTGCTTAGCACATAAAATAGACTCATTAAAATTAATGGGAGAATTCACTGTATGTAAGAGTGCACAGACTTAAATCAAAATGATTGGAATTACCAAATTTAATCAGGAGTTAAATGAGTCAGCAGAAGAGTTTGACTTAGATCTTCAAGTTTGATCTTGTTTTCCATTTGTAGATTTTTTTCCTTTAATGAAAAGTTAAGTCTTTATGGCTAGTACAATTTTTCATCTCTTCCTGCAATCATGGAACATTATGCCAAATATACTTACAAATTGTGACTAACATAACTTTTCACTTGGAAAAAGTTATTCAAATCTTTAATTTTTACTTTGGATTAAGTATGAAATTACTGAGTGGAGTATTTCTTACTAATAAGGTAATGGTTATTCTTAATTTGGGTCTATACATACAGATAGAAAATTGTACCTCAGTTTAAGCTAAACAGAAAAAAAAAAATATTAAGCCAATTTAGTAAGGGAGCAATCTCACTTCACTCATCTAAAAGTTAAGCACCTCATCTCAGCAGGTTACCTAGTCTTGGTTTGCAGACAGGAGAGGTAAGAGGCAACTTCAGCCTGTGATTCCTTATTCCAATGATGAAATTATTGCCATCTGTAATGGCTATCTTCTCCCTCTGACTAAAAAGGGAAGACAAACTTTTTGCTTAGAATTAAACAACTAATGTTAGGTGGATTCTAAGACAAAAGTCTGTCTTCTGGAATAATTCTTACTCATATTATTTTAATCTAAACACCTGTGCATTAGAGACATTAAGAAAAATCTACCTTAGTTTACAGTATTAAGTAAAGAAAGTTATTGCAAATGCAAAGGACATATTAGCTCTGTTTTGCAATTTAAATACATTGATTTTGGTTAGCTCTTTAAAATTTTGAAACTAATAAGCAGCACTTCTCTTGTATTTCAACCACAGACTGAAAGTGAAAAATATGGCCAACTTTCAGGCATTTATAATTTCAGACCATTTCTTAACTTTTAGGGAACAAATCACTGACTAGAACTTACTGAATAAACTGAAATAAATTAGTTCCCATGAAGATTAGGATATTCTGTCAGAAGCTGATTTTGCACTTCAGCAAACCTATGTTTCAGGTGGTCAGTGTTTCAACTGGCCAACAATTTCCAGTGGTCCACCAGATAACTTTCTACAAACCATCTACTCCAAACACAGTATGCTTAAATATGGCTTTGGTTGTAGGAGATTTTTTCTTTTGTGCTGGGACTTGGCTCTCAGCAAAACAAATGTTCAAAAAGTGCTTGTGCACAGGACCATAACAGCTCATTATAGTTTTATGGTTTGTCATTATAAGAATGTAAGTCAGAGTTAAAATAAACATTTTGCAACCTTCACTATAACATATAGTCATATAAATTTGTACATTTCTTGTGGACAAGAATAGTAAAGATAAATAAAAATTATAGAGATTTAACAGGTTTCTTGTAGACTCTTCAAAGAAAGTAAAAATGTAAAGCATATCTTTCACTTCTATTTCAGAACATCAAAATAAACAATTTCAGTAGTGTTCATTAGTAATTGCTTATTACATTTCCTATGTCTGATGAAAACATTATAGGAGTTGAAAAAACAAATAAACAAACAAGCACAAAAAACCCCCCAAACAAACAGAGATGGAGAATTCAGCCTGCTGGTTCTTCTATTAAGCAGAAAATCACATCTTCCCTGCCCCTGAGGCGTTCTGCTAACAATGTGCTCTTTGGATGCTTATTCTTTTCACAGCAATTTACAGCTAAAAGTAAAACCAGACTTATTAAAAGCACACACCACCACTACCACCACTACTCTGTCTCTGAGTTGTGAAAAGACATTTAAAAGCTCACAGTCTAATAGGAAACTCTTTTTGTAAGCCCAGTTAATAAAATGAGGCTTTATTGGTGAAATATGCAATATTCTTAGAGGTCTTCTACTCACAGATAAACATTTTAAAAAGAGGAATGTATCTTTCTTTCTGAAAAAGATGAAAAGAAACACCCTGAGTGATCAGGATAGGGCTGTGATAACATGTTTAGGATAAAGCAGTTGATGCACAGTACCTGAAATTGAAAATACTTTAGAAGCTACTGTAGAAGATGTTTATTGGTTCTATCTAGGCAACACATGAAAAGGGATTCCTATCATAATATTAATGTGCCACAACACTGGTTAGAAAATAACCTCCTTCCTAGCTCTGAGGTAGTCCATTTTGATCTATTATCCTATTGTAGATACTATGACAACATTAGATAATTAAAATAAATTAACAAGCTTAACATCCTTGGATTATCCTTGGTGCCTTTCTCTGTTTTCAGTTCTACTACAGTGTTTCTGGGAGGAGACCAGGGCAGCACACAGTACTCAGTGTAAAAGGGCCATGTGGGATGTTGCATCACAGAGTGATCCTGTCATGTTTAATTTTCTATTACTTTCCTAATAAGCCCTAAATTTGTGATTCTACAGGACCACTTCTGTAGATTCAATTGTCTCTCTCATAGGACCTTTCAGCAGTAATGGTCAGCACATAAAGGGCCATTTGTGAATGTAGATTTTGGTTTTTCCATATAAGCACCACTTTGCAATTATTTTTTGTAATTCCTAACTACCTAAGATTACCTAAGATAATGAACATTGCCAGGTCTTTTCCTTTTTTTAAAAATTTACAGTAGCCCTGATCCAGCAAATGAACACCTAAAGGTTTGATCATGGCATATGCAGAACCCAAGTATTAAACATCTAGGGTATCTATTTCCCTATCTTGGAGACACACACTTTTCTTCCCAGTTTGGAACACAAACACAATGATAAAACCTCTGTTTGACACTAGTAAATCAACAAACAACAACAAAAAAATAACAGTAACACAAGAGAAAGTTTCTGACCTGTTATTATACTCTTTAAGCACTCCTGGGCACTGCCAAAGTTAACATGCAAATGGATTATCTGCCATACACATCTCAGCATGGAGTTTTATAATACAAAGGTAATGTTTATACAGACAAGCCACCCTTGTTCCTTTTTCTTGCAATGAAAAAGCTATGTTTTTTCAGCTTGTGTATTACAAAAAACTTGTTTTCAGGAATATTACTTTGAGATATATCAGGTAATAGGTTGTTAAAAATAATAAAAAAAAGATTGAAAAGATTTTAAAAACAGTCATGTTTTTAAGATTCAAATTTCACTAAAATTGAATTTAAAATCTAGAATCACCATTTTGTTGATGGTGGGTAACCTCTGGTTTCACTTATACATCAGTTCAAAAGTATCTTGTTCAAGATTCTGGGTAATATCCTTAATTTTTAGGGCTATCCTCAAAAAGACTAGAAACTGTGTTTCTGGCACTGATTCAAATACTCTCTTATATAAATACACTCTTATATAAATGGCATTAAGGATGAAAACCTATTTGATGTTCAAAAAGGGTTGTGATACAGGTGTATCAAAACCACCATAAAGTTGGTTGGGGATTTTTTTTGTAAAAACAACTAACAATATTAATAGCAAAGCTAGGAAAATATTACTGTCTGAAGGACTTTTCCTTTGTATGAGTTCATGGTTCATGTGGACTGACATAGGCAAAATGTCTATCCAGAAAATAATTTCTGAGCATGAAAGTTTTTTTCCACAGTTGTGGAACATGATAGATTAATTTAAGCCAGACAGGTTGCCAAAGACAAGCTCCAGAGGTGTGCTTGGGATCAATCCATTCTTGGATCACAAAGCATTTGCTGCACTTGCACTTCTGCTGGCATGGGAGCTAACAAGATTAAATTGAAATTGTGCATGCCCATGCAAAGGCTGTCACCATTTTCTTTTCTGTGGACGTATTCAAAGCCAAATTCAGGGGGTTTCAGTGTCACATAAGGTTAGGTGATTAATTTTAGCCACATGTAAACATAGGAGGAAGTATTCAAATACAAAAGATAAGTAGAAAATACTTAACATAAAGTATGTTAGAAGAATATTGTGGAACTTACTATTTCCAAAGCAATGCAAAATACTCCGAGGAAAATATTTATAGATGTTTGAGGCTATTAATCATTGCATAGTTCACTTCCTCAGGGAACAGAATACATATTAACAAAATTCTTCTATTATTAAATCAGAAGAGAGATTCTGAACAGAACATGCACATCATGAGGGGCTGTGTTGACAAAGTGCTGAGAGCAATGCCCAGCGGGTCAGGTGCTTTGAGCCTTCTGCCACGATGCAAAGCATCATCTATCAAAATATTAACAAGGCTGCAGTTTTATGAAGATTAGATCTTTTGCTTACAATGCAAAGTAAGTGGTAGAAAACTACAGCATATTGCAAACAACAAACAGTAGATAAAAGACTTTAAAATACAGCTATTTTGTGTTCTCCAATACTTCACAGAAAGCCACAAAGTATATATAAAAATGAAGAAATAAAAAAGAAGAGAACCAATCAAAAAACTATTTTTTTCTAGTAAGACAATACAGCTTTCATCAAGAAAGTAAACAATGCTCCTATTATATTTCCACCTCAGGATGGGACTGCAGATATCCAAGGCTAGCAATGAAATAAGATCTTATTTTTTCCCCAAGATTGGGAAGTGTCAGGAAAATTGTTCTGAGCAGATTGTTCAATTTCTTAACTTGAGCATTGTCCCTTTTGCAACAGGCTGCTCATCAGGCTGAGCAATGGCAGCTTGATTCAGGAGTCCTCATTCCTTCCAACAAGCATCTGCTCACAACATAGTGTAGTTTTAATCTTATGCAATGAACAGGACTGACATGAGAACAGCAGTGTCTATCACCAGATATCCCTCTGCCTCCAGTATTGAACTTGGGAAAAGACAAAGCAACAGATTTGAGTTCACAGTCAACCATTCTGAAAAAGCCAAAGCATAAGACGGTAAACTAAGTAAAAATGCTTTAAATCGGGCAAAATTTTGGAAATTTTGAATTTTATTTTGTGTTATGAAGGAAACACAGACACACAACTCTTTAAAATTGACATTCACATACAAGAACCTATAAACATTTAAGTAGTGCTTTAAAAGTGCAGAAAAATTACACATTTTTGTACTTATACTAATTTCCTCTTCCAGAGTCTTCTCCTGTACTTTCTTTTTTTTTCCCCGTAGATTAATTTTGCCAAGAGTCTTCGCTTTCTGCATAAATATTTTAAATGCTGCCTTGATCTTTCCCATTATTCACCCATTATGACATAGAGAAGATCTGATGCTGAAGTAGGGCTATACCTTACTAAATTTATTTTTAGTGGCTTGCATGATTCCTTCCAAGCAAGGATCAAGAGAAGATTAAGTATAGTAGAGTACTTTCTAAATCATGTATATTGTCTTCAAAGTAAGGAGAGTCCAGAGCTAAAGAAATGTAAATCAATAAATCAGTAAATCAGTTCAGTGTCATTTCAGTGCTCTAAAAATGCAATTTGGCAGTAGGAATCTCTGCTCTTTAAAACTTCAGTCTTGTTCCACTGAAATTAACGAAACTCTTTGATAATTAATTCTGCAGTGCCAAACTGACCTGCTCCATAGGATGTGCAAATATGGCAGCATTTTAATTCCCTGATTCAGAAAATATTGTTTACACTCCTAGGAGAAATATTTTTCTCTAAAATTAAAAGGCAAAATCAATATGAGGATTTCTTCCACATTGACTTTAGTAAAGCTCCTTGGGAATTATCATGACCAAATTTTGTGACATCACAACAAACTAGTGTACCAATTCACCCTGTCCTTGCATCCTAAAGGGCAAAATCACAACATCAGGTGGGAAATCAGGAAAGCATGAACTTAAGAGCTGGACTTGAGTATCCTTGTAGGTCCCTTCTCACTTAGAATATTCTGTGAAACGGATGAGCCATCTCATCATCCCCAAGAGCCTCACACGGGCAACAATTCCTTGTGAGGAAAAAGAATTTTTTCAGTGTAAAACAGTTAAAAATGCAAATAAAATAAAATAAAAATGTAAATACAATAAAATAAAATAAAATAAAATAAAATAAAATAAAATAAAATAAAATAAAAACTGTTTAGATGAGTGTCATGTTAAGTCACATCTTAGTACCACAAGCCAGTGAAATGGAGCTGCAGGCAAGCTGCATTTAGCTCCAAGGTTGCAGATTCTTTGCTCTTGATCAAGACTGAACAGAAGATGAGAATAAAAGCACCAATGAAGAATGGGAAAGACCTCTGCTGATCTCCCATCAGACATTATCTAGTATTAAACCTCTTGTTCCTGATCTTTCCAACTCAAAGAACCACAAAGATATAACACCAGGGCTACCGACTATTAAAAAACAAAAAAGTGAAACCCACACATGAAAATATTAATTGTCATTCCATTTTAATGTAAAACAAAATAAAATATTCTAGGACAAACTGATTTGTGAAATACTACTTTCTCTGGTGGATTAATTGTCTAGCTTGTAGGCTCTTCAACAAAAAATACCACATCTCATATGCTTGCACACTTACTGCAGAAGCAAGACTGTCAGCTCATTTAAAGCCCCTGTATGTATTAATTTATATATTAAAATAACAGAAATTTTAGATGATTTCTTGTGATTGTAAGACTTAGAAGAATAAGAATGTAATTTTTAATATTTTATAACTGTTCTGTTACAAATACTTATCTGCTCTTCCATAACATATCCCATTTTTATTCTCATTTTTTTCTTTTTCCGTTCCTTATTTCACTCTGATATAATTTCTTATCTGTTCTTGCAGTTGCTTTCAGAAATGGAACCTAGAAAAAACTCCTGCTGAAAGATAACAGCTCTGTTTGTAAATTAAATAGTCCATGAGGAGATTTAGCACCTGCAGGGGAGCTGATTCTGCTTGGTGCGAAGCATCATCAGTCACGCTCTGAGCATCAACAATCACAGCCAGCAACACTGGGCTGAAAAGTGGCAGTGTTTTACTGGATCCAAGCCTTTCACAGAAATAAGAGCAAAAAGAGAAATAAAGCCTGGCTTAAATACGAGTTTACAAGGGCATGTAGTGATAGGATGAGGGTAAGGGCTTTGAACTGAAAGAGGGTAGGTTTAGACTGGATATTAGGAGGAAATTCTCTTCTGTGAGGGTGGTGAGGCCCTGGAACAGATTGTCCAGGCAAGTTGTGGATATCCCTGGAAGTGTTAAAGGCCAGGTTGGATCAGGCTCTGAGCAACCTGGTCTAGTGGAAGGTTTCCCTGCCCAAGGCAGCACAGTGAGATTAGGTGAGTTTTAAGGTCCTTTCCAACTCAAGACATTCCAGGAGTCTAAGAGCAATGGAAAATATTGCCATTTAGATCTAATGTAACGTAATATAACTGTGATGGGAATATTTTATACATCCTAAAGCCAGAATTACCAATGTCATTTTACATGAAGCATCTAATAATAAATAGTGTATGTACTAGAAAACCTCACTCTTGTACAGTTTATCTACTCTGCCAGCATCTTGCACCAAACAAAAATCTGAAGACAACTTAAGAAAGCTCTTGAAACTTAAGATAAATGTGTCTTAACAGTGACAGAAAATCAGGAAGGAAAAATTCTATATGCTGCAATACTTCTCTCAAAGCAAATTAAACTAATTAGAGGGTATGTCTAAAAATAACTTAAACTTTTGAAGAAAAATATAATTACTGGATTTTCTTTGATTCAGCCTCCCAAAACATTCCCTGATTTCAGAGAATGACATACAGCCTGAGGCAGTTATCTAGAATTTCCCTATAGGATATACTACTTAGAATTACCTAACACAAAAAACCCCCAAGCCAAACCCAAACACACAAAACCCACAAACCCACAAAACCAAAATACAAGACAACGAAACAAGACAAAAAAAGCCACACCAAAACAAAAATGTTTTTAAAATATGTTCTTGAAAACCAGGCATACTGAATTGTATGCATTACATTTGGTTAAAAAGACATACAGGTGTTCAGACTTTACAGCAGTGTGATGGCAAAAGCAGTAGTCTGTCACTGATATAAGCACTGAACAGCTCCTAGTGCTTTTATTTTCACAGCATCCATCCACTGTCCTGACCACAGAGAAAAATGAAACCAGATGGACTTACTTCACTTAACTTCTGTAACTCAATGTTACTAGTTACACTTAGTCCAAATGAAATGCTTCAGTTCCTGCAACATTGAAAGACAATGCACCAGCACATCCAGAAGTTCATTTGTTCCAGCATTTCACACACTTCTTTAGACTGGGCTGACTCAAACCTGGTGGTACTAACTCTCTCCACTGGTTACAAGGATGTCCTAGGTAATTCAAGTGGAAAGCAATGGAACAACAAATTTGCTCTGCTCAGGAAGATTAACTCCACTTTTTTCTCCTTTCTTTTTTCTTTATTATTTATGAAACTATTTTTAACACCTGAAATCAGGTTCTCCTTTGTTTATGTAGTAGAAATTTGGTAGATGTTGATGACAGAGGCAAAGAATGTGTTAAACACCTCTGCCTTGTCTCTGTCCCTGTTTGTAAGGAGACCATCCTCATCCTGTAACGGGACAATGTTGTTTTTACACTACCTGTTGCCATTAATATATTTGAAAAAACTCTTTTTATTGTCCCCCACAGCTCTGCTCAGCTGAGCTTTGTCCACATGAATTTTCTCCCTACAGTGGCTCTGTGTTTTTCCCATGTCACCTGATCTTTTATCCACTGGGCACACATCTTCCTTTTCCTCCTAATTTCCAAGAGAAGATTCCTGTTCTGCCAAGAGGGCCTTCTGCCTCACCTGCTTGACTTCTGACATTTGGGAATTTCCTGCTCCTAAGCTCTTAGTAGGTGATGTTTAAAAAGTGACCAGCACTGATGAACCCCAGCACCTGCAAAAACAATTTCCATAGCGATCTTACTAATTCCCTGAGCAGTCTGAGGTCTGCTCTGCTCAGGTCCAGAGTTTTTCCATTTTGCTCAGTGAGGTTCTGGCACTTTTCCTTCTGTTAACAGAGATTTTAAACTGAATCACTTCATGATCACTGTGGCCAGGACAGCCACTGATCTCCACTTGCTCACAAGATCCACCATGTTGACAAGGAGTAGATCAAGGAAATCATCTTTCCAAGCCTGTTCTGTAAAGTTATCATTCAGATTTTCAGGAATCTTCTAGCCTGGGTTGTACCAGCTGTGTGATGCTCCCAGTTAATTTCTGGCAAGTTGAAGTCTCCCATAAGGACAAGGGCAGTTAAGTTGGGAAGAGTTCCTTAGTTCCTCAAAGAATAATTCACCATTGTCCTGGCCAGGAGGTCTGTAGTGGATTCCCACAATGGCATCTGCATTATTTGTTTGTTCCTCCCTTGGTTCTTATCCAGAGGCTCTCAGCTGTGCCACTGCCAGCTGTGAGCTCCATACATTCTACCCCTTCTATTCCATACAGCACCACCCCTCCACCTCTCCTGCTGTGCCCGTCCCTCCTGCAGAGCCTGTAACCATCCAACAGAGCACTCCAGGCACAGGACTCATCCCACCAGGTTTCACTGATGCCAGTGATGCCAAATCTCTGTGCCTGGGCCAAAGCCTGGATTCCCCCTTCCAGGCTGGTTTAAAGCTCTGTCAGTGAGCCCTGCCAGGTCCTGTGCTAGAACTCTTCCCCTCTTTGATACTGGTGCATCCTGTCAGGTGTCAGTAGAGCAAATGTTGAGTAGGTCATCCCATGGTCAAAACCCTAAATTTTCTTTGATCACACCAACCTCAGAGCCATGCACTGACCTGATGGATCTGGATATTCCTATCAGTATTATTATTCCTTGTTACTGGAAGGATCAAGGAAATCCCTTCCGGTGCTCTTGGTCCATCATACCAGACTCTTTTGATTTTTGACTTTGGTTGAACCTGTACAAAAACTACCTTACTAGAGATCCACCACAGCGCCAAGAAAGTCAGTTGTGCATCCTGAGTTGGTGCTAAATAGCAAGCCTTCTTCCCGCCCATCTCTCCCACCTACCTCTTTTTATTCAGCAAAACAGTTCAGACAAATCCCATTTTCATTAACTCTACAGGCTTAAAACTGGTTTTAAAACCACTGATTTAGAAAAATCCAGTGCCCTTGGATTCAAAAATAGAGAAAAAAGATGCAGAACAGATCACTATGAACCTGAAAGTGTCCCTGGTTTGACTTTTAGGAGGCAAGCATGCGTACATGTCTAAAACACTTATGCAGTTAGAGCTATATCATCAAGTTATTACATTTTTAAATGAACACAGTAAAGTTGGTGATTTCAGATACATTAATTAAGGGAGCTTCATGCTGAATACATCTATTTAAAATGCTGTTACAAATGTCATATGTGCAAAGGAATGCAGTCTATCCTTCAGCAGTGCTTTTCATTCTGTTTTGGGGTAAGCACATGCAATCAAACATACCAAGGGGAGAAGTTAAAGGTCTGTTTGAATTTCAGTTTGCAGTACATTCCAAGAGGGACTGAGAGCCTCATCGTTCTTGCAGCATACGCTGCAAGGAGGTAGAATTCCTTTCATTGAATTTCCAGGAAGTAGAAGGAAGGCAAAAAGACAGAGACAACTCTAAAGAAGTAATTTCATTGTGCACAGCGTGTCTGATTGTTGCTGAGTTAAACAGAAACAATTTGATTCATTAAATGGAGATTGCCATTTTTGTAAACATAGACTGCAGGCTATTGATTTAACTGAGTAAATTCCATCTATACTGGGACATTGTAGGGATGCACTAAGCCTTTTATATCACTCCAAGCAATTTGGTTTATTTCTCCATATTTTACTTTTTCGCTCTCATTAACAAGTGTTTCTTTAAGTTAATTAAATAGCATCTGTAGTGAGAGTATTGAATGTGTGCAAATTCTTGTAACCTCTATTAACAGGCTTCCAGCACAGGGAAAAAGACTCAGTTCTGATAAGCAGAAAAAGATGGTCAGGTGCCCTTAGCAAGACCTAACTATGCTGGCCATCTTCTGTGGTGGTGAGACCATAATTGGGAACAATTTGACAAACTTAGGCCAGACCCCAAATCTATCAAATAATTCACTGGATATGAGAACTGCAACATATTGGTGATCAGAGCCTAAAATTAAAATGTCATGGTGTCCCAGCTTGGAGCTAGAAGAAATTCAAGGCCTGAAACTGCATTTTAGATAATAATTTCCTCACAGAACGGAAAGTCTGTAAGCCTAAGAATGCCACCACATCTTTTTATCTAAAATAAGTTTGAAATTTGAAAGATCTGCTCTCCTTTCAGTCTTACAAAGAGAATAAAAAAGAAAAGTGACTAAAGAGAGATTTCTTTTAGCTCAGTTGTCATCACTTTGTAGACCAATGCTCCTTGTGGGTCCCTTCCAACTAAGGATACTCAAGGATTCTATGAAGTCATGCTTCACTGAGTGCCTCACTTTCTCTTCTTGGAAAAACGAGTATTTCCATGGAGTTTATTGCCTGCTTTTCATCATGCTCCCAGGGATTGCTCAGCACTTTGCTGTGCCCTAGGAAAGTACACCTTACTTCCATTTCCACAGAAGTTCTCATTCATCATCCTTTATTAGGTCTCAAGGTAAAAATTTCCATCTGTTTACCTAAATTGTTAAACTAAGCAATCCATCACAGTCTATTCATTCTGCATGAACTACTGGCATCAAGTGTAACAGACTTACTGTGGTCCTTGCCCTAAAGGTAATCTCTCAAATAAGTGTAAAAATTACTGAAAAATTTCTAATGTATAAATGAGTTAATGTAAATTCTCTTCTGCTTGTTAATGTAAACTGACTTTTTTTCATTTTTTTTCTTCACAGTGTCTTGAAGGCATTCATAATGAACAACAATGGGGGGAAAATGCTCTAATGATTAAAATCAGCACTTCTTGTAGCACTGGAAAAAACAAATCGTGTAGTTTACCAAGAGCATGAGAAAAATGACAGAAATTTTGATACTACAGAATTGGAATTTAACAGCTTTCCTAAAGAGGTTTTTTATGTCCCATGAATAATGGAACATGGAACTACAAATCTTATATAGATCAGGCAAATGTTCTCAATATTAGGAAAACAGAAGTGGTACTCACACAAATAATGATCTCTTAAGCACATATGGAACTTCAAAGTAATGATGAATAAATGATGTTTAGATATTTGCCATGATTAGGGATAGATAAAGAAGTCATGAGTATTGATGTCTTCTTTTCTTCCCAAATGATGACCCGACTTTGTTTCTTGCCAGCTGGCCTAAGATGGAGCAATTGAAGCAATCAACTGGCAAGGAACTCTAAGCCAAGAGTGATAGTGATCTTTGCCTCTACAGTGACAAACTTTAAAATGCCATCTCAGCTTCCCTGTGCTATTTCTTTCAGCCAAGAAATCTAATGATCTCCCTCTATAACAAGGCTGCTATGGCTACAGACAGAAGAAGAGTTTATCACAACTGAATAAAGCTCAGCTGTGCAGAAGAAAATTTTCAGACCAGAACAATCTTCTGTGGGAGCTAAAAACCTCACTGCCTTGTTTTTTTCTAAGTGCTGTAGACACTTGTTTATTTTGTTAACACAGTATTTTATAGCATATATGTGGTGCACACATAATTTACAAAACCATCTTAAAATGCAACACTGTTGGATAACCAATCTCCCACCTGGAGAAGGGAGAAAAAGAATGAACTGTATATGACAAACATTTGTCAAGATACTTAGCACATTTCTGCAAGGCAGTGAGAAACTCCCTGATACTGGGAGTAGGAAGCATAAATAGAGCAGATATAGGCTAAGAAGACAACTGGACAGAATAAATTGTTTACAAGAAAATGTAGCAAACACTTCTGCTTTTTAAAAAGGATTAATAGTGCTCATTATATAGGTGCCTGTAAATAGTTTGCATGGAAAGTAATAAATATATATTGCAGGCTTATAAACAGAGTTCACAGTCATTTCTTAAAGGAAATAAGATAATGCCAGCTTATTAAAATTCAAAATTAAAGATTTGTAAAATCCCAAGACATCAGCTTTTGGTGTCATGTAAATGAAAGTAACCCCAACAGACACAGGTAGGTCACCACCATTTAAACAAGATGAAAACTGTGCTGTTGTAGTCAGTTGATTTGAACTTATTAGGAGAGCACTTGCCAGCTCATCAAAGTGTGGTCTTATTGCTGTTAAGCTCCTTCTCATCCAGCATCTTCCTCTGGATTATTAACATCTTTATTCAGGTGCAAATGCACTGCTGCTAAACCTACTGCAAGTCACCTGCTATAAATCTGTTTGGAAGTTTGATTTTGTGGTCAGGGGGCTCTGACAGATTTCATGCAGTAAACATAGACATCACACCTACCTATGAATTTCTTTTGCCTTTTCAGCCTCTCCCTGCATTTACCCTTCCGTGTCTCTCCGCACTACGGCTCTCTGAAACCAGAACTGCCTTGGTATTTCTGTCTGGCACAGTGTCAGGGTTTAACAAACAAGAATTAGTAACAATATTCCAGAGGGTGTTGTGCAGCACCGGAGGAAAGCTGTCCTGAGGTCACACGTCAGCTGTGTCTGCTTGCTGCCAGCAGGCTGTAAGGGATTTCAAGGAGAACCCCTGCAGAATACAGAGCAGGAGAACCCCTGTGGAGTCATTCATACAAACCCTGCATCCCGCCACCAGAAATAACATCCTGGGGAATAGAGTTGGGGAAAGAAAAACAGGCCAGAAAAGAAATAAAATAAGCAATAAACTAGACACACACGTACAGCTAAACTGCTTGGAAGTGAAAACTCAGCAGGGAGGTAAATGTTGCTACATAACTCTGAGACCACATACGACACAGAACCTCCAATTTTCATGCAGTTTAATTGTGAGTTCTTTCCTCCTTCGGGAGTTAAATCAGTGAGAACCATATAACTTACAGTGGCTTGTTGTGGGCTCTATCTCCGGCAATCAGTGCCTAGCTGCATTTTTTCATGAATGCTCCCTCTGTTGTTGCAAGCATTGTTTCTCTGGTCCTGTATAACTGGATTGCAAAAAAAGGTGTGTGGGAATTTTTAAATGGAAAAGTCTGCTGAATCTGAATAAGACAGTTCTACTCTCATTTCAAACCATGCCAAAGGGTAGATGCAGAGGGTTTAAGTGACAGGCAACTAAGGGCTCAATAAGGAATCCATAAAAAAGATTGAAATGCAAACTGAGTGGTCCAAATAAAAAAGGTTGTCTTGCCTTTTATTTTTTAATTAAAAATCCACTGCATGATAGCCTTGTAATAAGTTAAAAGTGGTAAATTAACGATCTTGACAATATTTGTACAACAAACTGGAACATTACATTTTTCTGCGACTGAAAGGGATGTGGTGAAAATCAATCAGAACCAAGATGCATATTTTTTTTCCTCTTATTATAGATTTATTAATTCAATTACTGATTTTTTTTTGAGATCCTCCTCCCTATTGCTTCCACCCTGACTCCAGAATAAACATTTTCACTTTGACACTACCTTTTAACACAAAATCATTTCTGTGTTCATGGCTGGTGTGGAATTAGCAGCCTCCGAGAATGGCATTCCCTCCCAGCTCACTGCATGGGAAGAGGATGGACACCATAAAACTGCTTTATAGAGATCCTCCCAGGCTATGTATGAAGGTGGCAATTTTAAGGTCAATTTGGCTGCATGTTGCTGTGACAGCCAGTGAACATGCAGATTTACACATTTAAGTAATAGGGACTGTACTTTGGTTTATGATGGCAATCATCCAGAACCACTGCTGTCTCCAGTTGCCATGTACTTGACTGAAATGTAAGATCAAACTGGTGTGGGTTACTGTCACATTTCATTCTCAGAACCTCTTGGCATTTTCAGAACTTGGTAATATCTAGGTGCAGTTGTCCCACCACTCCTTTTATTGACATAGGAAACAATTAAATAACTCAAAATTACCTGCCATTACTTCAAAGAGTTATAGACCAGAGTAATTTTTGACGTCACTTCTCGTGATTCCAGGACGGGGAACATTTCCTGCAGTTAGTGCTAGAAAGGTACAAGGAAAAACTCTACTGAAGAAAAAGCCCTCAACCTAGCTCCTTATTAAGGCAGAAACTCATCTTAAGAGTTGCATTAACAATGTGCTTTCAAGACAATTGCACACATTTCCAAGCTTTTCTCTCCCTACAGCCAGCCATCCCTCTCTCCATGTTTCATGCAAGTTTCTACAGCAACGATAACAATCGAGTGCCCTGCACACAGACAACAGCAAAATATCCCTTATGAATGAATGAGGAACAAAACAGCACTTGATGTTGCCTTGAACAAAATGCAATTAAAATGATAACAGTGCTATCTTTCATTCATTCATTCACGTTAGATATTGTTAGATATTCTCTTACAATTAGTACATGTATTTCTTTACAGCATTTGAAGATGTTAAAGAGAGTAATAAGTGCCACAAATCACCTTTTCAGGCAAAAGTGCAGCTTTGGTGCAGATGGGCAAAAGAACAAAAAAGCAAAGGAGGGGTTGGACAAGCAAATACCTGCTCAGGTGCTGTGTGAGCTGCATTCAGCAGTGTGGGAGAGCCACACTGGTGGCAGGGTGGCAGGGCAGCCACCCCTCACCTGCAATGGCATCCCCTGCTCAGCCCTGGGACAGGACACTGCACAGCCCTGCAGGGGCACTGCATGAAACAGGACCATGCACCTGTGGCTTCCACAGGGAGCTAATGCCCTTGGTGCTCCCCACAGGCAGCCCAGGCTGGGGACACTGTTCTGGAAGGCTGCAACAAGAGCTGAGGATCCACACACCACCCTCTCAGGGATCGCTCCCATGCACATGCTCTCCCTCCATTTTCTTTGGCTGAATATAACCTGCTCAGACTCACACTTAAGTGGATCCAGAACTGGTCCTCAAATTAAAAAGCTGTTCTGGACCACTTTTCAGTGGATAGTTTGTGTCTGTCACCAAGTTTCAGCATGGTTTGCCTTCATGCTGTCCTTAAAACAAGGAGAACTTCATCTTGAGCCGTTGACTTGCCCCGACCCTTAATTCTCCACAAGATTTCAAATTACACAAGGTCTGCTCTAAATATTTTGCATGAAGGAGAATCTGCCAAATACCTGTGCAAGATATTCTCTTTTCTATTCTAATGATTTTAAAATCAAGTCTCATTTAAAATCTAAATATATTAGATTGAAGCCTTTAGTCATTAGGACCATTTATGTCTTTATCCTAAATTAATTGTCTCTCTTCTAGGAAGATTTTGCTGAAACACAAAATGTCACCCCTTTGCTTTTTCATTAATAAGGTAAGCAGATCAAGTTTCTCTCTGCAAGAAGCATCACCTTGTCAATCTCTTCAAGCTTATCAGTATTATTTCCAAAGGGAGAATGTGATGGCTTCTAATGATGCACATTATTTCTAGTCCTTTCAACTGGTTCCTGCATCTGCAGATGAATTTTGGTTTCCAAGTCCCCTTACAATACTAGAAATTATATTCCACTGGCCCCCACCAAAGCTCTTAAACCAACCTAATATGGTTGCTTTTAAAAACATCTCCTTTTCTAAACAGGTTCTTCTGTGTTACCTTGTTTTTAGCGATATAGAGAGGCACTGATTTTTTTTAAGTTTATGCATTTCAGATTGAAACCTATCATAATGCTGTATTTTTATTATATATATTTAGTAAAGAAGGGGAAAAAAGTCTGCATATGAAAAAAAAAAAAAATAAAGCTATATGGTCAGAAACACTTTCTGAATTTCCAGGAAGTGCCATTATAGTTTCCCTTAGGTACCAGTATGTATTAGAACATTATCCCCAATTTCAAATAATAAATTGCAGTCTGTCACTCTGGTCATTAATAATTTAAAAAAAAATTCTAAAAATATTCTCTTTTTGTTTTTGATGTAAGTATGAAGTGGAATTTCTGACACTTGCTGGGGAAAAAAAAATCCAGAAGAATGAAGATTAAACTGAAACTCATTTTCATTATGTATCACCAGTCCTGGCAGGACATTGATCCTTTGAACAAGCATTTTCTACTTTAGGAAAAAAAAAAACCAACATAAAAAACCAAACCAATACTAAAGAAATCCATTTAAAAATAAATAAAATCAGGAAAATGCTGGCTATGTATGTTAAAATTCACAAATCTGATGAAAGCAAGAGTGCAGCTTAAAAGGTAGTAACTTGCAGAGTTATATTAATTTCTGCAGTACTGCAACCAAATTACAAATAACAAGGATACCATCTGTTCTCTAAAGAGCCATGTGAAAAGATGCCTGCTAGCAATTAAGAGCTTGTACACAAGACACAATTTCTGCAGTTTTCACTTTTTTAACCTGTTTTGTTTTGGTTGCTTGGTGCAGAAACCATGTCATCACAAATACCAATAGATGGTCTTTCCACTATTTTTTTTTAATATTTTAGCCTACTTAGCTTAGACATGTACTTTTTTTAATCAGTGTATTTGGTATTCATGACTAATGTGAATTTGTAGATGAGATCTAGGAGAATTACGTGGATTTAGGTTTAGAGCTTTTCCCATCCTGGCAGACTGATATTAGCTGAACATTTTATTCTGCTCTGAATAATGAATTTTCTCTCTCTGGCCTCTCAATTATTGTTAGTTTTCCCTTTCTCTTTTTAATAGTTATGGTACATTACTGTAAGCACTGCTTCTTTCAGGTTATGCTATTACTGAGATTTGCTAACATGTGAATGGAAATGCTGTCACAACTATTTCACTGTTACAGATTTCCACAGTCCTAGAGGGCTTAAAGTTAAAAGAAACTAAAGATTTGTAAATGCATTTTGCAATTTGATCGTGCTAATGTATTCAGTAACGTGCTCAGATCTTCGGAACAAGTCTGTGGGCTTGGAATTGCATTTGAGAGTGATTCTTATGTACACAATACCATTCTGGCACAAGACATAATTGCTATCCAGATAAGTCAATAAAGACATAGTGAAATACAAAACAAAGTCATGCAGGAGAATTAAATGACACAGGCTGCTATTTTACTTGCTGCCATGCACGCTCTCTTTGGCCAAAACAAGCTTTCCCTAAGAAAGTGGTTCCCTACACTAGTGCCATAATGCCTTGGAAAGTTTAGCTGGGCTTTGGCAGAGCCACGATAATTATTTTGGTCTCCATTACAGAAGGTCTATTCAGGATCAAGTACTTTCCTTTAATGTGTGCCTGCCCTTGAAAGAGCACATAATCCTCCTGTAGATAGAATAGTGTAAGGATAAGGACCAGTAGGAATTCATCCCTAATTTTAAGCTACAGGAACACCTGGACTCCTGCAAAAATCTATACTTGTTGCAAAAGAACTTCCACAGACACTGTGCTCAATCAATCCTCCCTGCCAAACCCCTTGAAAGCCTATATCAGTGTGACTAGTGAGATATGATTGCATTTGTCAGTCACACCAAAAATAGGATTTTTGCTTTCCATAGAGAAGAAGTTAAAGACCAGTCCCTTAGGGCAGAAGATAAACCAGACCAGCATCTTCAAAGCAGCAACACAGAACAATCCTGACATGAGACACAGACAAAGCCAAGGGGCACTTTGGCCACTCTGGCATTAAGAAATAGAAACTTGCAATATCATTACTTCCTCTTAGCTGCTAAGAGATGTCTTTCATGATTGAAAAAACTGAGCACGTGTAAATTCAAAACTACACAGAGAACACATAAAGAGACTTCACATTCATTTACTGATTGATTTTAACAGCAGAGAATTTCGTACTGGGATGCAAAACCAGAGCATTTTACAGCTGCCAGTAAAATTGTTTCAATATATCTAAGCACAGGCTTGGATTTCCTGGAAGTGAATCTTCATTTTGAAGGAATCTTGTTCTTGCTGATGTCTGGTAACAGCCAGTATTGCACTGTGGTGGTCAGAATTAGAGTTTGATCAATGAGAGAAATTCAATTGTAAGCAGCAATTAAGAGGATCTGAGATGAATGTAATAGATCTATTTTCAGCATGGAGAAAGCCAGCCACACCAATTGCACTAATGGGACTTAGGCTTTTAAATTTTATTTGTACTGCATACTGGAAATCCTACTCTCTTTCACTGATCTACAAAGTACATGACCACTATACTTAGAAATGGAAATTGAGAATGATTATCCTGTTTCATTTTTGCTCTTGTGAGTGTTTGAAAGTTTAAATAAGAATGAAAAATCCTGACTTATCATGTTATATAAGAGTTATCTCTGTTAATAAGAAATGGAGAGGACTGGGTAGGCACACCCTAGGCTGGAGCTGAGAGCACATCACAGGCAAAGGAAAAGCACAAACCTGGGCTCCTCTGACACAGCCAGTGAAAGGGGAGATACAAGGAGATGTCAGGGATCAGAGGGCACTCATTTTCCTCTCCAGTTCCAAAAGTCTGTATACTTTACAAAGTGAAAAATTGTTCATTTTGGCACTTGACAATTGGGCTGGGAGAAAAATAGGAACAGCACTGAAAAATAATTCTTGTTGTGATGAAGCTGCAAAAATAACGATTTGTCTAGGTAAGGATATCTTTTTACAAATTGGTCTTTCTAACAGCAACTGATTTCTGCCAACAATTTAAGGATGGCAACAGGCAAAGATTCTCATTTGCACCTGTGGCAACAACTTAAACCTCTATTTTCTGTAACTCCTTTTCATAACCTATGTCCTGCTCCTAAGGAAATAAAATAAACAGGCAATAAGCAGGCTCAGTATTACAAGACTGCAAGGCCACACACTGGCACAGCAAAGATAAAGCACCTCTACTGTAAGAACAGATGTGGTCTCCAGGTGAGAAACTTTCTGAGAGCCTGGTCCAAAGCAGCACGAGTGACCATGACAAGGACCATCTCCTGCCCAACAGCTCCATGCACAGGCCATTTTTCTGTTGCTTTTCCCCTTTTCCTCACAGGGCTGTATAATCTGTGCAGTGGGGGAAGATGCTATCACCATGAAATGTCCGTGGCAAACATCCCTGTGAAAACAAGGCAGTGCCCTGCAGCCCCATGGGCACTTTCCCTCAGCACCCCTTGGGAGAAGATGAGGGAATCAGCACTCTGCAAACCCATGTTCTGTTTCACATGGTCTGACAGCAATGGGATAAGAGTCTATGGAGCACAGAAAAGCCGTGCACAAGTGTAAATGCTAATGTGAACAAAACCTAACCAACCATTACCCATTGCTGGAAGTATTGTGGTGGCACATTGCTCCATGACCAGGCCCAGGCTCAGGTGCCAGCCTTGCCCCCCTCACTGCTCTGTTCCTCAGGCTCCAACTCTCTGCTTTACCCTGGCACCTGAGCACAGTCCCACTCCTCCAGCCACTGGAATAAGCAGCCAGTGCAGACAGCACAATCTAATGCTGCATGCAAGTATCAGGCAATTCCTAGGGAAGAGCAAGGAACATGATCTTCTTTGGAACTGGCTCCACTGCAACAAACCATCCATCACCACTGAAGAAAACTCAAGAAGAGAATTTTGCATTTTTACAAGGTACCAGATGGGTCCCATAAAAGTCAAATATAGTTTTACTACTGGTTTGTTTGAAACACTTTACCTCAATGTTTGATTTCAATGAGGTTGTGGTTTTTGATGTTCCCTTCCTCCCTTGATTAGAGTACACCTGTTGAGGAAGAAAAAATCAACTACTGTCTCTCCTTGAAGTGTATCATTCAAAACAGGTGCTGACACTTTTAATGAATGTCAGTAAAATATTTATCAGTCTGACTACAGCCAAGCTTTAATTTGAACTCTGTCTACGATGACCTCAAACAAAGCACTTAAAAAATCTCTAGAACTCAGAAAATGAGAAATCTGATTGTAATTCTCCTTTGTAATATGCCATGCAGCCATCATGATTTATCACAGTATACTGAAAACTGGTGAGTTCACTGGCAGGCTGCAAAAATACTTCCCTACCACTCATGTACTTGCTTGGTTGTAGTAATAAATAATCTGTATTGAAATCATGGGTTCACTACTAAAAAAAGCATGCAAATTTCAAAACAGCTGTGCAGCTTTTCTGTTCTGTTTCATGAAAGAGGAGAAAAAGGAAAGGGAGGAAAGAGGAAAAATGAAAAGGAAAAAGAAAAAAAGGAAAAGGAAATAAAGTGAAAGATTGTAGGAACTGACTTACTGATTTACAATTTAATTAATGGCAAAATAATTTGTTGAACATCAACAAGGTTTTAATGCTGCCCTGAAGGACTATCTGGAAGTTCAATAGTGAGTTAAGACTATAACATGCTTCAGTGACCAAGATAAATCAAGAAATCAGGGATCTGTATTTGAAAAATGGAAATCTGCTGTTTTCTGCTAAATGCTGAATTAATCTGTATTGTGAATCAATATTATTCATGTTTTCAGTCACAAAAAAAAAAAAAAACCAACAAAAACCCCAAAAAAACCCTCATTACTCACTTGTTATCCCTTCCCTTGCAAAGCTGTTAACCCCCCCAAAGATGCTAGTGAGTTGAGAAAATCAGGAAAGAACAAGAGCAAATGGCACAAAAGATCATTTCATTTGCTTGGCTAGGCACATTAATGAATTCCACTAAGACTGGAAAAATGCAGGGAGCACCACAGCATCATGCATTGCTTTAGCTTGAGTGATTCAGAGTCTATGTCATTAAAACATACAGTAAACTGTAATTAAGCAATTAGACATGAAAGAGCATAGGCTGAGCTGAAATAATGTTAGACCCCCAAATGTCTTGTTTGTTTTATGCCTATAGCAGTTTCAACTTTAACTCTATTTCAAAATGACATATGCCCTGTCAGAGCTATCTAACTGTAGTTATAAAAAGCTACCTCTTTTTCTTTCCTACCAAAAGGCAATTCAAAGTATTTTGTTCTTACATCCTTGTATAAATCCTTTCAATTCCTGTTAACATGTCTGCTGCCCATAGAAGCTGCCTTCCAAAAAGTGTGATGATGGCTAAGAGGCAGGAAATAAAGGGCAAAGAAAGGAATTAAAATAATAATTTAGCCTCCAGGATAGTTTTAGTATAACCTAAAAAGGGTGCCAACATGATGAAATTATTTTAATTAGGATTACATGTAATTGGAAAACCTTATTGGAAGAGACCAATTCTCTGCATCTCTCAGATCAGTATGCAAAATGTATAAATATGGAACGTTGATGAAGGACACAAACAAAGACACGATAAGGTAAACTAAACTATAAGATACAGTTATGACTACATCCCATTTTTACAGTTTTCCAATAATTTCCTGATGAAAAAAAAATCCAGATCCCACAAAGACTCAGTGATGAAGTCTAACCTACATGCAGCAGCAAAGTGAATAGGGAAATACATTTTAGTTAAAGAAAGGAGAGATCAGTAGAGGAATCTTAAAACAAAGGACTTCATAGATGAAAGTTTAAAAACAAACCCCCAAAAAATCCAACAGAGTTTAGAACAACCTGTTACAGTGGGATCTTGAAACACTAGCTTTCACATTTTCATTTTTAGGATCTTCTGTTGTATCCTAAAGCAGAAAAGGCAGGTATATAGTATATATAGTAACAATTATTATTGCAGAACAGCCACTAATCAGCAAGGTACGCTTCCACTTTTATTTTCCAAGAGAACAAAGCATATACATAACATATACAAAACAAAACATAGATTTGTAGGCTTTATTTTTTCATTCTCCATTTTTTCAAGCAGAGAATGGGTATTTCAGGCAGTAAAACAACATATTATAACAGGCAATAAAGACTTAAAAAGTAATGAATGAGATGTTATTTAGGAAAAAAAAATCCAAACAAACCAACCTCATAAAATTTTAAAATTAGAAAAAACAGGTCTGAAAGGTGCATCATAATGTGTTTCACATCTGAAGCAGCTGGTACAAAACACTAAAAGAGTAAAAATGTAGGAAAACTGAACACTGGCCTGATTCAGTGCCACAAATGTTACTGTATGAGGCTGTCTCCTGTTTTTCAGCATTTACTTTTGGTAAGAGGCAGTACAAGACATTCCTCAACGCTCAGACAACACAGGGAGCTCGTGATCAGCAAAAGCAAACAGGGTTTGGGAGGTATCAAAACCCTCTCTCCTCTCTGCATAGCAGGAAAAATGCCTGTGCAGGCTCCAAGACAGAACTCAGCTCCCAACAAAGACATTGTCAGGAAAAGCACATGAACCTGAACCTTTTTACCCTGTTTTGTAGCCCACACACACACACAAACTTCTTCAAATAGGTTATTCATTATTCTGTGGGGAGTCTTCCAGAGCAGGCCTAACCTCTGTGCAGAGTTAACTTCACAGTGAAGAAATTAGTGACATTTGTGAGATCATTCCATACTTTGGAGACAGTGAACTCCCATTTCTTTTCTACCCCAGTGACTGTCTAGTCATGTTCCTGCCAAAAATTTGTTTTTCTCTTTCCATGTTTTCTGTTCTTCCTTTTTAAGATCACATTTGAGACAAAGATTCAACACAGCTGAGTTTTCAGATTGACGTTGAGAATAGTCATTTACCCATTTGAACTCTCAAATTAAATTTTGTTTATTTCCTCCAAAATTTTTGTCATATTTCTTCCAAGTAATTTTCAGGAAAAAAAAATAAAAGGAAGTATTCAATATTTTATATACGGATTTTAGCATAAATAAGTCTGTCAGCAAAACCACAAAGTTCAGTTTGAAGATATCTTTCCAAAATAAAGAGATGAAAATAAATGTAAAGGTTACGAAAGCACTTGGCTCAGCAGACTTGCAGACTCATGTCCTCTGTTTTTCAGAACAGGAGGAATGTGGATTGTGGCCAGGACATTTGTCAGACAAACTCCATCAACAACCATCACTCAGTGAGCCACATGTGTGCAATCTAATAATCCTGGCAGATGAATATTATGTAACATTGAAGTTAGTGGACTTTCAGTACTGAGGAATTTATCTGTGCCTAATTCTGATTTGTTTATAGTGTGAGAAGACATAATTATAGGATTTGTACAGCAGGAAAAAACAAACTTAATTCTTTTTTCCTTTATTTTAAAAAGAGAAATCTTAATCACCAAAAGCAGCAGAAAGGATAAGAGACTAAAAGGAATTATGTCTTATAAGCAAAAAAAAAAAAAAATAGGAAGCCAGTGTGATTTTTCGTAGAGATATAACAGGTCATCAGTACATGACATAACAGAAATTTTATTCAGAGATTAATTACCTCTCAGGGTCCTGTGCTCTAATCCATTGCTCAGTCCACGACTGATCTTGTTATTCCTCTTCTCTCTAAAGTCTATCTAGATTTCTTTTGTTGTGACTTGTGTCCATTTCTACTTGTCCTATCACCTTTCGTTTTTAGCTGCAGACAGATGTGAGGTCCTCCTTCATCCTTTTTTCTTAGAATTCAACAATCCCACTCTCCTCATCTTCCTTTCATCTTTTCTTCTTGTTTTTCTTCCAAAATAAGCTCTTTACCAATAAACCTTCACAAAGGATGGCTCTTGAAAGGTAGGAAAAGCCAATGCAAACCTAATTCCTGTGTATGCTTTATTTCTGAATACACAGTTAAACAACTCATCCTAATGAGTGTGCAGAGCTCATACACTATTTAATGCAGGACCTCTCTTATGCTGTTTCCAGAGGTAGGTGACAGGCAGAGGCTGAGGAAGCAGATATTTCCATGGCCCAGAGCCTGACCTGACAAGACCACTGAACAGAATTTTTAGGTCACTGTCACCAGGGCCACTCTTTTCTCTCTCTTCCTCCTGGTTTCATGGTCCTGCCCCATATCCCTTTTGCTGACTCTAGCCTGTACAGAACCTATTGCTGCAAGATTTTAGAACCAGGTAAAAATCTCAACATCAGAATTTCTCAAAAACATAGTCTAATACACTGGACATACAGAATGCCATTACTGCTCTCTGCACATCAAAAAAATCCCAACAAAACACCAACCAATAAAACCCAAAAAGAAACCTCAAAATCCTATTTTGACCAGAGAGATCATCTTGCATGTAAAATTATCAGACCATATAAAAGGCAGTCTACCATGGATCTCTAGTAAGAGTGTGCATAATAAGTTCCCATTTGATAAAATCCTGTATAGCCTGTACTTTAGAGAATGAAGGATAAGAATGTGTGAGAGCCACAGAACTGCACTACCACAACCTTGGCTAAAGAAGGAGAAACCTCTGCCCTCCACCCAGGTTTCACATGTTTGCCTGCACATATGACTAAGCACATCTCCAGAGGTGCTCTGACTCCTAGGTATGTTCAAAGCACCCATTCTCCCCTACATTACAGCTCAGCATGTAACTCACAGAAACAAGGGAAAGGTAAAATGTCATAAAGTCATACATTATTTCAAGAGGTGTTCAAGTAACCTGAGCTATACACCAGTTGCAGATTTGGTGCCATGCTGTCATGATACTGGCTCCCACAGTAGGTCCAGGGACCCATCAAGGCTTCCTCTCAATAAAGGCAAAAGTCAGTTTTGCCATATCAGTAATAAAAAGCACGTTGCTGGAGTCAAAGGGCTCAGCTTGGGAGAAAGGGCAACAACCACAGGGCTTTGTCTTCCCACTGCCTATTGTGTGGTGCAGCAGATCTCCAGGTCCTCTCTGCCTGTGGGATGAGCCAAGGAAAGAGCACAGCAATGCTCTTTGGATGCTGCTGCCATTCAGCTGCCCTGGTGTTGTCTGGGACCAGAGCAAGCCCTGGAGTAAAAAACTGCTTAGGTTTTCTTTCTTTAGTGTGAAAAATGCAATTATATTTTATCCCTTGAAACTATTTTTTTCTCATTACTAAATGATATTTCATATACAGTTTGGTTAAAGTGATAAGATCCATTTGTGCTGCCCTATGGCAGTCCCTGAACTGTTCTCTCACTCTTAGAACAGCATAAAACAGAGAAGGGTCCTGCTCCAAACTTCAAATGCTGTAGCATAAACTGATTGCTCATCTTAGGCAGAAGGCAAAAAAGCATGTGCTTCTCAGTAAACATGTAGTGATACCTGCTATGAATCAAGTTACACTAACATACACAAAGAGCATAGGACATTTACCATCAAGTCTCTTCCTTACCTACACTTATTTCTTCAGCAAATTTTTAGCAATTGCTTTTTAAATGGCATTAATGAAATGTTCTTTTTTATATTTCAAAAATATAAAAGAACTGGACAGGCATTTAAGGTGAGATTTTAATCTTTAAGTCATGTAAAATGCTTGCTATGTGCAGCTTGTCACACGAGCACAGAAGCACACATGCAGCTGTATCCAGCAGCAGCTAACTCCACAATCCCAGATTTTGAAAAGCACAGCTGAACTCCTGCCACACTGTGTTGGCAGCAAAAGTTTACTCCTCACTGTAAGACAATGGCAGCTCAGACTGAAAATATAAACTTCACATTTTTGAAATGCCAAGAGATTACCAGTGTGTTAAGAGAAATATGGCATCTTTATGCCAGGTTCTGAATTCTCCACAAACTAAATTTTCTTTAGACCCAAACTACTGCAATTAAATATTTGAAATGTGTGTCATTTCACCTTCTAATAAAGGGCAACTCTCTAAGACTATGAGAATGCTGATTAGTCAGCTAAGATAACTGCACAAATAGAGGTACACTGGATACAAAAACACACTCTTAGGTGTTCTTAAATTATTCCAGAGAAAATAGTATAAATTTTATTATTATGTTATGAATTTTGTACCATGCTTTTTCCTATCTCTCTTTAAAAAGTATTGAGAACACAGCTCTATCTAGATACTTTATGGCAGTTCTGGCTCAGCTAATTAACTGAATTTACTTTGTAATTTGTGGTTTGTGGGTCTAAAGCTCTATGAACTCCATCCAAGTGGCTCTCAATAGGTAATTAAAAAAAGAAAACCAGTAAAATAGGATTAGTTGCACAATCAGTCAGCAGTCATTATGAAAAAAACATAATAGCCCATAAATTTACAGTGTTAAAATTTTCCACTTTACTGGGTACTCATTGTCTAGCACATCAGGTAGATGTACAGAATTATATATAAAAAAACCCAACAAACCAAAACAAAAGAGAGAAAAGCAAATAATCTTTTTACAGCATTGCTTTTGAAGACATGCTGACATCCTCCTCAGCGCCTCAATGCAATATGACCAAGTTCTGGTATTTGCTACAATGCAGAGGGGCATTTTTGCAAGGACTTGAGGATATCCACACAGCAGCATTTTTGCACACCTTTCCTCTCACCACCTTCGGACAATTTAACTCCCCTTCAAATAAAAAAATGTAAAAATTAGCACTACTACAAATGCAGAGGGGCAAAATCAAAGCAAGATTATTAAATTTTAGCAATTTCTTTTTGGGCTAAACCAGAGCCACGTCAGACTGTTGACAATGTAAGAACATAGAGTGCCCTGGAATTAGAATGAAGGAAACAAGCAGTCCTGTCTTCTAGAGTAGACAGAAACATAATCTTCTTTTATTAGTAGGTCAGATTTCCCTGCACTTATCACAACTGGAGCAATAAAATTTCATACTGTGAACATTGGATATGCTTAATTATAATCTGAAAGTTCAGAGTTACTAGATTCCTTAATTAAATATTCTCCTAATGTCTTTAACTTATCACTGACTGGTAGTATTCTCATAGCTCAAACACATCAGTTTGAGAGGCCTGAACTATCTGTAATTCTAAATGAGTTGTCATGCAATTATAAAAGCAACAAGTAAGACCATTGATCGTCCCATATATTTACTGATGAACTGTGAGCAACACAATTCCACAGAGAGCAATATTGAAAGAAGAAGCTGAGCAGACAGCAGGCCAGACATGAGTGCAAACCAGAAACTTTCAATTTGCATCTGAATTTGTTATTGTCCACAGATTACACTCATTCAAAGCTTCCATCCAGCCAAGGCAGAGAACTGATAGAAAACAAAAAGGATGCAATGACCTAACTCCTACATGATGCTGGAGAAATCCAGTTTTGCTTTTTTCATTGATTATTATCTCAAAGCAATCATTTCAATATAAGGAGGTCTTCAACAAATGCTTGTTTTGACTACACATCTCTTTAGAAATCTCTGAAATATAAAATGGGTAAACGAAATCATGGAAGCCAGGACTTTGTGTCTCCCACTTGTGGTGGAGGAGTTTCATAGTGGCAAATGCCAGTGTGCCTGCATGCAGAACATGCTGTGCATTATTAACATTTTGCAATTGCCCAAATGATTAAGAGCTCACTACCACAAATGCTTATTCACAGAAATAATTGCTATTCAGATAAGAAAGCCTAATGAAAACAATGGGTCTACTAAGATGCTCACAATGACTAATGAGAGAGCAAGATTCTGCTTCAAATGCAAAGCCAAAAACAATCTAAAGCACTCTGGCCTATTCTCTGCCTTCAAGAACAGTGACTTGTAGGCCTGAAGCAGGAAAGTTAAGCCTTAGTTTTAGGTCAGGTGCTTCCTTGATCATATTTTGTGCTGTGTTGTGCAAGAAATACCCATGACTTAGTTAAGCTGTAGGTGGACAACTCCCTGACAGATTTAGCAATTTCTACCAAACACTGTGGCAAATTACGCAATAATAAAACAAAATTTTGTCTCCTTTTCAGACTGAAATGATCTGATTATGAAATGTGACAGTATCTTTAAAAATAAACTTTTTTTCCCATTTTATACTACAAAATAACAAGAAATGAGACACAAAACCAAGATATGCTGTGGGATTGCAATAACTATGTCCTTTTGCATTTTGCAATACTAGAAATAGGAATTCATATTGCAATGCTTCAATCCTATTACTCACTGCTATTTCAACAAGTGCTTTAAGAGAGAACACTGCAAAGATAGTTGACTTGTGGCTTCCAAACCAAACAGTTCTCTTGTGCTGATTATAAAGCAGGTACCTTCCTGCTAAATAATATATATATGGCTGGCAATATAAACCATCAGTCACAAAAACAACTGAGAATATCAAGAGGGAGCTGCTGGGACCAGGTTTGCAGGGTTACCCAAAGCACAGCAACTCGCCCAAACCAGCCAAGTCCCCAGCACACCATGATGCAGCATCAGCTGCAAAACTGCCTGTTGTCTTTGAGGTACACATAGACTTTATCCTCTTCTTGCCTTTCTGAATCAAATGCTGTGCAACTTGTGGCCACATTCCTTGGGCATCGCAGGCCCAGAAGCAACCTGAAGTGAATCTAACACTGGGATCGAGAAATGACACTTCTGCAAAGCTCTCTTACCATCACAATTTCATTCAGGGACACATATGTCTTGGTCTACAACTCAAAATGGGCGATGAGGGTTAAGCACACAGAAGGTGTTTTCAACAAGATGATCAGTTGCATAATTTAGCCAGTAAAGTTCTGGCACAGTCTTTGTCAGATACACTGGAATAGTTCCTAGTGATGCCAATGAGAACAAAGGACACACAGAAAAGTAAATAGAAAAAAGCAATCATTTCACAAAATCATAGAATATTTATCATATTCTTCTGAATATGTTAATGTAGATTCCACACAGCAGTCATGGATTTTCATTTTCACAGTCTATGCCATGTTAATATCCATATTTTTCTGCCTCTAGGTGTAGCATTTGGCAGTAAGCCATTAAACTGTGAAGTACAAAGGAAAAGGCAAAACAAAAGCATGCTCAGAGTCTCTACAGTCAGCAGTGAAGACTTTGCCAGGTGGAGCAAATGATATGGTCAATGAAGGTGCAGAAGGTGAGAAAAAAAATAATCTAAGGGAATTAACAGGATGCCTGACATCAGAGTGCTCCCCAAAATCTCTTGTGTCAGCTTCAGCTGTCCATGAAGAGTCAAGTTCACATGGTGGATATGCACTAATTATGTGTGCCTCTCTCTGCAGTTACTGAATTTATTGATTGTTTCTGCTGTGCTCATTTAATTTCTTTTCCACTATTTAGTTTGGCCAAGAACTCTCCACTTCAAACACTTTGAATTGCAAATCACAGCTGCCAAAAACCAAACACTGTTTCTTGTGCATTTTCCACATTGTTTCCAAAAGCAATACTTACTTGAGACCTCTCACCATCCTGATTCCATCTGCAGCATTGCTTGCACAATGCATCTACAATAATTTCTGGGGTTTCCAAGCTTACAGCCTTCTACTATTCCTCACACAACACTGTGGCTGCATTTTTAATCTTACTTTCAAGATCCACTGAGGATGCAAGATAACAAGCACATAGTCCAGGATGACAACAGTTTTTTTCAAGATAGATTTCTATTGCTCTAAATATGCTCTGTCTTCAATAACTAGCTATTAACTTTAGAAAGCCTGTATTCTTCCAGTCTACTTCCCATAGCAAGGGCCAATTTTGGGGTGTCTTGTACTACAGTCCCATATTTTTCCTCACAAAGTATACAAAAAAGGAAGTAAGTATCTTTGTGTAAAAAAATTTACAGGTAATAACTTTGAAGTGATGGGGTTATCCACATTCCTACAAGGCATATATGTGTTTGTGAGCAAGTTTATTCAGAGAAAAAGAAAGGCTAGCAACCATTCTCTTATTTTGAAGGTTCACACTTGCTCCCTGCAGTTCCCTATTCTTGTTTTTAACTCTACTCCATGTTCTTCCCCTAAAAACTTCTGCAAGTCCCTTGGAGAGCCTGTGACCCCTGTGCAGCAGAGCAGAGGTCAGAGAGACCTAGAAGCTCCCTGGCTGGGCATGTGGGCAGCTGCAAGCAGTGTTATTACTCGTGGTGATGTCAGAACTCACCTAAGAAGGGCAATCTCTGACCTATTGGTTCCAACCACTGTTCTCATTGGAACACACTGCAGGCAGAGGTTAGCAAGCCTTGTTCACTGGTTTAATGATGCCCTGCCATTATTTCAGAAGAACTTTTGCTTACAGCTGCACTGTGCCACCAAGGAAGGAGCCAGCATGGCTTTCCATGAAACAGGGCAGTCTGTTCAAACAGCATATCCTTCTGGACCCTTCCACACTCACAAATTGTTCAACCTGTTGCTCTGAGAAAAAAACAAAAAACAACAGGTATTTATCCTTCTTCTCCATCTCTCGCCAAACTCGTCAGGACTTCACCGAAGCTGAATAAACTAGGAATCAGATTCTAGTCAAAATTACTATTCAAAAGAAAAGTGCAACATAGCACCTCTCCTTTCTCAAACCCTCTGCAACAGAAGATTGTGGATTCTTTCTTGTATACATCCCAGCAGTCCCATAAATGTGGCAGGATATATATAGTTTGAAATCTTATTGGCAGAATTAATTTTTTTCAGTAGCTGGGTTTTTGGAGGTTGTTTTTGGTAACTACTGGTGAGGTGAGTTCAGTGAAAATGAAATTTTAAAAAATGAAGGTATTTGGAATCTATCTGTTTCAACAGTTGACATTTCTATTATTTTCCACAGAATCTAGATATTTATACTTTTAATCTTGTTCTAAGAACTCTGCCTCACTGCTGGGAAGAAACCTGCAGGCAAGATATATCCTTCAAATTTCACTCTCAGCTGTCACATGCTGGCAGCCATTGATCAAGAAATCAATGACAGCAACAAATTCTGCCTTTTGTTACACTCTCCATACCACATATGGAAGTGGAAAATACATACATGAAAAACCTGAAGGAATTATATTTTGTTGCATCTTCCACTCTGTAGACTTGTCAGCCTACTGAATAACTAAACTTGGCAGAAGTGCTGACTAATTCACCTTGTGTTTCTGATTCCAGCTTTTTAAACTAGCTGTATGTCCAAATGCAGCAATAACAATTATTTGTTGCCTTGGAAACACATGAACTATGCATTTATATGCTTTCTCAGTATATATCCTTTTATCTATAATGGTGTACCACAGGTCTACCAAAGCTTGTAATTTACCAGTTGGAATGAATGTGACCTTCTGTAATTCAGTTGATTATCAACTGCTGATAGTCAAATTTTTCTTCAACCAAGGTGCAGATGACTTTTTGACAAGTCTCTCTCTGACCAGTGTCACTAATAGGTTTATCAAATAATGTGGGTTTTGTTTTCAAAGCAAATATAAAAATAGATACATTTTTTTCCTTATTATGAAATAAAATATTTGCTAGCAGTTCTTATTTATCCTCTTAGTATCCAGAAATTCTTTGGCTTGGCAAACTGAGCTAACAGATAGCATGTTGGAGGATATTCCTAAATAATTTCTTTATACTTATTTTCATATACTTTAAAAGTCTTGCCTTCCCTACAGTGTACTTCCTACTCTATTGGCAAAAAGAAGTAGAATGTCCTTTACATTGTTTCCACATAAATCATACCACAGTAGCTACAGAAATATCAATCAAAATCACTGGTATCAGAACAGACTAACCTCATGACTAACCTCACATTATCAAAATACCCTTACCATCCAGTCTAAATGCACTCCTACTCACCAATTTAGCGCAGGAACTTATTTGCCATATTAGGTAAATAATAATAAACTCCCTACTTTCTAAGTTAAATCATTAACTGTACCAACCAAATCTCACTTCCACTATACTAATCAAAAATGCTCCCTACAGCAAAGGCTTCAAAGCAGCCTACATTCAGTTTTGCTTTTTGCTTTCCCTACCAAAATATCCAAAAACAGGAGTAGACAACACCACTTTCTAAATGGCTTACATCCCATTTTCTAAAAGGCACACACCCTAACTGCAGGCAGTCTTGCCCTGCTCCAAGAGCTCAGGGTGAGATACCAGTGAGAGCAGGGAAGCCTCAGGATACCCACTGGTGCTGGGCTGGCACCTGTGCAAAGAGAATCCCACAAAAAGGGGGAGAAAGTTCCCTGCAAAGAACTTTGTGGAAACTGGGCCAAGATTTAAATAATACCTGGACCTCCCAGAAGGCATTACGTTATTTAAAAGTATGAAGAACCAAAAACCTAATTAGACTTGTAGCATAGTGTTCAGGCTCCCAAAAGTGAGGAGCTTTATAGCTTGGGCTGAAAATCTACAGAATACCATTTTACTGCTGCTCCATAGCTGCCTCCTCAGAACACAGAATTATACTACACTCTCTAAAGTTTTAGAAAATCTTTTCTTTGTAATCTCGAATGGGTTTTATTAATGGTATTTATTACTGTAAGTGACACATATGATAAAGATCCTGAAGAGTACAAAGTCTTTGACTTAGATGTACAACTAGAAGCAAGGTCTCAAATTCACATGCTATAGAAAAAGACCCAATATATTTATGATTTTATTAAGACAGAAAAAGCCTTGATATATACACAAGGAAAAATCCTTGCTTTTCTTCCCTGCCCATTATTCATCTAGATTTCCAAAGGTGCTTTATGAGAAATTATTCTAAACAGCAGGTGATCCTGTACCTTATGCTGATAAAGAAGAAGGAAAGCAATTTCCCATCAGTTCCCAGCCATCAATCCTTTTGAAAAATAAGCTTGACCATAAGCTTAAGGCACAATGCTTGAACCAGAAAATACCCACAGGGCATTCCAAGCAACTGCCACTTCTTATGTGAAATCTGACTTCTAAAAACTTTCTAGTTGAAAAAAGTTTTTAGTAAAGTAATAATTACCTAGTGCATACACAAAAAAAGGGGGAAAAGATATTTTGTTATTAGTCTCCTTATTTTCCAGAAAAAAATCTCACGCCTCTAAATGAGATCAATCCTTTTTTTTTTTTCTGCACTAGGATATTTTTCATGATATGATCTGACTATCAACAGCTATGCTGATTTGCAAAGAACTTCAAAACATGGCAAAAATATGAAACACTGACCTTTCAGAAAGTACTATTGTACTGTTATATACTCTCCAATGCATATTGATAATCTCCTTACCTACTTCAATAAGAAAACATAATTAAGTTTGAGTAGGGTACTCGCTATTTTTCACAGCTTGGGATTCTCTGCAATGGCCCCAGCCAACAGCAGCATTATTATTATAAAAAGATACTCAACAACAAAAGTCAAGGACAGAAAGTGACTCTCCAGTTTGATTCTGCCTTTTTTTCCTGGACAAACCTGCTTGTAGCTTCAGGGAATTCAAGATGTTAATGCCAAACACATTGAAATTTTGAATGACTATCATTTTAGGCAGATAAATATCTCCGTGAGTTGGACCTATAGAGGTATCATATTCCAGATAAAAGGGTTATGATTTTTGCACAGATGTGCACCTGATTATTATGGGCACCCCAGATAACTCAGAGCCCTCTGCATATCACAGGTCAGGTAAGGAGAACACCAAACACCTATCACTAAGAAATAAGGCAATAAAAAATTCTGTCTGTCTCTGTAGTGGAGTACTCTAACTAAGGAAAACTGACAGATGGTTCATAAAATAGAAAGGATCCTAACCAGGATTTGCTAAATTAAGGCAAAGTGTCCAAGTCTTTAAGAGCAAAAATAATACCCACACCTTCTCTCTTGGAGTTTTGCTTAACCAGTAGGAGTTGCTGAATTTATATTCCCCAGATTTCACCAAGGCAGTGAAATTCACTAAAGAAGGTTTTCTAGTCAGTAAGTCTCAAAAAATCCTTACCTGCATGTAATTATCTGGCATGGCTACTCCTATCATTTTTACTACCCTCATTGCTAATTATTTTCTTCTAATGAAAATCAAGGGACACTTCAAGAAGAATAATTTCCTTTACTTGTCAAGTCCTTTTCCCTTTTGCTTTCATTAGCCTTTGCTAATGCCTGCTGCTCCAAACACTCCTCCCAGCACAACTATCTCAGAGCTCCTAGATGAAATTTCTGAAAAATGTCTTTACCACGCTTATAATATTTTTCTGACCCATTTAAAACTATTTAATATAATTTATTACATTTTATTTTTATCTGTATATATGTATTCTTATTCTTTGTTATGTAGTGCCAAAATCTAGATCAATTTCTACAGAAAATGGCAGCATAATTTAATGTTGCTTCAGTTGTTAAATATCTTCTCATAATTGAGACAAAGATCACTACAAGAATATTGCTTGGTTTAGATGAATGGCATAATCTTTCATTTTTTCTTTGAGTGAAATTCGATATTAGGAAGCATTTCTTTACTGAGAGGGTGGATGAACACTGGAAAGAATTCTTAGAGAGGTGGCCAATGCCCCAAGCCTGTCAACATTTAAGAGGAATTTGAATACTGCCATTAATAATATACTTATCTTGTCCAGCCCTGAATTGGTCAGGCAGTTGGACTAGGTAATCATTGTCAGTCCCTTTCAACTGGAACCATTCTAGTCTAAATAAGATGCTAAATAAATAAATAAATAAATAAATAGGAGACTGAAAAAGCCCTAAACTGCCTCTCCCTAGGAAGTGAATGGTGCCCAGCAATGCACATCAGGGCTGTTACTTTCATTGTGAGAGACAGAAGGTAGGATTCAAAGCCTTGGCTCATGTGCCTTATTGGCATAAGGGATTTCAAGCACAGCAAGACTCTGTTAAGCTTGAATTTGGAGAAAGCTTGTTTCATCAAGAGTAATTAATGTCATGGTACTTTTTCTCTAGATAATGATTCTTCCCCTTGCCTCTGAACACTGCTGTCATGCACATCTGGAAGACAGAGGGGAAATCTCAGAGAAAGGTCTGGAATGACTAAAATGTAATCTCAAATGGAACCTGGATGATTTTGTCAGCAAGTGCTCTTACTGTGTCTAAACATGGCAATGCTCAGCATTTTGCTGGTCATCACTTTGCTTTAACCAGCACCTAATTCAGTGTGCTAAGACCACTGTGAAGGCTTTGATGTAGAGATGTACACAACATTTCATTATCAAACATTATCAGATGAAGGCCTATTTTAGCTAGTGTGCAGTTTTTGAAAGATAATTTTCTAGTTTTCAAGCACATTGCCTGTAAAACAGATATATCCTATAGCTATCTCTCACATTGTCTTTACATTGTCAAATTCAGACATGTAACATGATTTGTAAAAGCTAAAAAAAGCAAACCAAAAGCACAGCATGAATTTGGATGCTTAATTATGCATTTAAGAACCAGATCTTTTACCCTACCTTGAATCAAAGGACAAGTATAAATAATCTGGACAGAATGATACATGCTTTATCATTGTTTCATCAAAAGTAATCCAAAGATTTAATTTATGGTTTTTTACAATGTAATTCATGACAAAGACATACATAACCCACAAATACATTACTACTTAGCAGCTGTGTATCTCCTCCCATCATCCTGAGCGTTGAAAACTGAAAAAACAAACATATTGGCTTGTTATCCTTTAAAAGGCATTGATGGACACTCTCTCTTTTTTTTCCCTACTGTTTAATCTGTCAAGCATTAATCACTGTCTTAGTTGCAAATGAAACTTTTATTGGCCAATTATCATCTTGGTCTATACTAAATTCTTTCCCTTTGCTCCATGTATAAGGCAAAGGTGGCATTGCCTGCAGAACACAGCAACAATATATTATAAAATATGAAACCTAATGAAAGAAACGCTGTGTTTCTTGTACCATCTATTCCCAGATTTAGCCAGTGTATAGAAAAGAAACGCCTGATGTCTATCCCTGACAACTCCCACCATTACATCAGTGAAAACAGAATGTTCTCCTGGCCCTAGAATACATGCACAAAACCCAAATAGTGCTTCTTAACCCTTTTCAGTTGAGAAGGGGGAAAAAAAAACTCTCTTCTTTCTTTATCCCCAAAAAACCTATAGACTCTCTGGTAGCTCCTGACATACTTTTTGAAATTGAGAGTAAGGACATATGAAGCAATAACAAATATTAAATGCTGTTCTTAAAAAAATACCAAACAACTTTAATTTTACTCTTTTAATTGAAGATGAAACAAAATATCAGTGATTAGTATGCTTCTGACTATGCTTAGTAATAGACTTTGATAAGACAGAACCTACACTAACATTGGAAAATTACTGTATTAACTTTATTCCCCCCATTGTTTGCTTATATGCGAAGGAATGTTTTGGTCCTTCTATGCATCAGTAAGATTTGAACAGCTTCCTGATTTTTTTGGATGAAGAATGACCACAGTGAGAGAGCAAAATCAAGCTAAATAATTAATGAGGAGTCAGCAACATACAGGCTGACTAGAATATCTGGCCCAGTCTCATTCTCTACTACATGAAGTGCAATTTCTGGCCAAATCTGCTGTCTATACACAACAGGCAGAAAGGAAAGAATGTTAGGTGTGTGCCAGCCTCTCCAGCCTTGCAGTGACAGGATGTCACCTGGCAGCTGTTTCTCTAACAACTATTTCAATTAAGTATTCTTTTGAACTGGGATTTATGCAAATGTTTATGTCAATAAAACTTTAGCACAAAAATCTAATGGAGGATGAAGCCAAAGCCTTCAAAGTAAATAATTTAAGTTTGCCCCAGGTACAATGAATGGAAAGACAAGGAAAAAAAAGCCCACAAACCAAAAATTCCTTTAACATTGAAAGTTCTGCACTTTTTTCCACCCATTTTTTCCTCAGAAGATATTCAAAAATCAAAATTTAACACTGATATGGATGGAGCTACTCATCAGCTTAAGCAATTTTAGCTAGAGCTTTTCCTGCCAGCCTTTATGGGCAGCCAGGGAGAATCTTCCACACCCTAAAATGTTTATGTCTGAAACAGGTAGCAACTTAGAAGCTTTCAAAGGTTCAAATAAACAAAGCCAAATAGCAATACAGGTTAAATAGGAAGCCTTAGCAACTGGTACAGGCATCAGTTATTCAACATGGTTCAAAACTTTGTAAGCATCAAAAGTCCAAATGTGAAAAAAAATTTGATTAAATTAAATCCAAATAAAATGGCAGAAAGATTTTCAGTGAAAATATAAGATGATTTGATTGCATTCTTTTATTTTATTGTCTAAAATCTCACTGCTATGAGCTGCATTTTTTGTCTCCCTATGAAGATTGCATTCAAACAATGAAATTGAAATAGTATCCAGTTTGGCACTAATACTAGCTAAATCCTTCAGATGTCTTATGTTGAGATGCATAATTTTCTTCATAGCATATTCATACTGGAAAAGCTAAATTGGTTCTCTCTTTTTTTTGATCTTTTGTTTTCTATTGTGATGGTTTTGCTGCTTGCATATTCCAGCATTATAATAATGACCTAGATGAGAGGGTGAGTTGTGCAATTCTCCTATCTCTTTTAAAAAACCTGTTATTTGAGTTTCAGTACCCTGATTGACATTGGATCTTCTCTAGAAGCAGAATTCCACAGCAGAAGACACAACAAAACTTAGGCACAAATAGCAGCTTTGAAGCAAACAAAAGAAACACAACAGGCTGCCAATATGTGAAAGTTTAACCTTATGGGATCCTCACTTTTGTTTTCACTCAGAAAAATCTCCAAGGAGTTCTATGCGAGACCAAGTGTAAGACATTACCATTTTACTACAAAAAAAAAAAAAAAAAAAAAAAAAAAAATCTTTACTAAATCAATAGTGAGAGAAAGCAAAATTACAGGTAAGAAAATTATTTTTTCTTTTTTCTATGTTTTATACACTCTTGTGGACAGAAGTAATAATTCATGGAAGTAGCAAAGAATGACCATCATTTATCAAATGCACAGAAATGGTGATGAAAGACTGAAATAAAATAACTCTTCCTCCCTCTCCAAACCCCAAAAAGGCCTGTTTTGAAGATCTTTCAGTAGATGAAAATTTGTGAAAGACTTGTTCTTTTCTGTATACAAAAAAGTAAGGTTTTTTCCAATGTATACCATGTAATTTCTGAGTATATATTAAATATTCTAGGATGAGCAAGCTACAAACACAGGGGAATTTTAGAACTCAGTTTTCCTACAGACAGACTTCCCTGTTCATGCCCAAAACAGGTAAGGTTTGTATGTATGCAAAGCCTGGTTTCTGTTGGTAGTAGGCATCTTCCTTTCAAAGGTGTTTCTGAGAGGACTGAATGATTTAAGATCTAAATAATATATCTAAATACATTTTATTTTACATACAGTTATTATTACATTCATTTCTGGTGGAAAACTGATTTTTCTCCACCCAGAAGCACCATACCTCCTCACAATCATATACCTGGCAAAACTAAAATCTGAAAGGATGCTCCCAGGTTGCCACCTCTCCTACCTGAAAATAATGGAGCAATCTGGCCTGGCAAATCACAGCACAAGTTTATACACATTTTTCATGAAACTGCAATACACTAAGCTTGTTTTAGGTCTGATTGGTTTAGATAGACATTATTGTCAAGACTACACCCAATACCACAAAATGCTTTTTAAAAATATTGAAAAAAAAAAGTTTAAAATAATCGCATGCTTTTGGTTGAAATCACCCATGTGCTGTGAAGGTCTAAGAAGCTACAGGCAGGTTTTTTAATATTATCAAAACAATGATACTGGTTAGTAAGTAAAAAAAAAAAAAAAACAAAACCAAAAACCAACAAACATCTCTATTACTGTAATACAGTTCAGTACATGTTCCTGTCTGGTCTGAAGATATTATTTAATAAATAGCATAATGGGAAGGAGAAGCTATTGAAGAGTGAAGAAGTACAGCTAGACATGGTGGGGAATGTGTTTACCAGCTCAGGTTTTCAGAGGCCATGTCTCATTCAAGCTCCTTCACAAAAGAGTTTATTACAAATCCTCTCCCAAAGGCAAGTAATATCTTAATATCTTCATTATTGTCCCGATAACTACTTGACAAGACACTCCTTGGATGCTTTGTACTACATTGCCCAGTATAACCATAGTGCATACTCTATGCATTACTCCTGATGGTTTGATTATTATAGAGAAAAAAAGCTGCTTATAGTTTTTCTTGAGAAGATTTCAAATTCTGATTCATTTTCAAAGGATGAGTATATTGACATAATTAACCACTAGTCTCTGAGGCAGGAAAATTGGGGCTTTTTGGTTTTTGTTTGATTTGATTTCCTTCGTCTTGAGAAGGCCTCAATAAATCACAGAGAATACAAAGAGTTCAAGGGAGGATTAAAGATGAAAAAAAAATTGTTTAGAAAGGACTCGGAAAAGATTTTACTGAAGGTTGTTTAGCAATATTGAAGTCCGAACAAAATAATCCACACTATAATTATTTGTAGAAGAAATAGTAATAAAGAAAATAAGTTAAATGTATCTGTAATGCAAGATGCTTGCTTCATCTCTCTCAGCTTTGGCATTGACCTATCAAATGCTGAATCAATCAGACCATTAAAAATAAACAAATGTTAAATCTACTAATTCATGGGAGACAAGGATTTTCTTAAATTCTTAACTAATCAAACACAACTGGTCTAGAACACACATTATGTAATAATCTACAGGTACTCTGTCCAGCTCCACTAGCTTTCTGAGGGAGGATGTTTGCCAGATAAAAGTTGCGAGCCAGGGCAGCTGTCTGAATTCAGAGCCAGAGGAGCACTGAACAATACAACACAGAATGTGAGTCCAACCAAAACTCTGTTGGGTTATACAAGGTACTGCACTTGCTAAATAAAATATGAATTCAATTATTTTATTTGTTATTTAAAGAATTAGTACTTCAGGATTGGCTGAGCAACAAAAGCAACAAAATTCTTGTTCAACAAAACAGGAGTTATCCCAGAGGAGTAATTGCAATATGCGCTCTAATTCTCAAATTTGAAACTCGGGGTGATTACACAACCTGGAATTCAGAGCATCTGAAGGACACTCACAAACATACCCATTATTCACTATTCTGAGGGGAAGGCATGGCCATGTCTGGCACCTTTGAACATCTCAGCTCCACAGTCAGACTGTATCACAAATAAGCACAAGGCATTTGCCACTAGCCTAGCCAGCTCTCAGGAGCCCATTCATATATCACTGCTCCATTTCTGATTGATATGTCTTTATTTTTAAGAAAAATTCCCATGAGCCTTTGGTTTTATAAAGTCCCTGGATTTCCATCTACAGTATTGAAGGCAAGAATATTAATGAAGAAAGGTCCCATTACTGTATGAGGAGATAAAGACTGGAGAAAAAGCCTTGACCTCCTGCAAGACACTGGCAAAGTTTCTTGACTCAGGGGAGCCCTAACTTTACCCTAAAGCCCTTCTGTCAGCACATATAGACTCAGACTGTCACAGCTGACATTAAAAAATAGGAAGACAAACAGATATAAAAATGTGGTCCAGCTGCTGGGATATCAACTCAAATGCAACATTCCAACTAATATTTGCTCTAGGTCTGGGAGATGATATCATGGATTCCTCTGCCTCAGTCACAGGGTCCATTTAAGCAACAACAGTCAAGATTTGGCCAGCAGTAGTTATTCAGTACTAAAGTCAAGCAAAATGCGTCAAACTAAATTGATTTGAGAAACATAAATGACTCTCTGGAGAAGGACAAAGTGAGTATCTTTTCATGTATTTCACAGAATGTTTAGAAAATTGAGAAAGAAGAGATATATGACATCCTTCTGCATGAAAGAAGATTCAATTAATCCTCAGATATTCTTGCCAGATATTTGTTTAATACATTCTCAAGTATCTCTACCAGAGGAGACTTTCCATGTCATTAAGTAATTTCCTGTAGAGCTTAAATGGCTCACTCAGCCACAAGGGTTTCCCTAACCCCTAGTCTGATTTACCTTACTGCCATCTAAGTCCTACACTGTTTATCCTATCCACAGTGGTCAAGTAGAGAAAACTATTGCCTTTCCCTTTGCAACTATGTTTTAAACACCTGAAAAAAAAAATTATGGTCCACTTCAGTCTGATACCATTTTAGTAACCAAGCCCCTTCAATACTTTCTCTCCACTTTCCAGACACGCAAGATCCCACTTGCTACATCTTTGCTTTCTCCTTTGGTCTAGGTAGATGGCTTACATCCTTCCTGAAGGATGCAGTGTGCAAGCCTGGATGCACCATTTCTGTTGAGAATGTATGAGCTCAGAAGAGAATAGACAGCCTGATCTTTTTCTTTTTCTTCTTAACATCCATTTTTAGCCTTTAGAACTCCAAATATGAATCCTCTTCCTTTCTCTTCTGAGAAAGACACTCTCACAAAATTTAACATAGAAAGAACTAGCTTCTATTTTTTCAGAATGCTGCTCTCATTTGTCATGATCATCTCAAATACAACACTACAGTGTACTTTTAATAATCTCACCTTTGCTTCATCTGCAAATTCAGTAAGTATTTCTCAGCTGATATAATGGAATTGCTCTTTTCTGTAAGTTTCTTTTCAGTGTTATAGAATCCATTGTTCAAAACAAAATATACCTATTTCCTGAACACTTCCCCTCCCTCCAGACATACTGTCACCCAAGTAATGTTTTTATAATTGTGTTATACAATAAGTACAAAAGCTCTCATTGCTGAAGGAATGTTATGACAGTTTGCCCCTACTACCTCTGTTATTGTGCAACTTAAGGTAATATTTGCCTCTAAAAGCCTAAAATGTTTCTAATGTTGTATAAACAGGGCATTGTAGCTGTTCCTTGTTGCGGATAATCCGCTTGATATCAATGCAGCTGTTCATATGAGTTACACAACAGATTCCAAAAAAATCCATTATTTTTTGGTTGAAATGTTAACACACACATAATACAAAACAAGTTGTGGCATATTTTTGGGGCAAAGCTGTGCATGTTTCTTGCTCAAAGTCCCTAGTCTGTTGGGCTGCACTGCCTAGTATCACCGTGTTTGTGGGAGACCCAACCCTTGCAAACAAAACTGATTGCTTCAAATGATCCTTTTTTAGCAAAGGCATGAAGGATGGGTAATTTCAGTAACATATCCTACTCTGGTGTGAATACTCTTAATTGAAGTGTGGGGAGGGCCTTAAAGGCATTTTAGATGGGAGGTTCTGTGAAATAAGGCATGTAATTAGGGAATGTCTCAGAATGATCGAAAGGGTGTTTTTCATCATCATCTTCACTGTCCGAGGCCATTCACTGAACTTTGCAGAAAGGACTTTCTGAACAAGAGGAATGTGCAACACAGCTATTATTACTGTCAAGGATGACACATAGGTGAGAAACAAAAACTATCCCTCCATTAGTTAGAAAATCACAGCTCTGGCTAATAGAAGTGCTACATTTCATCTGTGGCCTTTACTACAGAATTCTTTAAAACTGTTAGCAGCATCTTCTGTTTTTCTCAGAATGAAAGCTGATAAATTAGCAACAGAGAGAAGAGCTCCTAAGCTAGACAGTTCACTTGGAGTCGTTATATAAATGGCCTTTCTGAAATGTGTCCAAGACTTAAATTACTCTGATTAGTTGATGTCTGTGGAACTGGCAACAAGCCTTTTCACTGTTGCTCTCATGGTAATTATTATTCTTGTTTCACTGCATATTTTGATAGCATTTCTCTAGTGTCTTGTTATAAATCTTTTAAAAGCCTGAGGATGGTTGAATCAGTAGAGGTAAAACAAGAACAGATCCCAGCTGATATGGTCCTTGCCTTCTCTGTGCAACTATTTTTGAAATTGAAAGTGTCTTCCTACATCCAACCCAGAACTGATCAGAATGCACTTCAGTAAAGGACCAGGGATGCTTTTAAGCCTATCCACTGCATTTATATATCACAAAAGGATGTATAATTCAGAACAACAAAGTTATGAGGACAGTCTGCTTCTTTTTTGTTATACTACTTTTTAAAAATTAACTGCAAAAATAGCATTTCTAAGAGCCATCATCACCACACATTTTTCCTTGTAGATAACGGCTCTCTTCAGATTCAAGAAAGCTCTAATAGACCTCATTTATCTAATCTTTCAGAGCCAATTAATTTTACCAGAAAAATATTCATCTCATATCCTCAAACATCAAACCTTTCGTGCTCCCATAACTCATCTCCCTAAACTGCTCTCAACTCTGCAACTGGATTTTTTGTGTCTCTTTGTTCCCACAGTTCTTTCAAACAGCACAAGTCCCATCACTTCTCATTAACTAGTAACTTCTTCAAATCTCTTTGATAGAGGAGTTAAATCCCACAAGCCAAAAACTTTGAAAATTAACATTTATTAATCCATGTTTCATTCACCCTGCTCTGCATTATCTGCCACTGAATCAGGAATAGAAACTGCTGCTTCAGATCCTAACATGTTAAGTGACTTCAGAAATCTTTTTCTCTGTAAAAATCATTCCTTTGCATCCTGTGCTGCCTAAGAGTGACATAATGACAAGATGTTCCTCTAGCAATATGGTATGACATGCCATGGAAAATCAGCTGTGAAGTATTTTTTGATAGATGCTGCAAGAAATTTTCCATGCCATGTGATGAAAGTACATATAAGCAACCTTTTCATAACTTGCACCATATCTTGCTTTTTTTCTTGATCACACACATCCAAATGGGTAAAGGACCTTATTCTGGTGGTTTTGAAAGATAAAGCTGAAATAATACTGAATTAAATACATCTTTATACCGAAGTAAAAAAAAAAAATCTATATATAAACATGCATCACTATAGAAGCTGAGTTCCCATTTCAGTGGGTCCAAGTGGAAATACATGGTTGGCAATTGACAAAGATGCCAACCATGAATTTTGGTAAAGAGAGTTCCAAAAAAACTTTCTTATTCTACCAACACAATCTTCCTGTTCAATAGTACAGAACTAAATGGCCAGGCAATAACTATATATATGAATGCCATGAATGTCACCACAACATCAACAAAATGAGGAAAAAATTCTTCATTACCATGAAGTCAGATTACTAATTGGAAAATTCTCTATATGAAATACAATACAATAGCAAAGGAAAAAATGGTGAGTGGAAGCAATTCCAAGAGCTACCAGTACTGACAGACTTCCCCTAGACAAAAGATGATAAATGTGCAGAGGAATTGTTTGTAAACTGAAAAATCATCCAGCAGATTAGGCAGAACAATTTTTCCTTAGGATCTTAGCAGGGCTTTGTTTTGTTTCCTCATCTGACAGTACTTTCAATTATGGAGACAGAATGACAAAGGAGCATATGTGCTCAATGATCAGAGGACCTGCACCATCAAACTGGGCATCTGCTACTCATTTCCAAAGGATGCTGCAAGTGAGATACAAGTGAAAACCAGAATACTGAATAGTCCTGAGCCAGGCCAGCTGGAGCAGGACCAAGCAATCGAGCTGTTTTCATAGGAAATTAACACAAGTGGTCTATAGAAAGTAATTTGTACTTGGGAATGCACCCTGTAATTGTTCCATTGTATTTGATCAATAATGTTACAGAGATGATTTAGGCATACATATGGCCAACAACACATCAAAGAGTGACTGCAAAGGTGATTCCATTCATCCTTGGTCTTGCTCCCAAATAGAGTTAAAATGCAATACCGTGACCCAGCCATTAATCTGTGAACATGTAACTAGATCTGGAGGAATTGTATCCTTGAACAGGATGCACCACAGAAATAATCACCTAATTTATGAAGCTGAAGGGTCTCCTCTGACTTGATTTCTTTCTAGCCTGATTTGCACCTGCCCCATTGGAAGAGTTGGGTGGTTTATTTGTAGGGTGCAAATCATCCCTTAACAAACATTTTTAGGACACCTTTAATACCTCTCTTGAAGGCAGCACAACTTCAGTCTGCAGTGCTGCTTTCATTGCCTTATTGTAGCTGCTAATTTAAAGCTAATTGTAGAGCAGGTCACATTTAAGCCACCAGAAAAAAAGCCCAGTTACTTTTATGGTACACGGCCAAGATCTGAAAGTAAATAATAAAACCATTAATTGAATCTATCTAAAAGGAAAAAACAGCAAGAAGCTGTTATATAGCTATGGTTATTTGGAATTACGTGTAATTTTTCTAACTGGTTCCCAGGTAAACACAGTGGCCATTGCTTTCTTAAGCTTTATAAAATTCAAACCACAGAGTACCTCCTGTTTTCTCACACTGCCACACCCGGCTTGGCTTTTGTAATCACATTTGTAATTTGGGTTGTAATTTGCAGACATCTACTGGCATATTCTCTTATCTGTCCCTTTTTTTCCCCAACAACATGGAAGAGATCTACATAACCAGACCTAAGAACTGAAGCAATGCTGCCTCTGGGTGCCATGCAAAAAGCTCATTATCACCAGAAGACAAACATGCTTATTTTTTTCCATAAATGGGGGAATTCAAAACATGAAATAATTAACACATTTCCGGGAGTATGAGCACACTCAACCCAAACATACTTGTTACATTATTTAGCATCTTCATTTCATATTCATGATAATGTAGAAAGTCAAAACATTCCCTCCCTTATTTATTTATGTGCAACAATAAACATCCTTTTCCAGGCTGCACCAAGCATACCAGAAAATAGAGTTCTGTCTCCACTTCTATTTTGTGGCTTTGAGAAGAGAAAAATCCCAGCAGCGTAGCACAAGATAATTAAAACACAATAAAACGTAACTCAACTTTACAACTAAAGCAATCTGATCAAGAGTGACAAGATGTCAAAGCTGCCTACAAGATGCCTACAATGCCCCAACAGGCAACATGTCCAGACTGTTCACTGGGCAGAGCACTGTTCACAGAGCTACGTGAAATGCTTACTGAGATCTTGGATAAAAAAGTTTACCTAGTGCATTCCTTCTGTTCATCCACCATCAGGTTCACTAAAATGAACAGGCTGTGAAATCAATGGATTCTCAATTGTTCATTTGTAGGAGAGGCACAAAACTGTTTTTTATAAAAGAGACTGAACTGCCAACATTTCAATGAATCTGAAAGAACTTACCCAAAGCCATTGACCCAAAAAGATAATCAGCACGCAGTGGTGAGCACTCAATGCTTCCCCACTGGAGAAATTGTTTAGTAATGGTGACATAACCCCTAGATTCTGGGTCATCAGATATAAAATATCATTACTGTTCAGTAACTATTCAGTGACTCAGAGGACACAAGAAGAGTTGGCAATCACAGTCGTTTTTTTTTGTTTGTTCGTTTTTTGTTTTTTGGTGCTTGTGATGAGCAATTTCTGGCTAGACAAGTGGTTCTCTACAGTGGCAGGCTAGAGGATGCCAAGTCTGTTCTGTCCCAGCCAAGGACTCACACAGGTATTTCAATGGGATTACCCAAGAGCTTGACGATTGATTACAAGTTTGAAGGTTATGTTGGTCAGCACTAAATCTTTCTTGATGAACTTCTCTGTATAAACATGTATTGAGGGAAAAAAAAGAAAAAAGAGAAATACCTAGATTCTGAATGGTGTGTAGATACCAAAATTATTCAGGTACCAAAATCCCATGGATGCTGTAACATCCATAAATATCTTTAAAGATATGAGGCAAGACCACCTTCTATGCTCCCAACTACTCTGTTTGTTGTGAGCCTTAGCAAAGAGGCCAGTGATACACCAAACGTGCAGAAGGCAAATCCCACGTGGCAACTGGCAGGCTAGAGAGACACAGCACAGTTTACTGTGCCATAGCTCAGACTCTTCTGTAACCATCTGAATTTATGTTTCTCTGATTTGGCTGTCAACCATAAGCATTAAAGATCCTTTGTAACATAAAAGAAAATGTTTGCTATGCTTCAACTGCCCTGCAAAAGTAGTAGTAGTTTAATCACAGTTGTGAAGCAACCAATACAGTACATTGAGTCATATTCATCACTTTTCTTAATCTGTATCAGGGAAATATCTACTTCATTTATAGAGACTTGTTTTAGTTTAACTAAAGCTCTGTTATAGCTGCATGCCAAGGAAAGAAGCCATACTGGCTCCTTAAATGGATAGTCACGTAGCAATTCCATCTGTGGAACATGTTTTCTCTGTAATTTCCCTTTGTGTGTGGAGTCTTTGACATGCAGAAGAATGGACAGCACTTGTCAAACTATGATTACTTCAGAAATTGAAATACATAAAATAATAACTAAGGCAATCAAATACACACACAACTATCATTTGCTTGGAACACAGACAAGCAGATAGCAAATGATTCAATTTAAAATTAATTCAGAGAAAGAAGGAGGAGTTGGAAAAAACCCTATATAAATACATTCTTCAGGACTTGGCAGGAAATAATGACTGAACAAGGATCTCAAAAGGAAAATTAATGAATGACAACAGGAGCAGCACATGTGTAACGTGAAGATAGGCTACAAGAAAATTAAACATGTTGCTTATGGGAAAATAACCACCTTCTCCTTATTTTTCTCAGAAAAAAACCACAGTGTTCCTAATGGAATTAAAGGCTATTAATCAATCAGAAGATTCTCATGAAGGCAGAAACTGTGAAAGTATGCTTCCTGAAGCAGAGCCCCAGGAGATAATTGAAGCCCTAGAATCATAGCAGTGATTTTCTTGAACAGTCATCCCCAGGTTACCTTAAAAAAATCCATCAGACAAGAACATCCAATGCAGCAACATAAAGGTTACAGTCAGTCAGATGTAAATAAAGAAAGTGGAAGAAAATAAAATGCCTAAACAGTCTTTTGGGGAAAAAATAAGAAATTCTAGTTCTCTTTTGTAAGTACTGTCCAGAAATTTCACATACCTTAGCAGTGTTTTACGAGCTTTCAATAGCCACAGTTTTCAGAACTCAAGCACAGTTTTCAGGATCACACTCAAGCTGATTTGCTAAAAGGAACACTGAAGAAGATGGACTTGACCTGTAAGAAGGCCACAGATGTCACAGCAATGTGTGAAGAGCCCCAAACTCTGGTCTAAACCAATGGAGATTTGAATGGAAGCCAGACAAAGCAGATCCCAGCCTGACAATTCACAAATTGCAATGATCTCTCCAAAAGCAAGAACTATTTTTATGGAAGTTATAGAGGGGAATAAACCGATTTTGCTGATTTAAAAATTCAGTTCATAAATCCTGTGATACCACATTGGAGATAGAAGAAAACAGAACTGTTTTCTTCCTAGGTCAGTACTCAAATTAAATCTGTAGTCCTCTCAGCCATGGAGCCATTTCTCAAGGACATCCAATGACAAATCAAATTATTAGAAGAGCATCATACTCCTTATATGAGGACCAGGTCTCACTCTGTCCTCCTCTCCCAGATGGCATCAAATAATGGTGTGCTAACTTTATTATTTGCCTTCCAAGTTCCTTCACCACCAATGAACTTAGTCACCAGTGCTCTGAAGTTATGGTCAGAGGACAGCAGGGACAGAGCTGTGTTTCCAGCACTTGTTAGTTAGTGCTGCCTATAACCACTGCACTTATCAAAGCTAAATGACAAACCTGTGAAAATTCCATCGTCCTAAGTCTGCAGCCAGAGGGGCTGATGCAATTTTTTTCCTCAATTAAAGAATTCAGCTATTCTTCAGTCTCAAGCTATACAGAATGTACACCATATATCACACATCGATGCAAAACCAGCTCCCTCTGCAGCAAGGTGAAGCACCAGCAAGGAAGGGTTAGAGAAAGGATTATCAGCCTAGGGTATAGCACAGAAGCTGGCACAGTCTAATTTATGAGCTAACAAGTCTGTGGAGAGACCTTAAAATAGGGAAGTAATACAAACCATTCAAAGTATCTAAGACCCAGAGAGCAAAAGAGGCCAAACAATGGCAAGAAATTAAATAGGTTTAATATACTACTGGGCACTCACAGATAAGTGCTATTAGTTCCCACATACCTCATTTTTTAAAAGACCAATTACAGAAGCCCTGCCACTGAATGAAGATTGTGGTTTTTACTGTGGCTTCTCAGGGAGAAAATAAATTAGTCTGGACAACTTAGAAATTATACAAGCAAATAAAAAATGCCATTATTATTATTTCTTAACAAATCCCATGATTTCTTGAGCTTTGTGGCATTTAATTTTGGAGTCAGTTGCATGGTAAAGCTTGGTTCATGAAGGCAAAGATACAAGGCTGTTATCAACAGCATTGAAAAAGCCTGAACATTGTACCAGAGTGAATTTATTGCTTGCTCAATCTTTACACTGGAATAGGAGACATATATTCCAACTTCGCCAAAGAAAATCTAAAAGTTTACATTCCTACTTTCTCCAATTACTGATAAAAATCACTTTGAAGAGAATATTAAACTAATGCCAGGCAAAACACTGCAGCACTTGCTCCTCACAAAGAGGAGGTTTCCAGCCATAGCAAAATTTGGCTGCTAAATCCATGTCATTATTACTAAAATGTTTTTTGTGACATCTGCTGCCCTATAATTAATGCTTGGATGGTAATAATTACATGAGATATGATACTGTTCATCTAATCAGTGCTTCAGTGAACCAAAAAAGACCAAGTCAGAAGCAAAAGGAAGAATTCAATGGCAAACTTACACAGAACAGATATTTGGGTTCTCTTTCAGGTGTTCCCATTACCTGATGTTTTTTGATATGTACTAAAGAAATTTTATTTATACTAATGAGGCACTACCAAAAATCAATTCCTAAAACCACAATTTAAAACAATTGCTGCAACACTTGCCTTTTCTTGGAGTCCTGAGGGCAGAGGAGCCCTTACAGTATCTCTTCACATGATGCAAAAATGTGTGCAACTGGTACTGATGAGTCAGGGTAAAAAGCTCCCTTAGCCATCCTTCTCTTTCTTGCTAATCTCTTTGAACTTACATCTTTATTTGTGTGTGGAGAAACACAGGCAGAACAAATAACAGTTTCCCTGAATCCTGGAACTCAAACAACAGTCGTGATTTCACTCCCCCTGTGATTAAAACCAGGCTGGAAGCTTCCTTGCTACAGAAATCAAGCAAATGTATTAAAAATTGTCACCACTCTTGAAGACAAGAGCCATAAAGAAAGAAACACTGTTCAAAAATCTGCTGGAGACCAAGCACACAAATTGATTTTTTGTTAGGTTCTTTTGCAGAGACAATACTAGAAAGAACTGGGATTGAAAGTGAATCTCCTGAAAAGTGGTTTGACCACTATCCTAAAACTGTAGGATGAAATTATATGTCATAGTCTTTATTACTTGAAGTCTTTAAGTCAGATTTTTTGTAAGACACATGTATACTCAGATTTTGACAATAGAATACTGAAGTTACAAATTCCCAGTGAACCCTAGGAATGGACACTCTTTTACTTAGCTGCCCACCACAGGGAATTTGAATCAGTTTGATGATAACATACATATATTCCTAAATCTCTCCTCCAGTTTTTAAATTAGCCCATAAAGCCATATTATCCCTTGGATATTCTAAAGAAAGACACTGAGACACTGGACCATGGAAGAGGTGTTTAGTGCTCTTTCTCCCCTGTAAACAGATTTCATAAGATGGAAATAAGCTCTAAGCAGACAAAATGAAGAAAACACACTCCCAGCACCTCCAGTTACTTTGTCAGACTGACCAGCTAACTTTCTTGGGTCTCTCTGAAGCAGCAATTTGGGCCATCAATTCCATCACTTTTTCAGGATTCTTTTTGCTATTGAACTTCATTTTGAGTCTTTCTGCTTTCTTTTGCTTAAATGACATTTCAGAAAAGGGAGGAATGGCACAGGGTAAGGAGCTGGAATCCTCTCATTGAGTTTACCAAGTTTAAATGGCAGAGCACTGCTCATTTTTCCTCTCAGAGGTGGTTCTTCTTCTCCTGTCAGTGGATGCTGGGACACAGAAATGTGATGTTCCTGTCCCATCCCCCTCATCCCCTTTTTTTCTTTTCAATATCCTTAGATCTTTCTTAATTATATTAAATTTCTGGATTAGCTTTAAGCTGGTTTTGCTAGTTAAAAAACTAATACATAATGATAAAATTTTACTATTTGTTATCACACCAACTTTGCCATGACACAATGCATTAGTCCCATAACTGAAATTATATCTCTTCAGGAGCCAATCTAAACACAGTACTTGAGCAAAAATAAATTACAGTATTAGGAAACAGGTTTTCTGATGTGTGTGATATACCTGTATCCATTCAAGGGAATGCTTGAAGGACTCAAATACAGAGCTATGATGCTTCATTTTCAATCCTCCACTACACAGGGGCCACAGTGGTCTTAAAAACCCAGTGACCAGTCATCCTCTTGATATTCATGCTGCAAGATTTGGACAGGCTGCAAAGTAGTACAGCAGGGTTATGTGAGCACCTATCATAATATCATTATGGGAAAACCTTGAGTGAAATCTGTAGTTAAACAATCATGCCACAAAGGCTGAGCAGAAGCCAGCAGGTTAGACACATAACTGTGATGCTAAGAAACCACTCTCTGGGAGATCTGGAGCAGAAACAGCAAAGTTATGATATAAGCCATGACCACAGGCAGCACTGCTGGTGAAACTGCAAGCCAAGTCCCCTGGACAAAGGCCCACTGGGAGCCTCTCCAGGCAGCAGGATCTGTGGCACTTGTTTTAGAGTCTAGCACACCCGATTTAAGTGCCTTTTCAGATTACAGCAAAAAGGAAATTGCAAGGCCAGAACATGCAAAAAAAAGTGGATTGCCTGTGAACATGTCTACTTCTCTTACATCTCCAATCACAGATGCCAGGCAACACCCTTCCCTTGCACTGCTCCTGAAGGTGTTTATCTGTGGAAGACTGACTGAGCAGTGTTGAAGGACTCATTTATTTATCACCTGACATGGAACAAAACACTTTCCTCTGCAGTACTGCACTTCAGGACCCCTGCTCCTTTAGCAGGTGAAGTTTTGCAGCAGTAACACCAATTTAGGACACCAGTGCTTGGCAGATGTGTATCTCCTATAAAATATTCCATGAAGTTTAGCTATGCATTCATTAGAAATCTCTTTGACTTTGAAAGGGAACCACATTCAGAACCCCTCATTCTCTACTGGTTACCGATCTTTGTATTTGCAATAATTTATTCACGACCAATATATATCTATTTGGTCTTTACTTCAAATATTTAATCTTCTCTGTTTTTTCTCTTGAAACATATTTACAGAAAGGTATTACAACTTCTTCCAGACTTTGTTTTGTAAGACTAAGGAAATTTATCCTTCCTCACAGAGAATGGTTTGTCCTTTTCATCCCAAATAGGCTTCCTCTGCACTTTTGCAATTTGAATGAGTTTTTACAGCAAATGAATTATCAGAACATTATGAAATATTTTATGCTCAGTTATATCAGCATACTTCTTTCTCACTGCTGAAAAAGCTGGTTCTCATATCTTTTAGTAGCACAGCCACATTTTCCACATCTATTTATCATACATTTTTATGGTCTAGTCTTTTCTCCAGTAAGAAGGCAGATGATAAGGGTTTTTTTTCAGCTTAGAAGTATTTCATGATTCAGTCATCTTTAAAAACAAAACAAAAAGCAACAAAAACATGTTTCTTACAAAACCAACTGCAAAACAAGCAACCACCTATTAAATACAGATCGTGCCTGGACAGATATTCAGTTAAGAATGTTTTTGATTTGTATTATCATTATGGGGTGAAAATGGTAGGGAATTTCTTTATTCTAACTGTTGGATAAATTATAAGAGATCTATGAGTATGTTTTAAAAGGCTCGTCCTCCAGCAACACTTTGTATAATTTGCTTCAACATCTGTTGGCCTGCTGAGTTCCTTCTTTATTCACATTTCACTAGACCTGCAATTAAACCCTCTTAAAAAATGTATCACTTCAGGTGTCCTAATGAAGAATCTTGAGGAAGCTGGTAATAGTTTGCTAAGGGGGAGCAACAAAGCTCCTTCTCTTACAACTGTTTTTTTGCAAGATTCATTCTCTTCAGCAGATGGAGGGCTGCAGTAAAAGACAGCAACTCAGGGCTGAAGAGGTCATAAAACTCTCAAGAGCAGGAAATTACATAGGCATATCTGCCAATGAGGCCAATATATGAAAAAGCCATTAGGCATTCCCAATCTCTTCAGTTCCTGCTTCCCCAAATAAGAGAACATTATTTTAAGAGTGGTAAACCCCAATCGTCTTGTTTCAATTTAAGCTTATCCCTCTATTTTCTTTTATATTCTAAGCATATAACTCATGCCAAACACAAAAGGTATCCACCTGCTACAGAGAAACCAATTAGCTGTATAAGCAAGTTGGGGATTTTCCCCCTTGAAACTTGATCCTGCAGCCCGTGGAGACTTTTGAAGCAGTAAATACCTTCAACAGTATTGATACCACATGATTTGGCTTTTGTTTCAACATGAGTTTTAGCTCCCAGGTTTAACAGGCTTGGAAGGCCCCACTTCATTATGCCACAGCCATCAGACTCAGGGAGAAGAAGTCACCCAGCTCCCAAGAGCTCTGTCACTCACTGGGTGACCAGACTAATCACTCTCCTGGGCTGGAGAGTTCTGTGAGCTTCACATGCCTTCTTCTCTTGGGACCCCAGGCTTCTCCATCAGGGACAGGTATAAACCTTAACAGGCAAATTACTACTGAAGCCACTAGGATTTTTGCCAGAATAAGGAAAGAAAATTTAGACTAACATCCGTAGATATAGCTGTGCACAATGATCATCAACATGCGAAGTTTCTTGTATAAAGACTAGCAAAAAACAGTCAGAAGAACCCTGATGTCCATAGGAGTCACTTTATTTGAATGAACTATGGGGTACTATTAGAAACTGTATGAGTTACTGATAGAAGTCAAAAGTGGAAAAGTAAAAGTAAGCACTGAGAAAAGATAATTACTAGATGCTCTTCACAGTCTATTGAATTATGACTTTGATTAGTACCAAGTATTAAAAAGTATGAAAAAATACTGAAAACAGTAATTAATCTAGGATAAAGAAGATTGTATTTACTTAGTACCTGACGTTCCATCAATAAATAAAACCAAAACCTGGAGTGGAATATGCTGTGAGAATAGTAAAAGGAATGGTGCCCCTGGGAAGTAAACACACTAAATATTCAAAGTCATATCCTTACTATAGAGACCATGAAAATCAATGTAGGAATACACAAATAAAGAATGAAAACAAAGAAAATTTACTGTATAACTGATATGTAATCTTATCTTTAGATATGTCACTATTTACACTTAGGCATATATAGCTCAGTAGGTCAGAGCCTGGTGCTAATAATGCCAAGGCTGTGGATTCAAGCCGTGTATAGGCCATCCACTTAAAAGCTGGACTTGGTGATCCCTGTGGACCCTTGCAACTCAGAATATTCTGTGATACAAGTACCTACAAACACCCTGCTATCTGTTCATTTTTATAAGAGGTTACATACAGAATGTCAAGATGGGCTCATAAGTATTTTCAATATGTAAATTCACAATGTCCCACAGCTCCTTCTAAACATTTCTAATTCATTTTGCATACTTCCTACACAGCTGGGACAGTTTACATTTCTTGAAAAATTATTTAGCAGCAGAAGGGGACCATAAGACCTGGCAACTTCTTGTACATAGAGCTCTGTGCTTCCCAGAGCAGCAGTTTCCCCCAACCACTGAGAGCAGCAGAGCTGAGCTCTTCAGGAAGGGATGGGAAATGTTCTTCAAGAAACACATATTCAAATGTCCTGTTGAGTACAGCAGACTGCTGATTAGAAGCTATAGGTCCCAAGACTGACTATTATCTTTTCTATTTTGATTCCAAAGACTAAATGGCTGAAATTCAATTTGCTCCCAAGCGAACGGCTTATTAAGCTGCAAAACTTCCACATTACATGGCATTATTTTGAAATTGAATAGAAAATAAATGCATGCAAAAATAAACTAAATGCAAAATATAACCTTGCACCCCACACATCTAAAAGTGCTTAAGGAGATTTTGGGCACTTAGTTCCTACTGACGTCAGTAAATGCCCAAGATTAAGCACTCAGGGAAATGTACAGTACCAGAGGCAGAACTGCATGGCATAACTGTAACCTATATTCATCTTATTCATTAAAGTCTCATATTTTCAGTTTTGTGGAGAGCGTTCCAAATGTATTGTGGTTGGTTTAAAACCAGACATTCCAGGCTAAATGGAGCACCTTTCATGAAAGTTACTAAAGCAAAGGATTAGAAAACTTGTAACATATTTTTTTCCTAGAAATCGGTTCTAAATATTAGCACAATTGTATGTCTTTCAGAAACGAGACAATAATTAAACTCAATGGCTTGCTTAAATTTCCAAACCAGATAACTGTTCTTTAGAAAAAAACCCAAAACATCCAATTGATGCATCTAATTTATAGCAGACCTTAGAAATAAATCATGCAGGTCATCAATTTTATATCACAAGAGGCCTTTATATTAGATTAAATGCTCAGATGCATTTATTGCAGAAGAAAATTAACAGGTCATATTTGGCTGCCTTTTCTTGGACATCATTTATTTGGGAACAACTCTTTGGTGACTTGGCATATCTTTTTCAAGGTAAACTGAGGTGACTAAGGATTCTGTGATTCTATTTCTAAACTATACCCTCTACAATCTTTCCATCAAAGAAAGAATCTCAAAAGTTATTGTGCTTGATTCCACATCCTAAAGAATATTGACCTCTTCTAATATCAGAACTTAAATTTTGGAGTACCTCTGCTGCTGGTAAGTCCCAAAATCAAGCTCAGTTACAATATTAAGCCATTTTTGTTGCCTGTGACTATTTTGTGCAATTTAGGGAAAGACCAGGTATGTTTTATGTATAGAAGAAATATTAGGGAGTCACATATTTCCCCTTGCACACCGAGGCAAAGGAGCTCATGCTTTTACTGAACAGCATCTGAAGGCAGCATTTGAAAAAAGGTCTTAGTAATGTAACTATCCCTGGGCTATGGCATTTCTCTGGATTACTTCTCTTCTAAGATTTGTAGGACCTTCATTATATCCTTCACAAAGATGCAAGAGATGCTGAATGTAAACCTAGACCCTTCCCTGCCAAACCTTTGCTCCAGGACAGTGGGGGTCTCTACCTGTTCCTTTGGCCCCACATAACTTCCATTTCTACCTCTTATTCATGGCATTGAAGGAAAAATTAAGAAGAGGAGAAAAAGAAGAACAGAATTGCAGAAAAGTGTTTAAAAATGTAAAATGGTAAATAAATATAATCCATAACTAAATTAATAACTTCAGCCAGAGTGGAAGGCTTTTTTTTTCTTTTTGATGCATTTCTTTTTGTGGATTTTTTTTTGGTGCTGTTTTTGTTGCAATTGATTTGTTTGGGGTTTTCCCCTTTAAAGCATATGTTAGTATCTCATGGAAGCAAAACAGATTCCCTAATTTAAGAGACTTCAGCTCTACTCAGCAGTAAGCTTGAATGCCATCTTGCAGTAACAGGGAGAGTAAAAAACCAGTCTTGGTCTGCCAAATATTTAAATGGAAGTTCAAGAGCTATTGGCAGGATGGTAGAGTTCTGACAGAAATTGTAAAGATGCTATTGGCTTGTGTTTTAGTGAGTAGTTTTTGTATAATAAATTTTAAGTTTGTAGTTCCATCACTACAAAGCATATGGTGTCTGCTTTGAAGGTTAAACATGAAAGCATGAAAACACAAATTAAAACTGGGACTTTTTTTTGTTTCTACACTAAATTTGCTGTGTGTGATCTTGGCAAGTCATTCAATACTAGGGTGCTCCTTTGGTAAAATGAAAATAAATAATAACAGTTATTAGATGTGGCAGTTTTATTGTTAAATCCATCAGTCTTTAAAAACAACTTTAACAAATGGTGATGATGAAACCTATGGAAAACATAAACAGTTATTTCAAAATTCAAATCCGTCCATTCTAAATCCACAAACGGTAAGTAAAATATTTTTACAGCATAAATACCAAGAGAGATGGGAGGGAGAAAAAGCACATGACATGGTTTTAAATCATGAAATGTACATGCAAGTTTTCATTGAGTATGTAGAATGATGGCTGTCTGAATATAAACAGCAGGAATAGGTATAGTTCAATGAACTTCCTACTAATATCTTGGCAGGTATCAAAATCCAAAGTGAGTAAGAGCAGAGATGCCTTGTTATTGATAAAAAGAGCAGCTTCAGGGAGATGGGCACCTCTGATCAGAAACATGTTTTAGGATTCCTCGGAATGTTGACGACTGAAGCAATTTGCCTCGGCAAACAAAGGTAAGAGATCTTCTTGTCAGTTAACAACTTAAGGAAATGCAGCCCACAACTGCAGAGGGATGTCCAAGGAGAGAGGAACATGTTTTAAATTCAGCATACCATGTTTAATGAAGCATTATTTTGGATTATAACTAGCTGTTTTCTGCTGGGATCTACTGCCTCAAGGATGGTCAGAGGCTCCTCTGTCAAGCTACAAGCTAAACTACTATTGCCACGTACAGCTGGAAATAAACAGGAAATTACCATAGGGCCAAGGAACTTAGCCTGCAGGTCTCTTATCACTATTATTCAATTTTTTTCTTCATTTTCCCTCAGAAACACATTTACAGAACATGGAAACAACTGGACCTCCGAAGAAATGCCACAGACCAGAAGGGTCCCACTTTGCCTTCCTGGCCTGTGCTCCCCCCATCCTGTGATGCCTGGCTCAAACAGGTGCTCAGTGATGAAGAAGGAAGCTCCTGAATGCCCAAAAGCATAGCCCAGCAGACCCAGACAAAAAGTCTTTTCATTCCTCTTTTTTTTTTTTTTGGCAACACAGCCATTGATAATAGCACTCACCTGGCAGGGAGATAAAAGTTGGGAAGCTTTCCTTCCCAGTTTACCTGTCCTATATAATTTAGAAGTTTCTAACATTCCTTAAACTATGCAACAGACTTCCTTCCTCCTTTCTGTGATTTTCAGGAGAACAGAATCAGAGAATGTACCTTTATTTCTTAGTTTATTTTTTTTAAATAATTACTTCTTAATACTGAAAAAGAAACCAAATTAGAATAGCAAATGCAGCATTTTCCCCTAAAAGAACATGGCTTCTCTATAGAGCTTCTGAATATCTTTTCCTCTCTTCACTCTCTGGCTCCCTACAGATTTAAATTACAGAAGCAGAATATTTGTCCTCAAAGTAACCTATTTTTTAAATTCACACGGATGTTTTGATCTCTCTCCCTAGACTTCCAGGCTGAATAGCCCCACAGAATTAATACGGCTGCTTAAATGTATAGAGAGAACTGAATCAGGTCATTCATTCCTACCCAGCAAATATTCTCATAGTTCTCACAGTCAACTCATGGACTCCTCTGCTTGCTTCTCTTTTTCCCATTTCAAGAGTCTCGAGCATTCTGAAACCAGATGCACTTCCTTTATCCTTAGAAGTAAGCAAATTAAATTATCATCTATTGTAAATAAGTAATACAAATAAAAACATCAGCAAAGAAACAGGCATCCAGAACCTTTCTGCCTCCAAATCCTGAATGCCTCAGAGTATAATGAACAACTTTGAGGTATGGAGTAGGTTTTCAGCACCAAGGTAAAAATCCCCCCATTCATTCATTCATTCATTCATTCTCTTCCTGGGAGCACACAAGGCACGCTCGCTGCCTGTGGGAAAGTGGCATCAAGCTGTACTGTGACCAAAGATCCCACGCTGCAACACATCACATGCACGGAGCATTGCTGAGCACACTGCAGAATTAGAGACGAGGCTTTGTGGGATAAAGACTCATTTCAAATTGGCTCAAGCTGCTCTTTTAGGAGTCAACTGTGGCTGTGTCAAAGAATGTGAGGGCAGAATATAACCGCTTTCCCTAAATTGAATTCTACTTATAAAAGGCCCTATAAACACCCACCAGCATGTTCTAGCACAAGTCATTTTGGTGAAGGCTTTACATATGCACTTCTCTTCAAGCACCCACTTCAGTCACATTTTCAAGTGCTGTGCCAAATTGAGGCTTGCAAGGGTAGCAACTATTTTTCTTTTTATATTGAATTTAAATCTTTGAATCTTTTCTCCCTTAGTCTTTTCCTACTTCATGGCAAACCTCAAAATGGATTTGAATTGTACTTAAAAGTTAAAAATTTCCTTAGATCTCCAAACAATAGATTATTGGATAGAGAAGGATACCTGGCTGGCTCTACAACTAGCATCAGTCTCAGACTCTCATGTAGAGAGACAAAGTTAAAACTACAGTGGATTTATGATGATCAATAAAACATAATTATGACAGCAGAAAATATAACCAAACACTGGACAATCCCTCTGAGTTTTTAAGTTTCACTAGGAATGCTGGCTTGGTATGCACCCCATCTAGGCTGTGCCATAAAACAGCAGAATAGGGATAATATAACGAAATTCAAATATAGGCATGGGAGGGTCAAAGCTAAAGCTAAAAGAACTAATCTAATTTTATAACCTGCTCTAACTAGTGCAAACTTCTGAAGATAAAGTTGGATATAACTTCCTATCCTGAAGACCTCACCTTCAGTTTATTATCTATGCATGCCTAGGGATAAAAATGTGATTCATTAACATCTCTGGGTCATCCCTTGAAGCTAACAGCAATGCTTTTGTGTAAAGAGCAGAACAATAAACCATAAATTTGCATTCAAGAAGCAGGATGTAATAAGTGTTTACACTTAAATTTGATGTGAGCCATGTGTGCTTATTGCTTCTCAAGCTCAGGCCACATTTCAGTCCCTTGGAGACAGATCATAAAATCTAAGTGAATATTTAGTTTGGGTATCTCCTGAATGTGTCTTCCACATCATTATAAAAAAAACAAACAAACAAACAAAAAACAACCCCCCCCCAGAAAAATCCCAGTGCCCATCTCTTAAAGAAGAATGCAACATGCATTAGAAGAGAAACTTATATACTACAACTATACAGGGAGGTCAGTTTTTTCTGCCTGCTGAAGGATCCTTTTCTCTTCAAACCATTTCAGGATCTGGAACAAAGCTGCAAGAATTATTTCCTCAGTTGCAAGTGTCCTGGGACTTCTGGGTCAGCTACATTCCAAAGCCCAAGATCGGACAAAAATCTTAAAAATCTCCATCTTTTTCCAGTCCACTCATCTGTAGGACATCATTTGTATAGAATGATACTGTTAAGCAGACATTTAAGTACAGTTCCAAATAAGGGAAGTTTTCCATAACTGAAGCCTAGATATGCAACTCCAAATGTTCCAAAGTGAGCAGTCCGCTTGAGGTTTGGTTTGTTATTTTTTTGGTGGGTTGCTGCTCCTCCCCCTTCTTCCCCTCATTCCTCCTGTCCTCTCTCCTACCCCCGCCCCTTTTTTTGTTTTTATTGTTCTCGTTGCTTTCTTTCGTTTTGTTGAGCTCCCCCCACCACCCTCCCAATGACTCTATTAGATCTACTACCTGAATGACAATGTAAATTTCTTTTCACATTAGGTGGGAGGAGGGAAGCTCATATACTTTTCAAGAAAAGAATAACAGCTTTTTAAAAATACAGCTTTTTAAACTTACTGATATTTCTGCAGAACAAACAAAACCCACCATCAGTGATAAAACAGCACATGCTGAAAAGCACCAGTCTGCTGATCCATCAGTTCTTTTTTCAGTAAGATACTTACTCTACAGGAAACTTCAGCTTGATTTATAGCATCAGAGGCACAGCATTATAGACACAGACAATGTGTACATACATGTGTTATAGACCATTTGTCCATAATAATTTTCCTTATAAGGTCATGAAGGTACAGTCCCAGTAAAGGCTGCTATCATATTATCAAGCAAAATAATAATCTACATCTTGCAATGATTGTTTTCTTAGGATGATTAAACTTTTTGAGCAATCAAAGCATTCTGGTCAGCAGCATTTTGAACTGACTGCTTTGGAATTCTTCCTTCTGACTAGCAATTTCTGAATCTGGATTGTTATTTTTAAAGTTTAATTACAGGAAAAATAATTTTACAGTTTGTGGAACACCATCGTTCTCTTCTCTCCAAGAACTCAATAGCAAAACCAAAAAGATTTGGACACAGTCTTTTCAAGTTGTCAAAGTGCCAACAGGCAGAAATCTGACCCAGTATTTCTCTATTTGTCTATCCTTCAGACATGCTTGTGTTTAGGAAAAGAATTTATCAAACTAGACTATAAAATGCTGCAGTTTGGGATATGTTATATAAACAGCTGAGAGAGAAACTCCTCTCCTGATGCAAGCCTAAGTGAAGAAAGGAATATCAGAAATGGCAAAATCTACAGCAGTCTAAGACTAAGCCTTGTGGTCTCTGCACTAATCAGAGCCTTTGGTCAACTCTAATCTGGATTTTTTTCCAGACAGACAGGTTACTTGATCAGAGGTCTGACTGGGATTTAAAATCTGAGATTAGGGAATTGAAGGATAAGAAGGCAGAGAGAAACTACACCCCTGAATTTGAAGAAACAAGGGGAAACTCAAAAGATCTGCTATTGCAGAAAAATTAAACTTATACTTTGATACACAAACAAGGAATCTTTAATTTTGGCAAAGTTGTCACCTTTTAAAACCACTTTCTTATTTGTAAAACTAGGATATTATCTGACTTCTACAAGGTCTTCCAAGAATAAGAAAACTGAATATAAAGCACATACCTATGACTCTGGGAATAATCAAGCAAGCTGTAAGACAAGTGTGGTCTGAAAACAGCAGTGGAGAAGCAGAGCATACAAATTGCTTGCTGACAAGTGATGGGAATCAAAAGTCTGGGGTTCAACATCAAAGCACCTAAACAGAATTAGGAACACAAGCTGGATCCAAGCTTCCAGCACAACACAATATGAACGGCAACCCTCAGGCATCTCAGCTGAGGTGGAGCATAATCCCTCCTCCTCCTTAAACACTGTGCTGCTTTCCAGGTGTATGGGGTGAGCTCAAGAGGCTGACAAAAGAAAGTGGTAGTTTCTTTCCTCCATTCAAATGGACAAGTTTTCTCTAAGAAGAGTAATTTTGCAGGTCATTAATGCTATTCTAGAAAATGGCTCTGAATTGAATCAAAACCAGGGTTACCAACTCTGCAATCATTGTCCATGTAATTGTGCATGAAACAAAACAGAGGCTGAAAAAGTCAAGTATATGAAGTAAAAAAATAAATGGAATAACAGGCTAAGCAAAACCAGATAAAGACCAACAAACCTTCAAGCAAAGCACGCTAGAATTTTTTTTTTTTTTTTTTCCTGCTGTAGAACCTCAAACTCAATAGCCTCGTTACTTTCTGTGGCACATTATACTTGAGTCTGCTGCAGTTTTACCACGTGCCCAAAGGTTGTTAAAGTGAAGCACATAACTGATGGCCTGTGGTGCATGTGGAACAGATTTTCACAACACAACTGCTTCTCATCTCAAGGAAATACTTGCTGATCTAAGTAATCCCTTCTTAGCTATGTTGTCCTAGGTAGAAAATTGTTAGGACAACTTTCTACTGTTATTATATCCTTTGTGCATTGGAAAAATAGAAGTGTCTCCAAGAGCTTGTAGGAAACGTTTGGGAAGGATAAATTCATTAACATTAGCAAAACTGAAAGCAATTATCTTATTGCTCAGTGTGATGTTTAAGAGGGGAAAGAACCCTTTGAGTTTCCATGGCTGAATGTAAACATGAAAAACCATGTTCTTCTACAGTTTACAACTGTACATTTCAATTATCAAGTTCTGCAATAAACTAAAAATAAATAATAAACTAAAAAGCATTGCATTACACATTCTTCATTTATAAAAACTTTAAAAAAAAAACATGAAATCAAACATAATAAAAAGTAAATGGAAACCAGAACTCATGACAATCTATAATGGTGATTCATGCTAACCATTTAATTCGAGACTACAATTTAGATCAGTGTATATAAAAGTTTAAATAGGAATCAGTAATAAATTGTGTTGATATTGAGGTCAGGTTTCTGCAAGTCACCAAATGCTAAACTTCTAGTCCATAAATACCTTCACTGCAAGTAAAATCTATTATGTTTACAGCAGCTGCAATCTGAAAAATGTGCTCTCTTTTGATTTTGTTGCCTCGTATAAACCTTATTAACCAAGAAGCAATCTGAATGAGAAATATACTATAAAGTTAAAAACCCAAAATGGATGATCAAGAAAACTGTTCTTTTCAGCCATTCTCACCTTTCCTGTCATGAAATACAATATAAAATGCCCTACTCTTACAGGGCTTATACAGCCAAATTCTCAACAGCAATAAGTCTCAATTACAGATGACTAGAAAGTTAATTTCCCACTCTCATCAAAATGTTGATCTTATTCAGATTAAAAGTGAATAGTCAATGCTTGCTGTAGGAAATGAAAAATATGTAAATATACAAACACATAAACTTCAAATCAAAGTGCTTTTTAATTCTGTCTATATATAATAAAAAATTCTTAGCTAAAGGTCTAAATACAAAATTTGAATTCAGATATTATATCACCAAAGAAGAATCTCACAACTACTTGTTTTGTCACTTGTCATTGAAATACTTGACAAGAGCATGTCAACTTTGACATAATTTTCCAATTTCAACTAGTTTTTTCTTTGAACTCTTTTCACTAAACCTACATAACACTTTGTGGTACTGAACAGAATTCAGCTACTTTTCCAGAGTTTTGATATTGTTCTAAGAGGATTTATAATGCTCAGAGGTTTCAAAAAATTACATTAATCCTCCTTATAATTTTCACCTCCACTACCTCTTCTGAAATGTAGTGTTTTGTGTTTCTCTCTCTTTCTTAAATCCCACTTGACTAGCAGAACAGGACTGATCCATCTGACCTAGAGCATGGCCACATCAGCTACTGAAACCGTGCAAGTGAGGAGGAAGGATCTCTGAAACAAGCATGAGGGGCAAGGAGGAGATTCAGGATGGACCCAGGAACTCGGAAACCTCTTCTGGCACAAAGAAGTTCCTCACTGAGGGCCTTGGGTTTCTATCCTGGGAGCTGAGGTTGAATTGCAAAGGCAAACTGATTTGCTTGGAAATTCAAATGGAGAACCTTCTAACCCACACAGGAAAGTAGAAACATGCAGCTGGAGAATATCATGGAGCAACTATATCACAAAAAGGACACATGCTGGTTCCCAGTTCTTTATGGAGGCCAAGATCACGTTTTCCAATGGATTTTCAGTTCAGCTGCTGACTCATAAAAGAAGAATCTGCATAGTGATGAACAAACTTTAACACTACACTCTTAAGGAAAAATTGAATTTACAATGGATGATACTCACCTTTTACAACCATCCTAGTAGCAACTTCTGTGAGAAGAAAAGATGCAATTATTCAGCAGAGATGCAGTTTGTAAATTATGACTAAAGGGGGGAAAAAAGGGTAATGCAAGAATAGAAGAAAAAAAATAAATACAAATCTAAATGCTTATTACTGGCTAACCACTGCATCCTATTCTTCTAAATGCAGCTGAAACTTCCAAGAGAACGTGCCCTATGACAGCAGTTAAAGAAATCTGCAGTAAATACTATAAATGGCATTGCATCCCTGAAACATAAGCAGCCCTTTGACACAGTTCAATTACATCTGTAAAGCAAAGGAACGGAGATCCTAGCATCAACTCTGACACAGCATATATTTGAAACACTGCCAGAGAAAGGTTAAATGGAAAGGTTTTTATATTCTCTTTGTGGAACTCTTCCTATTCATGTCAAGGATTGTACACTGAACAAAACGGCACAAGATAAGTGATTCTGCCTAAAGACCAAAAAAGTCACTATGAGAATATCTTTAAAAACATTATCTGCTTATAATGGAACCTAGACAGTGTTCATATTAAAAGTTCTAAACAAGTAAGAACAAAATCTGATTTTAAAAGCTTTATTTCATGACATAAGCACACTAACTACAACAGCATTTTAAACGTCCTTAACTTGTCCACAGCCACAGAAAGTGCATGTTGAAATCACATTAAAGCCATGTATATCATTGGAAATGAGAGACAGAGGCCTCAAGGCCTATGTGAGCACTGGAATTCATGCTTTTATTCTATCTAGCTGCAGAGTTCAAGGTGAGCCCCTGTGTACTTAAAGCCATTCACACAGAATGATTCCAGATAGCTGGGTGAGACCTAGAAAGGTCACATTGCCCAGCCATTTGCTCCAAGGCAGGAACAGCTGCCTTTTTTGAGAGAATGACATTTTGGACATATGTTTATCTAACCTGTTTCAGTCATGAAGACTACTCATATATAATCTGTTCCTCTAGCCTTATCATAGAGGAGTCTGCCTTACTGCAATTTCAGTCATTAGTTGCTGCTGCAGTTATTCCCTCCTCTGAGGAAGCCTTTTACACACTTTAAGATTGTTACCATGTCAGCTCACAGTTTTGTTCTCTATAGCAGTCCTCTTTCCTTTTCCCTTCACATGACAGTCCTCAATTAGCCCATATATTTCTTAAAGTGCAGTGCTTGAAACAGAAGAAAAGATACCTCTTGGGATCTTACCATGGTCGAGTAGAGCACGTGTCATTCTTGTGATGTCTTGTACCTATCTTCATATCAATCCTTACATTTCTCTTGATGTATATCACCCTATCAAGATGCTAATTTTGAAACTGTGTTCAACTCAAGCATCATGCCTGACCCTGGATTTGGCCTCAGAATCTGCTCCATTTGCCTGTTTCAGAAGGTTGGGTCAAATCCAACTCAGAAACACACTCTAACACAATGCCCCCCTTGGGCTGAGGGAGATGAACAGGTTGCACAAACCTTCTTTCAAACCCAGACACTTAGCACAACTGATTGCTCAATGTTGACTGCAAGGAGTGCTAACTGAAGTTAAGTTTATTGGTTGGATTAAAAAAAAGGAAAGAGGAGAAAAGCAGAGGAAGTGTTCCACGATGAGACACAGCATCCAGCACTCACAGACGTTACTTCAGGGCAAAGTCTTATTCTCATTTCTGAGAAGCCACAACGAAAAACAACCCTCATGTGCACTTAGCCTGGCCTCTGCATACTTCTCCATAGAAAGCAAACTCATAGGTTCTTCTTGTTCCTGCTGTGATTATGCAATTCTCCAGTTTAGTAAATACAGCATCTGCCAATTGCACTGCATTAACACTCCCAGCTCAGCCCCCATCAAACCTAGAAGTTGGATATAATTCCACACTGCTGGCAAGCTTGCAGTGTTTCCTTGTACTGGATCATAAATGCTCCCATCATATTACCTTTGTTCCCTCTGCAGAGAGTCCTCAGGAGAGATCACCTTAACCAGGCTGCCTTAAATTCCATTGGTATTCATTTTTCCTAGGAAGCATGAACCACACTGGGAATGCAAAATACCAGTGACCCCAGCTGTGTTCTCAGACTAACAGACTGCAGTAAGTTTTGAAACTGGGTATGCTACAGAGATTTCTATTTTTCCAGGGCTTTTAAGGGTACAAGCAGCAAAACCGTGCAGTAATTCACACAGTCCAAGGAAACCATAATGACTTTTATAAAAAGCAGGGTAAAATGGTGCTTTTATTTTTATTTATTTTAATATGAAATTTTTATCTCCTTTGTGGAGAAAAAAACCAGTAGGATACAACAGAGCATGTGATAACTGTATTTGGCATACGTTAAAGCATAGCAAATTTCCAGGTATCACTGCATAGCAGTCCTGCAAGAAACACAAGTTTCAGGTCCAAAGCTCCATCTCCTGAGATCTGTGCAAGTGTAGGGACCTGCAGCACTGCTCCACCAAAATTTGCCAAAAAGTTCTTAATAAAAAATACTAGGTCTGTGACTATTCTCCTCAGGGAGTCCCTCATCACCTGACATTATGAATTTCTACATCTACCTCCTTCCTGGTCTCAGGAGTCTCTTTTTTGAAAGGAAACAGCCTTCCTGAACTGCATTTTTTAGAGGAATCTGGTATTAAGTAAGGCAGTAGATGTCACAAGATTTTGCTCTAAATGGCCTGTATGTGTTTCTAATAAATTTTTGACCAGACGAAAACTTTTTCAAATTATAAAGACCTTTTCTTCATCGAGTACATTTGTTCACAGTGTAGAGAGAAAGTTTCCCTGTTATTTACCATCTACTCCAAGTTACATGTCAGACAAAATCTAACATCTGAGTCAAGTATTTGCTGGAGTTTAGATGCCTGCATGAGGATATAAACTCTGAACAGGAATGTTCAGACCAAACAAAAACACTTTTTCCCAAGAGATTTTTAAACTTTCAATGAACTATGATTATTGATCTTACTCTAAATCTGTGGAAATGAGTTTCTGTAAAACTGAATTTAAGACCTAAGTCAACCTCATTATAGTCTTAATTTACCCACTATTTACTAGCATTATTTCAAACCACTTTTTCAGAGGAAACAATAAAAACAAAAAGCACCAAAAAAAGAGGAAGAAGAAGTATGAACATTGAAAAAAAAAGAGATAACTACTTTAGAGAGAAATCTTAATAAAATATATATGATAAGCAAATACGATTTGTTCTCAAATGTCACTAGGATTCTTTAACCCAATAGTCCCTGTTTACATATCAAGTACAGAAAAAAACCCATACTTAAATGCTAACAGAGAAAATATACTTGATATACATATTTCTAATCTTGTATTTCTTTTGATATTTCTAAGATAAAAGCCAAAGGTCCTAAAGTACAATGATCAAAGTTTGGTCTCATTCACGGATTTTTTTTTTAACAGAGTAAAACTCAGGCAATACACAAAATGTTACTATTTCAGCAGTAGAAAAATCCTATATAAACACTCCTTAATAGCAGTTTATCCTATAAAAATAATTTTACCCCCCTCTAAATGCTGATGTCTGGAGACAGCAAAAGTCCAATGAATATAAATTATATGAGGCTTCTGAAACATAAAAGTTACAATAACAGCCTCCTAATTCTGACTGATGACATTTGCAAAAGAATGTAACACTTTCAAGACTTTGTGGCAGCACTTCAACAGTGAACCCTCTTACACAACAGGAAGCCTTAATTGTTTTGAGAGCTTTCAAGACACCGTCTGTTTCACTTCACTTAATCCATGTCATATTCAGTCTGGCTACTGTAAAACACACATACACACAAACCTCGGGTTTAGGAACCTCAGTCCTGGATTTTTAGCATCTTTGTCAGCAAAAGGGAAGTTCTGTGCGGGGGCCAGGGGCGGATGGAGGAAGGGATGGAGGGAGGGATGCAGGGAGGGAGGGAGGGATGCGGGAAGGGCGCCCGGCCGCCGCTGCGCCCTCTGGCGGGGCCAGCCCCGCTCCGGCCGGCGCCGCCTCGCCCCCCGGCACAAAGCCCGGGTGTAGGGAACCCCCGGGGGCAGCCAGGTAAGTTCCGGCATGCCTGGAAAATGATTTCACTTGAATTGGTCCGACTTGATTTTCTGCGGCAAGATAATTCTAATGAGCTGGAAAAAAACCGCGTTTGCATCTTTTCCCATCTCTGCTGAAATCAGAGCGTATCCCTTCCGTAGCATCCTCAGAAACCCTCCCTGGCTCCAGCTCTGCCAGGGCTTACTACACGTTTCCATTTCTGGATACTGTTATTCCATTCATTTTTCAATAAGGTGTTTTGTTACTGAGCATTTGACAAAAAGGTAAAAACAGCATTCCCTTAAGAATTTGAAGCTACCTCAAATACTTACTCTTTAAAGGTTTTATCTGAGTTTTTCCAAAGGAATACAGCAGGTGCTAAATAAAGTAAAACTTCAAAACATCACATTTTTCATTTTGACTCACAAAACCTGAAGTTGAATTTCTGGCTTTACATATTTTTCATCTTCTCACTGATAAGATACAGCCTATCATTGCCTTCCCCCCCCCCCACCTTCCCCAATAGCTGCAGTATTACAAACAAACAAGGAAATAAAACTCTGGTTTTGAAAATTACATTTAATTATTACTGTCGTACCATGGATTTTTAAATCAAGAACTGCGGAAAAGATGTCAAAGTTATAAACAACTAAATGTCAAAACTGACTTCAGACTGCCCTTGCACATCTTGCTACTTGAAGAAAACAACTACTTGCTATATTTTCTTCAGAATGTATTGAATACCAAGAGAATATTTGCCTGATTATAAACTCCTTTCTACTTCATATCACATTCAGTAAGACACACGACATTATTAAATGATTTATGAATCCATTGGTAAACCTTCTATTTAGCACCTCCTGGTACAGACATTGATGACTACTACAACCTAATAGCCTAAATCAGGGATGTGTGGTATTTTTATGCCCACTGACAAATTATACTTCATTTAGTCAGCACCAATATCTTATTGTCTGGACACACTGGCTGGAAGATAATAAACTTTGTGAGTTCAGTCCACTACCACACAAGGTTGCAATTCTCTTTCTAATATCACCATTACGCATTTTTTTCCCCTTATAACTAACGTTAACAAATACCAACATTTGTTGCCTACAGCCATGAGTGTAGCAACAGAGGGTTTGCAGCAGTACATGAAAACTCTCCAGGCTTTTCCCTTTGGCCCCAAGTGACATGTGAGCCCCGGCAACCTGCTGAGCTACCCCGCCGTTTAGCAATTCCAAAACCCAGTGGTGGGCCCCTGCCCGGGAAACTCCCGCTCTGTCTAGCGCATAATCTCACTGGACATTTAAAAAAACTACCCAGTCTCTGTTGTTCGGGTCAGTTACACAGCGACCACTAAACTTTTCACACTTGTATCAAACCTTTAAGGAAAGGGGAAGCCAGTGGGCGTGTTCCATCTGATAACAATTTCGAATACACAGGCACAGCTTTTGAAAATACCTGAGAGCCGGAATCTGCTGCAGAAAGGTCCCCTGCCACACAAGCCCCACGACTTTTCTCGCTATCCTCAAACGTGCCAAGATTTCCTTTAGCAGCTTTCCCCTCCACAGCACAGGAATGCAGGATACAGAAGGCTTTAGCGATCAAAAGGGAACCCCATGCTGTGGGAAACAGTGGCCCAGAGAAAGCACTACAGGTGCCGTGTGTCACGCATTAACAGGTGTCTCCGAGCAGGACTGACAACAGCACCCTGATACTCCACAAGCAAACTTAAGTCAGCAGAGCCTCTCGCTCCGAACGAACAGGTCCCACGGCCCCTGGGGCTTCTTCCTTTATCCCTCTCCTTCTCTCAACGCCCAGTTTCCAGGGAAGGCTGCAAGCTACTGACTTCCGCGGGGGAGGAGAGTGCCCGCTAGCTCTCCCAGGCAGGATCTGCAGGGAAACTTTGCCATCGCTCCGCGGCTCGCCGCCGGAGAGCAGGGGCCCCGGCGGGCAGGGCAGGCTTCGGGCGCTCTCCCGGGGGCTCCGTGCCTCCCTTCCCGGCTCTCGTACATGGCTGGGAAGGGGGATCCGGGGACCCCGCGAAGGGGAACAACACCGGCTCCCAGTGATGGCGGGGCAGATTCATTAAAGGAGGAAAGTCTCCGATTCTCATTAAAATAAGAAATGAAGTCATAGAGAGAGCTCTTTCCGGAGAAGCCGGGGTAGGGAAGGATGAGAAGCCGGGACCCCGGGCCTCTCTCGGGAGGAGGGGGAGCCAGCCCCGAACGGCGTTTGCCCTCTCCGGGTACGCGGCCCGTGGAGCGGCCGGCAGAGCCCACACGGCGGGGGCTGCGGAGGCGGCCCGGCCCAGACCCGGACCCCGGCCCCGGCCCGACCCCGCCCCGGCCGCGCTGCCCCGGGCCCCGCGCAGAACCCGGGCCGGCCCCGCCCGGCAGGTACCGGCCTCGCTTACCGCGGCTCTGCCTCGGCGTCTCCCCGCCGGCGAGCTGGCAGCGCTCGCTCAGGCACTGGAAAAGTAATAGAAATCCAGCGGCTAGTTTGCTTCTCCGCAGCCTCGCCATAGCACGGAGCCTGCCGAGACAACTCTCCGGGTGCGGGGTGCGCGCCGCTCCTCTCGGCGGTGGGGAGGTCCGGGGGGCGGAGAGCAGCGCTAGCAGGCGCCGAGCCGCGCTGTGCTCGGAGCAGCGCTCAGGCGGTGGGGCGGCAGGGACGAGCCGCCGGGGCTGGAGCCGCCGGACCGGGGCTGGGGGCGCTGGAAGGAGGTGGTGGGGGGGCTCCGTCCCCCTAACTCGCGCGGCCGCGCCGCTCTCAGTCCAGCGGCATCACCGCTAGGGAAAACAAGCCCAGCCTCGCTGCGAAGTGCCAAACTCTTCCCTCCTCGCAGCCTGCTGATAGATTTTAGGAGAGCCGCTGAGATCCTCCCTTCCTGGCTTGCCCCCACCCAGCTCCCTTCCCCCGCAGGCTGAGGCAGGGTGCCTGAGGCACGGAGCCTCTCCTCGGTGTACCGCTACCGACTAAACCGCTCCGGGGGAAACGAGCGGGGAAACGTTCCAGCGGGAGCCAGCGGACCGGCCCCGAGTACGGGGGGAGCAGGACCCGGAGGGCGGGCAGATGCGCCGCGGGAGAGGATGCGCGGGCGGCGGGGAGGCAGGCGGGGACGGACGAACAAGTTCTCTCTCTCTCTCTCTCTCTTTCGGGGCGGTTTCCGCGGCCGGCGGCGCTGCTGCGGGGCCGAGGGCAGCGGCGTGGGGCGGGCGCTCCCCCGGCCCGCAGCGCACCCGCGCAACTGCGGCAGGGGGCTCGCCCGGGGCCGGTGCCGGCCGCCCCCTGCCTCGGGGGGCTCGCCCGGGGCCGGTGCCGGCCGCCCCCTGCCTCGGGGGGCTCGCCCGGGGCCGGTGCCGGCCGCCCCCTCGCTCTGCCCCCCGCCCCCGCCGCAGAGCGCGGTGGGGCGCAGGCGCCGGGGCCTCCCCGTCCGTGGCCGCGCTGCCGCGGGGCCGCGCTGCGCTCGGCGGTCCCGGGGGTGCTTCGGGCCGGGCACCTGGTCCCGGCACGGCTCCCGGGCGGGGCGGGTCTCTGCCGGAGCGCCGGCAGCCCCCGCTCCCGGTGAGGGCGGCACGGAGACCCCCGGGCCCGCGCAGCCCCGCCGGACGGGCAGAGCCCGGCCCGAGGCCGCCCGCTTGTTCAAAAGTTGCCGTGTAAACGTGCTCCAGTTTCGCGGATGACAACTGCAGTAGTGCCCAAACCCCCTGAATCTCGTTCCCCGCTGCGTTTTTCCCACAGAATTTCCCTGTGTTTTCGGGTAAAGCAGCATCCCTTCCACACACACACACACACCCCTCCACCCCCTCCCTTGTATTTTCTATTTCTCTTCGCAAACCAAAGAGTTGTTTATGTACACTCATCACTTCAAAAGTGCAATGACTGGAAGGGTTCTTCCCAGCAAAAAAAAAAAAAAATAATTATCTACATGCTTGATTAAACGCACCGTGAAAATCCTATCCCCTACATTAATCTGTGAACGACGGCGCGGAGACTGAAGCGAGCAGAGGGCACATCAATCAAACCCAGACAAGCGAAAGGGGCACCGGGGACCGGGCGGCGGCTTTTTACCCGTTCAGCAAACTGTGGAGCTGGTAATCAGCTGAGCAACATGTCGAGAGCCATGAATGCGCCAGCCCCTCAGCACTTGCTACCAAATAATTAAATTAATTAGGACGACAATTAAATTAATCAAATAAATAGGTCTACGGAATGTCAAACATAGCAGATAACTAATACTTAATCACAAAAGAACGGTAACAAGACTGCATTTTTCTTTAATTTACCACTGCTCCTGAGATTAAGAATTCATCAGGTCCATTGTAAGTGCCTTGCTCTTTAATCATTGATGTGTTTATGTGTAAATCAAAGCATAACACCCGTGGTTTAGGAAGTATGTTTGAAGCATAAGCAGAACTTTTCGAAATCTTTTCAATGTATATTGAAATATGATACTGGAGGGTATTATCAATAAGGTTTATATTTGAGTTTATAGTGGGCCTTTCCAGTTTTGACCTTCTTGCACATAACCTTGAACAAAACAAAGCAAAAAGCAGTCCAAGTATTGCTAAAAAACTGCAGAAAAGATATTCTATATTTTTTATATAGGAGAAAATAACACTGGAGATTTTATGGATCAGGAATGAAATCCTGGCCTTTTTGAAATCTGAGGGATTCAGGGAGTGTTACTTAGGTGGTCTGGATTATGCCACACACTTTTGTGCAGATTTGTTCAAGTAAGTGTTAAAGCTATTGCTGCTCCTTAAACAAAATATTAGACAGAGGTTTCTTCATGCTACTGCTATACATTTTTCCTTGACGGTTGGTCAGGTTGCTCAGTATACCCAAAGTTTTGCTGAAGTTGCTGAGAGGATTGTTGAGCTTTTGGCCTTTACTGGAAGGGGTAGGGGGGATAGTCTTAAAGAAGGGCTGGCCACTCTTTCAGCAGTTTTTCTGCAAAACTATTAGCTGAGAATAAGAACAATAAGGTCTGTAAAACCTTCATAATCTGTTTTCATCTTCCTTTGTCCTTTTTTAAAATAATAATAGAGATGAGGTTATTGTAAAGTTATAGTAAATCTTAAAATACAAAAGATTTGAATGATTTAAGATAAAAGTTTACATGTTAGTAAAATAAGTAATAATTCATCAAGCTCCTTATGTATAGCATAGAGGACAAATTTGGACAAATACTATTTTTTATTTGTTCTTTCTTTCTCAGTCCTATAGTTTCAGATTTAAATTCCTCATAGATACACTACAAAAACTGCATGCTAAAGAAAGGGAAGAATTACCAATAGACAGCTGAAGCAGGCAGTTGCACATAAAAGTGTCAGCAACATACTAGGTACCACAGTCCTAATTTTCTGTGTTCTGTGTAGCTGTGGGACAGTTTTGCAGTGTGCCTGCTGCAAGGTTAGCACAGAATCAAAGCATTCAACACATCTTGTTCTCCACAGAAAACAGCAAACTGCATCTTCCAAAGAAGGCTGTATGCATTGTGCTTCTTGTACTACCAAAAGTAATTGGAACATGGTTCATCTTGGTATAATTGTGTGTAAAAGTACAGGCGAGACTTTTTATTACTGAGAAAAAGCCTGAGATGAAAGTTAAAAGTGAATCTTATAGTGGTTAATGGCAACGTCATTGCTGGAAAGGCATCCATAGCACAAAAATTTATGCATTTGTTGTTACTTATAAAGTATAAGTAAAACTGAAAGAACAACTTCTTGAAGGCTATCTGAAGTGATGGGTTGTTTTTACTTGGAACACAGTGCCTGTGATAAGTTTTCATTACTCTTATGTGCTTTTATACTGTCACCATCCTTGCACATTATCTCACCTCTCTTAGGTATATATCTTGCAGTGGCATAAACAGCAGTGGTTCCATTGCAATCAAAGAGAACACTTCCACTTTGACCAGTCAAGAATATGGCACTATAATCTCTCTTCCTGTGTAATCCATCCCTGTTTACAACATCAATCACTCAGGAAAAAAGGGTGGGAGCATTCTCTCTGTTCATTGTGTTCTACTGTTATTGTGCTTGCAAGTGCCTGCTCTCACTTAAGAATCTGCTGCTTTTTAAAAAATTGGGGGATTTTTGCCTTTTTGGGGTTTTTTTTGTATCAACCTAGTCTTTTCAACCTACACTGTTTCTGGCCTTATTGCATAACTGGGTCTGAGAAACAGAGTTTTTAACTTTCTTTTCTATGTCTTTTTCAACATGTTGCTAGCTATTCTGCTTTGATAGATACAAGAGAGGTGCCTCTCAATTGCACTCCAGTGCTAGCCTGGAAAAATAACTGCTTTTGCATTTCAGAAGTCAGTGGAGGATATCTCTGCTTAATTTGGGAAAAAGAAACTGGTAGGGATAATTGCAGCATTCCTGAGAGAGGGGAGAATATATTTTTATTCTCTTCCAAGAGAAAAAACAGACTTTTCCTGTTTGGTGAACTTGAACTTGCTGTTACTCTGCAAAGGATTGTGTCTATGTAATAGACTGACTACAACCATCAGTATTTTCTTCTGTAACTGAGTGGTGTCTATCAAATAACCCACTTTCCCAACTGCAGAGAGAAAAAAGTCCAGATAATTAATTTTGGAGTCATAAATAATACTTGATCTGCCAGGAGTAGTCCACACAGGGACATAATGGATTATGGGACCCTTATGGAGCAGGTAGTCCACAGCTTGATGTTGTAAGTATCACATATTGGAGCTGCACATGGCCTTTAGTCCCTGGGGGTGAGTTTGCCACTGAGATTCACCTCCCTCTCTTTGGAGCTCTGCACTGGTTAGGGCTCAAGAAGGTGATTTGTGTAGCTATTGGGAATTTGGCTGAGGCATTAGGCTTAGTATTGTCAAAAGGAGGTGTTAGAGCTGTGAACTTAAGAGTGCTGCCCAGCTGGCAGCCGCCTTTGATTTTGCCAGTTCAAAGGAGGAGCACAGCATTTTAGTTGAATCACTAAGGGCACTGCAAAACTCAGATGTTAAGCATGGGGCAGAGAAGCAGCTTCCTTGCTAAATAGGGAAATACAGCAACTTTCCAGAGAAGCTGCACCACACTTTTAAACAAGCCCTTGCTTCTTTCCCTTTTCTCTGGCTGGGAGAGCCTTGAGTCTCACCACTCAGCTTTATTTTCTAGGAAGAGCACTGAGGTTTCCTTTCTGGTTAAGTCACATCCAGTAGGCTTCTGCTGGATTCCCTGTAACTCTCTGCAAGGTGCTATGGGCAAATACATGAGTTTGCATAATTGTGCCTAATTAGAATCTGTCCATAGTGTGGCTCTAAGAGCCATGTGGTTAATGCCAGTGTAGCTTTGTTCAGCAGAGCTCTCTGCTTATCTCTAGGACAGCAGGACTGAAACCTCCCACATGCACTGCCTTTTGCCTGTGCCACCACGCATGGTTTCTTTTGGGGTAAAGAGAGTTCAGCTTCATGGAGTGGTAGACACTTTGTGATGTGGAAAGTAGAATTCAGTCTCATTATCCCACACGCTGATAAAATGGTTCACTGGAAATTTGAGGAAGGGAGAAATTAAAGAGGAACATTCTAGCAAGCGAGGAGCATGAAAAAATAATGGAGTTTGAGGTTAAACAAAAGTTTAATCCAAAACAGTTCTGATATTTATTTGAACTCTGAAGTTATTTTAAAAGAATGGAATCAGTTTTGAAATGGAACATACTTCCAGATGAGAAACCAAAAAGTTCCAGCTAAAGATTAGTTATTTGAACTCAGGATGCTTCAAGCTAATTCTTTCAATGAATCTGCCTTTGCAACAACACTGACGCGGGCAAAAGCAACGCTGCACCAAGCAATGCCTTTGTTTGCTTCTGTGATCCGGAGCTACGAGGAGGTTACTCAACTTTGAAAGCCACAAGGCAGCAAATCCCAAATCAGGGCCTTGGAGTTCCAGGTCACACACCCCGTCCCTGCAACTCCAGAACAGGCTGTGGATGTGACCCTTACTTGACTTAATGTCTGGTACAGTGATAGCTATGGAGCCAGGACTGGAGGAAATAGAAGATTTGCTGAACACTTGTGGCAGGGCCAAGTTAATATTTCAGTATAGCACTGGTCAGCAGACTACCCATAGGAGAACTGAAAGAGGCTAAAGGGGGATACAGAAGAGAAGGCAAGCATGGAAATGAAAGTAAGAGAAGAAAAAAACAATTTTGTCCGTGGCATTTCTGTATTGCTATGATGAAAACCTTATTTATATATGGATGCAGACTTTTGTGTGATGAACCATACATGCACAGGACCCAAGCCTTTTTACATGGATGGCTACAGGGAAAGTGGGAATGGTGGCAGAGCGAGTCATTGGTTCTCATTAGGCCAAGGTTGTGGGGCTCAGCACAGCATAATATTCAGAAAGGAAACATTTCTTGATGAGGCATGGTGGTACCAGTAGTCACTGAAGTAGTCAAGAAAATTAAGAACAAAAATTTTGAGCTACAATTAAAACCAAATCAACCTCAAACATAGCTTTTCAGTGGCCACGTTTTCCAAGAAAGCAGTCTTTACTAGAATCTGCAGAAGCATGCCAAGCTATTCTTCTCTAAGTCCTTTCTTACTCATGATCTGGAGCCGGTAGGAGGGCCTGAGCAATTACTATGGCCCATACAGTTGCGAGTAGAGTTAACGTTTTTAATCATTTGAGACCAAAGAAAGGAATCTGCTGCTGAGCACAGCAGGGGAAGGCAGACTGGGGTTAGGACTGGTGTTAGAAAAAGTAATTGGCTTGGGATTAGGTTTTAGTTCAGGAAGCCTGGGCAAACTTTAATGCTAGAATGATCTTAACAAGTGCTTAGCTGAGACAACTGACACAGGAGTAGCTGTGACACTGACCTGTAGAGGGTCAATGTCTGGTGTTAATGATGGCTGTGGGGGTGGGGGAAAGGGACAGCTGCTACAAGTAGCCAAAGTTTGGGAGTTAAGAGCTGAGAACAGCTACCACATTTTTGTGCAGTGGTCCCAGGAGCATAACAAACTGCTGCCCATCCAGCAGCTTGTTGCCCATTCACCTTTCCCAATTTGCTTGCATATGAAACCACACCACAGATTTCTCTAGCAGTTCGTGGCCAGGAAGGTCTCTGTTGCTTGGACTGCCCCAGCTTGGTCCATTATGGGCATCAAGACTGTGCAATGTGTCTAAAGTGCAGCTCAGATATGATGTTTTTTCTTCAACACTTGAAAGAAATAATACTACTGAACAACTGGCTCCCTTAAATGTGAGGACTAAGCAGCACAGAGCTTTTGCTTCCTCCCTGCTGTATGGGCTGATGTCTCTAGGCACAGCTGTCATATCTGATGAACCATAAATCCTGAAACCTGCTTTAGAAGAGTGCAAAGCATCCCCAGCACAAAGATTCCAGGACCACACTGAGGTGGGCAAGCAGGGAACTTGCCAGTTAAACTGACCACAGATGCAGGCAGGGAATGGAGTGTGTCAGAAACATTCTTTTTAACAGTGGTTTCATTGAACTGAGCTGAATCATATTCAGTACAGAGCTGATCTGGCAATGAAGAAATAAGAAATGCAATTACTTAGAGGCTACATTGTCTTAGTTTCACCTTAGCATATTTCCTGTGTGTTGTGATGGATTTTAAAATGCACTGTCAACATTCAGTGTGTAGGAATGCACAGCTCATGTGCCAAATGCCACTTTGACTTGTGCTGATAGCAAGCTTAAGGAAGGGATATATCTTCAAAGAAAAGCATAACCTAGCAAGTTTACTTCAATTCAGCAACTGTGAAAATACTTCATTTGCCAGAGAAATCTTTAAGAAGGGAAGAACTCTCCAGGAGGAGTTGATGCTAAAGCAGATGAATGTCTCCTTTTATCTTGTTTTGAAGTGGTCCTTTCTTGGTTATCACAGGTTGAAAAGGTTTCTGAAGTGATTCCTGTCTCCAAGAAACACTAGAATTATTTAGTCAAAGGTAGCTTTACCCATCTGCCAGGCAGCAGGCTTCCCCCAAGCAGTAAGTTCTGCTCTCTGGGAGCTGCCACCCCTCTCCCCAGTAAGAGAGCTATCTCCTCTCTCTTCCCTCTAATTTACCCCTGCACATTGGTCCAAACTATCCTTGAACACCTTAACCACTATATAAACATTAAGATACGATTTTTTTCTGGGTTCTACATTCACTGTGGAGCCTGGCTGCGTGCCTAATGAGAAATGGTAAGCAACTGTCCAGTGAAGGGTAGCACTTACTTGATGATTTTTCATGTCAGAAATTCACCCCAGATAAGTGTTTATTGTGAGACTTTGATCTCAAAGATTTAGCTCTCCCTGCAGAGCAAAAGCAGATGCTTGGTAAGCTGGAGCTGTAGTCCTGACAACCTTTTCAAATGTCTAGACAGTGGAAAGAGATGATTACATCCTCTTTTAAACTCAACTGCAACAATTCAACACGCTTACCATGTTTACTTCAGGATGAACTTACTTAGACTGCTTTGTTTCATGAAACTACAAGTATCAAATACTATTGAAAGATGCAGGATGATAAGGTGGTCAGGGTAAAAACCTGCTTTCATTAACAGTAATAAATCTGACAGATGTACTAGGTCACATATGGTCCTTATGTAGACCTTAGCACGGACCTAGAGATTAAGGAGTTTGATAAGATGCATTTGCAGCTAATACTTACTGTTTAAGAGTCTTGAACATGTTAACACTTAGAGAAAGCCTATTTAATTAATGTTCATTGAAGAACACATTAAATCCCAGAGAAAAGGCTGGGAAATGTTCAACATTGCTGATTTACTTTATGCCATGGCTTTACATGCTATTTTCATTAAAAAAAAACCAAAATTTGTTCTACAATCTTCATATACACAGTATGTCTTCTGTAAGTAGGATTCATTTTGCACTGGAACAAGGAAACAGAACAGGGGAAGAGAAAACTGAGTTATCATAATCATAATGGATGAAGAGCTATCTTAGACAAGATAGACTAGACAATAGACTTAGGACAAGTGATCTGAAAAGGGGAGGGAAGGAGATTTCACCTTAGTCAGTATCCTCAAAGTAGATACCAGTTCAGCAGTTTCTCCAAGCAAAGCCAGCCATGGAAACTGGAGATGTTAATGTGCCAAGTCTGCCTCTCATCAATCACATCACTGAAGCAAGTATGGAAAAAAATTCTGGTAATGTGATTTAGGACTGTATTAGGTGCTTTTCAGTTTCATAATTAAAAACCTAAAACTTTTGCTAGAGTAAAACTTCTGGTTTTCTTGTTAAACTGTTGTGGAATTTAAAATTATCTCAGATGCTTCTAATGAATCAGAAGTACTTTTCCCTCTGTGAAGCCTAACAAGATGGTATTGCCAACACAAAATCACAGAACAAACTCTTTGGATGCTGGAGAACTCAGAAAAGTTTGTGAATCTCAGAAAATTTATCCAGTTCAATACAAATTTTTTAAACAAAGGTCTAATTAAACATAAACTGTAAATATATTAAACCTTTGTCAATGGCAAGCTGTTGATATCTTCAGAAAAACGTAGACCATGGTATGCTTCTTTATTCTTGTACTCAGTTGTCCAGGTCAGAATACCTTCTCATGTGGAAAGCTGAGGTTATTATTATCAAACTGTGATCTAAAGCTTGATTCAGGAAAGTTTTGTGTACTACTTATTTTGTCAACTTCTCTGTCTCCTAACATTCATTTTGAACAGTCTTATTTCATGTGATCTGAAAAATCACTTTCCCACTAGTGTTTGTAAGATGCCCTTAAGTGAAATGTCATCAAATCAACAGGAGTTCTTATTTTTGAGGATGATTTTCTGGATTTATTTTAATGCTTGGTTAGTCTATAAAACTAATACCTTTGCACAGAGTCTCAGGATTTTATTGTAATCTTATTAAGTATTTTTTCAGATATAAATTTCCACATGTAATGGAATGTATCTAAAAGATGCAGGTCAATCAGTGTCACAAGTCAAATACGTTCTGAAAAATAAACTTCTATTCTTTATAGTCCATCATCCATTTCTTTCTGCTTTTTTTCCCCATTGTTTCTTTTCTTTTTGCTCATGAAGAATGGTGCTTTGGAGCAAGAAAGTTATGAATTGTAGGCTGTGTAAATAAGTTTATGTTAAATATACTTCAGAGATTTACACTCTTTGTCATTCAAATGAATTGTTTTTTGAGGTTTGACAGTAGTTGTTTTGTCCAAATGTTTTTCGAAGTGCTGTTTTAATCCCAGTTGGCAAGATATAGTTATAGGTGGGCTCATTAGCCTGATTTGTCAAGGTTCTCAAGCAGATGACACTTCATAGTAGGAGAGGAAAGAGTCAGAAGGTATAGAATGAGCTTGTTATTCAGAAGAAATGGGCTCAATATCTGCCTTATCATTGGCTTTTCCCAAGTCACTAGGAAAGCAGATTGCTCCCTCCTAATTCAAGAAAATACCCTGTCCTTACCTTTCCAAGCTGTTGTGAGTGCCCGGCAGTGGCAGCTGTGAGGTCTGATACAAGGTCAGGACAGCCCTGCAATAGATGGTGCTATTCCCACACTTCAGAATTAGGCTGTCCTGTGGTCTCTCATCTGCAAGTCATGAGCTGAGAAAATCTTGACTTAATTTTTTTTTTCTTCTATGATATTTTCACAAAAAAACAAGGTTATTAAAACATTTTCCTGTACCTTCCTCGAGTAGTATTCGGCTTCCTTGCTTTGGGGTTTTTATTTGTTACCTACTATTATCTCTCCCTACAGCAGTTTTCCTCTACTAAATCAGCTCATTATTCATCTGTTTCCACACATTGCCTTCTCTCCCTAAAGCAAGTAGAAGCTCATTCATTCCATTCAAGTACGGAAAATATATTTTCAAAATGCTAGTCCTAACTGCTACGTGTCGGAATCAGCTTAACAATTTGTATCAAATCCTTTGTTCAGAAGACAAAAGAACCAGCAAAGAGGATAATGGATTACCCACTGTCATGTCTCATCTGGAAGTTATCTAAAGGCTGCTTTGATAAGTAGAGTGAGAATCGTTGGTGTGACTAATGTTGCACCATTATATTGCCATAATCTGTAAAACACAGAGATACCAGGCTCATAAGAAATACTGCTACAGAGCATCCAAACTGGTTAACAACAGTGAAGGAAACACTGGCATCTTATCCATTACATATATTGCTTTGATATAAAAAAATGGATTTTTCTAGCTGGAGTGGGGTATTAGAAGTTTTTATACAAAACAGCTTCTTGTTGATGAGGAGTTAGATGTTTTTAATGTGACATAAGAGATTAATTAGTTGAATATAGACATACTCAAACAGAAAGATTATTACTTGGTTGTCTTGCAGACACTATAATAATATGCACCTCTCTCAAAGAATGTAGATACCAGCATTTAACAAGAGAGATATTCAGGGTAATGTGCTGATCTCAGCTCTGCTGATGCCTGGCTGTAAAGGTGTAACTCCCCTGGTCAGCCATTTCCTGGACAGTTACAACACCAGTTGACTCACAGTACTTTAAGTAGCTCATAAAAACCTCCCCATTAAAACAAACAAACAAACAAAAAAACAATCAAAGAAAAATCAATCAAGCAGTTTTTCAAAGACTTTGCCAAAAGCTTAAAAAGGGTTTTGGTACCATCTTTGTCTTCCTCCTCCTGGTTAAAGAAGCTGTGGTATACAAGAGCAAGTGTTTAACTCAGTTGGCCCAAAGGACAAAATAACATTTGTTAATATGTCCTATTAGCTCTAAGAACTGTGTTCCTTTCTTTCTCTGTTGTACATTGTGGCGTCTGAAACATCCACATCTGTCATAATTCTCTCAAAATCTCTTTAGTACAAAGTGGAAAACCCAGATATTCATAAAAATTGTTTCATGGATTTTGTGTTCTTGCATTTAGCAAATTGCTATTGCCCTAAAATTAATCATTGTTCTTAAAGACCTGGAAGAAAAGAACAAGAAAAGTAAGTTTATAAATATTCCAGGAAATAGATTGTAGCAATAAACTCCAGGAAATATTCATGGGCAAAAGGGTCAACAGAAGTTAAGCAGTGACCCAGAAGTAATAGCACATTATGGTTTTCAGCTCCAATATACTGAGTGCAAAGGAACAAATTGATTTTTTTAAAGCTTTGAAAATTAAGCCAGCCACAGTAAAAGTGTTTTATTATACATCAGCCAAAAAAATGTAAACCCTACCATAAAAGCTAGTCAAGTAAAACCTAACATCACCACAGAAACAGAAGGCAAAATTCTCCTCTTATTTCAGGTGATTCCTCCCTAGGGCTGTGATTCCCTAATTGCTTTATTGCTAGCACTAGTGGCAGGATATGGCCTGGCTCTGGGGAACCAAGGCAGTCTGACACTACAGAACTAACTTTCTCTTGGAAAACGGGGAGTTGAAGAAAGAGTTTTGAGATTAAATAGAAGAAATGAATTGAACAATTTATTCTGAAAATTAATAACATTTAAAGCATCATTTCAATCTAATCACACATATTCTTAAAATCTCAAGACAGAGTACCAAAAGCCAACATCTATGCCTAAGGCATGGAGGCATATCCCATAGTGTCTGCACAGCAACTTCTCACTTCTACACACAGCACTTCTTATCCACCTCTAAGTAACTTAAAGCCAGGCATAGATTAGTCCTGCTTTGTCAATCCCTTTGTCTCAGAGCCACTATTTCCCCTTTGGCAGGGAAATCCAGGCACCAGTTCAGCCTCTCTTGCAGGCTGCAAGCTGTGTTAGCCTGCCAATGCCTCCTACCCTGGGCAGGACCCCTGTCCACACCTAGCTGCTGCAGCTGAGAGATCACCAGAGGCAGCTGAGATATCACCATCCATCACCTTTTTGGTCCTTTGCAGCATCTGCCCCGGTTATCTGCTTGCTAGAGGGAAAGGAGGAGCAGTGGGCAGGGGTGTTATGAACGTGCTCACTGCTGCGCCGTGCCGTGTACACACTCCTTCAGTCTTTGGTAGTGCCAGCTGGTGTGGCTGGGAGAGAAGTTTCTAATTGGCAGATAGGAGCTGGCTGAAAAGTTTTATCAGCTCCATTATATTCTGCATAAAGATCAGTCTGTGCCCAAAATTGTTAAGTTAGCGTGAACAGAGAGTTTAAAGTGTCATGAAGTGGCTCACCTGCATTGGTACTGGTCTCAGTGGTCATTTCTTGAAATCAAATCTTCCTACATTTGCAGCTCACAAAGAAGTGTATTTGAGGTTTGAAGAGAATGGTGTGATAAAAAATATCTGTTTAGAAAACCTGAATTATCTTTTAATTTTTTTTTTACCATTGCTCAGAAATATCAGTGCTAAAAGATCTCATTCTACTTTTTGATTGATTGCTGTGGTTATGAAAAACCAAACAATTTCCTCAGATCTTGGCTCTGCATTGATCATGTATTAAAGAAGCTGTCGGGAAAGTAATTGCATTTTAAAATGTATAAAGCATTTGCAAATTTGTGTTTATCTGTGTTGGTTCTTATGTGTCTGTATTCCAACTTTAGAAATAGAACAAGAAGAAAATACATTTCAATTAACAAGGCATCTTTATTCTGGGTACATGTAGGACCCAAAATATAACATTTGGGGGAAACTATATAGTAGAAAACCTGTGCTGAATATTGTTCCTTATATAATAACATGTAACTGTATTCCAGTTCTTTCCTTCCCCTTTATTAAATAATGTGCAGCACAAGAATTAAAAAAAAAAAAAGTCTGAATACTCAGGACTGAAGATAAATAAAGTAAAATTTTAGATACTGTTATAAAATCATCTATTAGAAATACTGTTGGAACAGTATCTTAAATTGAAGTCTTAATATATATATATACATGCCAAAAATAGTTTTGTCTGCTGTAAGGATAGACAGGTCTTGAATCTCTGCAGACAAAAATAAACACTCCAGAATTTGGTGGATTTTCTACAATACTATTGAAAGCAAGTATTGTTGTATCTGTACTGCAGCTGAAGCAATTTTGCAACTGAAAACTTGCAATGTATCTCTTGCCTCTAATTGTCTGGCAGTGAACCTCACATTTACTCTAAAAATGTGTGTTTTCAAGAGAATTTGTGGACAGTGCATTCAGCTTGCCCTTGCCTATGTACTTTTCTGGAAAATGTGTAGATATGGGGTTGACAGCTGTTATGTTTTGCCTCCCACTCCTTCCCACCAGAAGAGTAACGTGGTCTAGGAATCCACATCCCACCATTCTGAGACAAATGAACAAACCAGCAGGTAATTTTCCTGCCCATATTTGAACATACATGTTGGCAATGTTTCATCCTTCTATGAGGGGAAGTTCAGCATGAGCTGGTCAACAGACTGGTGCAGGGAGACTGAAGTTTTCACAGGTCTCAGGCAGGATATTTGGCTTTAAGTGCTTGGATAAAGTGGTGTGAATTATTGTGTTGCACTGCATAAACCTCTATCCTTACAGCTGAAGAAGGGAGGGAGATCCAGACTTGTACTCTGCCTCAGTTCCCACATTTCAAATGAACCTCAACTACTGACTGCCCATCCAATACTTTCAGCATGGATCAACCATCTAATAAGGATATCCTAATGCTAGGGGCCACATAAGTTCTTTAAATCGTTATGACAAATTTAAAAATTAAGGTAGAATATCTAATTTTTTTCACCAAACTCCCTGACAGAGTGCAGGGATCACAGTATGTTACCCAGGGAGATTATCTGTATGGGCACCTGTTAGTTCCAGGAATTATGAATTCTTATTTCCACCTATAAAACTAAAAAAAGGCTTAACACAAATGTATTGTTTTCAAATTTGAAGAAGATTTAGCTTCTTTTGTAGCTGGGCATTTCTCTTTTTTTGCTAGTTAAATAGTATAATGTTTTCTTTTAGTGAGGGGTAAAGAAGAAAATCATGGATCATGCTGGGGCTGTTGCTGCTCTCATTTGCCTTGCTCTGTTCCCTCTCTGTGCTGGTCTTGCTGGGAGCAATAGCTCCAAAAGCACCCTGCTTCTTCCTCTGGTGGGAGCAGAGACTCAGGGGTTTGATGGATGCAGCTCTGGGGCTATGTTAAGGGAAGAGATTTGTGTGGGGCTGGAGGTGGTTATGGGGAAGGAAAAGAGGGAAAGGAAGGAAGGGAGTTTATGAGACCAGTGACTGGGCAAGAGGTGTCCTCTAGAGAAGCTGAAGAACAGAATTTGTGTTGTTAGGTTCCACCAGGCATGCAAGGACACAACAACTCAGGCAGTCCATTCTGGTTCAGGTAATCCTCATGCAAGGTGCTCGAGGGGCACACCCAGTGAGGGGGCTGCTGGTCAGAGTGAAGAGGTTTGGGTGTGAGCTGGATGAAGGTGAGGGTCACTGCTGTGACAAAGGAAATAAACTACTCAGTCATTAAACAGTTAAGAACATCTGCTTTACCTGCTCAGACCTTAGTGCTTAGGGCAGTTAAGAAGTAAATCACAGCAGTGAAATTTAAGGATGTATTCTGGTAAAACCCAAGCAAATGGCTTCAGCAGATGCTTAAAAGCTGTATGTGTGCTTAAAAACATCACTGAATTTTCCCCTTGAACAGAACTAGTCTGAAATGTGTAATTTACTGTAGTGCCATTTCTAGCTTCCTATGTAGAACTTAACTTGTGCTTCTCACCATTTTATGGCAATTAAAGAGAAGCTGATAGGCACTCCAGCTTTCAGGTGATTTAGTAAGACTAGCTAATATCTATTACTGCTTAGGAAAAGCTAGTTTCATATAAGAACAGAATTTTGTGTTTCTGACAATACATATTAACATTTTAGTAGTCTTATTATATAACATCTTTTTATGCAAAATTAATCCCACCCAAGAGCATCCATGATCATTCAGATTCTTTAATCAACAATTAGTACGTGATGTATTTTTTGATTATTTATGGTGTCACTAATCACACAAAAAAACAACCAAACTGTGGCCATGGCTGGTCTTACATTGTTTATATAATCTTGATTTTGATTGCACTGTGCAGGAATGACTGACATGACTAAAATGAAGCAAAAGCTATATATTTTGCTGTAATGTGATCAGAGGAAGGCCTGCTAAGGCATTTCACTGGTGTCCTTGTGTTAGCTTTAGAACCAGTATACCTGCTCTTTTTTTGATCAATCACAATTATGTTGAGCAGAAGTACACTAGAAAATGGGCTACTGAATGTGTAATTAAATAAATAAAACGTAATTTCAAGGTCTATTTTTACTGTTTTTAAGGATTGCTATTAATGTTTAACAGCAACAATGCACAGCTTTACTTTCCATTGAAAAATAATGTAAAAAAATTGTATCATTAAAAAAAATATTAACAGAAAATTACTTTAAAAACCTACTAGTCATACTGATTTTTTAAATTAGGCTACTTTTTAGAATTCAATTTAATACACCCCAAAATGCAATATAAAATACATATTTTATATAACATTTATATATAATGAATAAAATATATAAACAAGAACAGAATATAGTAATATTTTATGCATGTAAACAATTAAATTTATTTGCAATTTAGATTGTGAGAATATTAAAGTAATTACTTTCACATGGAATTGTTAAATATGTATAGATAGAGTATATCCTAAAAAATACTGGTGACTAAATTTTTTTTCTAGACAAGATATCTTTAGCAGTAGTGATGGCTTTCTAATTATTTTTAAACTTATTCATGATTGTTAAGACCAAGAGTTCCCAATGTGCAGCACACTGTCCTTCAACTTAGCTCAGATCAAATATTTTGGGCATTTCCTTTGGGCAGTTTGCCATTGTTCTATTGGATTGGAAGTTACAGCAATTTGACTGGTATGTCTTTTAATCTTTCTTTTCCCCCTTAGCTATTGAAAGCAAGTATTGTTGTATCTGTACTGCAGCTGAAGCAATTTTGCAACTGAAAACTTGTATGTTTGCTTTCTGCTTACACAATAATCTATTTTGATCCAGGGTTCTGTTGACTGCTGCATAAAGCAGCAAGTGCTGTCAGCCAAAAAAAGTACAGCTTTAAGAGAATAGTAATACTTCACTGTTATCTTGAAAAGGCTGTCTGTGTGATTTATATTGCTGGCAGTGTATTAAATGTGTCATGTGGGTGTCAGAAAAGTACAAAATATCTTCTGTTATACAGGCTCCTCCTGTAAGTCTGTTCTTGGGTCCTCTTTAACATATTTACTTTTTTAGCATTATATAAATGGAAGCATGGTGTGAAGTACTTTTGCAGTGCACTTTAAATCTGTAGTTAATAATTTCCTAATATAAAGTAGCCATAGCAATATGCACTCACTATTCACATATTATTAAGAACAGAATGTGTTATGAAATTTGAAGCTATGTAAAGAAAAATGGCTAAATGAAAAAGAATCTCCCCTTAGTGGGCTATTCCTTTTCTTTCCTCAAATGTTTCTTGAGGCATTTTAATTCACTACTTAAAGCACTCATTAAGCAAATTTTTACATTGTATGGTATTGTCAGTCTCTGGAACACTGTCGGTCCTTTGGGCATAGTTTCAAACAGATTAGGCCATTTTAATAGATTGAAGCCAAAACCAGAACCATCTGTCCCCATTCCTGTGTCTGCAAACCACATCTCTCCCAAAAGTAAGCAAGCAACCAATTAATCTTTTATTTTACTGCCTGCATTTCTCCACCAAGTCACCTGAGCATTTCTAATGGTAACCCCATTTGAGGTATACTTCCAAAAAAGAGTGAATTGGGGCATTTCTGATGAGTAAACCTCAAAATACAGAGATACAAATAATTTTTCTTCATGGGAACTATGAGCTTTTTATTCAGGAAAGAAGAATCTGCTAGCAAGAATACCATTTCAGACAGGGTACAACTTTCTATATTGAAACTTACAGGGGATTTGAGTGTATCCAGTTAAAAAAAAACAAAACCAAAAAAACAATTAGCCAAAAAAAAAACTCCACATATTTTGTCATTCTGAAGAAGATACCACTTTCATAAGCCATGGTGATAGACTATTAACCTGTTTGTGGAAATTATTCAGAATTGGAAATATTTTGTTCTATTAGGTTCTTGTCATTGGAGAAACAGAAGTTCTATAGTCAATAATTCTGGTACACTAAGTATGCATCCAGCTTCCAAAACTGTTTTTTCCCCATTCCCCCGATTCCCACACAGACTCACAGACCACAGAGGATATTTGGAGTTGAAAGGGACTCATAAGGTTCATCAAGTCCAAACTCCCTTAGTGAACAGCCCACACTGCTGGTGGTACCAAGGGTCTTTCAATGGCACTCAAAGTCTTCAAACTTCCTTGAGGTGACTGTGATGGTTTTTCATGGTCTGGTTTTTAGTAGGGGGGTGCCATGGAGGTGGCTTCTGTGAGAAGTTGCTGGAAGCTTCCACCATGCCCAGCAGAGCCAATCCCTGATGGCTCTGAGGATGGACATGCTGCTGGCCAAGGCTGGGCCAATTAGAGAGGTTGGTAACTCCTCTGTGATAACATATTTAAGAAGAAATCTAAACAAAGGAAGCACAGTTTTTCCTAGTCAGAGAAGAGAAGGAGGTGAGACCATGTGAGGGAAACAACATGGAGACACCAAGGTCAGTGCAGAAGGAGGGGCAGGATGCACAAAGTAATAAATTCACTTTGTACCTTTAGGATGAGCCTGTTTTGCCCTTGCAGTGTTTTCTCCTGGTCCTTATCTCAACTCATGAAGTCTTCATTAAGTTTTTCTCTCATCTCTGTCCAGCTGGCAGGGGAGGGTGGGCAAGTGGCTTTTTTGGGTGCATAGCTTTTGGCCAGTGTCAAACCAGGTCAGTGACATTGAAGCCTAAATGTGTAATCCTGTTACCTAAGCATGGCTGTTTTACTGGTAACTGGGGCAGTCTCTGTGCTGGTGCAAAATTCTAGGGTAACCAGTTGATAATCAAACTGATGGATGAGCTCCAAAACCATGCCACTTAAGTTAGAAAAGTAAGTATATTTCTCTTGTTGCAAATTCATACTGAAACAACAAAATTTCAACACTAAACTTGCCTATCTTACTGTTTTATGGTTACTTTGTTGTGTATCAAAAGGAAGAGCATCAACTCTCTGCAATGAACTGTCCCTCTTCACCATGTGCCTTGTGTCCCTTCTGGGGGAGTATTTACTCAAACAACAGGCACACCACTTACCCCAGCAGATGGCACAGGGTGGTGGAGGAAAACAGCAATGCTTCAAATGTCTGTGATGGTATGATTTAGGTACAGATCCTTCACCACAGTTTGGAACTACCTGAAAATTATTTGATCTAATCATGCGAGTCTGTTCCATGAGAAATGACAATGAAACAAAGATAAAGCAAATTACTAGAAAGGCTGAAATTAAGATCTTTGAAGTTAAAAGTTTCAATCCATATTTTGCCTATTAAATTAGAGTTTCTAAGTGTGCCTGGAATTTCTTGAGTTCCCAGGACTGCAGTTCCCATTGACCTGAGTAAGATTTATAGGCAATTGAAACTCCTGAAAATCTGGTGACATTATTCATGATAATCAATGCAGTAGTACCTGAGGACCAAGAAAGCCTTGAGGAATTTGCAATGCAATATATAAGCTAGCAACAGTATAGAAGGTAAGTGTAATTTAACCAGCATGATTGAAACTAGTTTCCTATTTGATCAAAACTGCATTTCCCTCTCATATAGAATAGAGAATAAGTGAAGGGTTGAATGACCAATGAGGGAATATAAGAAAAGATAAAAAAGCATATATAAAGATTGACAAGCTGAGAAAGATGGAAAGATTGAAAGCTGAAATAAAGAGCCCATTGGCACAAGAAAAGTTCAACCAAAAGTACAGACCATTTCTGAAGATGCAGAGGTTCAGAGATATACATGTTTTGCTTGCCTTTTCTCATGGCAGCTACTATGTGTGTTTGTATATGGATGTATGATTAATTTGTGTCAAGTAAATAATGCAAGCTTAACTTAGTTTTAAATAACAAATCTGTGCAACTTGATTAATCAGACCATGCTAAAAGAAATCAAAGCTATCAATGCAACCTCTTCAGGAGACACTTTATATTTTCTCTTGTAAGACTAAATAATCATATTTGCAGAGTGCTCAGCACTGGAAAGACTTGGACTTGCTGGAGGGGGTCCAGAGGAGTGCCATAAAAATGATCAGAGTGAGGTAATACCTCTCCTATGAAAAAAGCTGAAAGAGTTAGGGTTGTTCAACCCAGAGAAGAGAAGGCTCTGTGGGGACCTTTTTGAGCTGTTCAGTGTGTAAAGGGGCTTATAGGAAAGATGGGGACAAACCTTTTAGTGATACATGTAGCAATAGGACAAGGGATAATGGTTTTAAATAAAGGAGGATAGAGTTTGGACATAAAGAAGAAATATTTTTAACATTAAGGTGGTAAAACACTGGCACAGGTTGTCCAGAGGGATGGGCAATGCCCCAGCCCTGCAAACATTCAAGGCCAGGTTGGATGGAGCTCTGAGCAACATGATTTAGTTGTCCCTGCTCCTTACAGTGGGGTTGGAATAGATGACCTTTAGAGGTCCCTTTCAAACCAAACCATTCTATGAGTCTATGATTTTATCTCTTTCATTTGAGATAAAAAACTATACAACAATCTGAGATCTGTGTATGGTATGTACTGTGCACTTACATTTCACTTTCATTTCCAGAGAGCTTTTCAGGAGAGTATGAGGTAGTGGGTTTAATTGCTATCTATAGGAGGATGACAAGCTAAATATAAGGAGTGAGCCCACATTACTTATAGGCAACATTTTGTGAAATTACTTGCTCTGGGTGATTTTTTTTCTAGAATTCCCACTGGTATTGCAAAACAAAAGTTTTGGTCAATATTTTTTTTTTTTAGGTAAATGCCTGAAGAACTTTCCTAGGATTATTTGCAGTGAACTTAGAGAAGGAATATGTTAGCTTACACTTTGATTTGTATTTGTAAGTAGGAAATGGGTCATTAACAGAATAGATATGTGAAAATATTTCTATTTCTGGATACCTAATATGTTGAATATTTACTGATGTTAATTCTCTCCCTTGCTTCTCATCATTCCATCCCATACAGAATTGAAGACAGTTTTGTTGAACTGGATAGGATTTTTCTTGTATCTACTTTTTAGTAGAAAAGTTAAACACAGTCGTATAAACAGGAAAATGAATGGAGACAGAACCCAAATGTTCTTTTCGATGGTTCCTTTCAAATCTTTTGACTATGAGAAACCAATCTTAAAGAGAAAGTTCATACAGCTAGAAAAGTAGGCAGATTTTAGAGTAATTTAAAGTAACATTTAATGGGTTGCTAAACTGCAGAATTGCCTTGATTGGTTAATATATGCAAAGGAAGTTACTTGTGTTACCAGAAATTTCAGCCTGAGCATCCTTTTGCCAGCCACTGCATTTTCTCAAGGGTGCCCAGAGAAACCTCCTGCAGGCTAAGACAGCTGAACAGGAACTGCAAACTAAGTTAATCCTTATCTTCTAGATGTTCTCAATTGGTATAGAAGTATATATATCTAGGAGTATACTCCTAGGAGTATATTCTTTTATCCTTTTGATTGGCTTTGTGTCTGTAGGAGTTTTGTATATAAGCTCAAGGCAGCGCGAAACCCTGAGAGTCCTACTTACCTCTTCAATTTGTTACATGAATAATCACATTGTTACAATGAATACAGACCCTTTTGACAAAAGATGTAAATCATTATTAATTCCATGACAACACTTTGCATGAATTACATTGAATACTTTAACTACTAAAACAGCTGTAATACAGCTGCACTGGAGACCAATTGTAATAAAGTGCTTATTTATTAATGTCCACTTCTGGCCAACATGTCCATGTGTATACCAAACAGATTACTATGCTAATGCCCTAGACATAGCATGTTTCTGACATAGCTGTATGTTGGGACTCAATTGTATTCTAAGCCTTGGATATCAAAACCATAATAACATCAACTAAAACTTTACAAATTCACATACTGTATGTATTGTAAAATACTTGTCACAGAGTGATACTGTTTTATGACCTGAATTAAGTGGTTGAGGAAAACTTAGTTACTTGAAGAAGTAGGACTTAAAATTAAAGACTAAGATAAAGAACAAAATGAAAACAGCTTTCTTTTAAGAAAAAAAGACTTATTATTATCTCTAAATTATTTAGGCTTAGCATCCCAAACTTTCAAAATACACAGAAAAAAATTAAGCACTAGATTATCAGGGGTTTTTTTGTTCTCCACAGCTCTATGCTAATCATTGTGCTAGAGTGTGAACTGACTTTTTCCTCCTGTTATGAGCAACCAAAGTCTTTGTTCTGAGAATGATCACATAATTACACAGAAGATTAAAGAATTCCCATGAATAATTTGTGCTCATTTCTCCCTGTTAAACCCATTTAACCCAGTTGAGCGTGCCTTGCTGACTTGCTTCAGAGACTCACATTTTCATTAGAAAAGTAGAATATTCACCCTCCCCTGCAGCTGATAACTTTTTCTGGCTTATCTTGTTGCCTAAACATTTCCCTGAACTTGACCAGCTCTTTTCCAAATCATAATCATTTGGCATTGTTCATAAATAAATTATACAAGTAAAAATTAACTCCTTTTATGATGACATGGTAAAAGAAAAGGTAAATCATTAAAAATTCATTGAGTTATCAGAATGGAAAATTTCTTCTAGTAGTTGGAATCAATATTGGGGGATGTATCTTAGCTTGTGGTCCATGGAGGGCCAGGGATCTGAAAGAAATTCATTGTCACTTTACAAGCTACTCTATTTTGCCTCCACACCCAATTTTCACAACCTGAACACTAAGTCAAGTTTCATGTTCCTGTATCTAGGCTGAATGCTGCATTAAGATGAGGACAAAAAATGTGGTTTTATAATAAAACAGTAAATATGCTGTAAATTCCTTGTGTTTAAGGTTATGTTCTGACTTATTCCCTCTGCCCTCCTCTGAGATGCACTTTGTGTATTGTAATAAAAATAAAATGCAAACCCACCAAGACTAAGAGGCTCCACAGTTTATCACATCTTAGTAGCCATGTACAAATATCCTGTAGAAAAGTGCACTGCTTCTTCTTAAGAGCATGAAATATATCTCTAAGAATGATAAGAGCTGCAGATGGCAACTTAAAATCCAGATATGAATATTAACTTGCCTGGCATTTGTGAAGGCCTGTGGATGGCTGCTGCAGGAATGTGCACATTGTGGCCACTCTTCTGGTCAGCTGCATCCTTGCTTTCAGATTAAAAGGGCTACCAAATGAGAGCTCAGCTGATGAAGTGGTAATACTGTAGGAATAGTTTAGAATGATGTTACAATGCATGTTCTTAGTACTGTGTTTCCTTCCTTTGCTGCACTTTGAACTTCATCCTTACATAGGTGGAGAACAATTTCCTGCTCACAAGCCTTAGTAACTGACTGGTACCTTGGAGAATAAACTAGTGTCTTTAAGATCCCAGCAGAGAAAGAATATCAGGTGCCAGAGTTCTCACACACTGTAATCTACATGGAGCAATACAGCCCACAGTAGATTTTTCTGCTTAGATGCTTAGGAACTTCCATTTTTGCTCTCATATGAATTCTTCCTACCCCTTCTCCCTCTCTTCCCACACACAAACTGAAAATGAAAAACAGAAGATGTTGGCTTTTGACAGATGCTTTACTGCAAGTTATATGTATTTATTAAGATCTTTCTGTTTAATTTATACAAACTCTGGAAAATGATTGTGTATTAGAAAGCATTTCTGTGCACACCTGTAAGGAAGATTATCTAGTGAAAATCTCCCTATAACATACCTAATTAATGAAATTTAGATTTAATTAAAACAGTATGAATGGAATTCATATTATTAAATCTGGATATCTCCACTGCAGACATAATGTCTAGACTGTCCTTAGAGGAAACAGAAAGAATTAGGAAATGTTAGAATTCAATGTACTGCATTCTACAGTAGGCATCTACCTGAGAACAAGATTCATTTAACCCCTGCCAACTTGATGGCTACAAAAAGTGGACATTTTTTGTAGCTTCAGTGTTTGTATATGGCAGCATGTCTGATGAAGATGCAGTGGATCAGATCAAAGCTCTAAGTAATCCAAGGGCCTATCTCCAGCTGTGTGAGATGCAGAAACAGGTAATGAAAAAGTCAAAGCTGTGCCTGAGGCCTCAGCCACAGCTGAGCAAATAATGAAGGAGCTGTATGGGGGAGCTGAGGACACCTTTGGCTTCAGAATGATCTCAAAAGACACGTGCATGGCACAGGCTGGAGACAGCTTAGTGAGGGTAATGATGCCAAGGAGGAACTGGGTGCCACTAACACCATGGAATTGTATTACAAGTACATTTAGGTCAAAAAGGACTTCTGGATTCCACCTAACCCATCTAGATCAAAACCATAACACCTGCATACTTAGATCATGTGGTTGATCAGTTTTATCACTGCATAGTCATCAGGCTGCTGCAGGTGAAACAAGGCAAGGATGAGGGAAAGTCACCACCAGCAAACACCTGGACTACATCCATGGGCATATCCATGTAATGAGCAGCAGATGCAAGAAAACCTGCATGGAAGCATGGGGCAGCTGCAAAACACAGGTACAGCTGCACCTGTGCCACCACCAAACCCAAAGGGGAGCTCTGAACAAGGCTGGAGCCCCTCAGTGTTGGCAAGGAGAAAGGGTTCACAGCCACGTGTTCTGCTGCAGGTTTTGCAAACTGGAGATAAAATCTGCTCCCCTTCAACACCTCTTCCAAAACTGCAAAGCAGCAGCCACTGGCAGATGTTGAGGCAAGTATTGGAACAAGCTGCAAATACAGTGATCCTTTCTAAGACAAGACCTTTCATCTGTGTATGAAACATGATTGTTGTTAGGTGCCATAAATAAATCTTGGCTTGAAATGAAGATTAGCCAAGTCCAAGAGATATGGATGCTTGTATTTATGACTGTGAGACCCTAGAAGCAAAACAATTCTGAGAAGATCATACAGACCCCACTGAAACTGGTATTGGGTTTTGTAAAAGTTTGTCCTGTAGTTTATTTCTGCTGTTACCTTGGATCATTGATATATAAAGAGGTTTAAATTAGATTGAGTGTAGTATTCATTGTCTGTATAGAGTATCCATCTTCTAATTTTTTCACAGGAAACAGATCACTTGGAAAGAAATAATTTTGATTACATAAAGTTTTTGACAATAGCAGCATAAGCTTGCAGAGATTATTTAGTCAGGGCAAATTATAAATTGGAAGAAGAAATCTATATAGCAAATGTTAACAATATTTTTTCCTGTATATTTGTATCATATATATTTACTTTGGATTTGTTCTTTAGATTTTGGAATTGAAACTGTGGAAAGGGTGACTGAGAATATGGATTCTATGAATTTGGTTTTAAGTATTGAAAAATTTCAGAAAAATCAAAAGTAAAGTTTTTGTCTTAAACATTTCAGTCTGGGGCTGTTAGTCAGCTGAAACAATAACCATATATTAAATATAACTAAATCTGTTGTTCTTCAGGAAATAAGAAGAGAAAAAACTGTTGAAGATTAGGAAGATTAAAAGGCTGAATTTCAGCACTTTGTAAACATTCTGTCAATTATAAAAATTGAAAATTATTTTGGCGAAAGGCTTACCTTGTTTCAGAGATTTTCCAGAAGAGTCACAGTTCTCTCAGAAGATAATTACTGATGAGTAATATGATGTTCCCTGAGCTATTTTAGAATAATTCTTTATAATCATCTACTTTTATTTGGGATGTTAAAATATGAATACCACAATTAGTAAAACAAATATATTTTGTCTCATAAGGGAGAATGTGATAAAATTCTACCATTGTTAATTTTATCCTTTTCATTAATGTAATTTTTTACAGATACATATTGCATATCACAGTAAATGGAGATTTAAGAACTATGGCATAACCAGTCTTTTAGTGATTCTTGTGTTAAATAAAATTCTGCAAGCAGTGCTAATCTATGAGTAAATGAGCATTTGAGTACATGGGCTTGACCATGTAGGGATGCTCAATGCCTTTTTATAATGTGGAGATCAATAAACTCACGCAGATTTATCAAAATATCAGAGTTCAGGAGCTGGAGGCACTTGGCACTTTCCTGAATCAAATATATTCTGTGTCTCAACAGATACAAGTAAAATAAGAATATTCTCTTTCGTAGTACTAATTTTGTTTCAGAGAGAAAACAGCATGTGTGATCACATTTCCTTATTTAAAACCTTCATGAATAGCACTTGGTAGCTTTCAGCTAGATGGCATCAAGGCAGGTGTGTGTATGAATGCAGCAGAGAGGCACTCATGAGCATACTGCTGGAAAGGCATGGGGAGAATGATGGGCAAACATCACCTTGGTATTCCTACTACCCATGAAACAACATGTCAGTCAGACAAAAAAAAATCTAAGTCAAAAAATAGTTCTGTGGCCCCAGGTAGAAAGATACACAGATATATAGAAAGATATATAGAGACATATATACATATATATATAGAAAGTTCTAGGTTATGATTATTCTACAAAGAAAAAGTGAAAGAAAAGCAAAACCCCAAACCAAGAAGATCTGTGCATGATCTAATGAAGGCAAGCATCAGTATGCTTTTCTGTCTGGAGTCTCAAAAGTCTAATAAATGTCAAGCAATTTGTCTTTCCCTGAATAAAGATATTAACAGAGATACCATCTACAGTGCAGATGTCTGTTTTCATGCAGTTTGTAGGAGTTTAGTAACTTTAAGACTTGCCAATGGGTTTAAAATTAAGCAGGCTGTAGAAATGCAGTAAGGGTGAAAACACAAGCACAGCAGGAACACTTAAGCCTTCAAGCTAAAAGTGACAATAGTGCAACACAAGTGGGCATTATGGAAGATGACATTTTGTCAGGTTATTTAAAGTGTAAACACTGTTACAAGCTATGCCTGGTACCACAGAGGATGACAATCAGAATCACAAGGCACTCCAAAATTCCTCCCCGATATCTTTCTCTTGAAAGCATGGGCTGACATAAGTTTCAGCTGTGTGGGAGGCCAACCTATTCAGCAGAAATATGGTTTCCTGAACATGCCAGCTTCCACCCTCTGTCAGCCACTAAGCTAAATTTATCAGGAGCACAGTGGTCAGGACTACAGAACTGTAGAGCTGACCAGAGGGAAATTTGGTCAGATATAACTGTCAAGGTTAATAATAAAAATATTTTTTAAAAATAAGTGTATATACTGGTGTGTCACATAGATGAATCACGCTGAGCTGATATTCAAATCCATGATTCATGACCACTCTTGATTTAGTTCGATATGTTTCTAATTTTATGAAGACTTTTCTTTTCCTTCTGCATCTTGGAACACTAAAAGAGTCACTTAAAATCCCTTTCTAATGAAAAATTACAGAAATAATTAAGTCATAATTTCTCAAATAATGGACATGAAATAATGGTTCCCAAACCTAAAGAATCTGGATTTGATTAAACATTTTATTATCATACTGGAATTTGAACTGTACAAATGTACAAAATAAATTCATGGTTATAATTATCAATCTCTTTCTGCACCCACAGAAATGACAGAAGACTGTATATAATTATGGTTTACTTATGTATGGATTCCATTTTTAATACAAATTTAGTTTCTGAACATAATTGTTTTAGTAAGAGTTATTCTGTGATGAGTTACTAATTCATATTGCAAATACTTCTGTATTATGACACACTGCTATATTTTATAACAAATCTTTAGGCAAAGAGTTACAATCACTGTTGATCCTGCTTTGTGTTTATGTTTTCAAGGAGCTACATAATTTCTCCATGTCTTCTGCTGCTATACCATAGAGAGGATTCGGAAAAGAAGTAGCATTCACATTTTCATTAAATGGATACTAAAAGAAAAAAAGATATAATGGAATTTAAAGTCCAAGTGATTCAATTAATTTTTAAAAATGCACATACAAATAGCTGTAGATTCATTATAGAAGTAACATGTTAAAGAAAACTATAAAATCTCTGTACATTTTTGGACCAGACTTTCAGCTGAATAAAGTTAGCATAGCCCCACAAAAACAATTACATACCACATGCACCTGATCATGTAATTTGACTTATTTCTGCATCTGTTTCCACCTTTTTTTCCCCCTTGTCTCCAGAGCCTTTGCTCTAATATGAATTTAGCATTATTTTAGGCAATCTGTGTACAATAGTGTAATTGCAGTGGGTCACTAATTTTGGTACATGGCATTGTAATTTCCTTTTATTCAAGGAAATAGTTATAATTTCCTTGAATAAAAAATGTATGAGAATATAGGTAATATGAACCCTTCAGGTAAGGATTTCAGTAATTCTAGATATTTTCTTCAGCATCTGCCCAGACTGAAACTCATTGAATTAGTGTATGGTGTAACAAATAGCCATGATGATCAGCATTCCTAAAATTGTTATTATGAGGTGCTTGCCAACCAATTCAGCCCTGCTCATCTTGCTCAGATTTCCAGAGGTGCTAACAGTATAAGTAGCAATATACCATTGACTTTAAGTGACATTTTTCTCTTTCCTCATCAAATGAATTTCCTTTACTAGCCCAACACACATCCTAGATATGTATTATTACATACCTCATGCCATGGAGAAACACTGATTTGAACAGCAGATGAGGTGGCATACCCAGGAGACTATAAAAAGAAAAAAAAAAAACCAAAAAAAACCTGCTTCAGAATATTTTTAGTGAGCTGAAAATAATATATTCTGCCATGTGGTGCCTGGGTAACACACTCTATGGATCCAAAATTATGAGGCAGTATTATGAGCAAAGTGTAGCTATGCTAAACCCACACGGTTTTGGTGTTCAGGAAGGTTCAGGAGAACTGCTCTTTATGAGGCTCAGGGACTCCCACAAGGGCATAACTTGTGAGTATTCAGCTGAAGACAAGAGCTTTTGCTCACATTTTTTCATCTGTTTTGATCAATGATACACCATTCAGATTTAAGTCTCATCAGACTTGGAGAAAACTCATAATGCCTGTTTTCTTTTAAAAAGAAAAATTAGTGTAAACATGTATTTTCCCAGTCTTAGAGAAAGTAGAGGAAATTCTGGTACATGGCTGGACTTCAATCACAATGCCTGGGGCTGTCTTCCATGAAAATGTCTCTCCTGACTGTGCTTCTCTTTTTCAACTTGCTATTAAATGAAGCCTGTCAGGAATCTATTTTAAACTAAAATAAAAATGTCCTGATGAATTGGACATGATTGTGATGGGAATGTTTCCAACTTGGAGCTCTCACAAACTTCAACCTATAAGTGAATTCATTTGATCTAATGCCTCTAAAATCAGGTGTAAGGACCTTTTTACAGAAAGTAAATGGCATGTCATAGTTAATCCTATTCAAAGCTGCAGTGGAATCTAATATTATTGACTCTGCACAGGACAAGGAAGTTTTATTTTCTATTTCAAACCAAGCCTAGCTCTCTAGTGCTAATAAGGTTAGTATCAAAATGAGGACAGGCAGTATATTTAAAACATATTTTTGGGCTTTTTTTCTTTTTACTCCAGGGTTCCTCTCAAGGTTCTAGAGATACCCTCATTTTAATTCAATCATTTATTTCTTGTTAAATGTAAGACATGAATTTTAGTTATCACTGTAATTTGAAAATTAAATCTTGCCTTTAATTATTTTGCTGCAGTATGTTCACTTTTAGATATATGTACATTTTATTAAAAAAATTCTTTGTTACTCTATCAGTCTCTTAATTCTGATCAGCAAATGGTACTAGGGAAATGTGTGGCCAATTTCTTGTTTAGTGTCAAGGTGAATTTTACCATGATGGGAAATGTGATGTACATTTAAAGTACTGGGAATGATTGTAAACTCTTTTATTCAAGTTAAGTGACTGTGCAAAGGCAACTTGGTTGCCAAACCATGCATTTTTGTTTTCATTGCTGTTGATGTGTTTTTGTTGTTGTGTGTTTGCTTTGTTGCATGGTTTTTCTTGGTTTTTTGTTTGTTTGTTTTCCAGATACAAAAGGAGACAAGTCCCAGCGAGCTTCTTATCTATGTGTGGGTAAATATTTAATCCAAAACTCTTTTTTTCCTCCAAATCATCAGCCCATAGTTATAATAATTATAAGCACTAAGATGTTGTCAAAACTGAGCTGATTTCAAATATTACTATGTTTTGAAAATGAACTAGAACTGATTTAAGTGCTGAGTCAATTTTTAATTCTCATTTATTTTATTTTAAATAGCATTCACTAAGGGATTGCATTATTTTAATGGAAAACTATTTGAGGACTACAACCTCACATTTTTCTTAACATATGGGGGCAGCTTACCTTTACTTTCCTGGATGAACTAAGGTCTTTGTACAATGGATTGGCAAATGAAGAAATAGCAGTTTCCTGCATTTTCCTTGAAAAGGCAAACCAAAAGAAAAAAAATAAAAAACAACCACCATATTAGACAGGTTGTCAAATAACCAAACAGATTTTAAGAAAAGACTGGAGCAAAAAAAAGTAGGTGGCTACATTTATTTACAACTGGGCCCTACTGAAATTAATGAAATTAAACCGATACTCTGGATAAATAATGTCTAGGTTAAAATAACAATTTTTCACCTGTTGCTTCTAAAAATACGCTTCTGAATGGGAATAGAACTACTTAGTATTTATAAAATATGGGTATTATAGTATACATTATATAAAACATGAGATTACCTTAAAAGTCACATTCCTATAATTTGTTTGCATGGGATGAAATCATGCTCTTCCTGTGTTTTGCTATCACACTGACAATTCAGTGATTAACATGGTCTTAGACTCCAAGCTCAAGAACACCTTAGTTATTTAATCGTTATAAGTGCTCCACTTAATTGGGAAAGAACTTGCATTTGGTTAAAATCATCAGCATCAATTTTAAAGCTATACAAGCTACCCATACCTTTTGCTACAAAACCATGAATAAATAATCACTTGAGGTATTGAAATGCAAATTTTTCATTAATTAACACAATGTCCTTAAACAATTTATAAGAGATGAATAGAACCAGTTTTTTTATTTATGGATCTCATGTCTATTACCTTATCTGGAGGCTTAAAGATTTGCTTTCCTGATAGAAGTCTTCGCATATCCTGTTTTTTGGGGGTTTTTTTCGGAAAAAAACCTGTGCTGTTGTTAGTCACATTTATTTTGCAAAAGCAGAATGGGGATAGAATTTGCAGCTAGGATATAATTTTTTTCCCCCATATAGATGACTTGTTAATAGTCCACAATGCTTGAAATCACAGAATCATGGAATCATTTATGAACTCTTAAGATCACTGAGTCCAGCATTTGACTGATCACTGCTCTGCCAGCTGGACTAAGTGCCACGTCCAGCCCCTTCCATCTCCAGGTTTAGTGACTCCACCTCCATTGCCAGTCTGTTTCAATGCTTAACAGCCCTTTCAGTGAAGAAATTCTCCCTGATGTCCAGCCTGAAGTCCCCTGGCACAGCTTGAGGCCATGTCCTCTTGTCCTGTCACTAGCTGGGGGAAGGGACTGACCCCACCTGGCCACAACCTCCCACCTCAGGTAGTTGTAGAGAGCAGTAAGGTCTCCCCTGACCCTCCTTTTCTCCAGGTGAAACACTTCCTGCTCCCTCAGCTTCTCCTCATAGGACTTACTCTCTAGACCCTTCACCAGGTTTTTGCTCTGAACTCTCTCCAGAATCTCAATGTCTTTGTTGCAGTGAGAGGCCCAGAATCATCAAAGCTGTTCCAATACTATATAAAAATCAACAGATGTATTAATTAAAATTATGGAAGAATGAAGCAGAAGTTAATCTTTGCTTTTAAAGAGAACTTTTAGGTTTATTTTGGATTTTTTCCACAGTCTTTATGAATAAGAGCATATGCCTTGTGTACATAGAAATCTGCATGTACAATATTCTAAGACAAAAATTTTCCCTAAAGCTTCTCATCAGTCTTGATGATGGAGAAATAAATTTTGTTGTGTTGAAGAGTGTTTTTGTTCCAAAGCTGTTCCTACAGGTGGTTGAAGCCATGTCTCCCTAGACTCTGATAGACAGGCTCTGTGTCTCTGTGGCTGGCAGGATGGAGAGGATGAGCAGTCACAGGACAGAGCCCACAGAGATGCTGGGAGGGGAAGCTGCTCCTCACTGGGAACCACAGAGGAGACACATGAATCATTCCTGTTGCAAAGAGCTAAAACCAGAATGGCTGCTTGGCAGGAAGACACAAGTAAGGCACAGAAATATTCTACCTTACGAATTAAATCAGTGCAAGAAACTAGGTTTGGGATTTAGACTAAACCAGATGTGTCTCCCTAAATTTTTTCACAACAAGACTGCCAGAAAGTAATTGCTTTTAATGCCAGTCTCATAATTTATTTTGATTACCTGACACAACAATGGGGAGAGCTGAATATTTGAACCTGATAATTTTTTCATTTCATCTAATCTTAACTGTAATAGATCATGATATTCTGATTCATTTAGTTTGCTTAGTGAAGCAATGACAGATTATTTATATGCCTAAATGTATATTTGCATCCCAGTCTTCCTGAATATACTCCAGAAAATGTGTAAAAAATTTATTTTTACCATAAAATGAAAGCATGGCTCTAAAATCTAAGGCCAGAAGCAAACTCAGATGAGAAGTTTTTAAGGAGTTTGGCTCTGCTCTAAACTACTGCCCAAATGGCCAGACTTGGATCCCTTAATTTTGGTGCCTCATTTTGACATCACAAACCAACTGTATGGCCTAAAAGGATGATATGGAATTAAGCAAATCAGTTCTGCTGAGAGTCAGTCGAGACACTTCCACAGGGCAAGACAAGTCCCCCAGTTCTCAGTGTGAGCCACCCTTACTGTGCCAACAGCAGGTGGGAAGGATAGGGATAGGTCTGGTTCTCTTTCACCACTCCATTAAACTTGAGCAGTTTGTGCAACAGCTTATTTGGGCAAGAACGAGCTCAGTGCTTATCTCTGTCCTGAGAGCAGGAGGCTGCTGAACACAGATCTGCAGCTTCCCCTGCAAGGAGCAGAGATAACCAGGAGGATGCTGTGCCAAACTCTGGGCACCAAACAGAGTCCTGGCCAAGTGCTTCAACAACGTTTGTGGCTGCTGTGCTTAGTGCTAAACCCAGTCCTGCCTGTGCCTCAAGCATTAAAACTGAGTCCAGCAGATTTCAGGTGTCCTCCCACTCTAGATCTGAATCATGAAGAGCATATGGATTGGTCCCTGAATCTTAGGGATAATGGGAATTTTATGGCCCAAAATATGGGCTCTGCTTGAATTTATGCACCAGAAACTTAGGTGGAAAATATACATACTACATATATAAATACTTAGATGCATACATATGAATATGTTTATGAAAACATATATATGGTTACAACTGTTTGTGAATACTGCAAACAATCCTTTCTAAAGGATATAAATAGATAGCCTTACAATTTCTGAAGTGTTTTCAAATTACTTAAAAGGCCTTAAAGAATTTGCAAGTGAAAATTTAATCCCATGTTTACACAAGTGCCATAATGTATCACTTAGTAACTGCAGTAAAAAAAAAGTTTTAAAAAAACCCCCAAAAACCAAAAAACCTCAAATATGTGTGTAAGGTAGTTTAGAGAGAACTGAGTTTTCCAACACAACCAGAAATACTATAATAGGAAAGGAGAGAATTAATCATCTTAGGTTGAGGTAACATGGGCCATAGCTTTGCTAAGCTCATCTGCATTCTTTAGTAGCAGGAACTACTGCCTTGTCAGAGGTTTCTCCACTACAATTTCACAAAGGCAGGAGGAAGTTATATGCTCCACAAAATACTCACTAGTGTATAAACAGACTGCTGAATAACAACATTCTTGTTAATGGAAAAATTAAAATATCTAGATTTCATTTTTTTGGATGCAAGAGCTCATAATTTTGTATTTTTCAATATATCTTTCAAAGAGAAAAAACAAATCTTTCATACAGAACACAGATTTTTAGGAAATACAGTACTGGAATAATGCTTAGCATCTGATCCTTAACAACAATGCCAAAAATCCTAGTGGACCAAAGATTTAATTAAAATTAAGCTACTAATTAAAATAATGCCTTTAAAGAATTTTTATAGGTGAGCTAAAGCTTCACTTCCTAACAGACACTAAAATTCAAGATCTTAATTTCCAAAGCATATTTAAAATCCTTTCAACTAAATTTAGGTTAGCTGAAATAGGCTATATTTTGCACATCCTATGAAGGAAATAGGAGACCAGATGCAAGGAGAGAAGACTTCCCAAAAGCTGCATCTAAAATAATGTCAAGTCACTTTGGATGTTAGATTTGACTGTTAATATGCTATCTGGGTTTCCTAAGTCTGTACTTTGTGCCTTCTGAGTCACTTTAGGGAATTTATTTTTTTAAATCTGTCCTTTGCAACTTTCATTGTAGTGAGCTTGAAGGCTGCATACTACAGAGATTGGCTCTGTTTCAGTGTGTTTCCTCTTGTTTCCATGCAATTGTTCCTATGTGGGGTGGTCATCAAATGTACATTTCAGGAAAACTGAAGACATCTGACTCATCCTTCAGAACAAAAATATTCTACAGAAGAATGAATGGATAGCAGCATTAGACTAACACAACAATTCCCAAACAAGTTATTGCTGATGCTTCCAAATTTTGGTTTACTTTTTCCCATAAAACTGCACATTTTTCTGCCATTATACATGAAGTGTATTTGTCTCTGTTTCAGTTCACAAGCTGAAAACGATTCAATAAATGTCATTATGCTGTCATTCTGTTTATCTCTTTGGGATACAGGAACAGAGGCACAGCCAGCAATGACCTCTGGCAGCCCTTCAGGTCTGTTTGGAGAGCTTCCCCTGGAATACACCACCATTCCTCCACACCAGACCTCCACAGGAGCATGGTCTGATTGGAGAAAGCCTGGCAACAGAAACTGGGAATCATCATAATTACAAGTAAACCTTAACTATGGAGAAGGGCAAAAGCACTGAGCTTGTTTAGCCTGGAAGAAAGCAGCCTGTAAGGAGGCAAGAGAACTGCCCTCAAGAGCAGAAAAAGCTTTCTGCAAGGAGGAAGGGAATGATCTGTTGTTGTCCATTGTGAATAGGAAGGAACTTAAATGATAAACAGACATAACAGCAGTTGGAAAGTAACTTTCTAACAGCAAACTTCTTTCTACCCATGGTACCAATGTAGCCCAAGGATGCCATCAAATTCATGTTGCTAGAGGTTTTTAAATGAGAACTCAGGAGTGATACATTTGAGTCTATGATGTGGCAGGATGACAAAATGGCCTCTGTGGGCTCTTTCTTCCCATGATTTTCTATCACTTTATAATGCTTTCTCAGAACACTTGTTTCTCATTCTTTTGCTTGTGTGGTAAGATATATTGTTATATGCTTTGGAAAAATTAATGTTTTGTATTCATTAATATTGACAGAACTGTTAATAGATGAGGTACATTGGCCTTGTAGTGGATGGAACAGTTCAAGAACAGGAAATAAATAAATTTAAATGATCCAGGGACATTGACTGCTTTGGAGGCAATAACAAAAAGGCATAGCTTGGCTGGGCAGAAAGTCACTTTTCATACTCTCACATTTCAAATTACAATGAAGCATTAGAAGGCAGCTGCAACAAAATGGAAGCTAAAATGGAGTTTTGCTTCTATTTGGTCAACAAGGACAGATGTCACTGATGGAGTGGAGCAACTGGCAGCCTTCCCTTCTGGACTAGGGAGCATCATCTCTGAAGTGCAAACAGGAACGAGAGAAACTCACAAGCCTCCCTGATTTGGGGTTTCTATACCAAAGTTTCACATATCCCCAGCTGGGGACTGGGAAGTGTCTGGCATATCTGAATGCTGTCATGGTAATGAGGCATGCTGCTGCCAAGCCATGTAAGGCTGCTTTTGTCCATTAGGAAATAAACTTACATGATGACTTCCAGTAACTCCCACTCAGTAACAGGAGTGTTTAAAGCCTGCAGATCAGAAATTAAATTCTGCAAAGGAGAAGGAGAGAGCAAAGGGGAAGTGGGGCATCCATTCTGGGGTTGAAATGAAGGTTTAAGGCACTATTCATGTTTCTAGAAAAAAGGGACAAATGTGACTGAGGTTCTTACTGCTAGGGACAAACTTCTAGCCAGAAATCACCTGAGGGGTGCCCAGCCTACCCCTACTGCTTCCTACCTGGTTTACTGATGGAAAAAAAAGAGTTCTATTGGACTCTTAAGCTTCTCCAGCTCTTGTGCACATTCCTGTACTATTTCCATTGAGACTTAGATGGACCTGCACACCTTTTTGAGATGCCATGGGAGCTAGCAGCTACAGCTTTTAATATGCCCCTGGTCTGACAGTGCCTGCATGGGTGGGTCTACACAGGGACACTAACAGAAATTACATAAACATAGCTAGCAAAAGAATGTATCAAGAGGTAATAAAAAAGGCCTCAAGCATGTGAAAGCTTCCCTAGAGTGACTCTAGTGTCTAATGACTTCAAGAAAATAACATGGGTCAGAGGGCTAAAAGAGACACAAGTGAAAACTGTAGGAAAATATCCTCTATGTGCCATTCCTCTCATTCATCAAATGCCTTAAAAAATCAGGAGTAAAGTCTCATGCCTCTGTGTGGTGCTGTCACATTGTACATTTTACAGACTTATGCAAACACAAGTCACTTATTATAAAGCCTTATCCTAAAGATCCAAACTTCAGTACATTAACCCTTGGCTGCATTTTGACTAGACACTTCTGATTACTGATTAAGCAGTTCAGGAATAACTTGCCTTAATTTACTACTATGTCTCCAGCTGTGATTTTTGTATACCAAATCAAAATAGGCACTAGGTAGTTGAAGAGGAAGAGCCTGGATGAACTTATCTTCTCAAATTCAAAGTTTCAGATTTCATTGTTTTCACAATTTCAAACAATTCTTCATTTATTAGCTAGATTATTTCTTAGCAAGGTGCCTATAAAAGCATTTTAACATACATGTTAATTCACTGTGATTAAAAACAAGGAAGTAAAAATTTTATTTGTAATGTGGGCAAAATTATTTGATGATCTCAGTTTCTAATAGACAAAATTTGTAGTCACAAACATTTTCCATCATCATAACTTACCTTTCTGGAAGCTTTAATGAAAATAATCAAGACCAGAATAAGCTTTGCTTTGAAAGCTTGTCTAATCCTCCCTTTCACAGCTCTGATTCTTTGCATATCAGGGCTGTAGTTTATTCTGAGAGCCATACTAAGAAGATCCTCATTCATCCCTGTTTTATATCTAGTAGGACCATATTGCTTAGCATCATATCACAACAGGTTACAAAAACCTACTTTTTTAGCATATGATTACAAGAAATTAAAAATTATTCCTTAAATATAGAGATGTGGGTAAAAGAGATGTGAATGGCAGTGCAGTAACCTTTAAGCAGACATTTATGAAAGAAAAAGGTGGGAGGGAGTGTTGAGTGAGAGCACAGAAGAAGTAGGGTAAGAAACAATGTTTTTTAAATTAAAACACCATCAAACATGTTTTGAGAAATTAAACTCTTTTTTTTTCAAAGATAACTATTGAAATCACAAAACAAAAAATCCAGCAGCTCTTATAAAACAAGTAATGTGAATGAATTAAATCTTAAAGCCCCATGAAACCAGATGGGGAAATGTTACTCCTGCTTTTAAGAAGGAAAGCAGGTGAAGCTATGCTCTCAGTTAACAGAAGCACAAGCAATAAAGGTTTCTGCTCAGCATTTTGCTTCTGTGTCCATAGACAGCTCCACCTGCCAGGGAGGATGCAGACAGGAGATGTGTCAGCAGCAATAATGCCAGGACAGGAGTCTGCACAGTTTAGTAGATACTTTGGGAGATAACAACATCCCCAAAGAGTGGAAAGTCTATAGCAGAGAACAAGTTTAAAGGAAAAGAGACAGCTTTGAAGATGAATTCTGGAGAAGAAAATGATGGGTGAGGAAAATCTAACAGCACAAAAATGGACAAGGAAATGTGCAACAGGAATTGCTGAAAGGGGAGATGGGACAGTGCTGGGTACTTGCTGACAGGGAAGGACCTAGCAAAATAAGAGATAGGCAGAGAACCAATACAGAAGTTAGAGTAAAATAAACAGAAAAAAAAATCAGGGAGGAGAGAAAAAGCAGAGATTATCAGAGGGATGACAGGAAGTGCTTGTAAATATATATGGGAAATAGTGAATTTTCAGTTGGAAGGCATTTCCTAAGAAACTCTGAATTTTATAATTTAAGAATAGTCATACAATGCCACAATCAAAACATTCTAGGCAACCAAGCCATTGCTCATTGTTTCCAGACTGGAGTCCCTTAAGGTCAGCTTTTGTTGCAAAGTTACATTTTCTGCTCAGTGTTGCATATGAAGACATTGTGGGGAGATTTATAAGTTGAAACCAATGAGCCTGGGCAGTTGGCCACTGCTTTTTGCCACATTTATATCTGCTATATATAAAGTAAAAGTTTCACTTACATTTCTGGCACTTTCTTCTTCAAAAGAAAATACAAGGCAGCAGCTGCAATTTTAATCAGTAAGAAACCGATACCCAGTCCAATCCAAATATCTGCAAAATCAGAGCAATCAAAGACAGAAATAAGTAAAATGAAAGACTCAAAGAATGGATTGAAAGATAGTACTTTCTTTTTACAGACCTACCATTTTGTTGGAAATTTGGAGGCTGGAGAGGCTTAGCACTTATGTGGCAACGGTTTCCTTTCCATCCTTTTCCACATCTGTGAATAAAACAAGAACTTTTGAAGAAGAGAGGAGAAAGGATCATAAACAGTGATGAGCACAGAGGAAATGCCAAACTTTTGAGCACTTTTGCCAGTGACTAAAGCTTATCCAGGAATCACAAAGAGAGCAGCATCAAAGTTAATATAATGGAATCTAAGAGAGAAATACACAAAGCAAACTAAGAAGAGAGAGAAAAAATAAAACAATTGTCTTCATTGGCCATAATGCCACCATATTGTTCTCTCACAGCAAAAGAAATTTCCATGTATCCCCCATGTGAGGGTTAAATACATTTCTGAGTTGAGGAACTGGGACTGTAATATAGAGAAAGACACTCAATTAGAATATAAAAGGATGTTCTCTTGTCCCCTAATTTGTCTCTCTTGTTTTCCTTTTTTTTTTTTTTTTTTTTTTTTGGTGAAAAGATACTTCTCCGACAAATACCCTGTCAAAACCAAAGCTACACTTGACTGCAACCATGTAAAATTATTCCAAAGTTTCTGTTTGGTAAAATCCAGTCTTGATTTGAAGTGACCAAAATATAAAATATCTGACAAATTTCTAACAAGGTATTGCCCACATGCCTACCCCTAGGAGTTAAGTAGGCATTTCAGAGGGACAGGAGTACTTCATTTTCCCAGAAAATGTTTTAAGAGAGGTGGATGTAGTGAGAGGAGGGGTGGGGTGATAGGAGCAGCAAGAATTTGTGGCTGCAATGATAATTAGAATCCTTAAAGGACCGGGGCATGTCAGAAACCAAATCAATATCCCAGTTTCAGACATGACAGGAAGGTGACTTCACTAAAGACCAAAAGAGACTGATGCACAATTTGTTGCAATTCAGTGTCTGATTGAAAAATTCTGGGCAGAGACTATGCCAGAAGGGAAGTACCAGCCCTACTTGAACACAGTGGGCAGAGAGAGATTTTATTTAACCCAGATGGGTTTTCTGTGGTTAAAGGGTTACCTTGTTCAAGGTTAGTAATTGATACACTAATGAATCCTACTTTAGAAACTGCAGCCACTGGCATAATCTGCAATGCTCACTTTAAAGAAAAAAATGGTGTAATTTCAGCTGACAGCTCTGGCTGAGCTTGAGACCCATTGTATTCAGTGACTTAAAATACCTGGCCTCTTCAATCCTCCCTCTTCTTCAGCATACTACAAAAAATCATGCTATTCATAAGCTGCTCTTTTATGCAGAATGATGATCTTATAAAAATGTCAAATTGCAGCTGGGCTGAGACCAAGCTCTGTGGATCCATGTAGAATCATTGCAATTTGATGGTAATCACCCATCAAAAGAATTTTCTGATTACTCTCAATTGTATAATTTCCTTTCTCCCTATTTGCCAGATATTCTGTTGAACTAGATATGCTTTTAGCCAAAATTGGCCTCTTTCTTGTCTCTGCAGAACTTACTTGACTGTAAAAGAAAGAATAAGAAAACAGATTTGCAGCTGTGCACAAGCACTACTCAGAGTGGCAATGAGAGGTGCCATTTGCTGGTTTGGAGGCACCAGGGACATAACTCACCTCAGAGCTGCAAAGAGGTAGTTCTCATAAAGCAGGTGTGTACTGGTAGGACTGTAGGAAAGTTCCACTACACATAAATATCTAAATATATATTCATGTGCTGAGTTTGCATTTATTGATGGAGTATTTCCACATGTTTGTGCTATGTTTGGATTGTGGGTAAAAAGCATCTTTTAGTTTATCTTCCTATACACACAGGTTTTATGATCAACTACTAACTCTCTTGGCTTGGCCACTCATTGCCCTTCAAATCTCTGAATGCTACATGACACATGCCACTTAGGAATCTGATATCAGGCTATCAAAGTGTTATTTTGGCCAGTGAAATGATTTTCCACTGTGTCCCTCTAGGTTGTTACCTTAAGTGTCACTGACATTGGCTGGGGAAAAATAAGGGTAAAAATGGATTATGGTAGAGCAAAGATAATATCTCTGGAACTTGGTAATTTATAAGGACAAATTAAAAACAAATAGATGGGAAGAATGTTGTAAAGCATGAAGTATGGGGACTATTTTATAGGGAGAGGGAGGAGCCAAGATAAAAAAGATGAAGACAGTAAAAACAACATAGCTAATCCTTAAAGACCAGGATGGAAAAGGAGTGCTAAACAACAAAAAGATTGCAGAGTGAGTGTATAAATTGGTTAAGTGCTCCCACATGTATCTTCACACATTAATTTATTTGTTATTTTTTAACTGACACAGGATCTTACCCATAGTCTCTGCCACTAAAGTAAAATATAAGACTGTCAGAAAAATCTTGGTTATTATTTGGAGGTTCATTCAAGCCTTTATAAGATTTGTTTTTTCCTTACTAAAAAAATTCCATCTTCTCAAGTAAAAAAAAAAAAAAAGATGAGAAAGTAAGAGTTACAGCTAGTTTAGAACTCTGCAACTTTCAGTGAGGCTCCAAGAAAAACATGGGAAAATTGCTCATTATAATCCTTGGCTCTCAGCTGATACAAACATCGCCTCAGGCTTTTAATGAAGCCAAATATTTCTGTTCCCAAAATAGAGGGAAACTTGTCTTAAATATTCAAAAAAATCCTGTTTAATAGATGACTTGCAAGATTTTGTTCCTTTTATATTTATCATCTCTAGAAATTCTAGCTGACTACAGTGATAGCTGTGATGGAGAAATCATTCTGTAACTTCAGAGGAGAGGACAGAATGAGATTTCTGGCACCAATATTTGCCAATAACCTAGATTAGAGAAGAAAAGAATATAACAGTTCCAGACCATGAAGGTAAATAAAATATAAATAATTTTTTATCAAACTACTCCAGTTATTTCACTCTACTAGAAAGCTGAGTGGTACTTTCAAAACAAACAAATATTTTAGGCATGGTCTTCTATAGGATAGTTGGAGGTTTTGCTAAGAAATGCAGAATGATAATCTTTTACAGGTTTGAAAATGCTTTCCCATTATATATTATTTTATATTTAACAAAATCCAGAACCTTTTACAGGTGACAACCAACCAATCAAACTAGAACCTATAATCCTTAAGAAATGATACACATGTACCCCCTTCTCTGAGTCTGACTCTCCACAGCCTTCTGCCTGTGCAGTCCTTTGCAGCTGTGTAAGCTGAGTGTTGAAATGATGTTCTCATCTAGTGGCATTTCCTGTAGGCTTCACACTCTGTCCAATGCATGAAGTACTAGGTAGCTGAAAAAATATACTGAAAGAGTCCCTCTTTTCATTGAGAAATAAAATAAGAATATTGTGAAAAAAAAGTTTACAGTGATTTTGAGGAGATGGATGAGGTTTCCCTAGGTGTTTGTATTACTGAGGGCACAGCATACACAATCCTATGCTTCTGCAATAATGAAAAAAATAGTCTCAACCCTCAGATTTGGTCCTTTGACTGTTACTGCAAAATTATATCAGGTAATAACAGTAATAATACTAGGCATCTTTATAAGAAATGGAGTCAAACTTCACCTTTGTGCTGTGTAATCCTTGAGACAATGAATCCTGAAGTGAACTTTAATTACTCTAACAGCACAGGGTCAGAGCAGCCTTTGCATGCACCTGACAGATGACTCCCCTGAAGTGCAGAAAATGAAGGAGAGCACTCTTAACTACCCATCCACTGCTGAGCATGGACTGTACTTCTGGGAGGCTTTCTTCAAAGTCACAATTACTTTTCCCTCTGATGAGAGCAGCCAGGGACAGGCCAATGCTGTTGTGGTGTAAGGACCTTAAGGAGTACAGATCAACCATGTCTTCTGGGCTATGTGTTAAATCTTCATTAGCAGGGTAATGGGAATTTTGAAGAGCTTCCTTAGTAATCCTCTTCTGCTATTTTATTTTTAAGACAGACAATTCTGAAAAGAATCTGAATTTATCTCTTGAGCCATGAAGCTGAAATTCCACATTATTTATGTACAATTAATTTCCTCGGACTAATGACATCTTGACTAATTAGCAACACCACATTTTACACAAGTCTTAAGCTTATCTGAAATACAGATATAGCCATTGCAATCCATTTAGACAGGAAACTCCTCCTGGTTGAAAGAGGAGGAGCAACAGGGACAGATGAAATAGCACTTGAATATTTCCATCCCAGTGCACATCCTAATCTATCCTGCCTGACAAAACGTCTTCTGCTATTAGCAAGTTCTTATAGAAAAGTCACCCAGGCAGGGAGAATGTTAACCCTTCAGATTTGCTTCCAGGATTTCAACTCATTATTTCCCATATACACATTGGTAAGGCAGAGGACAGAGCGTAGCATTGCCTGTGTTGCTGCATGCTGTGCCTGCAGTTGTGGCTCATTTCACTCAGAATGAAAAATAAAAACCAGACAAGGTGCTCGTTGTGTTTGATGTTCAGTCGGGGCAGGTTTAATTTACAGGAACATGTCTGGCTAATACAATGCATCATTTCAGAATATCAATGCACACCTCTTTTTCCTATTTTTATCTGAAAAATTTGTTATACAGAAAATCTAATCTGTATGCCTTCCTTGTGCACATTCAGAATGACCAAAAGTTATTCAGTGTACATGGTACTAGTAGTATGTAGATTATGTGGATGATTGTAGCTATATATTCCTCTGAACATGACTGTAAACTTTGCAATATCCTTTAGAGAATGTTCTTATGAATCTGCTCTGATGCCAGTACCTTCTGTGTGAGCTCAGATTTGCCATTGCCATGTTTCTGATGCATTTGCTGTTTATAATGCATTACATGGGGAACATTACACACGAGTGCTGACACTGTCTGGGAGCTGTGCCATGTATGCCTACATGCTGGACAGCTGCTGTATTGCAGTGCAGGCTGCTCCAGGAGTGGTGTTGGATGATACAGGGGAAAAACCCACCAAAGACACAACTCTAGTTCCTTGCAGAAAACAGAATTTACATCACTTTGCTGTATCAGTGTAGAAGTTTCTCTCACCAGTCTTTGCAGCCAATATTATGCAAACAAAGCTTCACTAGACTCTTGATGAAAACAGCAACTCTTCTTTCCATTATGAAAGAAGAAGCAAACTCTACTTCAGCAAAGTGGTTATCCTTTTGCACACACACTCCTCAGATGCTGTAAACTCCCCGTGGCACAGCAAGAAACAAGGAACATAAGCGGAATAAGAACTGCCCATAAATAGTCATAAAAGAAAGCTGGCTAAACTTCTGAATAGAATTACATGATGTGACTGTGTATGGCAACAAAGGCCTGGAATTTGAGGACCTAGATATGGCTTCTATTATGAAAATTGTTAAAATTCATAAGTGGCAAATACAAACGGATCAACATGAAGGAGAGCAATATGTGGTAAAAACAGGTTCTAAAAAAACTATAAGTACTCTGAGAAAAGATCTATGCACCCTCATAGCTTATTCAAGGAAAGTAATGGCTCACTTTGTATCATAAAAAGCATGCAGTATGCATAATGAGTAAGATTGAAGACTTCAGAGATTACAGTGATTAAAGTCATATGGCAGACACTGAAAAGATCAGATTTAATTTACACAGAAAATGAGTGGGAGCAGATATGCTGAAGGTAAACAAAATGATATATGGTAAATGGAGGAAAAATTGTATATTGCTGTCTATCTTCTAGAACATTCAATCAAACTGAAAGGAAGTCTTAAACTAATAATAAGGGACCATTTTGTCACACAGGTTAACTGACCTGAGGGAGTCCTTGCTCCACAGCAAGTCTTAAAAGCAAAGAACTTAAAGATATGTAGTAGAGAGCTCCTTAAATCAGAGAATGAAACTCTTCAGAGATTGCAGAGATCAATGTGATAACATGGCAATTTGGGAGAAAATTCATATATTGGCATAATTCTCTTTTTCATGTATCTTTTCTCCAGTGTGTGCTGGGAGCTACTCCCAGGTCCCTAGCATGACACACTGATTCCTCATTGCTCTTTTAGCCACAATGAGAGGTTCTAATTACAGCCTGAGCTGAGCAGAGAGCTGTTATAAGGAAGGACATGGCCAGTGTATCTAATTGCTTTTTATAGAGATAAACAATGAAACTATGGTAACCAGTTTAAAGGTTTAGAGGGGGATTAATTCATCTAACATTAAACACCTGAAAAGGGAAATACCTAGAGACATTTTGGACAAACTTAGACTATGTGAAATAAAGAGACCAACCCTCACTGGGTCCTTTACCATTGGCTGTAAGAGTGCCACAATGAATAATTCTGACTAGATAGGTAGGTTTAGCTTTTTCACAGCTAGGTAAGAGGAAAAACACCTTAATGTTTGCTGTGAAATGTTGAAACAGAAGATAAGCAACTTCTGGTTTTAAAATAAGAGCATGAAGGTGAATTTGTATAATGGACAGCTTGTGGATGACTTCCTGTTAGGTGCAGACAAACCCCTTATTACGTGGGGAAGGGCAAATTCCTTCTCTAATGCCTGTCATTTTCAACAGAGAGGTTGGGAAATTTCAGAGCAAATATTTCTTCACTGAAACTAGCTGATACATGAAAAGGCTTATATTTCATGGACAATTTGAGCTTAAATTTTAAAGAAATTCTGTCAGTACCCGAAACTTGCTTGATCTGCCTGATTTCTTTCTGGCTCCTAACCTAAACAGCTCAGAAGAAAGTAAAATACTGAAGTTATTCTTATGAGATCACTGATCTGAAAATCAAATTACTTCATTGTTTCTATAAACTCTTTCTGTTTCAGACCAGTGTCTGATAATCTTGCACATGATTTTTTTTTCCAGGGTGTTTAATCTTGTCATAAGGAAATGCAGACTTATATGGAAATTATTTGCTGTGTCATTTGCTTTTGTGCCTTTACTGTTTGATGAAATAGGCCCCAGCAGAATTCATTGAAGGTTGGTATGTGACATGCACTATGTTTTATGGCACAGATTTTTTCAGCTACAGCAATGAAGCAGAAGTATGTGCTCACAGCAGATGGTCAGACCTGAAATCCACCATTTAAACAATTACACTCTTTTTTTATGCTACCTTTTCCCACCTTCTTATATAATAGTTTTCTGATAACAGATTTTTCACTACTATATCACTTGTTAAAAGCTCCAGTGGGACAAATTGTGAAGCTAATTCTGGCAATGAAGAAATAATTTGGTGCTAAATTCAGCAGGTAAACGACTATTCACTTAGCCAGATAATAAACAAATTAAAAGTCTTAAAAAGATTTCTTAAGAAAGAAAAAAAAGTGCTTTTTCAGAATGAAGTTTTCTCTAGGACAAAACCAGTATTTCAACCCTACTTTGCTGAAAGGTCAAACCACCAGCAAGTATTCTGTTTAATTCTGACTGGTGCTGAAGTGAGACATCCACACAAAAGAGAAAAAACCAACTTGAAACAACGTAGTGGGTACACTGATCACTGATGACTGGAGGTAAGACACCAAATTACAGCTGAATCCTGAATTTCAGCCCACTGCTTCTGGAGCTGTGCTTTCCAAAAGTGACCCTCAGAATAAATGACTTTGACCATAAAACAGTCTTATCATTTTAAGCCTGGATAAACCAGTAAAAAATAGTCATTTTGTGAACTAGAATCAAACTGTGGCACACTGTGAGCATCTTGTCTGTTAAGGGAAGTTTGCTGCAAGTACTCCAAGCAATGTGCTTAGCATGTGGAGCATCTCACTATTGAGAAAAGCAGCTAATCTGCACCTTTTCTTGATTCTAAGGAACCTTGAAGATTGAAGCACTACACGTTACCAAATTTGCCTTATGAAGAAAAGCTGCCCAAGAAGTCTGTATCAGTACAGCAGCACCTAAACTGTTGAAGCAAAGTGAGAAAATTCACTGAGGAGACACACCTGAGCTGAAATCAGCTGACAGAAAAGCAGTCCTTCATGCAGCCTGCCCATCCATCTTGTTTCCCAGTTCTTTCTTCCTCCTTTGTTTTTTCTTTTTGTCCAATCTTACATGCCTGTCTTTCTTTCACCCTCTTGTTTTCTCTTCCTTTCTTTCCCTTGCTCCCTTTTGCTCTTTGTGGATCATGCATCTGGAGCTGATCTTTGATTTGCTCTTGAAGAAAACTCCAATCAGGGGAACAATACAGAGAGAAAGAGGGCAAGAAGAGAAAGAGACAGAGAAGCAAAGCCTCTAGAAAACACAGTTTACATGTCTGTGTCTCTTAGCTGCAATTTTTAGAGAGCTGAACAGAAATTAAGGAATGAACTGAGAGAAAGTCTGGCTGTGCAGCTGTATTGACAGCTGGTAGCAAAATTATTTTGCTTTCAAAACCAGCTCTGATGTCACATTTAAGTAAGATTAGGAAATAATTCAATAAATTATAGAAGAGACTTGTTCATTTCACAGGATAAAAAAGCTTTTTGCTTAAATTACAATGCTGTGATAGAACAGAGAGGGTTCTCTATAAGTAGAAAACCTGATAAAAGATCTGAATATATTTACAGAGGCTGTATTTTATCACAGAGACCATCCTTTTATTGCTTTATTTTTACTAGATTGTGGGTTGGAATTTTAGGGGTGGTTATTTTTTGTTTTTGTTTTTGAATGTTTTTGTTTGTTTATTTGTTAGGTTGCTGTTATTATTGGTTTTGGTTTTGGTTTTGTTTGTTAATTTTTTGTTGTTTGTTTTTTTAAGGTGTTTGTTTTTTGGTAGAGAGTTCTGTTTGTTTTGTTTTTTAATGTTTGGTCTTATTGCTTTTAAGCACTAATACTAACTAACAGTACTACATACTCACTACATTATTATCTGCACTATAGCTAGGTAAGAAATTATAGGTATTTATTTCAGTCAGTTCATGTATCTGCTTTTACCCTCTGAATAGCTTTCATGTGAATGAATCTACAATATCCAGGTGAAATTAAATAGTTCTTTTAAAAGCTCATGCCATAGAAGTGTTTTGACTATATTTAACTACATGCTTGGCACAAATAATATTTAAAAAGTTTAAAAATTATTTTCTTTCTTTTTCTGCTGCTCTTTTTCAGCATTGGTTCAGTCATTTTATCAGCTGAAGTGGTTGCCTTTAACCAGAGCCTGCCAACACCAGGCACTGCTCCTGGCAGGTGGATTGTTGTATATATTGGAGATTATAAATCATTTTGCCATTCTGAGACAGTCATAAATTTATCTGCTTGCACAGGGGACAGCACTGTACAGGAACATCTAATTCTGCTTCTCACTGTTGTACAAGGGAGATGCACAAGTACAGGCTAGGATTGCATCAACACAAATACATTCTATAAAATGTTTTGCTTGTATTTTAAGTGTATGCGTATATGAAAAAAAACCAAACAAAAGAGACACAAAACTTTTCTTTTGCTTATCATCCATGTTCCAGAGAGACAGTGGTTTATGCTCTGAATTGCACAGAGCCCAGAAAAGACTTAAGTTTAGCAGAGCCCTACACCTGCCAGTGTGGCTCATAGGAAATAATGCAGGGATGTTGTCTCTGCATAATTTGCAGGTATTAGAGATGAATTTCACAGATGCTTGGGGAATTCTCTCTCTAGTTTCTTGTTATCAAGTCAAATTTATGAAATCTTCAGAGGAATGACCTTTAAACAATTTATGAGAACCTAAGACACTTTAGATGCAATAAAAATAATTTCATCACAACCTTACTTCCAGCTCCACATTCCCTTAGCGTTGTTATGGTTACAGAGTCAAGACTTGAGAATTTAGGAGAAGCTGGAACTGAGGATTCCCATGCAGTTTGAATTCAAACCCTCAGGTATTCCTGTTCAAGCACATATTTAATAGGAAGATCACAAACTTGCCATGCCTCCCTGCCATATTTAAAGCTTTAATTCTGGTATTCAGTGTTTAGCATTGCAATGTGATTTTAATCATGGCACTCTGCAGAGGTGATTCACAATGTCTAGTAAAAAAAGCCAACAGAAAAAAAAAGCCAATTGTTATCATGAATAGCTTAATCATCACTTCTGTTTTTGGTATTTAAAACTTCGAGCTTCAAACTTAATACTACTCTATTTGTTGATATAAAGAGAAATTTGAACTCCAAGTGCATTCTTGAAACTTTTATTGAGGAGAATAGTCAGCTTTAAATGTGGCTTATTTGAATTAATTTAATTGAAGAGTTAATTTCAACTGTTACACCTGGCACTTTGATAAAGTAAAATCTTTCCTGTGATTCAGGCATAACAAATTTGTAATAACATACGGTGAGCTATGCTAATGATAGAAAAACTTTTAGCAGCCCTCCAGCATCCATTCAACAAAGTCTCTTCTTGGTTACAGCCATGGAATATGCAGTACAGAAGAAATGAGAACTATTCCCCTGATGACAGCACTACTGTGCAACGAATCACTGCACATAAAACAATTCAGAGCAGCTTTTATGCTCCTGTAGTATGTACTGCCAGGCAGAACAAAAGCCTAGTTAGCCTGCATTGCTGGTCAACAGCCCCAACAGACAGTGGCAGTATCCAACAATCTGTAAGATCAAAGAATCCTTGCCATGTTCTGTTTTTCTACTGATGGTTTTATGTCAGCAGTTGGGACAAGGTGGCAGGGAGCCATGACAAAGACTGTATCAATAAGGGGCAGATTTTCATTTTGTAAAGCCGCAGGACTGAGGTGTTTATATAAGCTGAAGTCAGCTGTTATATAGCTGAAAAAGTGATTTCATTAACCCACTTCTCATCATCTAAGGACATTGCAGTTTTTCATCTATTTGGAATAAAAAGTGTATATTCTTTTTTGCAGAGTTCCTAGCAGATGATATTTTTTTTCTTACTGCTCTTGAAACAGTCTGTTACAAAGCTGGTACAATGCCCTGCCTTTATTCTTCAATATCAAATAGCTGAAAACCATGACAAGATAACTTACTTTCAAATGCCTTCAAAGAATGAGAATAAGAAATGTGTCATACTGATGCACATCAGGTCCTTTTTTCCTTCCAGAGTAAATAAATTAATAATATATTATATTGTTATATATATGTTCTCAAATATGACCTGAGGTAATCAACTCTCTAATGTGAAAAAGGAGACTGAACTTATTTGCATGTGATAGTTTACAGTCTTTTGAGGGAGATTAGACATTGATCTTTGCAATTTCTTTTGCTAGTTTTTTTTTTTTTTTTACTAGAAGGATTTTTTTCACAGCAGTTTTGTTGACACTATTAATATAAAAACAAGAATAATCCAAAGTTTAGCCTTCTTTTTGTGAGGTACTTGATGACCTGCTCCTTTACAGTTTCCAGTTTGTCGTCTAAGTTTCCTGTCCATTTTTTTCTGTCCTTTTTCTTGTCTTGGGAAATAGTATAAATGTTAGAGTTCAGTAGTCTATGGTACCCTTTTTCTTTATCCAAAACTCGTATAGTATAACTCTTTGGTTATATTGTGATATTAACCACAACTCACCATCAGAACTACATCTGGACCCAGCCTCCTAAAGCCCAGAATGTATGTTGTGGGCACTAGGTACATGCAGAGATCTGTAAAATAGTGTTAGGATAATGCAAGGCTAATTTGATGTCCATTTTTGCCATTTTATCCACAACAGTCAATGCTTGATTTTCATACTGAAATTCTGCAGATCTCAGCCTGTTTGTTTCCAAATATTAATATGCAATTAAGTTTCAGCTTTATGTTAAATTAATTTAATTAAAGTGGCAGCTTGGTTGAACCTCTGGATGGAGGAAGGAGGCTTTTTTTTCTGGGAAGATGGGGAGAAGAGCAGACTGCAGATGAACTCACACTGGGCAGGACAGGGAGACTGGAGAGTTGCTGGCCTATGGTTTGCCTAAAAAGGCTGAGAAAAACTGTAAGGAGAGGAGAGAGGCAAGAGGATGAGCCAAGGAGAGAGCCAAGGAGATGTTTCTTTGGAACAGAAAGGGAAGAGCCGAGCTTGCAGTTACTCAGAAAATATCTGAGTTAACCACAACAAGCAGGGAAGTGAGAACACATCTGTGAGGACAGGCAGGCAAGGGGACAGCTCTGAGTAAATGCTCTTATTTCTACTTTATTGCCCTAGTCACACTGAGATTTCTTAATTTAAATAGTGTTCTAATTCAGATTCCACTAAAAGCTGGCTTTTAGTTTAAAAGCCTTTTAGTGTTTATTCTGGACGTGTCCACTCTTAAGATAGAGCATTTGCAACTATGTCTATGGGATCAAAAAAACCCACAATTATATTATTAGGGAAAAAAACAACAATTTTTTTTCTTGGCCTGAATTTAATCTCAGGGTAGGTCATAATATATTGTGACCTTGCCAGCCACAGAACTAAAGTTTCCTTCAGGTATTTCCATCTTTTGGGTATGACAATATAGTAAAACATCCAGTAAAAATGATTGGCTGAGGTAGCAGCTGTGTCTGCAGGTATTTTCCCATGCACAAGTACAAGCGAAGACATGAAGCAGCAGGAGTCTGAGCCTGCTTCTGCTTGTCTAAAAAGGTGGAAAGCAGAGGAAAACATCCTGCATGATGGACTTTGTTTGTGAGCCAATGTTTGGGACTTCCTAAAATATTTTTTTAAATATGTAGCACAAGTGATAAAACCCTGCATTTTCATTATTTTCTAAATTATATCTTTATTTAAGACTTTAATATCTTTAAATATTAGATTGTAGATTGTGATCATTAGCAAATGTACTAAAAATATATTTTGCTAACCCTGAATTTAATAATGCCTAGTTTTTAATGTGCTCCCACTCATTCATACTCTCAATAAAATTACTTTTCTCATGTCCTTATTGTTTCTTCCACTTTTAGCCTTTTTCTTCAATTTTCTACAGTGCTCTCAATGCTCTCACATGAGCACATTGACAAGGTTTAGCATTATGCCATGAGATGTGTGTTGGCAAACTGGATAGGTAACTATTGAGGCTCATGCTGCCATTTTGCCTTAAAGGGAACAGAGGCTTAAAAATTAAGTTTTCAGGTAATTCTTTAGTAAATATTTTTTCAAAAATGTTTTAGGGATATCACATTGTGGACATATCTTTCTCTCATCAAGATTGGTAAAATTTGATAGATCAGCTAAGGAAAAAATAAAAGAAAAAAAGGGAAGAATCATGATCTGACAAATGGAAGGGAAATAGTTGTACCAGCTTAGCGAATAGGGATAAAAAGAAGTTTAAAACTTACAGAATTTTTCTGTTCTGCTTTCAATTGTGACCTATGTCAGCAGACTTGTGTGTCCCAAACTGACATACCTTTTCTCATAAGGCATGACATCTGAATACACTAAGGGAAGGCTCAGCAGTTACTTCCAGAGAGCAGCCCTGTGCCAGAACTGTATATTGCTGAATGGCACAAGGGGAAATCTTGATGAACAAACATGCTTTTAGTGTAGCCAGATGACAGCATGCACTGTGGCTTCTTTCCTTCATCCCATCCTCCCTTTTCTCTTGCCCTCTCTCCCTTCCCTGAAAATTTGTTGTCAAAAATCTTGTAGTCAGGCTCACCCCAGAGGAAACTGAAAGGAAAACAATATCTATAAAACAATATCTATTTTCTTCTCTTGACTCTTACACAGTAAGAAACAATACCAGGACAAATTAATATATTATAAGTATTTACACCTCAGTCATGTTATTGTCATTAATGGGCTGCCTTCAACTTAAGTTTTAGCTTTTCAGGTAATCTCTCTCCACATCTATGATTGGTATTGCTCTATTTCCATTATTAACTAGACACATCCCTTGCTTATTTCAAATATGGCAGCAATGAGGAGTATTTGGGTCTATAGCCAGGTCTTTGCCCTCTTCCCCCCTCATGTCTCTAATGGACAATGTGGTTTGCCCCAAGAGAAGAACACCAGGTGGGTTTTGCAGGAGGAACTGTCTGGGTGCTTGCACGGTGAATGATCCCAGAGTGGGAAAGCTGCAGTGATTGAGGTTGGCTTTGGTGCACATCACCTGCAAGTGTATGAAATGGTGCTGGAGACTGGGCCAATGGGTCTCTTGAGGTCACAGGCATCTTCCAGGCAGATCCCTGTGGTGGCAGGGACTCACTTTGGAACAGGTGAGTAAAAACACTAAGATCCAGTTGAATGCAGAGATAAAATTCTAAAGAAACTACACAGGTGCTCTGGTGCCTTTTAGCTGTGCATGCTTCATGGCCAGAGACTGAACCCTGCCTGTTCCAGGGAAACCTGCTTACATCATAACCCTTTAGACTGGCTTGTGCTATATACTGCACTGGCAGTATTTAGAGACTGTATTAGCAACAAACCTAATCACAATCATCACATAATCAGGATCATACTTCTTGTGCCTGATTGAGAGTCTTTTCTCTATTACTCTGGCACAAGGTCTTAGAAATGTTTTAAAATCACTCAGTTCCATCAGTTTAGAAACACATCTACATATCACCAAAAGTGGGATTTCTCTGCTACTTCCTCATCCTTGCAGGTCCTTCTCCTGAGCTTAACTAAGCCAAATGAGTTCAGAAAACTCAGCTCTTTGCTCAGGCTGACCTCATGAAAAGTTAAATTAATTGACTTGAAGGAGAGTGAATAATTTCCATTTGAGAGTAAAAGCTATTTGAAATGGTTCAGAGAACAAATGTTGGCTCAGGTCTCAAGCATATACATCCCCCTGCCACCCACCTCCCCTGGCTTTTTAATAAACTCTAAAATCATTTGGCAGAATAGAAAGCCAAAAACTGAACTCTAATCTTAAATGCATTAAAATGGACAAATAAACAAGCAAACAAACAAATAAAATATAATTATTTGTTTTTCACCTGTTTATAATAAGTAAGATTTTTAAGTGGCAGTACTTAAGGTACCTTTTGGGATGCTGTACAGCAATTCTCAAAGTTTGATTTACATATACATATACTTGTAACACTTTATGGATATATAGATTTTCTGCTTTAAGCAGTTAGCTATGACAGGCTTCCATTATAAGGAATTCAATTAATCTTCTTTTTCTGAAATATCCAGGAGCAAAAGAAAGCCTTATAATCCTATTTTATGTTCCAAGATTACCTTGAAGGTCAACAGTTAGATAGGTATATAATCCCAAACATTGGAGCAGTTAGGATTTCTGAAGATGGAAGAGTAAAAGTGCAGTCCATCCATAAGAGTTTACAGATTATAATATTTTCTGAGCCTCTTAACTTGATTTCAATTGGAATTTCAACTAAAATATTTTCCTTAGTATTTTAAAGACAGAAGATAAACACCAAATTACTACTTTGTAGGGTATTTCCACAGATCTTAGGAAGAAAAAAAAGTGAGGAAGAAAGGCCAACTTACCAACCAGAAGCCAAAATAATGAGTTGTTCTAAATACACATGAAAAAGAACACCCATGTCACTGGTTTCACATAAAAAAACTTGGTTTGTATTACTTAAAAAAAAAAAAAAACAACAAAAAAACTCTCAAACAAACAAACAAAAAAGTATCATTCTGGAACTGAAGAACTCTAAATATCAAAATATTAAAACTGTGGCAAAACAAGATTATAACAAAGAATAAAACCATATCAGCTATGTTAAGGGTCACAAGAAAGACCCAATAATTTTATATATGTGAAATCCTTTCATAAAGATTATAGAAATGATTATTTGAACATCCAAAAATGGCAACTGCCTATCAAACACAGAACATATACTTGAAGAACTGGGCTATGTCACAAAATTCAAATCAGAGCCTGAAAAAGTCAAGATCAAGTGTTGTAGTTTGCACAGGTCAATAAATGTCAAACTTTGTGAAGGACTGTTTAGAAACAAATTCAAAAGTAAAAGGAAAAAGTAGATCCAGGGTATTATTAAAAACTCTTCAAGCCCAACACAAACCAATTGAAAAACCTTCTATTTCAAAGTATTTACTTTTGGTAAGACATGAGCAAAAAAGCTGCCTAATTTATAAAGTCAACATTGATGTGAGGCTGCCTGGCTTTTTCACTTTACATTTACAGATGGAGAGAAGAATATTTACATCAGCTGAAGAATTGGTTCTTTTATTGTTGACATGTTACTTAATACTACAGATTTATTTTAGTGTTTAAGAATGAATGGAAAAATAAAAAGCCTGTGGGGCCAACGTATTGGCAAGAGTGGAAACAGATTTGTTGCAGGCATACACATATTGTAGAACCTGTATGAACATCAGTGCAAACTGAAGGATCCTCTCAGTTTATAAACTGAGAACTGAGTATTGTTTTCTTATTTCAATTTTGCTAGTACCTCAAACTATCATTCTTTTCTTGATGGTTTAAGGGTTAACTTGAGAGCCACTCTTGGTGTTCATGCACTTGGCTGTTTTGTGAATAAACCTTTATGTGATTTTATTTATCTTTGAGGTTAATTATTTTTTCCTGAGCTTGTCCCTGAGCAGTTCCGTTCCAACTCTTATTTCCTCCTCAAGAAAGAGACTTTGAGAATTTACTTTCCATGAGGATTCAATAAAAGCAGCCTTCCTGTTGCTCTGGTCACCCACACAGCAAAAAGGAAGTTAAACTGTTTGCTGACATATCTCTTATGGTTTGGGTCTGAGCCTTTGCTCTTGAGCCTGCTGCCAAAGTCTGACTTGCACAGACAATACTTTGTGGGTGGTGACTTCACTGGGAATCCAGAGCCAAGAATTGGAGAAATGTCCTGTGTGCCATGTCTGTGGTGCTTGGGAACTCATTACTGGATCCACACTTTTAAAGTTACAGCAAATGTACTTATTTTGTGGCAACCATGCCGTGGAAGAAAGTAATTCTCTGGCCCCCAAACTCCAGCTTAGCTAATCATAAGGAAGGTCAGTAAATGCAGTGTTTTTCTCATGACATTTTATAAACACAGGGTTTCAAAGTGAATGTGGATGGAAAGGCAAATAATCCTTCCATCCCTTATGATCTGCATATAATTGTGGTTTGCCTGAACTGGCTGAAAGCTTAGTGTAATTATTTGGAAAGATTGGAACTGTTTAGAGGCCTATTCTATCTGAATCAATTCCTAACTTACCCTTGCTTTCTTTGGAAAATAGAGATGAATTTTGATACATTCCATTGATAACAGATATGTAAAGTCTCTCCTAGATCAAGATGTGGTATTTCTATTAATATCATTGATATTTTCCTGCAAGGAATTTAGTTCACAGTCATCTCTAAGGAAGCAGAAATTAACACACAAACCAGCATTTACATAAAAGATGTGAGTAGAAATTAAAGACAGAAAGATATTGATTGCTGTTTAGGATATCTGATTTATTCCTGCAGATAATATGGAACACTGAGCAAAAAAGTAAAAGCCTCATTGAAAGTTGAGCATTGATTCCAGGCAGAATAAATCATTCCAGTTTTGCTTTAGTACGTTACTTAAAATAATATTTACTGAATATTCTTAACTAGAATCTACTCACAAACTAGAGTACTTCACAAATAAAGTCCTGCAGAATATATTCATCAAACTATTATGTACATTTATCAATGCCTTATTCTGACAGTCTTCCAGGAGCTTCAGTAACATTAAAAAATAAATAACAAAAAAGTGTACTGATAATTAATTTGGTTTTCAATTTTTTTTATCTAAGTACACAAGAAAATCCAGGTGCTCTGCAAAGAACATATAATGCTTTCACAGTTACACAAGAGGATTTTTTTTCCCCAAAAACTGTTTGAGAATCAGAAATCTCTAAGAATGTAGAAACTTAACATCTGTTTAGGTACCTAAAATTTACTAGAGCAGTTCCTGTGTTTGTTATTTTATCTGAGTCTGATTTCATCAAGGCAAACAAAAATCCAAAGAGTCTCTCTCATTAAGAGCTTGAAACAAGCAAATTAAAAGTTCTGGGAGGAGAGCTAGCTCTATTACAAGCTTGTAACTGATGAAAGGGGTGAATTTTATTAATATTTAAATTATATTTCATCAAAAAGCCTCTTGAAAGTAGATGGGATATGGTTTTTAAAATTGCTTTTATTCTTTGGAAGACTTTGTGTTAGTGAAGCTGCACATCCTAAGCTCAGAAATCCTCAATTCCAGGCGTGCACAATTAATCTCAGGACTGCCAGGCTTCATAAATCTGTGTCTGAAATTGCTGCTTGAACTGCCCTAAAAATAACAACAGCAAAAAAATATTTCCATGTGGGTTCTTTCTTGCAGAAGAGTGAAATTGGTCATAAGGAATGCACACACTTGGCACTGCTCTGAATACTTAGCTTCAGTAATTTTTTAAACTCCTGAAAAAAAATGTGGTTTACAGTTTCTCCGTGCTTCCTGTTTCATTAATGCTGCATGTTTTGGTTTTGTGTGGCAATGTTTTGGAAGTGGGGGGGCTACAGGGGTGGCTGCTGTGAGAAGCTGCCAGAAGCTGCTCCTGTGTCCAGCTGGCTCAGCACAGACCTGCTGCTGGCCAAGGCTGAGCCCATCAGGGACTTTCTCAAAGTCAAGGTCTGTTCTGCCTGAGATGGTAACTGGTGAGTGATGCCTCCCTGTCCTCATCTCAACCCTTGAGCCTTTCATTGCATTTTCCCTCCCCTGTCCAGCACTGGTACCCAGCCAGGGTCCACTCACTACACTGCACCATGATATGAGCCACATGTAAGAGTCTTCTGGCACCTTTTGTATTTTGGCAACATTAGAAAGGAGACTGTTACGGCATATTGGATGGAAATAATTTGTATTGAGGTCTACAGTCAGAAGATGAAAATTTGTTTATCCATATTTTGAAAAATTACTCCATCTCCTCAGAACATCTCCCCTTCATCATGTAACACATACATGTCCTTGATGTGTTTGTGCACTTGTATGCAAAGAAACAGCCTGAGAATAAATACAAGTATTCTTCTTTTCTAAACATTCCAGAGGTTTTGGCTTGGTCAGATGGGATATTTTCTGTCAAAAATAATTATGTAGACACTCTTCTGACTAGGTAGCATTTTTCAGAATATTTTATAAAATTTCTGCTTTTCACCAGAAAACTTTAAAATGCTTTTATTCTAGTTTAAAAATTATTCCTTACCTTGACAATTTAAGCAAGAATAACACTGTGAGCAAGAATAACACTATAATAACACTAATGAAGACATTAAAGTGCTGGAGCAAGTCCAGAGAAGGGCAATGAAGCTGTTGAAAGATCTGCAGCAGGAGTGAGATGAGGAGACTGAGGGAGCTGGGTGTGTTCAGCCTGGAGAAAAGGAGGCCCAGGGGAGACCTCATCACTCTCTACCAATGCCTGAAAGGAGATTGTAGCCAGGTGAGGGCTGGGCTCTTCTCCCAAGTAAAAAGGGACAGGACAAGAGGAAACGGCCTCAGTTGCACCAGAGGAGGCTTAGAGTGGATATTAGGAAAACATTTTTCAAAAAGGTGAAAAGGGTGAAAGGCTGAAAGGGTGGTCAGGAATTGTAACAGGTTGACCAGGAAAGTGGGGAAGCCACTGTTTCTAGAAATGTTAAAAAAATCATGATGTGGCATTTATGGTCATGCAGAAACACTGCATTGATGGTGGGACTCAGTGACCTTGGAGGTCTTTTCCAGGCTTAACCTTTCCATGACTCTGTGATTCTACTCTCATTTTCACTAATATGTCCCTGAGAAGGAAAGATGAAAGGAGAAAAAGTGATCAATGTTCTAACTAAACTTTGATTCCATCATGTAATATTTAGCAGCATCTAAATAAATTAGAATTTATAGAACCAGGGCAAAATCTGCCTGTCTTTTTAAAAATATCCTTAATATAATCTAAATTGAATGCAAATTGTTCTTTTCCCAGTTCCAAGAAAAAAGAAAAAGGTGTAAATGAATGAGTTTAGCCCATGATATTAACTAAAGTTTTGGTTGGGTTGGGAGGGTTTGTTTGTTTCATCGTGTTTTTATTTGTTTGTTTTCTTTATTTTTCCAAAGGACCTTGTGAACTATAAAGTACTTTCTTAAGCCAGCCTAAAAAAGAGAAAGCTGAATTTTGATTAATGTTGCAGCACATGTGTACTTCTGAAATATCAACATAGCTTTGAATCTTGCAGTCTAGCCTGCCTTAACAAGTTCACTGCTGTGCATTTTTTGTGACTACTTGTACATTCTTTATAGATGTAAGAACATATATTCAGATAAAAATAATCTTGAACATTTACCAAATCATTTGTTCCATCTTTTGCATGCCAATATCAGCTGTGAGGACTACTGGAACAAAGTAAGTAATTATAAAACAAGGGTAGAGGCTGAAGAAGAAAGTTGTAAAAACTGCTCAAATGTCAAGGGCAAGATTTTTGTCCTATGCTTTAATTCTCTGGATTTATGAGGAAATCATATGCCTAATTCCTTCCTGTGCTCAGCCCTTGTTTCATGAATATTTGGAATGAAGTTCTTTTGGAAGAGAAAACTACTTTCTGTTCAGTTAGTAGGAACAGTTTTGTCTGGTTGTACTCTGCATTTTGGCAAGAGTGCAGACCTGTGGGAACACAATCTATTGCTATTCTTCTGCACTGGGTAGGGGCAGGTTATACTCTCTGTTCAAGCAACCAGTATTGAAACATATTCAAATTATACTTGCTAAATAAGAAATTGTAGATGGAGTTGGAATAAATTATGAAGTCTAGGAAAGCATTTAACATTTCATGAAATAAGGAAGAGTGAGCAGAGACAAAAAAAAATCCTCTCTGCAGCTGCTTTTGAAGACTATTGGCCTAAAAACTTTGTAGTTATCCAAGCAAGGAGGATCAATGCTGCATTAACTGAGATGCATTTGGGCAAAAAATTATTGAGATGTGATGGGTAAGAGTGCATCTTAAAAGGAAAAATCAGGAAAGCATGTGCAAGGTATAAATGCAACTTGTAGCATTAGAAGTTCAGAGTGTAGAAATGCAGAGTAGTTCAGGGTGATTAAAGAAAAGGGTTTCTGGAAGACTTTTTCACAAGACTGAAATTCAAATGACGTTGACCTTCTTGTAGATACAAGACTGCCCAGAGAATGCTGATTAGTGTTTCACCATCTTTTTCAAATCCATAATGGTTCTTTCATATAAAACATTTAACAGAGAGAAATAAAATACTATAAAGTCCATTGTTGTGGTCCTGTTCTGACACTTACTAAAATCTTTGGCCTTACTCTCTGATATATTTGTATGAAAATATAAATAATATATAGTTTTTAAAAGTTACAAAATATTAATTTTATAAGATACCAATTTCTATACTATATTTAAATGCAAAATTCTGCTGTATGGTTCTGTCTTGAATTGAGGTGTGCATAGTTCTGTGGCAGTATGATTTGTGTAGATCAGAACAAAGTAATCAGTATATCATCAGCTCCTGAGGTTACAGAAAATTGTGTCCTGCTGCCTGTAGTAACAGCATACTGAAAAGAATTTAAAGGATAGAAAGTTTTAGAAAGGTAGCTGTAGAAGCATTAGATATATATTCAAAACAAAAAAAGCTAATGGTATTGGCTACACAGTTCAGTTTTAGCTTTTCCCTACGATTTTTGATCTGTAAGAAAAAAAGTTCTCAGCTACATCCATTAAGTCCAACACTCTCAGTGTGGAGGGGTTTTGTGGTGATCTTATTAGCAACAAAGAAAGTGACTTTACTGATATGATGTGGGAAGTTTAAAATGAAGAAAAGATTAAAAGACTTATTAAAAGACACGTATTAAAAGACTAGAACTATAATAACAAGGAGCTGCTGTGTAGCCTCTGAAATTGTATTCTGCCAAATCATCTCACCTTAAACTCTAAAAGCCAGAGTGGCAGGAAGATAATATTTGTGAATTTCTATGACTATGTAAACATATTATATTTTCCACACACTAAAATATTAACAAGTTTTAGGAGATGTTTCTTCCATTTTCCTAAATCCCTAAAAAGTTTGCATTAATAAAATATTGATTGGCAAAAGATAAAGAATAAAAGAAAAGCAAGGCAAATTAAAGCTTTTTTTTCCCATCTGTTGAAGTCTGTTAATAACTCCTGACTGTTAAATTTAAAAAAAAATTGTATATAAATCTACCATATTTTTAAAATATAAAAGTTGATTGCAAAATAGTACCTAAAAATCTGAAAATGAAGCCACCAGTGGAGAAATAACTATTTTTAACTGGAATTTTGCTCTGTGAAAAAACAAGCATTGGGATATTTGGCTCTACACGTAACACTGCTTAAAAATGTTTTCCTCAGCTTCTAGTCATGCAAAGCTGCATTATTCAGTTGCTTGCATACGAAACTCAAGCATGCAAGGAACTGTGTATCACAGGCTCCATTTTGTAGGTAGTCAACTTGTTAGCTCCATTTTACAACCCTAAGAAATTTTCTTTTATTTGCACAACTTTTGCCACCAAAAGTGAGCAGGCATTTCAGCAGTGGAAAATGCAAATAGTTAATAAGGATGAATAACAAAAAGATTAAAGTAAGAAATTGGAAAGTTCTAAGTGGAAACAAGAAACTCATGAAGCAATAAAAATAATTTTCTAATATAGTGAGTTAATGACCCACAGCTCAAACACATTTAATGTTAGAATTTAGGCAATTCTTACTGTATAATCTCACCTAGCACTTATATTAAAGAAGCCATTGTCACATATTGCTGGCTCCAATATTGTTTTCTTTTCCAACAAAGGCACTTGTTGAGGTTAGCCTGGGTGCAATGCATGTGTTTATACACAACTGATATATTCCTCTATCCAAGGAATTTATGCAGCTGCCAAGGTACCCTAAATATGCACAGAACTAGAGTTAAAAATGGAGAAGACACTTTGGGGTTGATGACAATTCCTTCTTTCTGACCTCAGACAGGATGATCATGGTTTTGGCTTTCATGTGGCTGCCCAGAGGGTGAGATAAGGCACAGTTTAGTTCAGCACAGTTGGGAAGCCATTATGATAATTTGTTATTCATGTCTGCTAAAGCAAAAACACACCTACCACAAATAAAATATCAAGCATCCTGGTCAGTTAGTTTTCTCATCCTCAGGGAAACAATCTGTGGTGGGTTGACTCTGGCTGGATTCCAGGTGCACACCAAAGCCACTCTATCACTCCCCTCCACAACTGGGCAGGGGAGAGAAAATATAACAAAAAGGTTCACAAGTTGAGACAAAGGCAGGGAGAGATTACTCACCAGTTGCTTTCAAGGGCAAAACAGATTGGGGAAATTAGTTTAATTTATTATCAATCAAAATTTGAGCATGATAATGGTGTATGAAACAAATCTTAAAAACACCTTTTCCAAACTCCACCCTCCTTGCTGGACTCTTCCTCCTCCTGTTCCAGTGGTGCAGGGAGATGGGGAATTACCACTTTATTAGTTCATCACAGCATGTTTCTGACATTGCTCAGGGAGAGAAGCCCTTCCTCTGCTCCACTAAGGGGTCCCTCCCGTAGGAGACAACTCTCCACAGCCTTCTCCAGCCTGGGTTCCCATGTGCTACAGTTCTTCAGGAACTGCTCCAACAAGTCTCTTTCTACAGGATGCAGTCCTTCCAGAACAGGCTGCTCCAGAGTGGACTCCCCATGAGATCAAAGTCCTGCCTGAAAAGCTGCTCCAGCATGGGCTCCTCTTTCCGTGGGTCAACAGGTCCTGCCAGGAGCCTGCTCCAGTGTAGACTTCTCCTGGGGTCACAACCTTTATTCAGGGTTCCATCTGCCCTGGTGTGGGTTTCCTGCATGGACTGCAGGTGGATCTCTGCATGCCCATGGATCTCCATGGTCTGCAGGGGCACAGCTGCCTCACCCCATGAACTGCAGGGGAATCTCAGCTCTGGTGTGTGGAGCACCTCCTGCCCTTCCTTCTCCACTGACCTGGGTGTATGTAGAATTGTTGCTCTCACATATTCTCACTCCTCTCTTCTCTTTGTGCAACTACATCTGTGCAATAACTTTTTTATTCCCCTTAAATATGTTATCACAGAGGTGCTGCCTCCTTCTCTGGTTGGCTCAGCCTTGGCCAGTGGTGGGTCTGTCTTGGAGCTGCCTGGCATTGGCTCTGGCATTGGCTATGTCATTCCCCCATGTCTGGCTCTGTTAGACATGGGGGAATCAGCTTTTCACAAAAGCCTCGACTGTAACCCCCCTCCCAGCTACCAAAACCTGGGCACACAAACTCAATACACAGTCCATTTAAATCCAAACCTTTGTCACCTCCATCATAAAATCAAACAAACAAATCGCAGCCTCCTGCAGTTTACTGAATTGTGAAGCCTAGATTGATGGTTGATGTTTCACTGGGTTTGCACAGCAAGGTTTTGGTATCTGCTGAATGGGGCTACAGGGGTGCCAGAAGCTTCCCCCATGTTCAGTGGGGCCAATGCCAGCTGGCTGCAAATGGACCTGGCACTGGCCAGGGCTGAGCACATAAGGGATGGAGGCTGCCCCTGTGATGAACTTACTGCAACCCTCACTCCTCATCCCCCTCCTCTGCCAGAGGGGAGGAGGCAGAGAAAATGAGGAATCACAAAATCAATCAGGTTGGAAAGGACCTCTGAGATCATCCAGTTCGACCTCTAACCCAACACCATCATTTCAACTAGACCATGGCACTAAGTGCCACATCCAGTCTTTCCTTAAACCTCTGGAGGGGCACTGACTCCACCAACTCCCTGGGCAAGCCATCCCAATATCTAATCATCCCTTCTGTGAAGAATTCCATCCTAATGTCCAGCTAAAACTCCCCTAGAACAGCATAAGACTATGTGCTCTTGTCCTATTGCAGAATTAACCTAGTTATCATAGAGTCAAGTTGAGTCTGGGAATAATGGAGGGGTGGTGGTAGGCCTTCTAAAATCTAGTTTTAATTTCTCATTGCCCCACTCAGATTTGATTGGTAATAAATTAAAATAATTTCTCTTAGGTCTGGTTTGCCTGGGATGGTAATTGCTCAGTGACCTCTCCCAGTCCTTATCTCAATGCAAAAACTTCTCATTATATTTCCCCCCCACTGTCCAGCTGAAGAAGAGAGTGATAGAGTGGCTCTGGTGTGCACCTGGCACCCAGCCAGGATCAACCCACCACAGACACTTATTCCTGCAGGAACTGTGGTGTTGAGATCCATAGTGCAATTCTTGCATGAGCCACATCACCTTGATATACTCCAGAGGACATTTCAAAGTTCGTTTGTGTCTTCCAATCCAGTACATTTTTTTAATGAAAAATATTTCTGTGCCTAATATGACTTTCACACCAGGTGCAGACAAAATTATTTTAGCTTAAAGATATGTGTACTTTTTCTCCAAAGGACATACAAGTCTGTGTGGGAACAGCACATAGTTACTGCTTCCCACTCAGAGATGTAGCCTAGTAGCTGATTAGAGCAATAGCAAACATGAAAAGCTCCTTCCAAGCATTGAGAAAAATCCTCAATGTTTATATGTGTTTAAAATTAAAGTGCATAGAGCTTTCCAGATCAGTCAACACTGCAAAAGCTGGCAAGAAAAGTTCAAAAGTTCTTAATTTAGTAGAATTTGCTGCTTTTAGGAAATCCCTTAGCCACCTAGCAACCACACAAAAGGTGTAATTCTCAGAGACTTAAAATTCTCACTGGCTGAACAAGAGGGAAAATTGCAAACGTGCAAGAAGCTTGATGACATTGTGACACCAGTGTCTAGTGGGTCAGACTGAGTAGGATGTCAGGATGTGGTGGGCACAGAATACAAGATGTATATCTCTAATACATGATTTACACCATAGCACAGATCCTCAAATACAGACCTCCACCATTCCCATCCTTCCTGACATCCTCAGCCCAGACCTTCTGTATCAGAGCACTCATTTTAGTCACACTTCAAAATTCTTGCCAAAGTGTTTCATGATATAGGTGTTTTCCAAAGGTCTCCCTTGCAGCTTTCTGGCACATTCTGTATTGTATTAGGTGTACCCAACCAGCAGCCTCCAGGTGCCTCCTGCAGAGAGGACTCTAACACTGAGCTGATTGTCATTCTAGACAGCAAAGTCTGATATGCAGACATGCAGGTGTGATTTTGGGGAGTGAAAGTACTGGTTTTCATTCCAAGTGCTGCTTCTTGCTTTCACTTCAGTCCAGGAAGACTGAATCTGACAAAAGATTGTTACAGAACCCAGACTTCTAAATTATTGTTTGACTTAATATAATCCAAAAATTTAGAACTATTTATGTGCCTATGAATAGATATACCCAGATGTTTTTAAATTTCTGTGGACAAAAGACAGCCACATGAATGTGAAGGAGGAGTGGCTGTAGCACAAGAATCTTTGCAATCCTTGTTTATACTTCCTCAATTGTTCCCTTTTTTTCTCTCTTTTGAAAAGTATTTATTATTTTACTGCTATTCTGTCCAGTTTTGAAAAAAATAGAGCAAAAATGTTTTGATTTAAAGCTTTCTATCCATGTTTCCTACTCTTGAGCATCTGGTATTAGTAGGAGTAACTCTTCAGGGGACCCTCCATACCTTGGCAAACATCCAATATCCAACATTAATTAGCATTCTTCTGTATAAAAATCTCTCATTACTCAAAGTGCATCCTCTCCTACACATGCACTTCCCACATCCTAAGCTTTTCCTTACTGAAGACAAACCTATCTCCTGAATTTTAGATGTAGTAAAGTCTAGAGTTTTGTGTATGAGTCTTCTGAGGTAAAGGTTCATTGCACTTAGTCATAATAAAAATCCAGCTGGGGTTTCCTGCACCTTATAGTTTCCTCATTTTGCTTTGAATCTCTTAAAAGAATGAATTGAAAATTAAAAGAGAAATATAGGATATCTGTCAGAGAGTTTGAATGCTTTCAGCATTTAAGCATTGCTGATCCAGCTAAGGAGAAATTTTTTTGCTTAATCATTATTATATGTCCAAGTAATTTTCACTGTAGCCACTAAATTATACCCTTCCCAATAAGATTATAGTATCTTCAAATTAAAGCATCAATTATTCTGTTCAGACACTAAATATAATTCTCTCTCTGATCTTGAGAGTTGCAATGACATTGATAATGTAGGAAAATCACCTTTTATAATAAAACATGCAGTTACTTTTATTCCCAAAGCTGTGTTAGCACCTTTCAGCTCCAAAATTCTTCAAGAAAAGGTTGTACAAAGTGTTCAAGTCCTTCAACTTAAAATTGTCCCAGAAATTCCTTGCTGATTTTCTTTACAGGTAGAAATCTCCCCACTTAGCACCCATATCATGGAGAGGCAATTTGAAAATATGTAGTTCACAGTTTGTTTTCCAGAACAACCATTGGGCTATATTTAAAATAAACACTTCCACTGTGAGTGCTCTTCTGACTCTATCAATGGGTCATTCAAGCAAAACTTTTTCCATTTGTCGCCATAATATTTCATCTCAGGAAAAACAGAGAAAGACTATAAGCTACTTAGTTTGTTTCCAGCTTTAAAGATAGCTTGAAATTCGTTTTTCTGTTAAGAAAAGACCAAAACCTAAGAGTTAAATGAGAAAGTCCAATTTACATTTGAATCAAGTGCTAGAGATTTCTAAAAAACATGATCAGAAATGTGTTGTGAGACCATGCTTTGTGTCTATTCAGTTATTTGACTCTAACATATGCCTTTCAACTATGTGCAGTCAAACTTTAGCAGTTACATAGACAATGTCGCTTTAGTTCTATAATAAAAAAAGACAGAAAAAGACTGATTCCTTGTGAGATCATTGGATTCAGCAATCAGCTGATTCAGACCACTCACAAGAGAACTTCACAGAGTATCCCTGCCTCACTGCAGAAGGTGGCAAACTGCCCTATGTATTCAATTAGGTCTGACTAAGATAAATGTCAGGGGTTTTTTTTCCTCATTTCTAGGAGTTACAAATGCATGAGGCAGGCTGGCTTCAGTGTGATAAAGAGCTGACCTCAGGATCATATTATTATCTGCTGAGGAAGAAGAAGAGCAAAGCTTGAAGTAAACTGCTTCTAAATACAAAAGATAGCCAGTGTATAACCATGATAATTGCTCAATGGCAAGTTTCTCACTCAGTAAAACTGATTTAGCCAAATGTCTTTACTTTGAACTTACTTGGTACAAGTGGGGAAAATCTAAATGAAGAAGGTCCCAATTTATTTAAAAAAATTACACATATATTTTTCTAAATGGAGGAACATTATTTCCTGAATTCTGATATATGAAGGAGTCAAAAGATTTTACTTTTTTTGTGCTGTGAAATGGCCACTGAACATCCTCTGAGCAGGCAATGAGCATGAGATGCAAAAGCTGTTTCATCCCAACTATTGCAAAAGAGACCAAATGCTAAGATTTTTGAATGTAAGTTTCTGTTGCATTACACCATAATCCCTACAGGATTTTGCTTTGGAAAAGACTATGAAGTCAGAAACATGAAAAACTAAAAGGCAAGAGTATTGTTGCATAATCAAACATCTTGATTTCACAAGATGCTTCCAAATAAGAAAGAATCATGACTGAACCAAAAATAATATAATAAATAGAAACTTTAAGAAAGAGTTTTCTGTAAGCAAATATTTAAAATGCATTTCCATCAATATATTTCATATTTCCTTTGAAATGACAAATTGTGTCTAATTTGTTCTGGAGAATAGATGCATTAAATTGTCTTTCTATTTTTAATTTTACCCAATTCAGGTAACCTGCATTTGCTATTTAATTTGCACCAGCATCACTTTTCAAATGAGACTTGGATAAAGGAAAACTATGAAAAAAACCCTTCTCTATACTAGCTATATGTTTGTAGATACACCTTAGCTTCCCAAAATCCAAATCTTAGCATGACATTTGTTTTCAATGTTTTGACTCCTCATCACGGCTTTTGCTTTTATTTATGGCTACATCCTTATTTCATTGCTTCTCTATGTACAATTGATTTTCATGACTACATCTTTCCTGATAAGGTGTATATGTTCAGTATAGCATTGTCAATTTACCCATGTCCTACTTGTTCAGTAAATCTAAGAGAAAATTCTTAGGGAAGAAGTGAAATCTGTACCAATTTGCTTTGTTTGAACTGTTAATAATCTGCAGTGAATCAGCAGCTGCTATGTCAGCAATCCTCCCTCTGAGGTGGGGATTTCTGACAGGAGCAGGAGAAAACATAGCTGAAATGGAAACTGCTTTCTTCTCTTTTAATAAACTCTCTATACTTATGAGTTGGTGTTTCCATATTGTCAGTGTTTAGATTTTGTATTTCCATCAAATCACATTCCAGATGCTTCCAAGCTTAGGCTGAAACACTATTATCACTCCATTTTCATGATAACCTGTGTGATACTAAAACAATTCTCCCACTTTTAGTTTCTAAAGATAACTACCACCATCAGTCTTCAAAAATCCAGTAACACACAACATGTAAGAGTAGATCCAAGGTCAAACATGTTTAGGAAAGAAACCAAGAAGAACCCTGTGTTCCTCACTGAAAGATATTGTCCAGTGAGGATGTAGGATTTTCCTCCTTTGCCATACATGATACTTGCCTAGAAAAGGCATCAAACAGTCTAACAAGATATTATGTGATTCTGCATGCACTTGCAGGGCTCCTCAAAAAACTATCATGTTTACTAGAAGCTAGCATTTTGAAAACAAAACCAGATTCTGAAAAAAGGTCTCAACTATGATAAAGCCCCCTTTTCTTTAAATTTTGTGAAATATTGTTTGCTGTTGTACTACTCATGATAAAATACTTTGTTTGCAATTTAAAACAGATCATTTGTATTACAATAACAAGCTCACTGTAAAAATGAGAAGGAAAGAAGTAAAATATAGAGGACAAATTAACCTGCAGATTTTCTAAAAAGAATAGGCAAGAATTCCACTTCTCTAAATGAATGATTACCCTGTAAAACCAATTCTTTTTCTAAAAAAAAAATGAAAGAGAAAGTAATCTTCTTTACTTTTATCACAAAAAAGAAACAAAATAATACAGTTTCTATATTTTGGGCCAAATCAGCATTTAGATAAACAACTACAAAGACAATATTTAACTATCTATTTATAATGACTCCTTGCAATTTCAATCCCCATAGCTAAGTTAGCTAGATGTTACATATTCCATAAATTTAAAAACTGAATGAAGATTTATTTCTAATCTGTAATATGATTGTTTAATTAAGTGAATGCAATTACCTTTTCGTTTTTTGCAAAAAAAAAGGATAGAACCTTCTTACAGTTAAGACAATAATAAAAGTGCTCTCATTATGCTCTTTAGTACTAGTCAGTGGAACTACTATGAAATTTGGTATATTATGTTTAAAATATTTGTGTAGAATAAAGGGAAAGCCAAGCATTGTATTATGTCCTTTCCAACCTAAACAATTCTATTTTTAGTAGGGCCTGCAGAAAAAGGGCCAAGAATACTGGCTTTAAAGTGAAGAAATTAAGATTCAAACTAGATATAAGAAAGAAATTTTTTACCACCAATTTGTGAAATACTGAAATATGTTTCCCAGAGATGTGGTAGATTCACTATCAGGTTGGATGGGATTCTGAGCATCTGATTTAATTGAAGATTAAACTACTCATTGCAGAGGGGTTGGACTAGATGAACTTCAGAGGTTCCTTCCAACCCAAACCATCTGGTGATTTGATGATCATTTAATATTTATTTTATGTAAAGTTTAGTATATTTTGAATGTGCCTGTTTAGTATTACACTTGTCCAGGTGGATGAGAATGAAAAGTATGTATGAAGAGTCTGGTTTGGTGTTTTAGGGGCTTTTTGCTGCTCTCAGTGTTTCTTTTTCTTTCAACAATAATATAGTCTTTGAAGCCTCATCCTTCCACTTTAATGTGTTAGAAACACACTTTTCCCAGCTTGCTTGTTCTTCTCTATATTCCTCTCCTATGTTTCCAAGAGTCTGTGGTCTCCCTTTAAAGCAAAAATTAAACAAACACAAAGAAACACTAGACAAACAGCTGGGGAAAGCATACATATAATCAAAGAAATTATTTTGAAATCGAAGGATTGAAATCGCACAAATTCTAGTTATTATAGCTCAAATTATCATGATTTTCTGGTACAACCACAGCAGCTGATTGCCAGGACCAGCCACTTGTCTGCACATTGACTACAGAAGAGATCTCAATCAGGATAAATAGGAGTCACATTTTGTCAAATGACAGTGGCCATAGAATTTCAGATTAAAGCTCCATCTAGTTTGGCAGACAAAGAAAATACCCAGGTAATAGAAAGTACAAGATACATGTATTTGATATGCACCCTAATTACTCTCCTGACCAAACAGCAGAAGTAAATCCAAGTGACTTTCAAAGCTACCTCAAAAGTTCCAACACCAAGCAGGACCAGGACAGCCATCAAGCTGTTTTGTTCAACCATCACCCACCAAGCACCACTGCCCTGCATTTTCTCTCACAGAGAACATCCACCAGAACTCCAAGCAGCAGTCTCATTCTCAAATACTGGGCATCTCACTGATGCTATTGCAGTCATTATGCACCAGCCCAGCTGGTACATCAACTTTCTTACCCACTCCAATATATACTGAAATTTTATCTAGACTTGCATCCACTGCTTTCATCTCCACCAGGTCTACAGATATCTCTCCACAGAGGGATCTCAGAGCTCACCTTCCATTGCTACTGATCCCTCTTAGTTACATACTGTTGAAAGACAGGGAGATGCCCTAAGTATTAACTTTATATATATCTAAGCTACTCTACTTCACACATGTAAAAACATACAGCATCAAAGGAACTTGAGAAGTACTGAATGAATAAAATCTACTTTCCACTTTCAGTCTCTTCAAATAGTTCAAATGCTAGTGCTTTCTTGCTAGTGCTGCCTAAGCAGCTACTGCAAATTCACTGTTCCCATGCTTGCATGTTAAACTGCTGGAAGAAGCCTATACAGTCAACTACTTAACCCCACATTAAAACCACAGAAAAACTCAGCTGTTCTCACCAGCAGAAATGTTTTCTGGAAACTCTACTCTTTTCTATCAGTGTGCCTCAAGCCAACCTAAATGAGCAGCAATTTCAGTTCTTATAAAGAACATGATGGAGAAAATGAAGCTTTGAGACCTGTCCAGTCTATTTTTTGTTAAACCAACATTCTCAGGGAGGCCAAAATGACTTTTAAGCTCCAGACTCAGGTTTTGTTTTATAGAACCTAGAGCACAGTCATCTCACTGGGGGTAAGATCAGAATCCATTTTGCCAGATAAAACAGTAAGAAAAGGATATGTTAACAAATGTTCTTTTTTGCTGTGTCACTGAATAGCATGAGTCAAACCCAGTAACTTTTGAGAGCACTTTGATCCCCACACAATTACCTCTGGGTATCTAGGAAGAATGAAACTTCTGTGGCAGGGCAGTATCTGTACTCTGCTCTTTTCAGGAGTCTCCTTGCTGTGCAACAGGCTTCCTGCACTCTTACACACTGCTTTTTCTCCTGACCTGTCCTGCAGTCTTGAAGAACAGTTGCTCTCAAGGGAGAAAAATATTTCTAGCTAAATTTATCACTTATTTCTCAGAAAATTTAGAGTAAGAACTGAGAACTAAAAGGTAAAAAAGTAGCATGTTTTTCATGATAATTTATCTTTTTGTTCTGTTGTTTTGGGATTTTTTGAGGTTGCTTTTTTTTTGTTTGTTTTTTTGCTATTGTTTGGTGATTGGTTTTTTTTTTTGTTCAATTTTTTTCTCCCCTGGATATTGAAAACTGATCTGTTTCTACATTTTAAATCATTTTAGGTATATTTTGGGGTGTTTTTTGACTCGTTATGGTCTTGACATGTAATTGCAAAAAGTAATGCAGAAGTTTATCTTAGTAATGGTTAACTCTCCTGTTATTATATGTATAAGTAATTCCTTAAAAATGTTGTAAAGCCTTGAATGGTATTGATATCAGACTGTTGGTCTGGCTATCTCCTTTCTTCTCTCTTTGCTGTTCTCCAGGCACTTCCCCTACAGGCAGTTTTCAGAAAGCCCATTGCAACATGCTCTGTTGTTATGGCATTCTTGGGTAGACATGACCAATGTCCCCTGGACGAGCATGTACAGCTCTTGAAGTTATGTTAACACCCCAGTTAAGGAATTTTTGTTTCTCCATCTTTGCTCTGATTGCCTTTGCATGACATCAGAATTAAATATGTTTCTGACTGAATGCTGAAGGAAAGTACCCTATTTACTAGTTTAATTTACTATTTTTTTCCAACTGTCTTTTATTTCTGTGGATAAAAAAGATTTGCTAGTTTGGGTTACTTTCTCTTGCAAGTCTGAACAGAAGTTCAATTCTCATAATTCTCTTGTATACTTAAAATCTGAATTGCTCCTCTAGAGCTTTGTGCCTACAAGTCCCTACAAGCACTTTTATTTTTGATCAATAATTTAATCTACAAATTACTAACCTACTATTGCAAATCCCTTTACTTTCTGCTGACTTTTCATTCTGCTATATTTCCCTATGGTTTTTTTCCCCTTTCTCACTTTATGTGCTCAAAGAAATTTTGAAGCAGCCACCTTGATGAAATTCCAAGATTCTTGCCATTCTCTGGCAAGAGACTATTCACTGTTCTATTACAGTGGACATTTTTGGGGAAATCTGCAGGTAACTAACAGTGTTCTCAGAGACCCAAATTGAAATATCCTATATTATTGTCCCTATATTTTATATATTACATTTTCTCAGCCAATAAAGGATAAACCTGTCTTGAAAGACAAAGCAGGTTTCCTAATGTGCATTTCCTAGCAACTAGGAGACAAACCTTCGCATCTAATCCTGACTAAAATAGCTACTCTGATAAAGTAGTTACTTCTTTAGTAATTTGGCAAACTCTGGCAGGCTCCACTGAAGCATGTGAAGGACAAAAGCATAACACATACCATCACTTTCTTTGCACTTAGAAAGTCTCCTTTAATTTCCCAATGGGAAACAGAGTGATATCTTGTGTAAATGAGTTGCTTCAGATAGCCTGAGACTTTCTAATGGCTCATACATTCTACATCAGAATTGCATACATTATTTTTTTCAACAGAGGGTATTTCCAGAAAAAAAATGCAAGCCTATTTTAACCCCTTTTTGGGGGGAGAATAAATAGAAAAAAACTCTTTCTTTTTCCAAATACCTAAGAGGCAGATAAAGATGAGCATGTGGCCTGCTGTAAAATCTCATCTGAGCAACACCCTGCTGCAAATAAGGCACAGAAACATGTGTTTTTAAATGTTGATGTGAAAAAAGAGACAGAAAACTCATGATGTCAGGCCAACAGATTGTCTCATGTAATGACACATGAAAGTTACACAAAATTCTATTGCACAAATAACATTCTTCTCAAAATGTGGTTTAACTCACTAAGTGTCAATAAAAATAGTGTACACATACAGAGACTTTTCAAAATACACTTCTACTGAATATAATTTCAATCCTTGGGGAGCAAACCACCTGTTTCAACAGCAGCTTTTTCCAACCTCAAGAACAAGTCAATTGCCAATGACACTTACTGGCATAATGGATGTCATCTTTGATGATGCATTTTCCTCCATTTTTGCAGTATTCTTCAGGACAAACTGCAAACATAAAAGTAAAAATTGTGATTTCCCCCTCTTTTTTATTACATTTCTCATTTTCAAAATGGCAAAATATTCACACCTGTCCTTTTGAGTGCCTAGCACTTCCAAAACTTCTTTTATTTTTAGACCTGGACTTGGTGACACAAGTGTGAAGTCATAAGAATATTACAAGCAATGGAGTACTCTTATGAAATCCTGATGCTCCACTTGAATAGGCTTCAAATTTTTCTCAAATGAGATTTTCATCTGACTCCAGAAACTGATTTTTTTGCCACTTACTTGATTTTCAAACAACAGGAATATATAAAATTAGAATTCAAAAGAATTGAAATAATATTTAAATAGTACCTAACTCCACATTATTATTAATAGCTCTTATATAGAGCTGGTGAACAGACTCTCCTTTGTGATCAATCCTTTTATTAAATATATTAAGAATTTTAACACTTAGAACCATATTCTCATAAGCACGAGAGAATTCAGGCATTAAAAGACAAAAGATGTTTAAGTACTTAGTGATATTCTCTTAAAAACTCCTGAGGTCCCTTAACTTGAATTTCCACATCATTGCATTTAGTTTTAACTGAAGAATAGTTTTACATTGCTTTAGCAAGAAAAAACTCAAAATCAAAAGAGAATCCCCTCAATCTTCTTTAGTATAGTAATATACAATGAAGATCTAAAGAGTTTTGGATATACACAAAATGAAATTGTTAATGGCAAGTGGAAAATTTTGATATATGAGTGCTACTCAGTGTGGACACCTCCAGTTTCAGGATTAAGTTTTAAAAAGTGAATTACTTACTTATAAGATTTGCTTTATGAAAAAAAAGTGGAAGATTTGTAGATTACTGTTATGCATATCTATTAGTTTATGTTCTATATTTTTCTATATTGAACTAATTTCTGAATAAATTCCTTTAATTTAACAAGTCAGGGGCATCATAACTTTGTTATCTTTAAGGTCCCTTCCAACCCAAACCATTTTATCATGGTATGAGAGATACTGAACGCATTACCTGTGCTCAAGTTTCACTCCCAAAGAAACTTGTGGATGCCTCCTACCAATAAGTGTTTGTAAAACTTTTAGGTTTTGAATAGAAATTTAATATATTGTAATGAATTATATATCAATGCATATATGTTGTGAATTTTACCACATAATCCATAAAAAATATAGAAAGTTAGAGTTAAATTCTCAGCTAATGCAACTTCAGCAAAGCTGGCAGAATACTGTCAAGAGTTGATACCTGTCTTGGGGAAGAGCTGTAGTACCATTCTGTCATTGAATAGGACATTTTGAATATAGATTTAATTGTTTACATCACCATCATCTATGTATTTGTTATATTTTTAAAAATAAAAATATAATTCACATTGAATGTGTATTATTGTCCTGCATTTACCTTTCTCTACCATTTAACTACTGAAAATCAAACCTGAATATTGTGTCAAATGCACTGTGCTAGAAAAAAATGCTATTTAGTTTATTTTCCAATCTGGATTTGTAATACACCTGGGGGAAAAAATCCACCATGAATGGTCAAGCCTTTTACTCAACAATATGGGTTAACTCAACTGGCAAAAATCAAAGGAAGTCCTAAAAGTATGCTACAAAGGGTTGGGGTTTTTTTGAACAATGCATTAATACAGTAAGAAACACCCCTTATGAAGATGCTCAGATGTTAAGCATATGATTCTTCTTAATCTTTTTCTCAGTTTCATCTGTGCCACACTTTCATCAGGAAAATCCACGCCTAAAATAATTGACAAAATTTTAGCAGAGGAATGTCAGTCAAGTTTGAGGACTGCCAAAATATTCAGTAGGAAATAACTATACTTTCTTTGTTTCAAATGGTATTTTAATGCAAAACTAAGTACCTGAACAGCCGGACTCATCAAGGCTGGAATCAATGCAGTCTGCAATTCCATCACAACGCTGGGAGAGTGGTATGCATTGATTAGTTGAAGCACATAACAAAGAACCATTGGAACACTCTTTAATGGCTGAAATGAAACATAACATGGTCGTTATCATCATCTGTATTTTTTTTTCCTCACTTTTCAAAAACTAGCAGAAAACTTGATTCGTACTCTAGGATATAAACTTGCATCTGTGTGACCTCTATGAGCTTTCATCTACAAAGACATACAACTTTACTACTGAGATGCTAAGTAAGTAAACAAATACAGAGCACAGATGGTACAGAAACCAAATTTTCCCATGTAATATTTGTGAATGAGGAGTGCATATTAAGTTACAATGTTGAGAGTGTATACTGCAAAATCCCAAAGAAATCCCATAAAAAAGAGATCACAAAGCATAATAAACTCTCATTCAAGAACTAGTTTCAAAATTACAGAAAAAGGTTTTTTTTCACATTATTTTAACACATTACAGAGGGAAGAGTCAAGCAATGGATCTAACAGCTGAAAATTTTGCAGTTAAGGACAATGACACCAAGTTATCAGTGCTGAGGTAGAGAATATTAAGACCACATGGAGGCACTAAAAACAGTGAAGATATGAAAATCAAAATATCCAATTTTCATCTATATTTAAATTTCCAGGTGCAATGAAAGCAGTAGAAGGGATAATGATATCACAGCCTGTTTGAAAGTATAAAATTTTTAATATTTCATAGGTATTTAAAACTTACCAGGACTACAAGAGATACATTTCATTGAACTACAGAAAACTGAAAAATGACTTTTTATTCATTGCTATTTGCACTTCAATCAGATGAGGCAAGTGGAAAAGTATGTTGGTCTGTGGAAAACTAATGTATACATCCCACTAGTGTTAACATGTTTGTTTTACACCTTTACTATTGTAATCAGGCAAATAAAAGACTAAGTAGGTAAGGTAATATACTTGTCTGTAAAATTGACAGCAAGAAGAGAGCCAGCCAAGTAGAACATCTATAACTGGAAAACAATTCCAGAATGTTCTTGTTAAATGCAACAACTAATAAAATCCACTACATTAATAGGTGCAAAACAGTATTAGCATAATATTGTACAAGCTAACTGCTATGTGAACTCTACAGGAAATTCTGTCTGCATAAACATCTAAGTTGTGAAGAAAAGTATTTCTATAGTAGAAACTGTGTTTTCAGTAGGGACTTGGCCAATGTTTTTTGTTTGGTTGTTTCTGGTTGTTTTTTTTGTCCTGGTCTCCTTTTGAGTTTTATCCTTAAACTCTGCAAGATGTATTTTGACAACTAGTCTTTATCCCAAAAGAAAACTTTTCCTGATGAATTCCTAAATTCAGAACCCAGAATATTTTTCTTCTACACTTAAATAGTGGTCAGTGTTTTGTTTTACACTTAAATGAATAAAATTGCTATGGGACACAAAACAGAAAGTGTTAGTGTAATTCCTAAACTGAAGTTTTCTAAAATGAGCAGATAAATTTGATCTGCACTACGGAAAAAAAAAATCAATCTAAAATCTAAAAAATAAACCCCACTTTCAGTCTGTGCTATTTTTAGATTACACATAGGTTGGAGTTACTAGCACAACAATCAATTTTATGGATCATGCATAAATTTCAATAAAAGGACTAAAATTTCTGAGATATTTACTTTTTCTCTCTGACCTTCCCCAGTTGACAAACTTCTATGACTTTTCACCTGTTAAAAGTAGGAAGCTAAAGATTAAATGCTGTGCTCTCATGGCATGCACAGTTGGATCTCAACACCAGCTGTGACAGTAATCAGCTTTCCACTGATTTCATGCCAATCTAGCACGAATCACTTTTTTTTTGCTTTGCCTTCTCCCCTGCATTGCTTTGAAGAATCTTCCTCAGAGAAGAAACAAGAATTACTGCTTCTGTATTTCTAGCTTATACTATCAATGATTACATGTTTATATACTATAAACCGAATTTTGGAGTAACAATGAAGTACAGACTTGACTAAGTTTCCTTCAGACTGAGAACCCCAAAGCTGTAAAATATCTATAGAGAATATTTGTTCTCTGAATAGACCAGGATTTAATTTCTTTTTAATCCCTGGGTTTTGTTTAGAAGTTAAGGCAGCAAAATAAACAAAATAAAGCAATATCTCAGTTGTTTGGGTAATACAGAAAATCATTAAAATCTTTTGGCTTTCAGATTTTGAGGTTCCACATCAGCTTCTGTGGTATGGAGCTGGGATGTGCATGTAATAGAGAATAGCATGGAATTCTCTACCAGAGGAGAGATGGAGGAGGAAACAAGATCAAATAAAGATTAACCATGAGAGGTTTATTTGAAGAAAGGAACATGCAAAATTTCTAAATGTCTTCAGGCTACGTGGAATTTAATATCCATGTTATCTCCAAAATCACATCTTAGGCCAACAAAACCACAGAGCTCACTTCTAAACAGAAGACTTACACATATACTCTGCCAAATCCATGCCAGTTTCCTAAAATAAATGGCATGTGCATCCTATATTCATATTTAGTAGTTTTGATAGAAAATATTAAAGAACATGAATTTCTAGTCCACTGGAAATGGATTTTTTTACCATTTTTTTTCATTCTCATAAGGATGAGGAAAATATTTTAAAAGTTTCACAGCATGACAGGCTTAGGAAGAGAAGTGTTTATATAAAAAAAGGCTCTTTTTCTTTATTTTTCTATGTAGCTAATTATTTTGAGATTCCTGGAATGAAACATTTGAACATCAGTTCATCTGCTAATAATGAAATATTTTTAAATGGGCAGACACTTACTTTTGTGTCTATCTGTTTTAGATGTTTCTCCACGGCATCTCATTGCAGTTACATTTCAAAGGCTATTGACCTTGTGTTTTGTTTGTGAGCCCTTTTCCTTGCTTGGGGCGGAGATTGCTGCTACTTCATGAACAGACTTGATTTCAAAATCCTTGAAAGGTCAGGACTGCCTTAAATGTTACTGAATTGCAGAACTGCAGAAGCCTACCTTTCTGTTGTATCAGAATCAGAGGTTACAGAGGCAATGCAAATGCAGCTGACTGATGTAAGGAAAAAAATGTGGAAATGCATGCAAATATTAAAAGAAACACAATTGCAATTTTAAAAAACATATACCAAATGATAGCCAGGAAATTAAAATGCATAAGCAAAATTATTTGGGAATGTAAATTGTCGTTGGATTGTGGTTGGGAACCAGGGAAGCATTTCTCAGGCTGCTCAAGGAAAACATAAGAGAAAAGAATTATAACAATGATTTTGCATCTGCAGGGTGCGTGAGAGACGTGACCAGGGGTGTCACCTCTCTTGGAGCAATGGAATCATTTCTATCCTTGCTACCACGAACAACCCTATATAAGTGTAGTGTTAACTAAATAAAGGTTTTTTTGCTTAGGGCTTTTGCTTCTCCATTGCACGAAGAAGTTTGTTGCAATATTCTTTTTGCCGCTCCCATAGCCCAAATGCAATAGTAAAGCATCTCTGCAATTAATGCATTATATAGGCCACAAAAAGGGGTTTTTTGACAAAGGAACAATGAATTTTACGCTGAACTTCACTATGTTGCTCTTTTGCTTTCCTAAAACACCACTGGTTTAGGCAGGTAAGTTAACATTGCCATAACTACCACCACGAAAGCAACTTACGGCAGCCAAGTTCATCCTCGCTGAGGCGGCAGTCGGGCACGCCGTCGCACTGCAGGAGGGACAGGACACAGCCTTGGGAGGGACACAGGAGCTCCGTGTCCCTGCAGGATGCGGTGGTGGGCACCTCCAGGGGACAGTCCACTTCGTCGCTCCCATCCCTGCAGTCCTGCAGGCCGTCGCAGCGCGCGGCCAGGGGCAAGCACTGCCGCACGTAGGCACACGGGAACTGGCCACCGCCACAGGCCGGGGGCTGCGGGTCTGCTGCTCCTGCGGGAGAAAGGGATGCTTCGGGATTCTGGGCCTTCTGCCGCCATTCGTACTGCCTCTGAGATAGACACAGGAGCTGCCGGAATGCAGCTGATTCTGGTTACTAAACTCTTTCCAAAAAAGAACCCAGCTGCCGGTGGATACTGCTGGGAGCCAGGGGAAAAGCAACCTTGAAGCCTTGGGTTTTTCAGCCTGGTCAAGGACAAGGAATTATGACAATGATTAACACCTGACGTGGATCACAGAGCCGTACATATCCTACGTGATGCTTTGCAGAAGGCATGTTTTCAAAGAGGTCTTGCCTTCTTGGACCAATGAGTCTTTTCTATTCTATTTTGCATGAACTACCCTATATATAAGTCTACTGTTTCTGTAAATAAAGCTTCTCCATTACACAAAGAAATATGTTGCATTATCCTTTTGCCGCTCTCCTATAGCCTCAAAATGCAACACCCAACTTTTATGAAAACCAAGTTCCTAAGTGCAAAACATAGTATCGAAAACATTTTGTCTCATATGAATTCCATTGTTGTTGCAGCATTTTGCTTCCAAAGCTCAAGTTCAGCATTCTATTACTTCTTTTGCCATGCACACATAGAAGTGTTAATACCAAAATATTAAAAAATATTGTCTTTCACCTGGTATCTGGAGAGCCTTAAAATAGCCCTCAAGTTACAATTTTAAGTTAAAGGAAGAAAAAAAAAAATTATTATGTAACAATAAAAATTTTTACTGATCTAGTTTATTATCACTTTGACTCTTAAGCTTAACTTGATGTGATAGAGAATTAAATTTTAAAAATACTAGATAGATTTCCAGGATACAAGTAAAGAAAAATGTGGTTTTAGAATTTCAAAATTAAACTAATTCAGGCAGCTGACAAAAAATAAATGAATTAAATAAATAGATAAATAAATAAATAATATATTCCATGCTTACTTGCATTGCTAGAAGAAAGTACTGGGGAAAGCTTTGTGTGATCATGTGTATAAATAAATTGTCCCAGATACTTAAGTCTTTCTTTTTTCCTATGAAAACCATTGCAACTGAATTTTATCAGCAGAAGCATAAGACCTATTTGTGGAAACTAATTTCTAAGGAGCTGGCTGTGCTAATGTTGTGTTTTTATAGCATCAGCTATAAAGAGCATCATCTCCCATGGAAGAAATGTGATGGATTCCTGTACTTTTTATATGTACAGGGAAAAGATAAATATCTACAGAATTTAGCTCCATACATTTAATCTTTCTAGGTCATTTTGCAGCAGCTGAGTAAAAAACATAGTATGATTGTTAGAGACAAGGTAAGACAAATTAATGTCACTTCTTCTGTAAATGACAGGAGGAGTTTTGCTGTTGCTGAGGCAAAGGAGACAAGCACAAAATGTCATGGGTGGGTTTCATTTTGTCTTGAAATGGTGCAAACATTATTCTCTGACCTCAGATGTCCAATGTTACTGCTGCTTTAAGGCATGACACTCTGTAAGGGAGTACATGAATTTTGGCATGATTTTAGGATGCTTAATCCACCGGTCATACCAGCATGTCTGTGCATTCTGCAATATCAGGCTGGGGTCTTACAGCGTCAGGACTTTGTTAAAACATGCTCAGCTTCAAAGATACCTCCATCATAAATAACAGCAGCTTTTTGTACAAATAAATGAACAGTTAATGCATTCAGGCAATCAGAATCCATCCAGTTACTTGTGAAGCAGCTATAAGTAGAAAGAGCTCAAAAGTCTGTGCAATATAGACCTTCTATAGATTAGAAATTTTTGATTTTCATGTTGACTTTATATAAAAAAAAATTTAAAAGCTTTTTACAATATAAAGTGTCTGATATTATTTCATGCCTCTAATGTTATTAAATTAAATAATTCTACTAGAAAAATGGATTTGAATCACTGGATATAATGTAAACGTAAAATGTATATTGACTCAGTGAAAATAATAACCTAGTGATCTTTTGTCCTGTTTTTATTCAGAACTGTGCCATGAATGCCTCAAAGACATGCACTTCTACATGGGATTGAAAAGATTGTGGTTTCATATGGTTTTTTATAAATATGTTAGTCTAAAAAATTATTTATACTTTAAAAGGCTTCTGGATGTTGGTTTCAGATACTGATAATAGACATTTAAATCACATAGTGGATTGATTTTGTACTAATTAAAAGCACTACAGATTTTGCATTTTTTTCTACTTTGATCCTATGCTTTAGCAGATAATAATAGCAGCCCATAAGGATTTTTGAATTTGGTTTGTCATATGGAAACTGTATATAAGGCCATGATTCTGCCAAGATACTGATAAAATATCATTGGGAGAACATGTTTCTCTCTCCATTGATACAGTGCTGCCAAATCTTGCATAGTGGAGTAAAAAAATATTTTTTATTTTTAGTTTGCATTTGCTCTGGGAAAAAAAAAAAAGCATTATTATATTTGATAGTACTTTTTTTTTCTTTCTGTTATTTCTGACCCTTTCCTCACAGTGCCTAGGGGGTATTTAGGCAGTGAAAATGACTTAAGCTGCAGTCAGTTCTGCTTATGCACATTCTTTTGTCCTTGCATAGTCCTGTGTTAGCTTTTCTGTATTTTTTCTGATACTATGGAAATCAACCCCACACAATATATTTGACTTTCCTGTGGTGGCCTGTTTATGTTGCAGGAAAGATTGCATTTATAATACATTTGTGAGCATTTCTGACCCAGTTTAATTTCCTGTTCATGATATGTTTACTCACATGCTTGAACCCAAATTTGTTCTGTAAACTGAAATCCCCTCTTAAACTCAATAATTCTTGAATGTGTTGCTTGTTATGAATCTGGCCTTGAGTGTTTAATTATTTTCAGACTTTTGTAACCCTGATCAGTTTACCCTTATGAGCCCAATCATATAATGAGCTTATGCATGTAAATAATCTGTGCTAAATTCAGTATTTAGAGAAATGCTTGAATGCTTCTTTTGGATGGGGGATGATTATTTTTCTATTTCTATTTTTATTTTTACTTTCTATTATTATTCCTTCAGGTTGTTAGAAAATAATTTGTGGGATGAAGTTCTTCCTGACTTGCATAGCAAGTATATTAGAGTGTGTAATATTCACCAAGGGCTGCAAAGATGTGTCCAGGCTGAGTTAGGGGTAAGGTTAACTAGGGGTCTTATTGAGGTCTGTTTTATATTTGCACTACATTAAAATATCCAAAGTCATATCCTGAAATAAGTTAAAATCCTTTTAGATTAGAATAGTGCATGAGATGAGAATGCACTTCAAAGAACATAGGAATGTCCCTTGCTTATTAACTCTTGTTATATGTTAATTAGTTCATTAGTTTACGTGTTTGGATTCAGATACAATCAAAAAATTGTGCTCTGGATGACATTCTATTAGATGTTGCTATTGCCATGGTCTGCCAAAACTCTACCCCCAAGTTCAATCTATTTTCTATATTCTTCTTATAAAGTAGTTCACAAATGCTTTTCTTAACTATAAATTAAACGTGCCTGGTAAAAACTTTGAAAAGTTATAAAAGCATTAATTTGTACAAGGTTAACAACTAAAAAAAGCTAATTAAGAATATGCAAATTTAGAAAATCATCAATTCCAACTGAAAAGAAATCTCAAGCAACATTAATGCAAAACTAATTACTTGTATTCAAAGCTACTGTCTATGTAATTATTTATTTTAAGTTCGTCATTGCAGTATCTTCTACTGACACGTTTCCTTCTAAAAAGTGGGAATTTCCATTCTGTTTTCTTGCCACTGTGAAGAATCAAACTAAGGTGTTAACACTACAATGTGGTTTGCAGTGAAAAAAGAGCTGGCACTAATGAGAGACTCGTCAGAAACACGCTCCCTGTGCTGACTCACACAGCACTACACTCTCACAATTTAGCAATAAAAACTAACTTTAAACTTATGCCTACCAATGAACCTTATATCTTCCTCTTGTACATATATATAAAAGTTATTTAAACACAGAATCTGAAGCCTTTTCAATGCAAATTGTACCATTTGTGGCCCACACATCCTTTCTGTCACATAATATTTTGTTTGATTCAACAATTGCCTGGCATGCCAAGAAAATGTTTCCCTCACCTTTTCTCAAATGCAGAAAAGATGTTCCCAAGGCAGCACTCATCTCCTGAGTGCCGTGTGACTCTCATTTTCAGACCACATTCAGGAGTGCAGGAGACATTGTACAGGTTACTTTTTTCAAAAGCACTATCTGTTTGAAGCTGTTTAAGGATTTGGAGATAAATCTACTGAAAATGATGAGTTTTAAGGAAGACAGCATAAAAGCTTTAGCTTTTAGTATCCAGGCTGCATGCTCACTGAAAAGCAGGACTAAAAATCCTCAAGAATTCTGTGTTTGTACACGGATGAAAAGCAAACTAAACAAAAACAATTTCAGCAAAATAACCTCTGCACTGCAAAGCACTGAATCTGAATTTAGATCCACATGAAAAATAGGAGAAAATTGTTGATGTTCCATTATAGCTAAAGAAATCGTGACTTTTAAGTAGAAAGCTGAGTACATGTCCTTATTTATCCTATTTTGCACTCAGTGTTTTATTTTGCACTTATTTTTACCTTGCGTATGGCAAATAACCAAAATTAAAGAAAGAGTTTAAAAATGTGCATATAACATCTACTTGTATATCATAAAGAAGACATTTTAATTAGGTCCTAAAATGTGGCATTTTAATTTGGTCCTACATCTTTTGAAACTTACTCACACAGCTGTGCTGGCTGAGTTATTATCTATGGACAAGAAATGCTACCTCACAAGCACCTTTACACTTTTAAGAGAAGTTAAGTAGCTGAGGTAGATATAAAAAACATAAAAATCAGACCAGTGTTTAAAGCAAATAAAGTTTGGTATATACTGCTCCATGAACTGCAAAAATTACAGCTGGATATACCTGTATTTCAATGTTCTCAGATCAAATTGGTGCTTTTAAAGCAATTTTTATTGCAATGTGCTAACCATCAAACCATGTTTACAGTAAATAGAGCTCATGAGCTGATGATTTTGGAGAAAAGAGCCTTTACAATATGAAAAGTGTTAAGTCAATAACTACTCATCGTCAAGGACACAATTATATATTTGTGGAATAGGGATTTGTTAAAGGCTTAATGTTTTTTGATGAACATTTTCTGTACACTTTTATGCTTTGCTGTATTGTTGTCTTTGTCATCCATGGAGCATCTGATCCTGTTTCCTGACTGTAAAGCAAGCTTCACAGGTTGTCACTGCAAATATTTTGCTCATGAATCACAGGGATTCAGTCACAGAAAACCATAGAACTGCTATTACCCAAATGCTCATATAAAATAAATGTTTGTATTACACAGTCATTATCACAGCAAGTAGCACACAAACATGCTTAATCTGAATGAAGCAACATCTTCAGGCTATTTTCTTTTTTTGTGCCTTTCCTCTTCAAATACCAGGATCTCTGGTGGAGAGTAGGTCTCCATTTATATTTATGTATCACCTGTAACAGTGAATTTTACTGAAGACTAGTGGACATTGGCACTGGAGACAACACCAGGGAGCATGAAATAAAGTCACCACACAGGCTGTTAGGCAGCACTACCTCAGCTGTATCAGAGCTTGCTCTAAAGCCCATTTAAGTAAATGGGATAACTCATATTGATTTTAATGGGCCTTGCATCAGACCCTTGAAAACTAACAACCTGTCTGATGTATTTGCATAAGTAATTTCCCTAGTAAATGTAATAAAAACGTGGACCTATTAACTATAGGGAAAAGAGGTCAAAAATAAATCCCTCCAATAGATTTCATTAGACAAGAGTACAAATTAATTACGGGCCCAAATCAGTGCATTAATTAATTTTTAATAGATGTCAGTCCTCAATTTTAGTTCAGTAAACATCAGATCAGGGCATGAAATCAACCCATTCAAGGTGGCTGCAAGGAAACAAACTTGTAACAAAAATTATTTGGACGAAAACTATTCAAATACTTTAACAATCTTTGCATGAGATTTTATAGGTTACAATAAAGCTCCTGCTGTTCATTTCCAAGCTTGTAAAAATATTATAAAAAAAAAAAAAAGAAAGAAAAAATGGGGAGATTGAGACTTGAATTGAATCTTCTAGTCTCTTGCTCTCATAAGAAGACAGAGGTATGGGGCAGGGTGCTGGAAAGGATCCCAGAGACCCCCATGACAAAGCCAGAATTGAAAAAAGCAGAACATGGGCCAATGACTTCAGATTTTTATATGTCTGCACTGGAATTTATTTTAAATAATCACAGTTTGCTAACATACAAACATAATGGAAAACAGACAGGTTTGACAGCCAGTAAAGTCAAGCTATGATTTAGTCTTCACTCAGAGAACTACTTCTTCTGGCTGGAACACACTGACTACCTGTGACAGGGATATGGCAATATTCTGCTATATTTCTGCTAAGAATAGTCTGAGAATTGCTAGCTATGCCTGCTAATGTGATGGATTTGTTGGTTTATTCATTTATAAGGAGCAATGACAAACTGGAGAAGCTGTGAAGTTTTAGCCTTTGACAAAAAGAAGTGGATATAATTTCTGAGATAAATCTGACCTGAATCTTACTCTTATTGAGGAAATGAGTAGGTTTTACATAAGGAAGAGTGTGGGAATTTTCTGCTCTGTAAGATAGTATCATGAAACCATTTCATTCCAAATATTATTACTCTCCATGCCTCCAAGGAAATATGTTGATTTTTATGAATGAACCTAGCAAGGAAAAATATAATCTCTGTGAGTTGAAGGTTTCTTGGTGTAAACAGATGGGTTTTGGAGGTTCAATGTTAATGAAACTATTTTAATACACTATTAATAAATCCAAAGAATTTTAATTTCCCAAAAGGCATGTGGCTTGCTTCAGTATTCTGGACAAGGCATAAGAAGGCAGAGGGAAACTGAAGGTTTTGAACAAAGATAGTGTAATTATTAATTTAAAGGTACACAATGTAATTGCATTCAGGAATTGACAATAATTATCCTAGTTTATATAGTGTAATTATCTTACCCTATAATTATTCCCAGGTTTTTTTCTGTGAAATCCACAAAAGATTTTGGCTTTTGACATGCCTAGGTCTGTGCACTGGAAGGTGCAAGAGCAGGCCTGAAGAAGCTCTCTAAGGTACTATGCCTTGGATCACAATTTTTAGTCTTTAAAAATGCACGAATGCCCTATCTCTATCAAGCAATACAGATCTAAAGAACTTAGTGATTGGTTTCAGGGAAAAGCTAATAGACTGAAGAACAAGTTCACAGATTTGCCTGGTATCTCCAGTCCTCTATTACTACTCATCCTTGCTTTCCTCTTCCCCTCCTTCCTTTTATGAGCAGTCTCCCCCTACAACTTCTCCCATGATTCATCTCCAGCCCTTTAAGGAAAGAAACTCCCTGAATTTCTTCTTTTCTCTCTCCCTGAAAAAGAAACTCAGTGTGAGAGAGATTTCTGCCTCACTGCAAGCATGAGCAGACAAGCTAACAGTGATTCCCCTGGCTCTGCAACTTAAAGAAATCAGAAGTTAAGTCTCCCCTACAGTGTTTTTCCCCATGATCTAATATGGTAGCACCAGCAGCTCAGGCAGAAACTCTTCCAGTATTTCCAGCACTTGGGCTCTGGAGCTTCAGAGAAGGATCACTGCTAAAGGTTTGTCAGGTGAGTCCTGCTCTGCTGCAGAATTTTCTGTGCTGCTTCATGCGTGGGCACACAAGGACACACACAGAAACACAGATTTACACACTTGGACACACACGTGGACACATGGACACACACACGTGCTCCTCCCTCAACAGTGTTCTCCCTGCACCACTCAGCTATTTTTTTGCACAAAGGTCATACAAACACCCACTCTACTTTTTGGATTGTCATCTCTTAATTGGATAAAAGTGTCATTTTTGCTTTTCTTGTTGTGAAATAGGATTTACTAAAAGTGCTGGAGAACATATAAAATTATCTGCAAATGGTTGGATCTGAGCTGTGCAATTTTTTAACTAGCTCGCCTGTAACCAGCAATGTCATTGTATTTAATATCTTTCTCTCACCGTCTCTTTAAACCCCAGCACATCCAGAACCAGAATTGTGGGGCAGTGGGGACATGCTGGTCCCTTTAGAAGGCCAGGGCACTCAAGCTGACTCCTTTCCTTTCTGGTGAGTTTGCTGAAGGTCGATGCTGCCCTTTCTAAAGGGTTGCTTAGGGTGCGATTTCTGGGCTTGGAAAAGCTGCATTTTGAAATTAGAAACCATCTTTAGAGTGAATCTTGCAAATTCCATAGGCAGTGAAGCCTGAGCTGGTCTTCATCTGCCACCAGGGCACCTCTGTAAGCTGCCACCTTCCCACAAGGGCTCTTTTTGGGCACCATCATTGCTCCTTTTGCCACCCAGACCATGGCCTGGGGAGCTCCACCTTGGGGAAAGGGCTTGTGCCATTTTCCCTCCATCTTTCAAGATGCACTGGCACCGTCTTGGGAAAGGTATTTCTGGTATTTTGGGTCTCTCTTTGCTCCTGTGGGGTTCCTGAGATTTAGCATTTTGTATCTAGTGATTATTTACTTTTTTTTTTCCCCCCTTTTGCTACTCTGCTTCTTAGTGAATGGTATTTTTTCACTTATATCTACTAGTGTTTACTCCTTATTGGTGGAAAGGGATTGGTTAAGACTAACAGGATGTAACTATTTTTAGAGTCTCCTCCTCTTTAAATTGTCCTAATTTAAGACAGTTTATTACTAGTCTGCCAGTTTAGGGTCTGCACAGGAGAAACACTTTGGCAATTGATGTTTTAGTTTTTTGGTCAATTCAGGATTCTTTATTTTGAGTTTGAAAGCAAAAATGGTTTGGAAATTTCCAAACTAGTACTCAAAATTACAGAGGTTTTTTTCATCCCATCCTCTTTTTATTTGTCAGATAGATAACATTATGCAATAAGAAGTTGTTATGAAGGTAGTAATCAAATACTTTTCAAATATTTGGACACCGTAGCTATATGCTGTTTAGAAAAGCTCCTCATAAAGATAAGAAATTCTGCAGTCAAAGATACATCTGAATAATGTGCACAGAGAAACAAAAATACTCAGTTATCTCTCATCTCTGTATGGGAAAAAGAAAAGAGAAAAATAGTATTCAATAATGTGGTTAAAGAATATGTCTTTAGATATAAATACACAGACCCTGTTTTAAAGCAAAAGAAAACCTGTGGCAGGAAAAGCAGGGGAAATTTGTGAAAAATCAGGATTCAAGGAGTGTGTTTCATGAAGCAGAGATAAAATAGGGAGGAAAAAGCCTCAATATGTGGTTGAGCACTGGAGCAGACTCCCCAGGGCAGTGGTGACAGCACCAGCCTGACAGAGCTCAGTTTGGACAACGCTGTCAGGCACAGGGTGTGACTCTTGGGGATGGTTCTGTGCACCACAAGGAACTGAACTGGGTAATCCTTGTGGGGCCTTCCTACTCAGGATACTCTGTGATTCTATGAATATGTGTTGTGAGAAACAAATAAATAATAACTAGGCAAGATGTTATGGCATTAGTATTTCCACACATATATACCTTTGCTTGGTGGTTTCTTATGTACAATCACAAGCAGATTCACTTTTAAAGAAATGCTATTCCCATTTTATTTCTGAAAATTAGATAGCTTTAAGATACATATCATCCAAAATTATAGTAGTTTAGACTAATACTGATTTTGAAAGCCTCGGCCCATTATCAGGTGATCAACCTTACGCATTTTTATTTTACCACTTTCTTTCTTTCTCCACCCTAGCTATACAGAAAGAGTTTTCAGATTCAACATTCTTTTACTAAGTTATTAAATGGAAAAGTATTAGATTAGATCTTCAGTCTGCTATGTTCAAATTATAAACAGTCATAAACAGAGCTTAAATTAAATGACAGTTATAATATTAATTTCCTTCCACCTTGAACAAAGAGAATGGCTCTGCCCTTTGGGACACCTTCCTTCTCATCTTGATGCTTGAACCTGCATCTCTTACAAATTTTGATATGATACTGCATGTATTCTGCTGTTGTTTGGAAGTCAATGTAAATTGTTTTACTCTGAAGGAACTTCAGGATTAGGTCTGCAGGATACATCTATTGTGAGATTTGAAACTGCTTTATGGAGATGTCTTAAGAAAATCCTACCCACTACACAAAAGAGTGAATCACCAAGGTTTAAATAAAGATTTCATACATTTCAAGGCCTAAATGAGAAAGCACTAAACAGCTTTTCTATTCACGAATATAAGCCTAGATTCATACAAGCAACAGCATATAATTTAATTTCTGAATATTGAAAATTTCTCTGGTATTAAAAGAGGAACAGATAAGTTCAAAGAGAAAGAAAAAAACTTGGGGATCATTTTTCTGAGACTACATATGTCTCAGGAAAACTGAATTACTAATGGCTGCCAATGAGAAATGCATTGGGGTAAAACAGTACATACAGTTCCCCTTGTCTTATACTCTTTCTCTGATATCCAGAACTGTTGGAGACAGGTTATATTTCTAGATGCACTTTTTTCCTACTCGCTGTGGCTGGCCAGAAATTCTGAATATATCTATCTTAAATTTGATTGAATATAATTTCCTTTGTCACACAGGTTTTCCAATATAATTTATTCTAGAAAACTAGGAAAGGTGATCTAAAGGGATGGAGGTGGCTATGTTTCATGACTGTCTTATGATGGTTCAAATAATTTGAAAATTCAGTCCTTGGAGGATATTAACTTCTAGGGTACTGGGACATCTTTGTACACATTTTTTAAAATACCCTTGGGTTTGAATGTAAAGCTAAAACATGCATTTTAATTCACAGATTCTGATTTGTTTCTTCTATTTGTTTTTTCACAACAAGTGGAAGCTTGCTCAGTATAAGGATTATATAAAACCTTTACAGAAGGTTTAGTTTGTGCTTTGCTACACAGCAATGGGGAGACTTGGAAGAATTATTACATTTCAAAGCAAATGTTTCACCTAAGTGAAAGCTGCCAAGAATCACTGAAAATTTTACTGTACTTCAGGTCCTAGGAGGCAAATCTGACCCTTTTGTTGGTAACCTGTGTGAAGTCAAGAACTATGACATCAGCAGAAAAAGCCCCCACCCATCACATCTGGGAAACAGCACTTTCTGTATTCACAGTTCCACCACAGTCAGATGACACAGTTAGAGATGACATGTCCTGTCTCTGCTGAATGTTTTCCACTATTTGAATTGCCCTTTTATCTCCAGTGTATCCTTACATAATAATATGTTCCACTGGAGACAAATCTGTCAGGTGAAAGGAAAGCTGCAGGGGGGTGTGGTGGGAAATTTGTAACAGCGACCGTCCTTTCTCAAGTGCTAAGTTTATAGACCAAAGAGGGCTTTCTTGAAACATTTTTTATAAAGAAAGAAATGGATGGAAAAAAAGCTCAGAAGTAAAAACAGGTTTTAAAATAGAATTATCAAAGTAGATAAAAAATGGTTCACAAAAAAAGAAGAAAAGAAAGAAAATACTTCAGATAGAAATGAGCAGAAATGGGAAATAAACTATTCAGCAAACATGGACTAAAAAAAGAAATTAAAAAGGAGAAAATGATAAGGAAAGGTGAAGTAGAAGAATAGACACAGAAGTACATCCAGATTAATTTTATTCAAATTAATTATTTCAGTAAGGAATATTAACACTGAACTGGTGATAAGCATGACTGATGGTGGAAAAGCAAACACAGTTTTCTGAAATACTCTGGAGCCTCAGGCACCACATGATATTTGCACTTGTCTTTATACCCAAGATTCATCACAAATATTCATTTTAAAGTGTCAACACTATTCTTTTTGAATAAACCAAAATTATTTAAGCAATTAGTTAAAGCAGTAAATTTAGAGGTACAAGTTCCCAAAGAGTTACAGCTAAATAGTGCCTAGCAGTTAACTTGACTGTGTAAAAGAGCTGGAGCATCATTCAGTGCTGACTTTGTACTGAGATTTATCTTCTTCCAGTAGATCTCCACAAGCACAAATATTTCACTTGGGTGATCTCTTGAAGACATCACAAAATATGTTTGCTATTTACTTGTTTCTCGAAAATACTGCTCCAATACACAGAAGTGCTATTTAACTATTACCACACCCTAAATGACACCAAATTTTTCCATCTGGTTTATTTCTCTAGTAATGAATGAGTGGCAAAATACAGTATTTTGATTTTCATATGGATAAATTTTGGTTATTAGGCATCTTTGAGTTAATGCTAGTATTTAAATTATGTATAGCAATAATTTTTAGAATTTCTATAATGCCTCCTATTTCACCTGAACTAGAAAATACTCTGAGAAAGACATTAATGAATATAGAATCTGATTTAATACTTTGGAATTTTTGGCTCACCTGAATCTAGAAATAGAATTTTTTAAAAACTTTTATGTTGAAAAATTAAGACAACAAATAGAAATAAAGTTTTGTGGGTCTTTTAAAATTAAGCTTCTATATACAAATTTGAAGAAGATAGTTACAACTAAGTAACAAGTAAATTCTTTGGTCCCTAGGATGTAAAATAAGATCTTCACACAACTTCATCAGCAGAAAGTCATGGACCTTGAAAAGTGGTATGAATGCATCTCATTTAGCAGCTAATTCTGCACTAGCTCCTGTGCCATGACAGCTCTCTCTGCTTTAGCATCGACTGAAAGTTATTTCTGCAGCTTGACCCAGCACTACCTTGACAACACCTTGATGAAATGTTCAGAAATATTCTTGCATACCTAGGAACTGTCATGGCTAACATGGACTGACTACTTAAAAACATAAAAAACCAATTGAATTAGAGCTGCTGGCAGTGCTTTATTACTTAGAGCTCCCAACCAGCTAAATTGTGATTGCTTCCATTTAGAACATGCTGCCTCTGGAAACTCAAAGCAATTAAAGGCAAGCTGAAAAATAATAATACAGAGAGAGAAAAAAAAGATCTGCAGTAGTATAGTTGTCTTCTGAAAGGAAGAACATTACACAAAACCTGCACTGCAGGTAAGACACTTTTCTGTGAGCTAGGTCTTTGAATAAACATAATGAGCAACAACCAAAGCAGGACTGACAGTGGATTAGGTAAACTTTCCCACTGATTCTGTTACAGAAAAATGTTCTTGCTCAAATATCTACAGGACAGTGTTTTTATACTATTGGAAGGTAATATCTTCAAATTTTACCATCTGAATATTTAAGCAGCTCTCTAGCAACAACAGTTAGTAAAAATACAGCACTTCCTCCTAAGCAGCTCTTTGTCAGGAACAGTACTAAAAATTCAGAGGTAGGTTCTTTTTTTCCTAAATTGCTGTGGTTTATTGTATTACTTGAATTTTATGCAACTCTCTTGTCTCTTCACAAGCTCTACCAGGCCAGCAAGGAATATTAGGATGGGACTCTTCCAAGAAGAGTATGAAACCAATCTTAACTAACAGCATCTAGATACAGTTTTTTATCTGGAGAGGAGATTATATATCAAGTTGAAATGTATGCATGTAGATAAGGCATGAGCTTTTGACTTATTCAGCAAACTGCAAGTAACCAATATAACTCAACAAATTTTCTTCAGGTTAAACTTGTGATATATCACATTTGTATGAGCAACAAATCTTAATAAAAGTTAGATACTTTGACGTGTTCTACAACTGGAAAATCTCTGAAGAAAAATAAAGTAATTAGAAAATTGCTCTACAAAAAATATTTCTATAGTTATGATTATTTCAGAATTACAGGTACTTAAAAGAGATGATTTGAAAATTTCCTTATTATGGCATTCTATGCAGGAAATTGCCTATGTAACTCTTAAGATATGGCTAAAAAGGTGATTAACCTAAAATGGGTAGAACAAATGCCTGTTTATGCACATAGTCTGCAGCTCATGGAATTACATTCCAAAGCATTATTTGCCTGAGCCTGTTGAGAGAGAATAAACAAAACTCTTATTCAGCTTGAGACTGAACAAATGTCACCTGCATGAACATATTATTTCACTTCAAGCTTTAATCAGCATGTGTTTAATGCCTCCAGGTATTTACCACAATAAAAATAATAAAAGAAAAAGTTTCTTGAACTGCATGACAACTAGGTCATACACAGGCTGTCTCATCTCAACAAGAGCTGTATTAATAGAAAGAAAGGTTATCAAAGAAGATTTTTATAACCTTCATATTGACATTTATTTAACAATATAATTCTTAGTTGTCCCTTAGTCATTAAGTTCTGCTGATATTTCTATCAGAATCTGTGTTTGCATGTATACTATTCTTCTCATATGGTATTGTATGCTATATTTTGTTTTTAGAGTAAATAATTTATTTTCTCACAGAAAAAAGGGCATTTTAAGAAATTGGAATTCTTTTTTCTACCTAGATCAAGTACTTGCATAGCAGAAGTGAGATTGTAAATACACAAAGAAAATGTTAGCAAGGCAAATGTTGTACATATTTGTCTTCTATGAAAGAAATGAAGAAAAAACTTTCTTCGAAAATAATTGTGAACTACTTTGACACTCATAAAACCCTTTGATCCCAAACTAATGTTTTCTCTGACTATTTTCATATGGGAGAAAACCAATGTAGTGGAATGGCAGTAGATTCTTCTCAACTATGGCTCAGACCCTCAATGCCAGTAATATTCTGAGTTGCTATAATTATTCATATGTTCAGCTTCCAGCTAAAACACAAAACTGTCCCATAAACCATGAGAAAAAGAAAATATGTCAGGTTTTGCAACTGTGATATACATTGAAATACAAAATGGCACAATTTTTCTTGCCCTCCAGAAAGAGAACCTGTATGATGTATATTTGTGTAACAGCATACCTCCATCAATGCATTCTGGGGTGAAAGAAATATCATCAAGAGCAAATTCTGTGGGTTGACTCCAGCCCACTTCAGCTTCAAAGGCAACTCTGAAACGGCTGTTACTGGAGAGAACTGCACTTCCATACATCCATTTGTTTTCTTCATTTCTGCTGGAAGACCACATAAGGATTTCCATTCCATGTTCTTCAGCTGTGTATACCTGTGGATGACAGAGCCCAAGAGATGCAAATGAACCAGCACTGAGCAGCAGGAGTGCAGCCTGGGACAGTAACACAGCCCAAGTGCAGCAGTGCTGACCCTGCTTGGGCAGTGCTGACCCTCCAAGATTGGGTCAGATCCACTTCATACTGGTGATGACCAAATTTTACTGAGTACCTTTGCTAATGCTAGTTCAGCTTCAAATATAAAGCTACTGTGAAAAGAAAAAAAAAAGCTGCTAATCCTATCACTAATTACAAAATCTACAGTCTCAGCCTGACATATAGGAGATAATGAGTAAAGACTTAACCCCAAATTCATTTAAAAACTGAATAAAGACTGAGAAGCATCTTGAGCTATCCTTTCATCTCTAAAAGGTGAGACTTATAGTTGGACTAAATGAAGATTTTGGAGATATAAATAAAAGACTTAGCAACTAGGGATTTACATCTGTCATCTGGTACAAGCAATTTATAATACAGGGTTTGACAGTCAAAGAAAATTATTGCAAACATATTTAGCAAAGCTAAATTATTTTTAGTTAGCATGAATAAAAATAAATAAAATAATTAAATACAGAAAGCAATAAATATTGCAATGAATGAAGTCCTAATTAACCAACAACTAATGAATTTATGCCAAGATCATGAAACTGGAGAATACATAGGTATTTGTTTTTCCCACTCATACAATCTGACCAGGTGAAAAAAAAATATAACTGGATTAAAGAAAGAAAGCATATTCTTACCATTCCAGATAATAACTATTTATTTAAGGGACTGAATATTATAATCAATACCCTCTTCACTTTCAGAAACATAATTCTCTTAAACTAATTTTCCAGTGACCTGTAAGTTCATGTTGCCAACTGAATGCCCCAGTTTAATAATGGAACAAAAACCCTGAGGCCCAAGAAAGTTATGAACATGAACCCATGCTAATGATCTGTATAATTCAATACCTTTGATTCTCCCAGTCCACCTGGGGGGAGAAATAAGCTAAAAACCAAATGGCACCATAAATCCCACATACTTTGTAGAACTTGGTGTATTGATTAAAATAACTATGATGCCTGAAAACTTTTGCAAGTTATTTTATTATCGGAGTAAGTGAGCAAGAAAGAATACTGACATAGAACAATTCAAATCAGGAAGAAATTTTGTGAAGCCTGATGTTTGGTTACAGGACTGTATGACAGCAATATCTTGTCCCTGTTTTCCTAAAAGCACACCTCTTGCAGGGCTAAAAGGACAGGTGTTCAGAATAAATAGATGGTTGAACACATAAAATAAATTTTAAAACTGTGAGTAGCAGTTTTTCACAGAATCAGGCACTGAGGCCTTAGCAAGTTGAAACCTTTGATTAGAGAAACCCTTCATGTGAGGATAGGACAATGTTAAACATCTCTGTGGTGTGTCTGTGGAACCGTTCACTATTTCACCAACCATGAAATATGACAATCTTGATTATCTGGAATTTTACAGCATATAACAAGGTTAGCATGGTTTTAGCTATAAGCAGTGATATTTACTTTTGGAAGGCAAATACTGAGGTAATATCCCTTTCAGTATATTTCATTGTTAAGTCTCACAGCTGCAGAAATAGCTGTTGGAGAAGTGGGAAGAATCCAAAACATTTGAAAACAATACTAGCATGTTTCTTACAGGATACTTAAAGATTGTCCCATTGTTTAAAGCCAGGCACTTTTTCCCCAGTTCTTTTGGTCAGGTTAGTAGGAGCAGTTTCTCATACAAAAAGTTTCAAGGCACAATAATTGCTTGAACAGGTCTGTCTACATACAGAGAAATTTCATTGTGTCCATACAAAGTCTGGTGTCAGATGCAGCAAGGACCCATTCTGTGCTCATACAGATCAACCCTGGAGGTCAAGCTCAGTATGAACAATAAACCAACCAGGAATCCTGCTGGCATGTGGGTCTGGAATGGCAGCAAGTCAAACTGGGTCTTAAGTGTGACATTTTGAGGACATCAGCTCCTGTTCACATAGAAGAAAAGTCACCTTACATGCCTTGTCTTTTTTTCTTAGAGATTTAACTTACATTTAGGATAGAGTGAGGGTATGCAGATATGTAATTACTAATGGAATAATTAGCATTTTATGGTAATTTATGTGACTCTGTCATCAGTTAGGTTTGAGTGAAGTTTGAACCAGGTGTATAAAATAACATAGTTAATTGAGGAAACTGATATAATTTAGTGCAAATCTCTAAACTGGTACATTGGAAATCTCTGTTTAACTCCCAGCTCTGCTTCATTTGTCATGTACCCTCCTGGGGTAATGCTTCAATCCCCTACTTGCCAAAGTACACCTGAATACCTGAGTTCTCCAAACTTTTTTCTATCCACAACTATGCCAGCAAAGGGTCTGTGTTCTTAAATGTCTTCTAAAAAGTCAGATAGAATTTCTAAAACAATAACACATAACTGGAAATGTATCCTAAGTCAAATGAGATTAAATGAGAGTTCAGAAAAATGGGAACTCAAGGACTCTGTTCCTTTAGCAGGGAATGCAGGTCTTACTCTCTCTGAGGTTGTGCCCAGTGAAAGTGAAGATACATAATAATATCTTCTTTCCTGGGGCTACCGATGTTGCTCAGTGTTTGAGCATCTTCTGGACCAAGAAATACATCAAGTGTATACGAGACTTTTGCTGTCCTGTGCAAACATATACAGCATAAGAAAGGTTGAGCAAATTCTCATGGATAAGATCTCCCTAGAACCCTGGAAGTGTACAACTCTGTGGTGCCTACTACCTCCAGCACCACTCCTGCACAGCATCCTACCTAAAGCAGCCAACTTAAGATGTGCAAGAGAAAAAAAGCTGACAAGATGAATCCCTATATATGTGGTATGTAATGGAATATGTGGTAATACTATGTGGTATGTAATGGAAGAAAAACAACCATCAAACAAAAACCAAGCAAGCAAAAAAAAAGCAAAAAAACCCAGAAAACCCTCAAAACAACCAAACAAGTTGTAGAAAAATCCTACTGAACAACTTTGTATTTATCAGTCTGATAAGATTGTTCTCTAGCCTAATACTAATCTAGCTGATCCACAGAGAACAACATTCTTTAGAAAATCCTATTTGCCTCCTAAAGTCATGACTAAGTTCTAATTCTCCACAGAATATTCTGTGTGTTAGAAACTGCTGAATTCTTTTTTCAGCTTCTGTTTCATTTTGAGGATAGGGAAAGTACTTCTTAAGGACATAAAATATAAACTACTTTCTATTTGTTAATCAGCAGTTACAACTCATGGCTATCCTGTACCATCACCCTGACTTTTCAGTATGATATATTATCTTCCTGACCTTGCCTGAATCTAGCAGTTGGAATGCTGGAAGGTACTACATTGCACCTGAAGTGTCTAATAAATAAGAAACCAATGCAGATCTGAAGGGTGCACAACAAGAGATGAGCCTTTAATTGCCTGCTGAGGAAACAGGAAAATCTTGAGAAAGAGAACCTGTATTTTCACTTCATTAGGCAGCAGACTTGTGTCAGCTGAGGAAAATCTCCACTGACTCCAGTGAATAATGATGCTATGTTTTCTGCTTTACATCTTTAAGATCATGCCTTTGAACTCTTCATGTTCCTCAGCAGTCATCCCTGCATGTCTTCCTTGGATTGAAGTCCCATCAGAGACGGACCAAAATTGTTTCTCTTAAGTCCACAAACCAGATTACAAAATTGTAACATATTTCATTGTCCCAACAGAAAAGCAATTAAAAAGTACTTACTTCTTTTCTCTTTATTCTCCTAAACTTTTGTGTGAAGTAATAAAAATTTTGCCTAAACATTAGTTGAAGAAATAAAATATGTAGGCTTTTTGAGTAAAATTGACCTGTTTTATACCAAAATTTATTATAAATCAGTTCTGTTAGTATCAACAAATACCAAGGCAGAAAACTGATATATTAGTTATACTATCACATCAGGAATTAATTTCAGTTTAAATTCTCCACTGTATGAGTATGGCAGACTTCTGAGGTAAATGGGCAGAGAAGCATAATAAACACTGAGTGTTTTCAGTCTGACAGATGATCAATAGAATTTCCATTGGAATGAAACAGATGTGAAAACCACATTCATTTTTTGCTGAAACTGCTCTCCTACATCATTAAATTCAACAAAGTAGTCATAAAAATATAAAGAGAAATGTGAGGTTTTTTAAAATTTACACTTGCAGCATAATGCACCAAAATTTGTTTGAATTAAGAGGTATTTTTGTCCAGAGAATATTAAATAATATATTAGACCAGGCCTGTATTTAGTGCTGGATAACCCCCCTTCAAAGACTTCTTCTAAGGAAAGCTAGTGGGTTTATTCTTAATCATTACAAAGCAATTTTTTTCCCCTGTTTGGTAATGATTGATTGAAGTCCTGAAGCAGGAGTATTCAGATCTCTTTTAAATAGCATCCATTCTATGTTAATGCAAGAGTTGCTGAAAACACTGTGTCCTTTCTAAAAATAATAATAGCCCAGACTTTTGGTTTCCCTATGAACAAATTACAGAGTTTATGACAATGGAATTGTGCAATAGAAATGTGCATTGTGAATACAGAATAGAAGCACTTCTAGTTCCTTTTTCCCTTTCCTCAGTGACAAGTTCCTTTTCTCAGTAAGAATAAGATTGTTCCCATAACTTTACATTGTTTTGTGTAGTTCTACCATGTCCATTTCCTATTACAATGTTAATTTTTACCTTTCTTTTACCAATTCCTTGTATGTAATTTTAATCACACATCTCAGTATGTGCTATATCTGCATTCCTTTTGGGTTTTTTTAAATTCAGACTTGACCAGTTATCTGTCTTTCAGATCAGAGCTGTATCAGCTTTTGTACTGATGTTACAATATTCAAACTTCCTATTACAGCTTGACTTCTTTCACCTCCAGTGCAAACTGAAAAATAATCTTCACAGATTGTTGTTTCAGAAGTTTTGGGCTGTTGATTTTATTGCTTTTCTTTTTGGTTCTTTTTAGGCTTTTTCCTTTTTCACTTGAATGGGTACAGTTAATTTATATTCTTGAGTTAATAACAGCAATAGTTGATACTGAAATAGCTTATTAGTTCGATAGAAAAGAGAAAAATGTCCACAGAAGTAAATTGATTCTGTGATGGGATGATATTCCTTGCTGAGTGCTTCAGTCTGTTGTGAATACATTTCTACATAAAGATAACATGTAGCAAGGCCATAAACGGGGAACTTTATTTGAATGTGGGAGTAAGACAATTCTTTATGAAATTGAGGCAATGAGAGTAAATTAAACTAGTCTGCTTAAAAAGAAAAAACCAATTAAAAAGCAGACTCTGGCTATCTGCCTACTAACTCACACATGGGCCACACACATCTACTTATTCACAAATGCTAAGTGTTCTGTGATGCTTGAAAGCATTCAAAGGCTCCTTCAAAGGGTCTCATCATCAATCTTGCATGCTGTAAAGTCCAGGATACTTGAATTTAAACAGATAGTTAATCATAGATAATCTCACAGTATTTCAGCTATCAACAGATCAAAAAAAGCAATTTATGTTTGCTTTTTGCTGCTGCTTATATGAACTTCATGAAAAAGAGCTTTTTTTCTTTTATCAGTAGGTAAATTTACAGCAATACTCAAAGGAATAAACTAGGTGCTAGAGATAAAATTGATATGGAAACCCCATCCTGAAAAAAATACTAATAAAAAAATAAAGAAAAAAAGGTGGAATGAAGGGTAACATTATCCTTGGGCTAGATGCAAGGAGAAGAAGGTGGAGAGTTTACCAGTGGCACAAGTTGTCCCTAGAGGCTGAGCAGTCTCCATTTATGGACATTTTCAAGACTGGGTAAATTCCTGAGCCACCCAGCATCATCCTGTATCTGACTCTGCTTGGAGCAAGAGGTTGGACTAGAAGCACCTGAGACCTTTCCAGCCCAATTGCAGTATAATCCCATGGAACAGTGCAAGGATTATCTTTTCCAGTGGGGAAAACAGTGGTACAAACTTCCTGACTTAATTCAATGTGCAAGACTACAAAAATATTCATGTTCACTTTTAGCATAGACTAACTTACATTCTGTCACTGACTAAAAAATTAACATGACCTGTATTTTCAATATTTAACAAACCCCACAGATAGGAGTCTTTCTCAGGTCATTTAAAAAGGAATTGTGCAATATTTATTCAGTAAGTCACATGAAATTAGTTGTTTGCCAAGGGGTCACATCCCTGCCTGAACTATATTACAGGATTACTTAAGAACAAAAGTGTATTAAGGGAGCTTGGGGAACAGCAAGATGACAGTTTCATGGAAGCTTGGGCTATAATTGTTAATACAGTTAAATACCTTATTTCCAATTGTTTTAATAAAACACCTTTCATACACGGTTATATTAATATTTTTTAAAATTTAATGTAAACCACTAAACATTAGAAATTGCCTCTATTTTATGCTAGAGTGAATTCTGCAGAGAACTGTGCTGGTACTGGGTAGGTTTTAGTATGCTAGCCAAACGTGCAGTGTTAATTCTTACATATGCAGTGAAAGGACTTCAGTTGGAAGTAAAACTAAAGCAGGATTGTCACTTGATCCTGTCAGCAGAAGATTTGTATGTAGTGTAACTGCAGTAAGTTGTGATGAAGTATTGTTGACATAAATTCCTGAGATTTTGCCAATCCTAGACACAAAAATGCAAATAGTACTAAAGCAATATTAATATGCCATAATATAGTAGAAGGACTTTTACCTTTAAGAGTCCTGTTTGCCTAGAAGCAAACATCCAGAACCAGAAGCGAACTCTACAGACCCCAGTGCTAGCTGGGAAGAATTTGGTGGTAGTTATCCTTGCCCTGTTTCCCTCCTTCTGGGCAGATGAGTTGACATACAAAAAACTCTGTCCTTTACCTGAAAAAGAAAAAAAAAAGACAAAAAACATTTAGAGTTTTTCCATACTATTTTATGATTTAGTTTTTAGGCATTTTATAAACACAGATACTAGTATCTTTTTTGCCACATACACATATACAATATCATGGTTGTATAAAGGTCTTCCTTGCTAATGCTTTGTGTATTTCACAGAATTTCAGAATAGCTTGGGTTGAAAAGACCCTTAAAAATCCTAAATTTCCAACCCATGCCATGGGCAGGGATGTCACCCATTGCATCAGGCTTCTCGAAACAAACCCAGCCTGGCCTTGAACACTTCCAAGTGCATCCAGAGCATCTGCACAAATTTTTCCCAGTGTCTCACTACCTTCTGAGCAAAGAAAGTCTTTCTAATTTCCTGATCTCTAATCTAAGTCTCTTTCAGAATGAAAGGTGTTCCTTGTCCCAGATGTCCCTTGTGCTAAACAGGATCATAGAATAACCTGACTTGGAAGAGATGCACCAGGATCATCAAAGTCCAACCCCTGGCCCTGCACAGGACAACCCTGAGAGTCACAGCATGAGCTGAGAGCATTGTCCAAATGCTTCTTGAGCTCTGTCAGGCTTGGTGCTGTGGCCACTGCCCTGGGGAGCTGTTCCATCCTCTGGGTGAAGAGCCTTTTCCTAATATCCCAACTAAACCTGATGGACTGATAGATATTTCTAAGTATTACAGGCTGTTGGCAATTCTGACTAGCAATTCCTCTGTAGTTAATGTGAGTATATCTTGCCTGGATAATTTAAAAGTAAATTACAGGCCTGGATTATTTTGTAAACACTTTGCTCTAATTTTGTTTTCCTTTGGCTTCAATTTTTAGTAACTTTGTTTTTCTTGCAATTGCTGGGTAATTTCACAGAAACAAAAAGCTAATTAAATGACAGAAACTGAAATAGAAAAACACACAAAATCTCCTTAAAAAGCCAGGGGCTAGGGGTTGTTTTGTTATCACATTGCATCAAAGTAATAGCAAGGAAGCAAGTCAAGCCACTGATTTGCAAGAAACAGCTTGCCTGCAGCAGCTGCGATGGTTTCTACCTCTACCTGTCTGTTTTGTCCCTTTCCAAGAGGAATGCACTTCCAGATTTACAGCCTGCTCCATAAAGTAGTAGGAATGTCTGCAAAAACTGTGATTTGTGGCAGATAAGCAGTTCCCTCATGATCAGTGAGCAGTTCCTGCAGCAGGTGCAGAATAAAGGAAAAGGGAGGATAAAGGAGTTGGACAGAAATGGCTACAGCCACTCATTGTAAGGTGTCTCTATTGATTTTAAAAACATTTAAAAAAAATAAATTAAAAAAATAAAAAATAAAAAAAAAGAGTGAAAAACAGGAGATGCTGCTGCTCACAAATCCAAGAGAAAAACAGTAAAAATTTTGATACTTCTAAAATGAATACTAGCTATACTTTGCTGATTAGATGGATATTAAGATAGGGATTCTAACCATTAAGGCTTCTGAAAAGAAAGTTAACTACTTCTCAAATAGAGATTGGTGCATTTGTGCTGGAAATTAATATCCCACCCGATATATTGCATAATATAAAGAATTTATTATTTAATATTTATGTAATACAATATATAATTATGCTTACTACATAACACATATTATGGTAATTGCCTATCAATATATTTAATTCTCCTGACAACCAGCAGGCATTGAGGTAGCAATTTGTCAGAAATATCTTGGGAAGGACTTCTATAATAACATTTCTGGCAAGCCAATGTCAGGGAGGTAGGTTAAATCAAAGTAGGAGCCTTAAATATTTCACACATGCCACACACTTTGCTCCTCATCCCACATATGAATGCATGTTTTTCTAAAATTCATTAGGATGGTAACACACTCCAGGAAAAGCAGATTATTTAAAATATGGACAAGGAGAAGAGTATTACTACAATCAGTTACAATTTCAGATAATTCATCTTTTAATGTCAAAAGCTCACATGTAGCTGAAATTTGTTATTAGAATTGAATACAAAGGAATAGTATTATTTCAGTTGGAAGAGACCTAAAATGATCATCTAGTCCAACTGTCTTATCAATTCAGGGCTTCCCAGGATAAAGCATGCTGTTAAGGGCATTGTCCAAATTCCTCCTAGACACTGACAGCTGGGGACACTGAACACCTCTAGGAAGCCTGTTCCAGTGTTTGGCCTCCCTTTTGGTAAAGAAATGCTTCCTAATGTCCAATCTGAACCTTTCCTGGTGCAGCATTCCCATGCATAAACAGATCACACTGAGATGGGCTGTTTTCTTGGCACTGATCTACATTTTTTGTAGTTTTAAAAAAGATTCAGTGAATATTTTATTTTCCCAGAAGTGATGTAGTGCACATGGCCATACCTGGTGTGTGGTCAGAACCAGGATCTGTTTGCCCTGTGACAGCACTGTTGCTAATATTCCAGTCAAAATCATCAGTAGTGTCTTGTGTTAATCCACATGCAGTTGTCCACTCTTGATCTTGTGTTTCAAAGTTACAGCTTCCAGGAATACTTGTGTAGTAACCTGAAAACACAGCAAAAAGTAAATTTTCATCCCACCTCTACATAAACGTGCTACAATGTACACATTAAAAATAGAAATGGAAAGGATTCTGTATGGCTAACACTGTGATTCCCTGAATTCCATGCATGGACAAAAATAATATGTGATAGTTAATGAGGAATGGAAAAGCTCATTCTTCACTTTAAAAGGAGGTAAAAATTTATTACAGATAAATGCCCATGACAAACCAGTGACTTCACCAGATTTATTTCTTATCCAAGGTAAATGGCAAGAATGATTTCCAGACAATTAGCTAGCAAAACTGGACTGCTCTTCCACAGTGGCATTTTTCATAAGCATATGTTGGCCTTGTGAATATTATGTCTCATGGCAGTTTTATAATGAGAGATAAGTTCTAGTGATTAGGACACTCATTGACTAAATTCAGGAGATCTGAGTGAAACTGCCCATCTCTAACTCTGCCTGTACTACTTCAGATTAATTTGGAAAAGTAATTAATCAACAGAATTATATAAATGGTGTGGTACTGATGAATCAAATAGCACCACAATCTCTTCTGTTGGCTCCAAGACATCTTTTCCTTAGTTGTAAAGTAGAGGCAGCTACATGATTGCTGAGTGTGAGTGTAGACAGCAACTGTGAGGAGACTTTGGAAAAAGGTTACAAACTATTAAACATCACAATCAACCATGCATTTTAGATACAGGTCTGAATTTGACTGTTCAGAATGGGTTTGAGGATTTAGACTATGTTCCTTGATCTAGAAATATTCTGCAATATTAAAATACAACTATTTGTGTATGTATTATGTATGTGTGTGTTTATGTATTGTCTGGATATAAAGGCTATAGGTAAAACAATAGATTTAATTACCTCCCAGTAATCTGTTTTGGTTCTTTACCTATTTTCTACTTTGATGCTAAAAGAAAAATTGAGGCCATTCTTTATGAAAATATCATTACCATAAACTTCTTATGACCAAGGTCTGCACACTCACCATAACCCTGTGGGCTTTTGCTCTCTGTAAAAAAAGTGCCACCTTAGCTGAATGGATAAGACAAATATCTTAAAAGATGTATAATTTTGATCCAATATACATTATTCACTGGATCAAAATTGTGTATGCTAGGGAGAGAATTTGCACTGTCCTGTAATGCACTGTACTGCAAGGACTGAAGTGTCTCTCCTGAGCAAGTGAGAAAGCAATTTTTAAGGCTAAGAAAGAAACCTTTTCAAACTGGTAAAACTGATATAAATGACCCAGATAAGTTTTGGAGTTTCCATTTATGAAAGTATTCACAATCTGGGTGGCAGGGCCCTGTGCAACCTATTGCAGTGAATTGCTGTTTGAAGCAGAGGTTGTATTAAATGATGTCCAGAGCTGCCTTCCCACCTCAGCCCTTCTGTGCTTTTCCTGGTGCTGGCCAAATGCAGTGAGCATCTGCATTGGCACTGTATTAAAAACATCATCTAAGCCTAACAAAGACATAACTCCAACAATAAAGAACCTCACACACAGGAAGAGCAAAGGGAACCCATTATTTTAAAAAAACCCAACATTTTCTTGGCATCTCTAACAGGATTGAAGTCCAAATCCATTTAGGATTAACACTAGTCATAATAGAATACCTGACTTCAGTTTTTTTACCCTAATATATGAACAGTGCATTCAGAAGGAAATCATTAATAAATATTTATGAGCAGTACTTAGTGGTTTGGCAAAGCCACGTGACCTGCACCTGCTGGGTGGTTTATTTATGGGTAAGCACACCCTCTTTAGAAGCCAGCAGAAGAAGATTGCTCCATTTATTGGAAAAATTGCTTTTATTTCAATAATTCAAGCACTCCTCTAGTTGGTTCATCAACACTGAGGTTTGCTATTAATCAAATCTGTGTGTAAAATTGGCTGCAATTCATGAAAATTGAAACTGCTTTCATGTGTGGTTTTTTTACCTCAATCCTTCCACAGCATACTGAAAGGGAATCAAAATTTTGCAAGATTGCCTGACTGTACTGAATGAAACAGAATGAATAGAGTAAGTAATTCCCATGAGTTTATTAAAAAAATGTCCACCAGCCTACATGGATGCAGGTCATTTCATGCAGGTACTGTTGTAAATCCTGCATACAGGAATTGCTGCTGAGGAGATTATGGTCCATTTGCTTCTTTGGAGTTACATTTGTAGAAAACTATGGTAGAATGTGAAATAAGCTCAGACCTTGAGCTCAGTTCAAAGGGGAAAACTGCAGACAAATGTGGCCATAACCACTTGTGATGGGACAGGTTAGGCTATGAAGGGATTTCTCTGTGCTTGTTATATATTTTTTTTTCTGATTAAGCAGCTTCTGTTGTCTTTCCATTAAAAAATCAGGTTCCCATATCTAGAAGGTATTATGTGCCCTTTAATGTTTCTTTCCATCGGTAAGATATATGCTCAGGGGAAAAGTGTGTTTATCTAAATATAAGGCATCATTTGTTGGAACTAAAATAGAGCAGACAGGGAAATATTATACCTGAGCCTTATCTGAGTATTCTGAATGCCAGATTACTGTATCTCTGCATTACACTTCAGTAGAGACAGCAAGACTAAAGACTGATCAAAATATTTTGATGTATATTCAGCCTTTCCATCTACAATAAAAAGATATTTCAGTCTGTTTTTTTAAAGTGAGTATCAGCAATTTTTTTTCGTCCCTTGGAAAAGCTTTTCTTCAGTATAGCAAAAAGACTGAGTTGCTTTACTGTGATTCAAGATAATTTATGGCCTGAAATGTTCCAATCTATTATCTGACTAAGGAAAGAGCCCTTCCAGAAAACAAAGAACAACACTCCCTCCCCAAGGAAGCTACTATATTCTCTAACGATATTTAGAGAATAAATCAAGTGTCTTCATAGTTTTCTGAATATCTTTACTGAACAGTTCACTTTGGACAGCAATTCAAATTTAGCATGTGTCTGTTAGGTCTGGAAAATGTTATAAAGGTGAGTTTACAGAGTATTTTACTGCACTTACTTTGCCTAACTCCTGAAAAAGAAAATACAAGAAAGAAATACAAGAAATACAAAATAGCTGTTTAAAATCTATCCTGAAGTCTACTTTTAAAAACCTAGTATTTTTAAATTATTATTCAATGTAAATTCATTTCCATGAATATGATTCACAAAGTTCACAGAACACAAAGTGCTACAAGAGGTAGAGATCAGAAACAGAGACACTATCTTCAGCTTTTACACTTCAGAACTGCTGTTTACATTTATGAAAGGGAGGAACTCCAAGTAAAATCTCCTATAGTTAAATCTCATATATTTTTTAGCAAGTATGTGAGTCTGTAGCCTGGTAAAAACATTATAATGTGCATCATCCAATAAAGGGTCATTACTTTTGTAATCCTGTTCAGTCGAGCATGTAGCAACTCCATGCAAGAAAAAAGGCCCTTGATTTTCAAGGGCTCACAAGATATTGGCTTACTTCAATGAAGCACTTTTACTGCCACAAAGGATGAATATTGAATTGATGTGTGGATTCATTTACTCTATCTATCAAGTTTACTTTTGAGCATACCTGCATTATGGCAGAATTTGATAATCCAGCTCAAAGATTAACAATTAGACTGATTACTGAGTTGCACATATGGACTGCTAATCTTCCCACTCCAAATGTCCAGTCCTGACCATAACTGTAAATAAACAAAAATATGGAGCAGGAGCAAGGGTACAATGTTTTGCTGCTTCTGAGATTCAGGCCAGAATGGGAAAGGCCATGGGAAAGGCCATTACTTGATCCAGACTTTTAAATGGAGCTGTGTCCTTCCATCTCCATCAGCCTCAGCAAAAAATGCCTTCAGACAAATTGTGTCTCAGTATTCATTAGGCAAAGACAAACTGACTCAGTTTTTCCAGCTGTTCTGTAATAAATGACAATATAATATTTTCATAGCTCTGAGGTAGAAGCAAGAATAAACAATGAAACTGTACTCACACTACTCAGATCACGAAGGCAGAATTAATTTGAAAAGGAAAGACAAGCTTATTTTTAAATATTCACCTTTCTATGGCAGAATCATGCCTAAATATTATTGCACATAAATTTGCTTGCTTAGCTTTTCCATTCAACATCGATTTTTCCTTTCAACACCTTTTTACATTAATAAACAAGCTTACATTTTTTTTCAGAGTCGATTTTTTATTGCAACTCATTGATTTAATTCCTCAAGTATATTTTTGATCCTTAAACTGGTTTTGGCCTTGGTGTCGGGGTTTTTTTCAGTATTTAACCTTTGGTTTTAGTTAGTTACACTTTTGCAACTAAACCACCCTTGAGTACTTTTGCAGCAAATATCTCTGAGGATGTGAAAATGTCAGAACTTTTGAGCTGGGGAGAAGGCAACCTGCTTGTGAACATCTTCTGAGACAATCATCTTTATGAACTCACCTAAGCCATGCTACAGAATTTAAAGTTATAATTTTAACTGAAGATTGGATTAACACACAAAGAGATACTTACTGCAGTCAGCTTCATCTGATAGGTCTTCACAGTCTGGTTTATAGTCACAGATGAGCTGAGACTCTATGCAATTCTTATTCCTACACACAAAATCAGTGAGGGCAGGGCATTCCCTGGGATTCTCTCCAACTGAAACCAACAGAACATTTAAATCAATAGTGCAATTAAGTCAAAGGATGCTCTTTTTAATTTGTTAACTGTTATACATCATGCTTTTAGGGTTTTACTGCTTGCAACAGATATTATTTGGTCTCACTCTTTCAATGTTGCATTATGTATTTCTAGATATATTTCTATATTTCTACTGTATTTGCCTTGTGCAAAGCTTCAGAGGTAGGATACTTTGGCTGGAAGAAAATTCAATGCAGCATCAACATAACTGTTTCCCTGGTATGTTTGTTGTGGACATTCTATAAAAAAGGGTTCTCTGGGCTGTTGAAAAGTAGACAGACAAAAGACTTTATTCTACTCATAATTATATTGCTTTGAAAATGACATTTTGAACTGAGAAAAATCACTGTTATACAGGTTTGCACAATAAACTTTAAGAGCCTTTATAAGAAAGACATTTAACCTTTTTTGGAAGAGTTTAGACAAACTGCTGTTCTGATTGTGTGAACCACTGAGAAATTTCTCTTATGGTATTTAATATACAAACCTGTTTTAAAATAATTTGTGTTCATCTCTGAAGGTGAGTGAAAATCACCTCATAAAATGAGTAACTTGCACATAAAACACTGGTTCAAATCCAGAGTGCTGAGATTCAGCCATCCCTGGACTGTAAGACTATAAAGGAACTTACATCAGTTATTTTTTAGTTCAGTGCACTGTGCATAATTTCAGCCAACAGTAATTGAAACAGTTCTGATAACCCCAAATGCAACACTTCAAAAGCACTCTGATAACCTTAGATTGCTTTTCAGTCTAGAGTTTCAAATTCTGCAAAAAGACATTTAGGACAATTTATTTTGACTGTATTCATTGTAATGTGTTTCATTTTTCCCTTCAAACATGACTAAAATGTGGCATATTGTTAAACACAGTCTGATCAGAATACCATGATATTTACCTTGGTACAGGCTCATATTTCCAGAGGAATTGTTATTGTTGTCAAAGTATTAATCTCCTCAAATAGTGGTACTTACTGAATTTTACAGACTGAGGAACTGCATTCTCATTGAAGCAGAATAGGAAAAGAGAACTAAACTTTTGGTTTCGTGTCAATGTGTACTCAAATATTAAACAGAGTGACAATGCAGCATTAAAATGTAATCCGTATATGTAAAATGACTAGTACAAAAAAGAAGAAAAAAACCCTGCTAACATTGGTTACTTGCAGAACCTCAATACTTAAATTTTCAGCTTTGAAATACAGAAGCCCCTGTGCACTGACACACACACAAATCTTTTCAAATTCATATCTGTCCCATTATTTTGTTTTTTAATTTTTCACTGACAGTTTGATCTGATTAGTGTCAGGGGATCCACACCACAAACAAATTGTCATGAATGCCTAAAAAGCATGAAAAGCTATGGCTGCTTTTTATAGACAATCTATGTGTCAGAGAGTCATTAGCAGAGGAGCAGACTCCTGAGAAAAAAAATTGACTGAGGCATTTGAGATGGTTAGGGCAGTTTTCACATCGCTCCAAAACAATAAAACCTGATTGAAGACACCAGCAAAAATTAATTGCAGTGGCTCATCCTTAATTCTGGAAAGCCCCAGAATAGTTGAGGTTGGCAGAGCCCCCTCAAGACCTCCCCAGTCCAACCCACTGCTTCAGCCAGCCCTAGCACAGCAGGTTGTGTGGGATCATGTCTCTCTTTTTTGGGTGTTTTGGGTAATACCAATGGATGGAGACTCAACAACCTCTTTGGACAACCACTTGTGTTGGGTGATCCTCACAGTAAAGTGGTTTATTGTGTTCACATGAAGTTTCCTGGTTTTGGGATTTGTGTCTATTGTCTTCTGACAGAAGGCTCTTTTGAGAAGAGTCTAAAACTTTATCTCCACTCCCTCCTCTGCACTGGAAATGATGCACTGGAAAATTAAACTACTTCCTTAAGTCATTCAATGACTTAAATAATGACAGAAATTAGGCAACTGCAGATCCATTAGCATAAGGTAATTTTGAGAGGGATACATTATCACCATACAAGGGAGTGACTTTTGGAAATCCATGGCTTTGTGACTGATCAGATTCCACACCATTATCTACATGAGCAACGTTATGTTATGTTATGTTATGCTACTCTATCATTTATATTTAGCACTTAATTGCAGTTGTTTTTTTTTTTTTAAAACAGGCAACTTAATAGTACTTCAAACATACCATAAACCAGCATTTAATAATGTTATTAGTCTCTTTGGTTATCCTAAAAGAAAACATGTGGTTCCAACACAGACATAATGAAAATTTTTATCTCAATGGGTGTGACTGCCATAAAGACAAATTTACATGCCTATGAATTTTATCCTTTTGGAGTAAGACCTTGTTTATATGTAATTTTTAGGGATAGTAGGCTACATTCATGATAATGATGGATTTTCTGCTGAAGTCTTTGGCAGAGAGAAATAAAATCCCTCTTAACATCAACATACTGGCATTAGCATTGCACAGTGTAACCAAATACTTGAAACTCTATTCGGAATTATGGCATAAAAAAATCACCTTTCTATAGTACATTCATTCTGGCCAAAACTCCTACACCAGCTAAAAATTAAATAAAAATAATAAATATGGTTCAACTTAACCATAAGATGTAAATTTTGTGTCAGCAAACCCAAAGCCAAAGACAAGTTCACACAGAAGTTGTAGCTTAGAAGTTTCATTTTACAAAATTGTCAAATATAATATAAAAAAATCATTTAATCAGAAAAAAATACACTGAAGAACATATGGGAAAGTATTTTAGAAACTACTTTAAACAAAGAAAAAGGGAGAATATTTTAAATATTATCTTGCTCATTTTTAATTTTTGCCCTCAAAATTACAGGGTTGCCAAAATTTGACTTTCTGTCTATCAGTACTGAATTTAGACAACAGAATCAAACATTACTCCAGAGAGTTTTAGTATAAAGCAAAACAAGGTCTCCTAATTAACAGCTTTATTTTTAAGCTGATATTTCAGATAAAATGAGAAATTTTAACTAAGTCTTATTTCTTTGTGCATGTTGGTTTGTTGGGACTGCATTTTTGTCTGATCATATTCCTCATCTGTAATTTGATGACAAGAATGAAAACATGTATTGGATGATGATTGATTATATATAGCATGTAATATTATATTTTTTCCCAATAATCAAGCTTACAACATTCCATGAAAATACAAATATACAAAAAAACTATTTCTAAGCAGAAAAAAACTGTGAAAAAATATGGGAAATTTTGTTTCTTGCCCGTTTCTTCATTTAAGAGCTCACAAAACCTGTAAGGAAAAAAAATCTTCTAATTATGAATACATGCCAAACAAATTAAAACAAAGATTATGACTAAAAAAGTTATTGGTTGTACTTTGCTTACAGTGTTACTCTGAAATGGTTTTTGAGCAGCTACAACATTAAAATGGGTCAGTGAACCACAGCAAGCAAAAGAATGAGCTAATACCATGTATGGAAATGTCAGAGGTGTAAAAGAGTGAAATATCCACAAATGTGAATTTTTCACAAAATGGGAGTAAGAGAAATTACAGGGAGTTGAAGTGTTTTTGATGTGTACTAACCTCATTTCTGCATATGCTATGAAAAATTTGTAGGGAGCTACGATGCTCAAAATCAAAAGAAAACATTTCATTGTCATTTAAGAAAACTGCTCACCAGAAAGTATCTTGGACTTGATGAAAAAGCCATAAATGCTGTTTTTTGACCTGACCTTGTTCCATATCTTCAGTTTAACCCTTAAACTAAACAATTAAAAGTTTACTCAGCTCTAGACATAAATTTCACATAATGAAAAATATCCCTACAGATATGGAGTGTTGGCCCACAGGCATAGCATGAGTGACAGAGAAATGGATCAGAGCTACAAAAACAGCTGGTAGGGAGTGGGAACCATTTGGTTGTGGTCTTGGTTTTTAACGAGAACAGAAGCTCCAACTATATTTATTGATTTCCAGCACTCTTTGATATTTCTTGGGCTAGTTACTTTTGTTTTGTACTATGTTTTGATCTTTCATCTCCACCAGTTACTCATTCCAAAAATCTGCGGGATCTGAATACTATATAAGCTATGTTGCAGCTTAAAAGACCACAATCCATTCCCTTCCCAGGAAAAAACCAATATTATATGCAGGAAAAAAAATCACCCCAAACCAAAATAAAATACAGAATATTAAACACAAGCACAGATAAGAATTGACTAGCTTATGATAAGAGCCAACCTTTAGATCATCACAGAAATAACTAGATCAACAAGAATCAGTGGAGTAATGAAACCATTTATATTCTCATAGGTCAAAGTTATCTGGCAGCAGCACATATACCCTTATAAATCACTTTTTTTCCTTACATTAAATACTTGGGGATTCGACTTTAATAAATTAAAAACCAAAAAACAAAAAAACAAAAAACCAAAAACTAAACCCAAACTATTGTTATGATATGGAAAATTTACGTTTTACTATGTTCATTTATTTTTTTCCCCTCACAATTGCAGCTTTTCCAAAAAGCCAGGACACCACAAGAAACAAACACAAGATATATTTTAGATGAAGTAGTAGCTAATGACTGCATGTTATGCAAATCCCTTCACCAAATGAAATGACAATACTTGAAAAGGAAAAAGCATACACAGGATATCACTTTTCAGTTAAGTACAATTTTGTATTGATGCAGCAAAGAGCCATATAATCTTCTAAGTAGTTTCTAAGAGGCCAATAGAGCTGGCTTGGCTTCTGGATCACTAAACCCTGCAAAATAAGCATATTAATGATGGTTGCCACAGAATTTACATTTACATACACTTGCTTTGCTTTCTACATACGTTGCTCTGGACAATGCAATTCTCAGAATACCAGCCAAGATCTTCCCTAGTAAGGATAGCTGTGTGTGTTTGGGTACATGTAGAAAGCACAGAAAACACAGCTGCACATCATGCACACCACAAATAAATTGTGACTCTGCTGTGGATACAGCACAAGCTGCAGCTATATTTATTTTATAGCCATCTCCAGTATATGTTATCTATGGAAGACTAACCCATATAATAAACACAGAATTTATAGACATGACAAGGTTCACTTGGAGATAGCTGATAAATAAAACATTATTAACCGGGACTTTTTTTTCCAATTACCAGGAAAGACCTGACTATGAAAGAACTCATAAATCCATTCTTCTTTCCTTTAAATTTGCATCTAGAGGACAGCAACAGGTCAGTGACTATTTCTCTGACTCTCTGAGTACAAGAGCTTACTTGCAAAAATGCCTTGTAAGATGTAAATATTCCTGTGGTACCCACTACATCTAAAATCACAGAAAGAACCAGACAGGTTGAATACCAGTCCTATAGGCCATAGATTTTATTGTTTGAAACAGAATGGATAAGGCCAAAAATATTTAAGTTTAATAGATGGCATTAAATATCATAGATTTGGTGACACTGAGTGAATGTTTAAAATACTTATCATGAAAGGAGTGATTGATCACACAGGAGGAGATGCTCTAGTATTACAACACTGAAGACATAAGTTGTCAGAGGTTGTGTTTGCCCAATGCTTTTTGCTTTTGAAAGGCATAGGGTGAATCCCAAATTATTATATTTCCTAAGGGCTGCAGTGAATAAGAACTTCAGCTGTTTTGGAAAGCAGGGTGTACCTCAAGTTCAAGTGCACTGAGCTGCTGTTTAGCAAGAGTCTCATTTCTGCTCTCCAGGGGTAACACCTGCACCCAACAGTACACCACCACCACGTCAGCAGCATGAAATGAAACACAACATACAGTGCATATTCAGTTGAAATGAGACTTTTTTTCCTCATTACTTGTCTTTTTAGAAATTATGGTCCTTCCTGAGTAGAAATGTTTTCAAATTAAAGTTAAAAATTCACCTCTTTTTATTTTTTGTTGTTTCAATTTGTGTTTTAGTGGGAGTACTTAAGCCACTTCTCTCCCCTCTTTCACAACACTTGAGATATAGGAAAATCAAAGATTTTTAAAAAATTAAAACATCATGTTAAAAATATAATTCCATTAAAGGAAATTTAATTTATAAGTTTCACCCTTACTTTAAATTGGAATTTATGAAATACACACTCCCAGAAGGTTTCATTACTCAACTGTACTGTGAGATTCAGAAATTATGATACACAATTTTCATCAAGTTTTTCATTTGTGTACCTCAATTGCTCAGTACTCTTTTCTGCATGACTTTTTATAGAACATTATAATTGTATTAGCAAACTCATCAATAATGCTTCTCTCCATGGATGACCTTGGAAATCTCTTTCAAGGAAAACTAGATGAAAAGTTTCTCTGCTCAAGCAAGCAAGAAGATGTAATTTCAAATAAAGTTCTTTTGTAATTTTAAAACCATAGAGAATTCTCCTAATGGAATATATGACTCAAAAGGCCAGATTTAATTCAAAGATATGCTTTGACTCCCACATAAACAGTAAATCTAACAAATTATATTGACTCCTAGGAGAGGCTCTGACCTGTAGATACAAAATTTTGCCAAAGGACTTCCCAAAGCTATTCAAAGCAAGCAGTACTGTGCCTAAGACCTCCAATAACCTGGAAGAATATAAAATTTATTCATAGTACTGGAAAAGCAGAAGTGGCTCTGTGGCTCAAGCAATACAAAAGATAAGAAAATTCTCTTTAACTTCTAGTGCTGATACCATGGAATGTATAAATCCACAGGAGACAAGGACAGAAGCTTTTATATTTGATAAAGACTGAAAAACCAGCTTTGGCACACAGTGTATCAGCAGGATAAGGATCTCATACTCATAGTACTCATATAGGGATCTACCATATTTTGCTTAATACCAAAGGACACACGAGGGAGAAGCACTGAGGACTGAGCAATAAGGATCTGGTTGTTCTAGGCTTTATCTCCTCGGAATCTGCAAGTGGTAAAAGAAAGGCAGAAGTGGAAATAAGGCAAAAATCATGAGATGCTTTTGCAGAAAATCCTATTTCCCAGTAATTATGGACAAGTTCAACCAGATAAAAGTGTCTCCTGAAGCAATTTCACACGAGATCTCTGTGTCTTGGTCCTTTTCCAACTCACTGTCTGTTCTCTATTCTAATTCCAGTGTAGAGTTACATTGCACCCCAGAAAGTTCAGATGAATAGATTATTTTTAGAGCTTTTCAATGATATCAATGATATCAATATCATCACTGAAAGTGACTGTCAAACCATTGCTTTCACTGTGATGCAGAATCCATCAATACTACTCAATGACAGCACTCTCCAGTTATCACAGATATCTTAGAAGCGTTTCCTGTGGATATTTTATTTCTTTAACACAGACTTGTCCTAATGTGGTCCCCAGGGGTTGTTGTGACAGACCAAGGGAGCAGAGCACACAGTGCAAGCTGCAATTATCTGCAACAAGGAGACACTTCCCCAGCTGGGTGCTCTCCCTGTCTCTGCAGAATTGCCCTTAGATGTGAAATTCATCTCAAGTGTCACCCTGCACAGGGGTGTGTGATGGGTCACATGCAGTTTGGCTGCACTGGAAGGGTGCTGGCTTTCTAGAGTCATTTTACATGAAAATGAACTCAGGTTGGGACAGGGGTCATTCTTCTAGTACCACCACAGACAAAGATTGTAAGTTTTAAAAAAAAAGCTAGAAAGTCCATTCACCTCTACCCTGTATATTTTAGTAGCCATAAAAAACCTTCTCATGTGGCTCATTTGAAATAGGCGAAATCAAAAAATCTACTGCTGGATAGGAAGAGTAAGCATTATAATGTCAAAATTAAGATATTTAAATTTTAACTGAAAATCTGAGCTTACAACCATGTGCTAGCAAACCAAATTATCTTTGGAGTCAGAAAATTTTCTTCAAAAGTTTCCTGTTAGATAAACAGAAACTTAAAATGCCACTGAGGTCTCTTCATGAAAAATGAGGTAAAAGTTATTTCTTGTTTCTCATTTTCAAAACTCTGGCATTCCTAGTACATCTCTGAGAGTCGAAAATACGGTGAACAAATCTTTTGGTTAAGCTCATGCATTTTTACATAAGCAGAAACAGAAATCCTAGTTTACAGATACGTTAATGACTTCAGAATAATGCAGTAAAATTGAGACAATTCTGTGGTTTTCAAGCTGGTGCCATATTTCCCTTTATTCCATTTTAAAAATTTTAATTTTTTTTCAAAGAAGGTTGTCAAATGAAATTCTTTTCCCAATTCCAGACCGTACACTATTTGCCCCTTTTGTAAAAATTAATTTATATTGTTCAAACATTTCTAGAAAGTCGTAATATTCAGTGCAGTTTAAGCATTTCTGCATAACAGGACTTGTGCAGGAATTCAAATCTTCCCCCAGTGCAACTGGCAGCCCTGGCAAGCTGGTTTGGGGGAGTCTGAATTTCCTCCACATCTGTCCTTAGCTCTCTGCCTTCCCCACTGAGTCCTTCCTACAAGGGCATAGAGAAGGGATTTCCCTCTGAAAGGCACCTGTGACTGATCTCCACACTGCCAAAAGGGAGATTATTTCTTGTCTAGAACCAAATTGTGCATATCTGTACCCTCTGCTGAGTGTAATGAGATCTAAATTCAGTGAAATTTTCCCTCAAATGATCAAGTACATTCATGTTAATGTATGTTACACTAAGCCAAATTAAGTTAAAGCTACCAAAATTTCTAGATTTCTCAAAATGAAATTTCTTTTTCTGTAATGAAGAAGATTAAATATGCAGCAGAAAATTTGAAACTGACAGCTCACTGTGAAATCAAAGAATAATTTCCTTGTAAAGGCAAAATCCAAATATTACACTAACAATTAAGAACTTTATCATTAATTTTAGCACATTTACTGAGAAGTTTTAGCCAGGTTGTGTAATTCCAGTGCTCCATATCAGAATACCCTGATATTGACCTATTTATAAAAACAAATGAAAGACATTGTAAATCATTAAAATATTTGAAGCGGGGGGGGAAAGAAAATTTAAAAAAACTGGGCACCCATTCTGTCTGAACATTAGTGAATATCCTGAGTAACTAATTTAGCTCTGGCAGCTTTCTCTGTCTGAATTCTCTTCCCTCTCACTTCTGGGCCAGATTTTTACTGAATACTTCTATTATCACAGTTTGAACTTCTCTCAAGTGTTTGAGAAGAAGGAACTAAATTCTCCACTAAACGTGAAGCTTTGCGTGATACATAGCTGAGGATTCAAAGGAAGCACTGGCTTGTTTTAAAAATAAAAAAAGCTGGCCTACATACACAAACCCTGGGATGCTTTAGTTATTGTCTCTCTGATCTGCAAAGCTAGGATGGAATTCTAATGAGAAAGGATTTTTCTGCTGAGACTTTCAAAGCTTCTTGTTTATGAGAGCATGGAAATAAAGTTGTTCAAAGGATTTCAGTACCTTCACCTATGGTCTTTGCCATAAACAGTAGGTGAGGAGGAATACAAAGATATGAGGAGAAAGGGAAAGAAGAAGTTTACTGCCAGGAAAACAAGCTTTATTATATTTCAAGAAAAATTTCTGTTCAGCTCAATCTGGTGAAGCGATTTCCTATTAATAGATTGTGGAACTTTAACTTTTTTTTTCTTTCAAAAACTAAATATAATTGTAACGTTAGGAAAAAAGGTTGTGGAGTCTGACAGTCCACTGACAAAGGTCACTGGAGTTGACACAATGGTTCTGTCTTATTCCTGGATTTCTCTGACACTGAATTCCCAGACTATGAAAAACTATATAAATCAATTAATATCAAAATGTTCTAGAAATTTCTGTCAAATTTTAATTGAGTTTTGATTCTCTTATTTTTATCTATCTTCCCCTGTTAGCTTTTCAGGTGGTGGCCTGGGATGCCAAAATCAGTAGGTGTGATGTGGCTGAGTCATGTACATGTCCATGCTTATACTGCCTGTTGTGTATCTGAGAGTACAAAATTCCTTTTCTTTACAATTACAGATGCACAAAAATCAGACTTCTGCCTGAGAAACCATGCTCCTGATTCACTATTATATGCCAGTGAGCCAAAAGCTGGGGAAGCAGATCAATAATGCTTGAAGTGCTCTTTAATGAGAGCAGACCACATTATCATGAAGCTAAATGTTATAGGTGTAAAAAATAAATTTATCATTAGGGATTATTCTGTATGACCCTCAAAGATATTTTACCTTTTTTATTAAGGCAAAAATGGAGACTTTTTTTTAAAGCCTGTAAATAACCTCATGCATGGTCAAAGTAAATTATTAAAAAGCACAAGAAATGATGACATTAAACTAATTTCAGGTCACATAGTCTCAATAAAATTGTATAAAGAATTATTGTACAAGAAGGTGACAAAAATATCAATACATCAGTTAATTTAAGAACAATTTTTTTCTAGCTGTGATGTAACCTCAAGATTTTTCATATTTTTAATCTAGCTTGTAAAATAAAATTTATCAGATTCAGAATTTAACATATGTTTGTTACCAGAACATTGCTTACCCTCTCAAAAGCAACTGATAAGACTCTTTAATATCTTTGTTTTATTCTATCTTTGACAATATTTCCTAGAGCTCACATTTCCAATAAACCCACAGTTTCTTCTTGTCTTTCACTTCCATAGAAATTAGTGAGACCTGAGGAAAATGAGCCTTGAAGGAAAGGGCCTCAGAAGCTCAGATTGCAATGGTCTCATTTGCAGTACTCTAATGATATAGCAGCTGTTAACAAATTAATTTTTAAAAGGAAATAGTGAAAAGATTCTCTGTAATCTGTTGGAAATTCTCATATAAAATTATCTATGTAAATCCCAGCTATGCAACTGAAGAGCAAAGAATCCACCTCAGTGCAGATACTCTTATGATGGATGTATACAGCTTATAACACACTGTAGGAAGCAAGCTGAAGAAAAATGCATGTAAAATAAAATAAGTATTTAGATACATTAAACAATGATATAACCATTGAATATAACCACACTGTAGAAAACAGATCTAATATTCACATGTAAAAATATCACATGGGCTATTTCTCTCTTCCCTTTTCACTGTCTTAACTTGAGTCCATAATTTCTACAAAGAGGCAATTATTTTATTGTGCTAACTGTAAACCATGTTCCAGGAATACCATTCAGTGGCTTTCAAAAGGACAGTCTTTGAGGAGGAAGCTATCCCAAAATATTTGAAAGCTCCAGAATTGCTCTTATATTAGTTTTCACCTCTAAATGCTATCTGATGAGAAGCAGCTAAATATTCGGATTTTTTCCTCCATGAAATTTATAGCATTCTCATTTTAACTCCATTCTATTTATTTTAAACCTGTTTTCAAGTTTTATTTTCAATCTCCTAGTTCTTTTCTGTGCATATTCCACTGTTTACATAAGTAACACATCCAGAACACCCATAATATGTAAGATTTTAGTTTAACAACATAAGACCAAGTAGAAAATACGAATGCAGCTTCAATTGTCCTAGAGGACCCTTGTCAGATGTCAAGCCCAGGAATTCTACAGCTACAAACACAGTACATGGGTAAGTGCTGTAAACCAAGTCATTTTGTTGATCAGAAGCCCCTGTGCCCCATCTGCTTTGTATGCTGCTCCTCTTTTTGAGTTTGGCCACAGTAAGATTGTGTCTGCTGACTTTTAGCTTTGTTACAACAGACACAATAAAACTGTGAACTTTGTGCTGCAAAAAATGCAATCTGTACAGACATGCTTTCTCTATCCTGAACGCCCCAGGCTTGGGTCGGGTGGGAAATGTTATTTTTGAGAAACTGGCAAAACCTATTTTGCTTGTTTGTTCTACAAAGGTAAAGAATCAATAACAGCAGGAAGGGGAAGAGTCAGACCAGGCTCCTTTGTGTCATCATGCCAACAGGAAGGTCAGCATACCAGAAGTTTTGAGAAAATTAAGCAAGCAGGTACCAACTTGTGGAGTAGAAGGCAAAAAGTCAGAGCTGATGGGAAAGGTACTAAATGATTCCCTTTTATCATTGGTTTGAGGCTAAGTATCCTCATACAGATAAAAAACATCAGGGGGTAGAGGTGGGGTGAGGTGTGAGTTGGTTTTTTTTAGGTTCTGTTTCTTTGTTTTGCTTCTTTAAGAGACATGCATTTTCACAGATACACACAGATACAGCTGAAAAGTGAACAAACGACAGGTCTCTGACCCTAAAAAGGAAAGCAAAGGCATGAGCACAAACACATTCCCATAGGATACATACACCTAAACTTTAATGAGAACCCAGCTGTGCCTAGCATACACTACCAGGGGTGCTGTAAGGAAATCATTCCTGTTAGAATGCAAAAGCAATGTGACAACTCTATAAAGGCTCAGGGTCTCCAACTCTCCTAAATCAATCTTAAAAATTTTTGTATTTCTTATTGAGCTTCAACTGTACATATCAAACTTCTATGAGAAAAGCCTTCTCTGAATCATCCATCCTCATAAACCATAATTTTCTGCAAAATACAGAGGGATATGACTATGCTGAAGCTTTATGTGGTAGTAGTTGGAGCACCTGGTGCACCTGCTTTCCCAGCAGAGCTTCTGCCTGAAGCAGGGCTATAAAACAAATAGTTGCTATAAAGTAATAAACCAAGTTACTTTCTGAACTGTTTCACTGCAAAGGTATTTTAATGCAATACCTGTTATAAAACACTGTTAACATTCAGATTTGTAGGGTCATAGACTAAAACAAAGGTAAATTTCAGCATGCTTAACATCTTGAGATTGAGGATCCTTCATATGACAGCTTTCCAAATCCTTATTGAAACAATTTCCTTCCTTGCAATGACAAGGCTGGAATATTTCCAATTATGCTTATATGATGTCATTTTTCAGGTTATTATATAATATGTGGACTTAAGAGTAAGAAGAAATATTTTACACTATATTAAGATATGTTGATACTACCTTTATGAATGTAACAGAGATATTACTTCTTCCTTAAAAAAATAAACTCTACTATTTTTATTTGTTGATTATCTTCATGAATATGACTGTGAAATGAAGTGTCTTATTTGCTGCAGCCCCAAAACAGAACAGATCCCGAAATGTGGTTTAACTAGACCCCACTGGGGTGAATTAATACATGTAAAAACAACTGGCAACAAATTGTAAGACAGACCAGCATCCACTTTGTTATCCAAGATGATAGATAATGATTTACCATCTCCTACTAGGGCATCCTTACCTATCTACCTTTTTTTGTTGTTGGGTTTTTTTTGTTGTTTTTTTTTTGAGGACAATCATATGCACAGCAATGGAGAGAATGAAACACTTCAGAAAAAGACAAGGGGCTCACTAATGCTCACGTGTTTCATAAACCTTTCAGAGTACATCTACCTTAGAGTTTTATTAAAGTACAGTTCTGAAGAAGGTCCCAGGTTGTATCAAGTTTCCATTCCTTGAATAATACAGCAGTTTCTGAATGTAAATCCTTCATTTATTAGATGAAACTAGATCAAGAGACGTTCTTCAGAAGTTAATTTTCTATACTTCAGTTGATGGGCATTCAGTGTATGGCAGGAGATTAAAGCTTGCTCAAAGAACTACAATAAAACTCATACAGTGTTGATGTGTGGCATCAGCAATGATCACTTCATTTAACAAAATCACTTATTTTGTGTCACACTGTTTCCTAAAAGATAGAAACACATCACATACATTCCTGAGAGAAGCCACTATTTACCTACTCAGTATTTATCTTCTTGGGTTTAGGGGTTTCTTTTGTTACTATTTGTTTGGTGGTTTGTTGGGGTTGTGGTTTTTTGGTTGGTTTTTTTTGTTTGTTTGTTTGGTTTGTTTTGGTTTTTTTTTGGTTGTTGTTCTTGTTGTAGTTGTTGCTGTTGCTTTTGTTGGTTTTATTAAGGGCAAATTTTGTTCTTATTTTAGCCTATGTCCACAGAGATATGAATTAAATATTCTGTAAAGGAGTCAAAAGTTTTATTTTGCTGAACTTAATACTTCAACTGAACTAGGAAAAAGAATACTGATAAAGGTTCATTTGTATTCTCCACTTACTATTATGGCAAGAGATATAATGTGTTTTATAATAAAACACAGAGGCCGTAGGCTTCATAAAATATAATCTGACAAAATTTACACAAAATGGTTATATACAACATCACAGACTCAATAAGTTACCAATGGATTGAAGAAGAAAAGTTCTTATTCAAAACAAGATAAATAAAGGAAACAAAACCTTAGCAATGTCTTGGATCTATCTGCCATAATTTAGTGTGAGAACACCACACGAATGTGTGTGCAGAAAAGAGTATTAAAGTTACAAGAGCAGAAACAATTTGTTCATAACTGATTTTATGAGCAGTGAGATTATGATGAAAACAGTATAGTTATGACGTATTTAAAAACAAACAAGAACTTCCTACATCTCGTGTAGGAAGTATCACCCCTCTAGAAACTTTCCTCTGGAACTGACCTGTGGTGCAGTTGTGGAACTCGATGTCATCTATTGCTGCTCCTCCTCCCAGGTCTCTGGTGCGAATGCCTTCAAAGACAATTTCAAAGTTCCTTAGCTTCCCCAAGCGTAACTTGACTTCGTTCCACTCGTCACCATGAGCTCCTGATTCACTCCATATTTTCACAATCCCATCAGCAGTCTGAAATTTGAACAAATTGTAGATAGTAAGATACGTGCAAGTATGGGTTATCAAACACAAGTTTTGGGGGAAAAAAAACCAAACCAAACAAAACAGGGAAGACCTGAAGATGCAGTTGTGTCAAGAACTGGCAAACAGGTCCTTGCTAGGATAATAGGAAAGGTAGGGAAATTAGGTGAGTACTGTGCAAATAGAGAAATTTCAGTAGAGAAATTACTTCATGTGTGATTGAACTGCATAAACATCCATTTTGTTAGAGTTGTATTTAACTTTATACAAAACTCTTTGTTTTTAGAATATAATACTGGATGCAAACCTAGCTACTCTACCATTTAGAATTGTATCCATCTATCTTTAAAAAGTTGTGACAATGGTGATAAAGAGGAGGAAATCTAACAAATATGTGAAAATCATAGGTTTAGTATAGCTTATTTGAAGGTAAATTAGAATACTCTGACTTAAAAATACATTTTAAAGATTTTCTTTAGACCTCTTATCATACTACCAATTTGGTAGTCAGCAGCAAACAACATGCTTCATTTTATAATAGTAGTGTGAGAATGCAGATGCACCAATTTTCCTTGCTATGAAAGGATGACACATATATACAATGACATCAGAAGGAAATATTTGCAGTTTTGTGTATGTCTAAATCTAGTTTTCTTTGTAACTGTTTGACTAACCATCCAAACTGTAAATAACAACTTTTTTCCTGCTCTTTTCTTTGCAAAAGCCATTATTAGTCTGGCTGGGGTTAAGAAAAACACTGTGAGCTGTATCAAGCAGCTAAATATAATGCACAACAAAGGTTCTGAGACTGTAGTGCATGAGCAAGCAAAATATAAGGAAAATAGTGACAGCAGTAAAATAGGCAGGGAAGAAAATTAATTACATTTCTTTATCCATGATGAACCTGTTAGATCAGATTTATGTTAATAAGAATTTCTTATGCATATTTATGATGAGAAAATGAATCTTGGTGCTTTAGATATTGTATTCTGAATAAGAAAGTGCAGACAAGCATTCACACAAATATTACATTAGTTGTTTGTGAATCAGGGAACTCACAGAATTGCTGATATCTTTTAGAAGGAGGTACTCAGACCTAACAAAGAATAGAGACCCTTGAAGTCTGGCTTAGCAAGGGTGCTCTGGAAAATCACAATGAACAGTAAAGCAATTTTTGAAAACAATGGCAACTTTACTTTAAAATGCTAAACAAGAAAGAAAAAGACAGGGATGAATTTCCATAACTGTGTAAAGTCATAGACATTCAGCTGAATAACTTCATTTCTGCACATAACTCAAGCCACCTACAGATGCAAGTTCAGGCATTGCTTCTTCAGTAATGTCTCATTTGTTTGAAGCCAACAACACAGTCCATTAAAGTGAAAATAATATAACAGGACCTTAGCAGTGCTTAGCACCACTAATTCCAGAGTTGATAACAACTAGTTATGATATTCTTAAACTAATTCTCCCAGTGAGACTCCTAGCTCTGCGTGCCATCAGTCCATTCTTTAAACAGTCATAGCACCAAAGACCACCTCAACTTGAAGGGGACCCATGATGATTTTCAAACCCAACTCCTTGCTCCTTGCAGAAGCACTTAAAACTAAACCATGAGCTCAGACATGATTCGTGCTGCCATCCCTGGGGAGCCTGCTCCAGGAGCTGACCACCCTCCCAGTGAAGAAGACCCTTTTGTGCCTATTATCAGTGCAATTAATTTTCATGGATATTATTTGTAATAAATCACTGATTAATTTTACAGAAGTAGCTCAGTGCTGTGTATTAGTGGTGAATTTAGGAAACATAAAATGAAGTAGATTAAAAGAATGCTGAATGATAAGGGACTTGCCTTATATTTAAGCATTTGAGCATGATAGAAAAATTCAATAATTTTCTATCTAAACATTAAGCCCTAGATCTATTACAAAAGTAGATGTATTTAAGATCGAATGTATGGAGATAGCTGGAGCTTTTTAAAATGCACAGAGGTAAGTATACAAAAGCTGGAGGCGTTAAATGTTACAGAGTTTACCAGAGTATGAGCCTCATGTCTATTGCTAGCCAGATTTTGATTGATTTCACATTATATTTCATTGCATGACATTCTGTTCAGACTAACATTGTGTTTATCACATTGATTTTTGAGTAAAGGGTGCTACAAGTAACAAGTGATAGTGATCACATATTTCTTTAGAAATAACCACATAAAAATGTTGTAGGAATCAATTTGTATATGGCATCACAGCCATAACATATCAAATCTTTATGCAATTATAGGCACTGGAGCATTTTTTATACAGTGAGAAACTGAAATATTTTTTGTTAAGAAGAATTTTTCCAGATGGAAACTTTATGGCAGTCTCCTTGCACTTTACAAATTACTGAATATGAGTACACAAATAAAATGCAGCAGAGGCATCTCTCTGCTTGTCTGGGTTCCACAGGAGTTCCTATACCACAGTAGCACTTCAGAAAGAATGAAAAGCTGATTTTTCACTTGCTCAGCTACAGCTCTACATACCAAAATGAAAAGCACCCTTGTACACTGCATATCTGTATGAAGGCTGCTCCAATGCAGAGTGCAAAGTCCCTTCAAAGTCACAAGCTCTACACATTGTCTGCATCAAACGTCCAAGGGGAGGTGGGAAAGGAAGAGACAAGCAGTAAACCTGGCCTCCCCCTCTCCCCAGGCCCAGAGAGGGAAGCTGGCTTGGCTCAGGGCTGTGAGCCCCACACTTCTGGCTACATGCTTGGCATGAGAGGATCATCTCTTTGCAGCTTTGCAGACTCCACTTCATGAATTATTGTCTTGTTTTCTGCATTCTCCAACCTTTTAATCTGTCTTGTGCTTTGGTATTTCTTTCATAGCTTGGGAATGTGTTTGCTTCTAAAACAAACACAAATATGGCCTGAGGGGGATAGAAAAGTTATTCTGTGCTTTGTCCTGCCCATTGCATCCAGAAATCCTTAGAGCTGTTTCACTCTTGTATACACGTAAAGGAGAGATATGTAGAAGAGAGATATGGCAAGAAGAAATATGCTCAGTGTAGAGGAGGCTGGAGGTCACCTTTTTTCCAACAGGCTGATAAAAGGTGGCTCAGATCTGTGGGTTTGGGGAGTGGTCCTGTCCTTATGCCTGTGTGGGTTGACTCTGCTGGCTGTTGGTCAGGGCAGGAATCTCATTTTCCTGCTACTCCTCAGGAGTTTAGCTGTATGTAGGCTTTATGCAGACAGAAATGGTAAAAGAGGATTGTTTGTTGGTCATATTATAAGTTTTATAGGATGACTGGACCGTGGGATAGAATATAACACATTCTAGATTTGCATGTGTGTTTCTATTTTAGACTTACTGCTTCCCGGTATATGGTTTACTATTTATTAGTGCAGACTATTACCAGGCAATACTACTACAAAAAAGCTCCAGAAATTTCCCCAGAACATAATTTTTACAACCTATTTTGTAATTCTGTACCTTTTAATTCCCTAAACTCAACCTGAGAAATTCCAAGAGTTCCATGTTATTGACAGATAAAGTAAAAAAATTGTCAGTTCTTCCCAAAAAGACACATTAAGACTGCTAAAAACAGATGGTGTTTTCATTTGAGGCTCTGAAAAGTTATTATTAATTGCACATCACTGCCCTCTGTGGGTTGAACACAGTGCAAGGTCAGGCTGAGGTGAGGAGCCATCACTAGGAGCAGCTGGCAGTAAAGGGCATCTTTTTACACTGATTTGCAGCAGTGGGTCTGAGCATTGCACTGGCACATCATGCTGAGTAATAAGCACTCTCAGAAAATGGCAGAACTACTTCTAAGGCCACAACCTCTTGAGATCTGTAGGTCTATATGCTTAGCCCTATCAGAAAATTCATATTCATATTCAGAGGACCTTTATCTGCTTTCTGATGGTCAGAGGGGAATTCTTCCGTAATGATTTAGTTCCATTGCAATTCAGAATCTTCCTCATGCTTGTCTTCATCTGAAGGACAATCTAAGGTGTTTATAGGCTCTCTTTGAGCACTTCAAGGGGGAAGGTACAACTTACTGGGCTTCAATATCCTCATTAAATAAAGGAGAGGCAGGATTTCTTTTTGTCTTAGAATTCCTTCCATTTTGTGTCTGAGTTTAATAGTTTTTCTATCCATCAGAGACCACCATTATTCTCAAGGCTATATTTCTAACAGAGTCAGAATAATATTAGGAACTGACTCCTAAAGCACACACAAGGAGTATGTCATTTTCCATTACAAGATGTTGCAAAGAAACTTCCTGTGAAGAAAACTTTTTTAAGAGCAATACAGTAAGTATTCTAGATGCAATTATAAAGATTCTTCTATGAGGCAATCTTCCTAGTTACATCTGCAATGAAACACAGATTTTGTTCTTGATCTGCACCTCTCCTTCTATTCATATTCCAAGCTGGGTTCAAAATATTTTCCTGGTTCATTCCCATCAGATATTTATTTCAGTAGAGCCACAGGAAATGAAGCAGAGCTTACCAAATGGATGGAGGCAATGAGAACATTTGTTAAATATTCCTGGACTCTTCAAAACAAATATACTTGAGGGCTTTTTAATCAGAGACAGAATATTTTCAAATGATTCATCAAAAAACCATAAACTTTGTTATTAATACCTTAAAAATACTTTTGAGATTCACTTTATCAAAAGACTCCCCTTTCTACAGCACCTTTCAGACTTCTTAGAGAAGTAAAATCTTTTTACATACTTTTATAAAAAAATAGAAAAAACACCTCTGTTTTCAGGTTACTTTGAAAATGCATCTTCCTGTCAAACTCTGATGATCCAGAATCTTTTAAAGATGATATATGTTATGCAAAGCACAGGAAAATAGAATAGAATGAGCATAATGTGACTTTAACTGTCACTGTTCTTTTCTCTACTTTTGGATGCATTGTTATCCCTCTGTTTTACAAGACTATTTCAGGAGGGCAGTTTACTTTTTAGGCATTTGTTCTTGGCTTAGAATGAAATGTATTTTCATAGTGTGCAAATGAAGTTAGTAAATAAACCTGGTTTTAATGAAGTTTTATTTTCCTTGGTGTAGTAACATTATTAAAGGCTTTTCATGAGTGACCAAGTAGCTTTAAGATGAAGCACTCCATGATGAGCTGTATTCCTTCCATGCCTCCTTTTCTCAGCAAGGAATGGACTGCAGTCCTGAGCTTTGCATGCACATCAAAAAAACAGGAGGCAGTAGGAAGAAAAGATTTTCCTTATTTGCCCATAATTTAAAGACCTTGTCCATGAATTTGTATTTCCCCAAGTCACAGAACAATTTATATCTTTGCTGACACTTCTTGTGTCATCTATCTACCTATTTCAGTTTCATTGCTTGAGAGTGAGTGTTGTTTGGAGAAGGTTCTGAGCACCTTCCTCATAGATTTGGGCTGTACTGCACTGCAGTACACAAGATACTAGCTTAAAGATCTCCCTTCCTAGACTTAAGTCTCTCATAAGTAGCTTGAAGCAAAAGTGCATTAAAATGCAATAAAACTGAAGAGTGATGCTGTATAGCAAAAATCTCATTAAAAAAAAGAATATTGTGTCTCCTTCATCTGATGTTATATTCAAAGTAGGAGAGATTATTTTTTAAAATTATTTCTCACTGATTTTCTCGTAAAAATTCCTAAAACACTGTTTTACTTGAAAACAGTAAATTTATCATAAAGAGTTTGATCTTATATTTCATTCAAGCAAACAAAATCTCCACATGAGCTAAATGATGAGGAGTCAAATTACCAAATGCATTTAAATGAGTCAAAAAATGAACTGAAGTCGAGATTGTTCATCCAAGACTTAAAATTCAAGCTAACATTTTCTTTCTGATCTTGTGCCCTATTTTCTTTGTTTCCTTGTTTTTTTCTTTTCTCTCTTCTATCATTCCTTCACAATGACATGAAGAAAAAATGAGAGCAGCCAATAAGGCCATGAAGATGTGAGTTATGAGGAGCACGTGTGTCCTCTGACACACCTGTCAATCACCAACAATTCAATACAAACAATTTTGTTACACCCTTAGTTTAAATAACTCAACTACCTTATTTTAGGGAAAGGCACATACTTGGCATTTTATGGGTAAGGTTGATAAGTGTATGCAAACAAACCAAACAAAACATTTATACATGTTGTTTTTAATAATGTAGGAAAATATGGGCACAGTAGTAATTATTTATTACTCTGCCCTTAGCTAATGTTTTGAAAATTAGTCATTCCTATTAAATAATTATTATGATTAATATTACCATTACATTTAGAAAATTGCTGCTAATTATGTGAAGCTCTGCATTAAACATATAATTCCAAAATTATTGAGTCTTCCTAGAATATTCTGAGACAAATAGAAACATAATTTCAATGTAGGAAGAGATTTTAAAATTTATCTTCCATCACTAAACTGAAGGATGCTGAAGGATGCATGCTATGGGATTCTGAATTTTTCAGCAAATTGAGGTAGCAGAAAAGAAGAAATAGCATCAAAAAAGCAGACAAGAGAGTGCAAGAATCTACAAAGTAATGCTTCCAAAAGACAGGAACCAGATTAGGGACAAGTATGCAACAGGATGATTTTTACTTTAGGAATATGATACTGAGGAGCTTACTAAAGCTCCAGTAACTTCAACAAAATTCATGACTCTCAGCTATGAGAAGAATGCATTAAAAATCTCAAATTTTTTCAGTGTTATATTAAGGCAGGAACCAGGCATGCTATTCAGTATGTCTCCGTCTTCAATAAGAAACACTTAAAAAGGAAACATGAAGCTGATCAAAATGAAATGTTGGAGTAATTACTTTATCCAACTGGAGTAATTATTTTTAGGCAACATATATGCTACCTATATACATCAGCATGCATGAAAATTTGGCTCCACTTTTAAGGACAACTTTAAAAAATCACACACAAAATTGAATTTTCACAATGCATGATAGAAAGAAGGAAAACAGCAAGATGAAACAGTGATATTTCAGCTTCCAAGCCTTTTATTACAGTCAGGGTGTATTAGTCTCAGTAGGTTTTCATAATAAGAGTTAATGACAAAACCCTTCCAGCCACCCCTTTAATTTCCTCCTTTGTGTAAAGTTTTAAAATGATTTTAATTCTCTGAAATATCTTTTCCCCAATTTTAATTTCCTAAATTAACATCACTATAATAAAGAATTGCGCATTTCTGCAAAAAAAACCCCCACGCATTCTAATGAAAAAAGCTAGACAAATAAAAGTGCACTGCAGAGAAAATTCCTTTCTTAAAAATGTGCCAGTTTTGTTTGGAATTCTGGAATCCCAGTGACTTCCTCTAGAGCATCGAAAGGCATCAACACCTCACCCTGCCATGGGTGCCAGCACTTGCAATACTTCTAGAAGTAAAATTCTGAAATAGTAAGACTCTTCTTTTTTAATTGCTCTAAGTGCTGAGAGGAGAAATGTCAGTTTAAAAGATGCTTTGATGGAAAGTGATTGGTAATTCACCTGGAGACAGCAGTTTCTTTCAAAGAGGTACTCATTGCAAGGAATGACGATTAAATTGGTCATTAAAAAATATGAAGTTATACCTTAAACCCACTTATTTTGGAAATCTATAATAGGAAGACAAGAATAATTTAGTGTTTTTCTTTAAACTATTCTCTGTATTTCACTTTCTTATAACGTTGATTTATCCTGTCACAACTATTAAATCTAATAGATATCATTATAGCCAGTTTTCATTTATGATGAAGCAAACTTTTCTGGCATTTGCATCCCTTTACATTCCCATTATAACATTTCCATCATATATACTTTTATGTGCTGAGGCTCTTAAAAATATATCTTCATTTCATATGTTTTCCTTACCAATTAGAAGAGAGAAATAAAACAACTCACTTTAAAAGGGGATTCATTAGGTTTTTGGTAGTACTTCATCCTCTCCTAATTTCCCAGCCCTCCCAGCTCTTCTTTCTTCTCAAGTGCATATGTTTCTTCATTTCCTGTCATAATCCACCTTTGTTTGATTTTGAGTTTTAGGTAGCTTAAGGGATAAAATTTTGATTGCTTGGATTGTATTTTTTCCTTCAGTTCTGTTGCTAAGGCTAAGTTACAGTGACCATCAAAGCCACTTTACAAGACCATGACCATTTCAAGCAGAACAGAACTTGGTTCTGTTTTGTCTCAAACCTTTTTACACCTTTGTTTTAATCACATTTTACATCTCTTTGGAAATCTCTTTGGAAAATTCCCGTCTCAGAGTTGAGGCAACTGCAATTTTTTTGGAAAAGCAAAGCTTGAAGGAGAAATAATCACAGCTACAAAAAATCTAAGATTCTTGTTACAACCCTCCATAATGCCAAAGAAGGGCAGTGTGCTTAATGGTGTGCAATGATAGATTCCATGGATTAAAAAATAAAATGAACCCCCTTACTTCTATGCACTACCTAAACAAATGTAGAGCATATAGAGTAATAGGTGTTAGAGAACAGTTTATGAATCAAGATAATAAAAACTTGTTTGCAGACATGAGGCAACCTCAAATCTGTCATGTTTTCCTCCCATAGGGAATACTTTGAATACCATACTGAAAGATGGGAGGCAAAAGTCACGTATTAAAAGTCATCTATTAAATTTCAGTGCTTTTTATGCATCTTTAACTTAACCTGGGACATGGGTAAAACTCACACCTCAGTGGGTTTTGGAGAAAAAGGTGGTGGCCTTTTGGAGAAAAAGGGTGAAGGACCTTTCCTTTCACGTGTCATGGACCAAAGGACTGTGACTGACACAGTGGGCAGGCAGAAGCTCTGCTGGCAGGAAAACTTTTCTCCTCTGACACTTTGACAGATACTTGCTAAGGTCAGAAGCATTCTACTCACAGTGTCACAGTGTTTACAAGATCAGTTCCACAAAGTGGGAATTAGGGAATCAATCTGTGTGAAAGTCATCTCAGCTCTTCAAAATGTGAAGTTTTGTGCATGAAGAATTAAAGAATTATAACTATGGCTGCCTTGTAAAATAAAAGCCCCAAGGCAAACCCAATTCAGCTGAAAAAAGCATCTGGAATCTTCTAGAGATTTTGTTTGTTTTAATCAATACTTCAATTTGGCAATTCACCTCTAATAACATTTTGATTCTCTGTATAATATTGAGTGGAAAAAGTGGGAAAACATATCTTTACAGGAATTCTGCTGAGAGAAAAATAAAATAAAATTGGATAAAATAAAGGAAAAAGAAATACATATTTCTGATGTAAACAAAACATATTTAGGAAAAGTAAGGTTCCTTCATACAGGACAGTATAATTAAAAGGTTAGTAACAATTCTTAAGACTGGCATTAGTAATTCTTAATTCTTGTGCACTGTCATTAAAACTTTTAAGGTTTTAATAAATATTTAATCTGTCACTTCTTCAAAGTGACAAAGCTGCAGGACAAGGATTGACATGAATCTTCCCTATTAATCACCAAAGTGCATCATATGCTTTTTCAGATGTATGAGAGAGTGATTAATGTCAGCCAGATGTCATTCCCACTTTGATGCAGTGGGATGTTCTTTGGGATACAACTGTATTTCTCTCTTTGTGACAAATACTATACAGCCTATTCTATTGGAATATTCTTCTCAATTGGATTGTGACTTTTGGGTTTGTAGGAATATAGAACAGATCCTCTGGGATATTAGATGAACTGGACAGCCTCAGGGGACTCAAAAGACTGAGGCTGAAAAAAATAGTAAGTTCTTTATATAGTCAAAGCTCAATTAAGTATTTTGAGCTTCACTGAATTGATACTGGACAAATGAGACATCTTGAATAGAAATGTTTAAGTCCTGTCTCTATAATATCTAGTGGATAAGACTATTTATTTCTTAGAGAATGCCAAGGAACCAGATATTTGATTAATTTTTTTAATCTGCAGTTATGAAATATATTGTGTACAAATTGAGGGCTGTTATAGCTGACAGATATTCCTAAAATAAAACATTCCTCTATCCAATGGCCACCACCTAGTACATTGAAGGAAAAATAAAGTTATAAATATGTAAATATACATAGAGTGGTAGGGATGTAAAGACAAAAATTTGCAGACAGATTCATGAGATCTCAATGTTTTTGCATTGCCAGCAAAGATACTAAAAACTTTACATAAGTATGTGACAACATTTACAGAAATATTCCAAATTCAAATATTTATCCAGGAACATTCCTGATGGTACCCAATACTGCTTACTGGAAGGGACTATACACAAGACTACAGGAAGCTGTAGGGAAAATAAGAACCATATTTCCTCTTATAGATGCTTGCTCTACAAAAGACAAATTATACTTAAGATTCCCTTTGACATGGGGAGTGAAACCCACCATGGACAAAGAGAGGCTGAAGTGCCTGCAGCAGTGGCTGCTCTGGGGGCTCTGTGACTTTAAGTAACAGGAATCCCACCCAGACTGGGACAAATTGCATTTTAATTGCAAGTCCTGTGACCTTAACATATTTCTTAGGAAAAAAAAAATCTCACTGCTGGAGAAAGTACAGAGATCTCTTTTTAAGATGTCTTTCCTGTGGTAACAGACACAATTTTCCAGAGAAAGGCAGAATGACAGATCTAAAAACAAACATGGGAACACATGTCAGCCACACTTCAAGATGTATAAGAGAATTTGTAATACCTTTCAACCTGTCAAACAAATACAAATCAAACTAAGGTAGAACAGGAAATTCAGTGGCACTTTTTCTTCTTCCATTATTTTTTTTTTTCCCAATTAAGATTCCTCAGATCTCCTCCCATTTTTTTTTTTCCAGTACAGCATACCCACTTCAGGTTTATAGTTTCAGTAGCTGCAATAACCTCAATTCTCTGATTCCACTTCTTCACTTTTTCCTTAGATTTTGCAGATAGTGCAGAAGTTTTGTCTGCATTTTCTAAATGGATTTATTCCCTGCAGCAAATAAGCACAGAGCTAATTATCAGAAGAGTATAAACCTTTTAGTGTGAACTGAGGAAATATTGCAACATTAAAAAAGGCAAATAAAAGAAAAATATAACCACTAAGTGACAAAACAAGCAAAAATAAGAAAACTCCAAGGGATTTGTGGAAGAATGAATCTTCCTTGCCATTTCTATGGTAGAAATTCAATCTCATCACATCAGCTTGGAAAGGAATCATTCAAGATGATGTTTAAGAAGTTTCTATAGCAATGGCACCCTCTGCATAAAATCTGTAGCAGTCAGATTGGGATACTCAGAAAATTAAGTGCTATGCTTTAGGGTATTTTATTATCATCTATCATGATGCTCCTACTTTGGTCCTGCCTCATGGCCATTTCTACCTTTCTTATATAACCACATTTTCTGTGAATATAATTTTTAAAACCATTCAGGTTTTCTGAATATTTCCCTGTATTTCACTGTATATAGGTTTTCGATTATATACAGCAAAATTTCTCTTGTCAAACTCATTGCTCTTTTCTAGACAGGAGGTGTCTTTAAAAGAATCTTACTGGACCATTTTTGTCAAAATATTTCAGCTCTAACCTGAAAAAAACACCTCATTTCTCTGCACCACAAATTTTGGTACAACTTGGAAGAGGGGGACTGCAATTTTTATAGAGATTCAATTCCAGAGATACTGACTTTAACAGGCTATACTTTATACTGAAGAAAAGTCTGAGATTAATTAATGTGCAGCTAGTGAGTCAGGGGAAGATTTTCATTAGTTCTTAGTTCCTTTCCATAGTCCACATACTCCTTAAACAGCTGGACTGGGAAAAGAAAAAATCAGAACTCTCATTCTTTTAGTAACTTGAAGAACAGAGCTGGTGCATAAAGTGTTAAAGAGATGGAAATCAACTCTAAATAATTTTTGACTGCTAATAAAGTTTTTGATAATATACTCCCTCTGAACTCCCATTGAGCACAATTCTGCACTGAATCACACTGCCAAAGTGCTCAGAATAATGTTGTGCATGCAGAATCCTTCACATCTAATGACATTTCCATGTCACAAATTACAAGAGTCTCCTAGTGTTCGCTGATCAATGAAATGAATTAGATGCCTCATGTATCAAAATTTAAATAGCACCTCTTCTGGATCACACTGGAAATCTTATTTAACAAAATTTTTCTTCCATGTAGATCAAACCAAATTAAACTGGAAAACAGTAATATACTAGAGCTGTGCTATTCAGTGGAAAGAGTGGAAGGCAAAAGTGAGGTGCTGAGGGGAAGAGCAAATATCCTCTAAACATAGGCTGAAGATTTTAATGGCATGACTGGCAGAGAAGCTTCATCATTCTGTCATTTAAAGATGAAGCTCTTTATTCTGATGCCTAAATGAGATATATAAATGTACAGAAAACAAGTGTAAGCAAATGATTTAAAAGCTGAAAGATGCTTCACATTTGTGCCTTGATGTATTGATTCAGCCAAATATAGATTGAGTGCCTGGTCTACTGTAATTTCAAACAGCAAAACACAGTTTCCAATAAACTGAGAAGTTAAGTACATAAAATAAGTTATACAATTGCATTAGCCTAATTTTCCACTGTGGTTTCCTATGACCTTTCCACAACTTCTGTCTCTTCTCACATTTCAGTGAAAGAGAAATTGGCATCCATAAAATTGGATGCCAAATAATAATTCAAATTATTAATAATAAAACAGCACCATGGTATAAAACCTTATCCTATCATTATCAGAAAGATGTGGTGACATCTAATGGGGTTTAGAGAAAAGAGATTATTTTGAAAGGAAGTAAAAATAAGATTACTTGCACTTTTTTGTTCAACACACTTTTAATTGTTTTCCTATTCTAAGTGTTAGAATTAAAATAAGTTTAAAATATATCACTGTATTTTTATTCAATGACTGCTATCCAACAAACAAGAATGCTTTAAATTAAAAGATTTTTTTTTCTCCTGCATGAATTTGAAAATTAAGCAAAAAAGTTGGGCTCATAGTTTTCATTAAGTATGAAAATCTGAAAAGCATCCACATCTTGTTTTCATAGATAGAGTCTCAAAGGTTTTGGGTTTTTTGTTTGTTTGGTAGGTTGTGGGTTTTTGTGGTATGCTCACTCTCCTTAAAAAACAAAACCCCAATTCTTCTAGAGAAAAATGCTCTTATTTTGATTACAGCCAGTAATTCCTGGTTCATATTACAGCCCTCCATTAAGCTAAATATTAAACAATTCTCCTTTTTCATTCCATAAGGTCCATACTTATAATAAACATGTTTAAAAAAAAAAAACAGACAAAAAACCCACAAGCTTTCCATACCTTCTAAACAGCTGGAGCAAAAGAAAAATTAGGATCACAGATAGATTAAGGCCTTCTACTAATCTGGTATATGGGAGCTAAGAGATGCAATTTTTAGTGTTCATCTTCCTCTTTCAGTGCTCCTGCTGAAGGTGAAATCAAACATACCCTGAAGCTGCACCTACATTTTCCAGACTTCATCCAAATGATCTGTAACTCCTGATTTTAGTAGTATTACTATGTCATCTCTCATGACTTCATTAATTTGAACAGAAGATCATGCTGACATGGTTTCTTTTGAAAGCAGTTTAAAATTCCTTGAGCGCCCTGATCTTTTTTAGTTTTGCAGACATGGCCTGGCAAACCTTGCAGAATAAAGTTACAAAAGAATGAGGAACATTGGGAAGCGCTGAGGGAGGCTGGAAACCTGAGGTGTGTGACAGGAGAGAAAGATCTATTGAAGAATTTGAGTCTACAAAGATGAGAAAGTGCTATCAGTGGACTATGAGGTTTCCACAAGTGGGCAGGAAATTAATGTCTGAGCTGCAACGACCCTTTCACCAGCAAGCACCATGAAGTTATAGAGCTATGGAAGGTTTTATTTGCCTAGTAGGATGGTGGGAAGAAACTGATGTCTCTCAAAGCTCCCACTGTGTTGACACTATTATTCTCTGCTGAAAATAATGCATAACCCTCTTGGATGTTAGTGCATGCAATTATAAGACAATTCTACCTAATGCTGTGGGGTCAACCTACAAACAAATAAACTTAGAGATTATTACAGTCATAAATATGTGCTCTAAAAAATTCCCAGTCAGATTCTCACAGGAAATTACCATAATCAGATCCTCCCATCTTTGTAAATAAATTATGGCAAATACAGAAACACAGCTGGTTTGAGGTGTTTTTGAGAGGGGCTTTTTGTTTGTTTTGGGTACAGGTTTTTGTTTTGGAGTGTTTTTCTTTATATGTTTGGTTTGTTTTTCTTCCTGAGGCTAATAAGGATTCAAAGCTGAAGGTCAGAAACTAAAAAAAAGTCTACAAGGATAAAAATTAGACTCTTATGTTAAGAACCCTTATTGATTAATCAAAGTAATTTCAAGCGCACTACAACTTGATACTGCAAGCCTGCCAAAGATCAAGGACTATCCTGATCTTCAGGACACTAAAACTGATCTGTGAATTAAAAATAAAAGTCACATTAAAGGAATACAAAACCTGTAACAGATAAATGTTCTGCACTACGAGAGCTAGTGCTACATCTGATCCTGTTGAAGTTTCACAGTATAATATCTGCTCAGCTCAGTATTTATTTGAAAAAATAGAAAGACACTTTTCTAAGTGGAAGACCAAGGGGCTTAAGGATATAAAAAGGGATGAGAATGAAAAAAGGAAAGAAGGAAGATCTTCCACCTTTTCTGAGGCCAAATGGAACTTTTAGAAATATTCAATTTTTTTCTTAGAACATTTCTTGGAAATTTGGGGAGTTTTTTTCTAAGTGGGGTTATTGATCAGGAAAATTAGATATTGTCTTGGGATTGTCTTCTAGACCTGATCAATTCTTTATGCCTTGTAAAAGGTATCAGCAGGCACAAGATTACATCTTGCATTATTTATTATCCCCCAAAAAGAAAAGGCTAATTAAATTTCTGAATTCTTTAGAAGAAGAGGTGTGGTAAATGCTCAAAGCCCAAGGCTGTACCTCAAGGCTGTCATTCAGACAAAGTCCTATGCCTGTTTCACAGTTATTAGGAAAAGGTCTGATTTTGATGTCTGTTGCTGGAGTAAAAATCATTTAACAGCAGCTCTATGATCCTTCAAATAACTCTGCCCTGAGACCCATTTAAATCAAAACTTTCACTGTTGAATGTGTGCCCTGAAAAGTGTTAGAAAAGAGCAAAACATGCCTGACCATCAAAGATCCCAGAGTCACTTTGGTCTCATGTGCTAAAAAGCAGCAACATGATCGCCCTCTATGAGATTATAAGATGACAAATCAATAAAGCAAATCACTCCCAGAGATCTCTGGCTTGAGGAATGGGTTCAATAAAACAACACTAGGCAGCTGTGCAGTCTGGAGGAGACTGAAAGAGCATTTTTTATCTATGCCACATTCTGCTATTGGGTGCCAGGCTGGGGCAGAAGTTAGCAGTGGTACTAGCTCTGAGGCACACGGCTGGTGACTCCAGTGGAATGTTGCAGGATATTGCTGAGTTGCTTCAATGACTCTGTGTGCATCACTCTGCCTGTCAGACTGCCTGGTCTCATAACCAGGCACTGCCCTGCATGACAAAGACATGCCCCAGTCACTAAAACCCTTCATCACCCCTCACCTCCTAAGTGAGGAAAAACTCAAGTTCTCAAAGAATTTAAAGAAAAAAAATCATAATTATTCACATATGAACAATTTTACTTACATGCGTTTCTAGAAAAACAACGATTGTAGGTTACAAAAATTCTGATAAACCTCTTATCTTCATGAGAAAGATGCCAAAATACAAGGGTGATTCTTTAACTCTTCTTTAAAATACTTTTTTCTTTCAAAGGATATTCAAATATATTATTCTCTCTCACCAAGCCTTTGGAATGAATGCTTACATCTGGTTTCAGTATAGGAATACAATGAATTCTATTACTCCAGTAACTGACAGTAAGATTGAAATAACTTCCTAATGTACTCATCTAGGGATATTAAACACACTGAGTGGTATCTGCATTTACCTACATTTGTGCATATTTGTTTGTACCTTCCATGTAAAATCTTTTTGAAAAATTATGCTTTCAGTGAAAACTGACTTATTTCTATTTAATCAGGGCCTCATTCTCAATTTGCTTGGAAATATGCTTATGTCATTGTGTTAAAATTAGGCCTAAAACAACACTGAAACAATGTCTTAAAAAATGAAAAATGCTGTTTGAGATTCAGGAAATACAAACAAAAAATTTTCTTGCTCTGGGAAGTAAAGATGCCATAAATGTTACTCTTGACAAGTAATACTGTATTTCACAGCATCTCCACTGATTACCTTCAGAACTCCTGGGACTAATATTCTCTTACTCATTTGTCAGATGACACTTCATTGACTCAAACACAAGTTTTAATAACAGTTCACAAGTCAATAATGGGAGTAAGTAATTTAAAACTGTGCCCTTTTGAGGGCTGTAGATACTCATTAAATAAAAGCCATTATCACTATGCTGCTATGTGGAACTAAATACTAGTAAAATTTACTCTCTGCTCTCAAAGAATTTTGCTAATAATTTTGTCTACAAAAAAACCCTTATGTCTATGTTTATTAAATCTACAGATAGTCGACTTTGGTTTTGGAGCATTATTTGAAGTTCGGCAAACTCTTAAGTAAAGCATTCAAGCAAATCTTTGAAAACTTAATTTTTTCCTCTAGTTTCATGAAGGTCAGATAATCTGCTTTGAGGCTACCTGAACCCAACACAATCTCTAACTTCTATAATAATGTGAGGGGTCGAATGTTTTTCATGCAGTTAGTGAGAAGAATCAATGTAGAAATACACATTCTATTTTATGCTTGAGGTAGAATAAGAAGTTTCCTTAAGCCTTATGCTTGAGTGACTTCCCATAGAAGTAGGGTAAATTATATTGATTTGTGAAAATGTCACTTTAAGCTACTTGATCCTACAAATACAAATGTCCAGAATATACCAGCTGGCATCTGCAGATCCTCTGCTGTAGGTTTTCATGTCCACAGCCTGGGATAGCAAAGTTTAGTTCCATTAAACTAACCAGGGAATTATGAGGGAGTCATCTATACCTGAGCTGTGACACCTGCTAAGCCACACATTTCTCAGTGACCAGCCCTCTCCTCCCTTCATGAGGCTGGTTAAAAGCAGTCACAATCCCAAGGGAACAGCTGTGGTGGGTTCCAGCTGTGGCTGAGAGGTGGCAGGGAGTGCAGCAGCAGCCCTGGGCAGCTCAGGAGCTGATGCTGGCTCCATCCAGCTGCCTGCTGCCCTGGCCAGGTCAGGCTGTTCCTGCCACAGTAGGAACAGGACCCTGCTTCACCTGCCATGTGCTGGTCAGGACTTCTTGTTTTCCTGAACATCCCTATGTCTTTGCTCATTTGTAACTGGATGGAATTAATTAAATGCCTAGGTAAGGTCTGCTTTGTGATAATTGATAAAAGATCTGTGTTAATCATAAAAGTATTGGGGTTTGTATAAACCAGAATACTTAGATCTGAAATGAAGCATGACACTAAAGAAAGGAAAATATCTGATTAAATCATTCTGTTTTAAATCCCCCTGTTATGAATATTATGTTTTCTAAATAAGTTTTATCTAATACCAGCTGGAAAAACAAGGCTTACCCACGGCCTGTAAGATTTTGCAAAATCAGATTTCCTGCTTTTGTGTAATCAATTCAGCCTATCTACTAAGACCAGAGTTCCTGACTTTTGCCATTCCTATCTACCAAGACCAGATGGTTATCTATGAGACTTGATAAATTGCCTAGAGGCTTCACATTGTCCAGAGATGCCACAGATGTTTTGTGACCACCACTGCCTACCTGGCAAACTTATAACAACAAAAATATAACAATATTAATTACCGTGAGAAAACCAGACAATAAAAGGAGCTGCAAACCAAAGTTTGGCAGAGCGTGGAGTGGGCAGTGACCCCTCTGCCTCCCCAGCGCTGCTTGCTCTGTCTATATAAAATAAAGCAATCTAAATTTTGCTGAATATCCAGACTTTTGTTTCTCATGTATAACAACTGGAACTTCCAAATGAGATCCTGTGTGTATTGGCCTTGTCACAGTCAGCAGAGGGAGTTACTAATGACAGGTTTCACCTTCATTAGTCATCTGCATATTTGTTTTTGGAGGTTTGTTTCAAATCCTTAAAAGAATCTCCCCCTAACTACACTAGATTCTAAATTATCTTTTTAAATTAAAATGTCTATATGCAAAAACAATTAACATTGATAGAATAAAAAATATTTCAACAAATAGTTTTGTCCTTTGTTGATGATTTCCTTCTGTGATACCTAGGACTTGATTCTTTTTTTTAATGGCAGAGACAACTTCAGCAGCAGTAGAAAGCTTATTTCAGATCAGCAGAATAATGAAATGTATTATCCCTTTCACCCAATAATTCTTGCTTGCCTGTCTACGAGCATGTTTAAAAACAAAGTTTCTTCTGACTCATAAAATAAACTGAATGCTGATGAGATGCCTCACCTCAACACTAAAACAGGCACAGTGAACATGGTGCATTTGATCTTTGAAATATCTCCTACAATGGGTGGTATTCTCTTAAAACTGCCACATTCAAGACTAGAATGTCTCAAAATCTCACTGGAAAAAGTTTTGATTAGTTATATCCAGATCTCTTTGGGGAATGTTCTGTTTTCTTTTACACTGTTATCAAAAACTCCATAATTTGAATTTGGATAAGTGGTGAGTTGGATATTTCAGTCTTCATAAACAGCTGCACTGTCAATATCTTTTGTTTACATAAATATTGAGGGGGTCAGTTTGAAGAATACTATATGTTTGCAGCTAGTTCAACAGCCCATCACTTTGCCTGGATTATTATTATTCTGTACACAGACAGTTTTCTTCAAAGAATATGCAGTACAGTTTCAAGAGAAAAAAATCAAAACAAAAGCAACTTCAGAGGAATTCCATTAGGAAAACATATCGATTTTCTCCAGCTGCAAACTTTAACAAAAGAAGTTCATGCTTGACTGTAGTACCTTATCATGATCTTTTATTTCTGGTTGTTGTTTATCTCATAATCTAAGATATCATTTTAGTAGTATGATAGATAATATTCTTAGATTTCCTGAAAGTGGACAAGCAATGCATATATTAAGAAAAGACACTGATGCATACCATGAACAATGATTTTTCTAAAAATAGCTTTTTACCTTTGATTACCATTTTTGTTTCACTGTGATACTCCTGGAAGTACAGAAATTTTTTTTCCTCATTCTGGCTGAACTTTACTGCTCATTGCTATTCCATTGTATATACAATCTTCACTTTCAGTTAAACTTTCAATGGATGGAATGACTTCAGCCAGAGAGAGTTTGCTAAGTTTTTAAGCCAGAGATGGTAATTACCTTCCCAGATCATCTCCTCATCTTTTATTTTCTTTTTATTTTCAACGAATCACTACCTAGAGATCTGGTTTCACTAACATTAAGTCAAGGGATACTCAATCTGGGTGGAAATATCTAGGTGTTGCAGCTTGAACCAGTAGGAGCAGCTTCAGTATAACTTCCCATGACTGTGTGTTAATTAGATGTTATTCTTACAGACCCTGTTATATAGAACCTCCAATTAAATTATGGACTTATGGGTCCTTATAAGCAGTATAACAGGTGAAATTAAGCTGATCTGCCAAAAATCCCAGGTACAATGACGAGAATATTTTTGCAGGTAGAATTCTTGCTCTCATTAAAAGAAAAAAAAAAAAGTCATAACTCAAACATCTTCTATTCACAGTGCCTTTAAAAATATCTTTAAAGTCCCTGGTGAGGGGAGTTTAACATAAAAATAGCCTTGAAATAAAATAAAATAGGGTGAATTTAAGAAGAGGGCAATGTCTCAGAGGAATGAGAATAAAAAAAAAGAGAAAACATAAAGAATATTCTCAAAATGTGGAAAAAAATTATTGATTGTCATACAGAAAATTCCATAGTCACATGGAAATTCAAAGGTCATATATTTGAATCTCAGTGCAGCAGAAAATAATCTCTACAGGCTATTATGATAGAGATAATTATCTGGAAAACCTCTGCTCAGATTATTATAGAAAAAAAAATAAATAAACCATTTTGTTTAATTTTTTATCAATTTTCCACCATTCTGAGGGTGGAAAAAATAATTACTGGGCACAAGCAAAAGTGACACAAACCACTCACACATGCCTGATGCTGCTAGTCATTACTGTCCACCAAAGTTAGTTTACAAGTTAGCTTATAACTAAAATTAAACAATCCTAAAATGCTTATGATTACAATATCTGGTTACTACAAGTTACACAGTGCAGTAATGAAATGAGAACATAATCTGACCTTTGAGTTTAGATAAACATTTATTTTTGCACTCATTTTATGCAATGGAATCTATTTTATGGAATGGGATCTATTTTTGTTTTTATTTTTTTAATACATTAACAAGTGAAAGTTATTTTCAAAAGAAAAATACTGTTTTTCTTACATCTACTTGCCTCCTTTACAAATTTGAGCCTTTCTGGGAAGAAGAGTTGTATAAAAATATCTCAATAACTATACAGTTACTTGATGAGTGGTCTGTTGTTTTTTGTAGGTGTTTGGACTAATTAATGAAAAAAATCTCCTGATGCCTGTCAAAGAGTTCATTGTTTTTATATTCCAGGCAGATATATCCTAGGTTGTATCTCTAGATACTAAAGTCTATTGAAATCTTTTCTTTTTTAGACCTTTAAATTATTTTTATATTATCCAGAATATTGGAGAAATCATTTTAGTGATTTGTTTTCAAGGAAAAAATATAATTTATCATTTAAAGTTAAGTCAGCCAACATATGCATTGGAAATTAAACAGAAACTTGAATGCAGTTTACCAAGACATTATTAGAGATATTGTAGGAAGCAAAGTTAACAGACATATGGCAAATAAAATTACACCATGATTTATACTTGAATAACCAGAAGAGATGCACAGAGATGCACAATTTCTACATAAGAATTAATTTTCTAGTCTGAACTATATTATGATTTTAAAAAATGTTTTTACAATCCTTTTTAATTAACAACAAAGGAACAGCCAATTTTTTGACAAATGTCTCACTTTTCACTTGCAAATTAATAACTAGATAGTCTTTTAAAAGAATTTTTGGTCATCTCGACATTTAGTGAAGAAAAAATATTTCCAAATAAAATTGATTGTATCCTCTATATCCATTTATCTATAAAAATATAAATTATTTAATGCAGTCATATTTTTTCATTCTATTCTCACTTTGTACCTGCTCGTAATTATGGTTTTTTTTGTGTCATCCCATCAGCACAATAGGGCTGCATACTGATAAATACCAATAGGGATGTTAGCAAAATATGACAGTAGCTTCACATGGAGAAAATCAAAGAGAAAAGTACTATAGGTGAAGAGGTGAAAATAAAAAGAGGATTTTAAAAGATTTTCTTTGGCTTTTCAGAGAGGCTTCTCTTGGAAGAAAAATGCTAAAAGCCTTTTTAAGAGACAGGAGTAATAAGAACCAGCACGGAAGCAGGAGGTGCGTGGGAGCTCTTCCAGTCTGTCAGCTCAACAACAGAATGTCACAGTGCTGAAGCACTCTGCAGGAGCACAGACACCCTTATGGGTATAATACATTTAAAAGAAAAAGGATTTTTTGTTACCTTAATCAGAACCTGAATGTGCCCCATGGCTTTTGATGACTTGAAGTACCAGAAGCTCATCACACAAGTCCCACTTGATTCTTTCCATATGGAACTCTTTCACATGGGCTTTTTCATTTATTAGGCTTATTGCAGTGGCCTCAAGGTACAGGAAATGTCCTGAAATTAAATGATGTATTACTGAAAAAATGTTTTTTACATTTTCGAATTAGATTCCTAACCTCAGCAAAGTAAATGCAGAGACATATGAAGAGCACTTCTCTCACATGTCTCATGCTAGTCAACCCTCAGCTCAGGAGAAAACATGACCAGTTCCTATTCCTTGTGCACTTCTTACATCAGGAAAAACTGGTGGTAGCAGCTTAAGATTTGGATGGACTTTGTGTAGAAGAGTGGGAACTCTTCCATGTTTTGCAGCTACTTTAGTCAGCTACTTTGGTCCCTGCTAAACTGCAATAATTGCAACTCTGACAATACATCACACAATAGCCACATCATGATAAATTTCAGGATTAAGTCCACTGAAAGGTAATCTTCACACTATAGTCAAACTATATAAAAACTTGTGAAACAGGAAAAAAAACATTTACACATTTATAAATCACTAGGAATCCCTAATTGTTCACATTACCTTTGGTCATTTTTATTCTGTATGAATATTAATGAGCATATAAATTATTTAGACAGAGGAAATTGCAAAATTCGATGCCTAGAGTTAACATTTTTCAACACTGATATGGTCCTTGAGACTTCCATCTTTATTTTTAATTCGAAGCATAAAAAATTCTCCCAAATTCTCCCAAATTCTCTCTTTCAAATTCGTTTTCCTTTGTACAAATAAGAAATGTGCATTTCACATAAACATAAATGTATTATAAATAACATAAAAATATAATTGCACATCTACTAATGTTTGTATATTAATTTGGCAAAAAGATTTTACTTCACTAGGTAATGCATAAACAAATGGGCTCATTCCAACTTTGACACATCTCTGGCTCAGATATGACCATGGTACTATGGGATAAGAAATTTGCTTTTTCCCTGAGCTCAAGCATATATTTAACAAGTGTAGTCATGCATTTGTGATTATACTTTAAAGATATGTATTACTAGACAATGCAAATTAAGCTTTTTCCTACATATTTTGAAGTTTATTGGGTTTTGTCATTCAGCCATTTGTAAACATTCAACAATTACTATCACTCCTTTGTGCAACTCTGTTGTGAATATTTCAATTTAAGGTCAGTTCTGAGGCCAACTTTGGTAACACCTTTGTCTGAGCTATAGGACCTTCAAAAGCAAAGTGTGAAGGCACAGAGCTGGTAGCAAGAACAAGAGCAGATAACAGAGTGCTTTGGCCAAAACAAACCAGGAGATGCACTAACAAAGGAGCTTTGTTTGTTTAAATTTATTTATTTAACATTGTCTAAAATGAAAGTATGAATAGTCACTATGGGAAACTCTGAGCTTCCTGAAAATGACCTCAAGCTCTGGAGGAGTGGGACCCAGAGGATCTCAGAGCTGAGCTAACTCACCCTTGCAAATTGCAGCCAGACCAAATGCCTCTCTCCAGACAAGTATCAAATTATCTTGCCTGACTCATATGAGAAACAACTAAGATTCAATTTTCCTAAATTAAAGTTATTGTACAACGGTACTTAATATTTTTCGATTGTAACACATCGAATTCATTAAAAATGACAGCCTGATCAGAGACTTCAGAGCTCCCCTGCTGCCCGTGAAGGTATGAGACCTTTCACGGAGACAATTACAGCTCATTTGTGAACTGACAACGTACCAGTTCTATTTCCAAGCGTGTGGTCCTTGGGAGGTCTAAGACTTTGAGGCGAGCTGACCCCTAGCACCCAGTTAAAATTGTCAGCCAGGGAATTTTGCCAGCCACATCTGCCGCTCTCAAAGGTGCAGGAAGTTCCGCATTCACTCTCGTCTGTATTATCCCCACAGTTGTCCTCAAAATCACAGCTTTGTTCTGGTCTGTAACACTTGCCATTCTGGCACTGCCTATGGCCATGAGAGCAGGAGCCTGAAAAGAGAAGAATGAGGGTGTCCTGGTGAATCGCAGCGCCGTGCATCCCAGCAAGGTTACTGGAAGGTTACATTTCAGGGAGCTTAATATTTAGGAGGAGGAGGGTGGTCCAGAGCAGTTTTATTAAAAGCCTTTGGTTCCCCTGAAGTACCAATCCATTATCAGTTTATTTCTTTTGTATTTTGTCAAGTGATTGCCTAAATAAATGACTGTTTCCCTTGTAAAGCCTCAGAGGGCAAGCTCCAGCCAGGCATTCCATCACTAACAAAGCTTTCTAGTCTGACTTAATTGCTGGCATTCTCCTTTCATGTGGTGTTGGATTAAATCATTTGATTTCAGCTGCAAAGTTGAGCCTACTTTAGGAGCCTTAATTTGGAAGAAAAAACTTTTCTGTTTTAGCTACAGAGGTTTGCCTTTTAATGGATTTTTTTTTAAGAGTTCAGTAGGTTGATGGTGTCCTTTTTGTGCAACCTTCCTGCCTTTATTAAGGGATAATTCTGCTATTGTACAGCCTAAAGATTGTAGGACTCAGATCACAGGATCCATTTCCAAGTTTCATGTTTTCATTTCAGATCAGTTTCTGCAGGACTCTGAATAAAACCGAGCAACTTTAGTACATTCTGTAAGCAAGAAGTGAAACTCAACATTCTGAACTCGACCCCTTCCCATTTACTTTGTACATTCTGCTGTGCCAGAAATAAATGAACAACCATAATTTTACTAAAAAACAGGAGTATAAATATATGAGTTCAACAGACAAAACTAAAATATGTACATGTCTAAAAGCTGCACAAGTACAGGGAGAATCTAAATTAATCGATACTGAAAATCACATGGTGCTACAAATTCGTTTCCATTACCACTGTATTAATTTAAAGGAGCTAAATGACATTCACATAAGGCTAGGATTTATTAAGAGGTTTGAAAAACTGATTTATTAGTAAAAAGAGGATAAGAAACGGGGTATTGAGTTGTCATGTTGGCAACCTCCATCCCACGGCATTTGTTTCAGCCACACACAAAATTACAAATACTCCAAAGTGAAAAAACATTGTCAGAATCCTTTGCTGTAGGTTTTGAGTAAAATGGAAATAAGTCACTTTATTTCTAGATATCAGCTAAAGAGAACAAGTGTTTACTTCTTCCTTGCAAGTTGAAATCCTCCTAACACAATTCTTATTAAAATAAATTTAAAATACATAATGGAATATGACAGAAATATCCAGACAATTCCCAGGGAAATTATTAATTATGAATTCCTGACTTCTTAGCAATATAAAAATATCTATCAGGTTTGCTCCAAAAGAGCTGTGTATGATTTGGCTTTTTACAATTGCTCAGAAAAAGCTGGAAAAATTCCTGATCAAAAAGAAGCAAGGGAGAATAAAAAATCTGATACTGACTTTGGAAGTCAAGAACATCAGGCAAAGATCTCCAAATCTGGAGACAAGAAAAATGGGTAATCTCTGACCAGAAAAAAAAGACTTGTTTGAAGTTCACAGCTACAAATTTATAAAAGCATCAGTGAGATTTTTATTAGTACATGATCTCTGAAAATGGTCCTGGTCAAAAGGATGGTGCAATAGAATGGATGAATCAGTGTCCATCAGAAACTCCTATCAATCTTCTTCAGAATTTCAGTCATCTGTCTTGTATCTCAAAGGGTGACAGAGATTTATTATAAAATTGCTGCTTAATTTAAGTGACATATATTTTTTAGGAGCAAATTATTATTATTATCCCACCTTTCTTTTAAGTGATTGCAGTAAAAATTTAGCAAAACATTTATTTTGTCAGCAAACGAGGAATTTAAATTTCAGGATGCAGTTCATGCCTTGAAATATTTTCCCTTGCAGTTCAATGATCAATAATTGTAGTAACTATTGAATTTTGAGATCCCTTTGTAGCATTGTTTCCAATTTCAGGTTAGGGAAAAAAAAAAAAAAAAAGAGCAGAGCTGAAAAGTGGAAGTCTTTGTTTCCTGAGAAAAAGCAAAAAAATCTGTCTTGAATCCTGGCATGAATGAATCTTTCCAAGCATGTGTAATGAATGATATTGCACTGCCTGAGTCTGTGACGTGACTTGCTTCTGGATGTACTTCCATAGTAGAGCTTCTCTTTAAATGACATTTCTAAGGCTTTAAAACTGTATGAAAGAAACTTCACCAAACAAACAAACAACCTCCCCTTGCCCCAAAAACAACCCTGAACTTGCATGAAAAGGAATTTTTTTTTTAGAGATCCCTTTCTTTCTTCCCTACTTTTTCTCAATATTAATTGTTCAAACACTGTTATATACACTCATGTGGGTATGAGAGGGATATTTAATTGAGAGGAACTTCTCCTTAACGAGGTTCAGTAAATTTTCCTCCAACCAGTGTTTCCTGAAGATTATTAGTGGGTAGACATTTTGTCCCATGTGGTAACTGCATAGACACACTAGGCTGCAGTTGACCCTTAGGGGCTCTTAGAGCCCTTTTCAGATAAATATCTTTTATCTTATCTTTATATGTACCCTTCAGATAAATAATCTTCAAATTGAGGAGGATTTATACAACAGAGGAAAACAGCTGCACCAGTTAATAATCCCCTTGTTTATATACCCTGAGCAAAATCAACAGGTAAAAAACATTTATATTTTAAAACATTAAAATAAGGAGATTAATCCTTAAAACATTAAAATAGGAGATTAATCTTTCTCCTAAAAACATGTTTTTAGGAGAAAGATTATCCTCCTTACTTTATAAGGGTGTTTTTCTTAAATATATATTGGAAAAAGGAAAAATGTACCTGCAAGCATCAAGAGAGAAAACTATTTTTTCTTGAGGACAAACTGGCTTATTGTTAAAAACAGGCAAAGAAAGTCTCAAGTACTCAGCCTTTTCCTCATCCTTTCCTCATATTCCCCTCTGCATCCAATAAGGAATGGAGGTTTTCCTTGCCACTTCTTTTGCTATTTATGTATTTATAAACATATTTTTATAATCCTTTCCAGAAGTGGCCAGATTATGTTCTGATTGGGAGTATTTTAAAGTTGTTAAACTTAATAAATTGCTAACCTTCTTAAATTTATTATATTTAATAGTGTCAGCATCAACGTTTTCCAAACCGAGACTAAATCAAATGAATGAGATAATTCACAATTGTTGGAATAACCCATGAATAGGTGTGAAAATCTAGAGCTGCTTCAAAATATTTTCAAAAGATTTTATTTACATTCACATACCTAGAAGCAAACCTTCTCCTAAATCAAAGCTGGAGCTCCTGTAGAACCATAGTCTGGTACAGAGGCCAGAGTGATTAATCAGCAGACTAAGAGTCTGACACCCCAGGGATAGGGGCTCTCTGGATAATTTAGATCTCTGACTTTTTCCCTGTAAAAATTACTCCATTATCCTTCTTGCTCTGAGTTGACATTACTGTATGACTGAAATCTATGTGTCCTTACAAAAACAATTTGTTAACAAGAACATCTTTCCTCTTGTATCTCACCAGTATAGCCCAAGGACACAGAGAAAAGCTTTCCTCACTGTTGATGCATAGTAATACTGACTTGTCAGTGCAGGAATGTGAAAAATGCAAATCATTTCAAAAGCAAAGCTCTAGAAATTAAAAGAACTTTTAAAGACTTTCAGATGTTGGGAGAAAAAAACATTTAAAAAGTATTATACTACATCAGCTTTTTTTTAAGGAAAGAGGTGTTTTCTTTTTCCAATAGAGTGCAAACATTTTGTTTTGTAAGCTTTGCAAGTACTTTGACACATTGATTTGTATTCTGAACAACAGAAAGTTAGAAAAACAACAGCTTGAGTTCATTTGCAAAAGGGACTTCTAGAAGAAACTGTTAACTGTATAAGTTACTGCCACAACAAAGAGCAGACAAAAGCTACTCCAACAGCCAAAACCTCCTCAATTAATTTCTTATCTTGACCATTCCCACACACAAACACAAGAAAATTCTTTTCCAATAATCAGATCTGGTAATATTCAATCTCAGCACCAAAAAGAACCAAAAACATAAAGACCAAAGTGGACTATTGATGTTCAATTTAACTTTCTTCATGACAGAAGACTGAAGAATCTTCTTTGTTTTGTTTGTTGGTACTTTGTTGTTAGATAAGTATTGATTTTTATCAGTCACTCAATACACTTTAAGACATACTCAATCTGTGACACATTCAATGGGTCCTAACATGGTGCTTTACTTTATTTAAGGTTACCAGAAATTCTGACCTGAAGGCAAGAATTACTCGGTACCTCTTCATACTGAGTTTACTGCATATACTGTAAGCAGAGCAATGTGAAAAACAATATTATAAAGAGCAAAAGATTTATCTTCAATTGCTTAGATGCATGTGAATGTGCCTTCACTCAAAAGAAATAAAAAGGACAGGTTTTGATTAAAGAAGGAGGCACAAGGTGTTTTTAACTCCTCCACTCTTACAGTGCTGGCATACTAATATCTTCAGTACTAGAAATAGTGCATACTTTCTATGTTGCTTGAGTAATTCTACACCTATTTATTCTATAAAACATGCTAGTAGGGCAACTTAAAAGGAAAATTTTAGTTACTCTCTTCAAGTGGTAAATCCCCATACTGAGTAAGAAAATATCTTCATTGAAAGATTAATTGAAAGATACTCCTTCCATTGCAATAGCATTGACTGGTTTGTTCCTTGACAGAAAACTGAAACAAGATATACACTACATATTAATGTTGTTATTCCAGTGGTTATCAGGTAATCTGTCTCCAACATAAAGAAAAGGACAAGCAAGGAAAACTGTTGTAACAGGACACACATATGATGGGAACAGTGATATATCTGTTATGTATCTGTAGTTCTGTTATGCAGTCTTCCCTTTCCAAAGCCATGTTGAAATTTATAACCTGTCTTCTTGAGGGTAGACAAAGAAAAACTAACAGAAAAGAAATGTATATCTAGTTTTAAAGCAAAGCTTTTTCAGAAAAAGTAATATTCATCATATCTACTACAGTGAGAGGACAAAATACTAACTAAAACAAAAAGCTTAACTCACACTCCTGACTTTACTCTTAGCAAAAATACAAAATAAAATTATATTGAACAAAATTTTGGGTTGCCATGTTCTAGCTCAAATAAATGAAAACTAAATATTCACTGCCTGAATTCCTGAGTAAAGACATAGAAAAAGAAACATTCCTTAGGTATCAGATCCACAATCCTAAAAATATGTCAAAAAATTGCTGCACGTCCTTTGGAAGTACATCTTGAAGCTCACATAAAATTTTATATAACTGTAGACTGACATCTTGCCTGAAGCAGATCAGTAGCAGTGTTTTTATGAGAGCCTGGACTGGTGCATAACTGGTGACATCTCTACCTTGGAGCACAAAATGGTTTAGTTGTGACCTCTTGTTTAATGGTCCAACTGCTGATTGTTTGGAGAGTGGAGGAAGGTGTGGCATCTGCATCTCCTGGAGCCAAGTGCAGGCTCTGGTCAGTGGTTTCACTGGCTGCATTTCTGATAGGAAAAAAGTCTAAAGTATGGCTTGAAGTAAAGCAGACACCCATAAATCAGAATAGTTTGAGCATGAGAAATGGGTTGCACAAACTGAATAGCTGAGATATGTCAGAAGGGAATTTCTACAAGGAGATCGATGAAAAGTTGGTTAAACAGTGAAATAAAAGAATTTTATGATGTTATAACTGAATCTGAAGGGGGAGAGATCTTCTTTGGCTGCACTGAAATATGTTTGTTTTATATTCTCCACCACAGCCCAAGCTGCTGCCCAAGGCATGGAGTGGAAGGTGAAGCTGCAGTGCAGTGATAAATCACCCCTGTACAACTTGCCAGTGCTGCTAGACTGTGCTCAGTAAATGTGACAGGTGGAAAGCACTTCCCTCAAACTACCCAAAGCCTGACCAAGCAGCTCTATTTTAGAGTCACAGCTCTGACTCTGGGACCAGAGGGCAGACACTGTCCTGGCCAGATTTAACCTTGTTGAGAGGGGACAGTGGACATGGAGTCCCAGAACCTGAGAAACACTGGTTCTAGAACTGAAAGTATAACAAAAGTATGTTGAGAAACCTTTCTCTGGCAAATAAAGGCATGTAAAACACATAGTACAACCAGTAAAAAGCCTTTCTATTATATGTCCACAAGATCTCAGGTGTTTTCCAGAAAATGGCATTTTCTTCATCCTGTTAGACACTATGAGGTGTCCCAGTCACATCTTTAATTTGACATATGACTGTTCACTATTCAAAAGGAAAGATAACAAAAAATACATCTATTATCATCTGGGGATCTCTATTATTTATGAATGTCAACCTCTTTCCTTAAATCAGTATTAATATGCAACAATACAAATGTATACTATGAAGGAAATTGTTCTGGAGAATTCTCACTTGTGTACAGATGGGATTAATGTGCAAGAAACATAATTTGCTCAGAATTTCTATAGAAAATGACAACATTTAAACACAGCTATATTTAAACTCTTCAGAAATATATGAGTAAGGGTCAGGTGTAGGAGAAACTAAGACTGCCCAAAACGGATTAAATTGAATGTCATGACCCCTATGAATCCTCATCTGTCATTACTCAGGAGTAAATTTCAGGATTACTGAATTTACCACCTTCATCTGAAGAGGACATGATGATTAAAAGATTTCATTGATGTCTTGAACAGCCTTCCACACACATTTAAGCCTCCACTGAAGAGGTCAAGAGGAAAATGAAAAGATGCCTTATGCTTGATGGAAGAGAAAGATACCAACAAACCCCAAAATCACATTGTAACTTATGGAAATGTAGCTTCAAATATGTTCAGCTTTTCCCTTCCTCTGAGTTGCATGTTTGCTCTCAGACACTGAAAGAAAAAGACTAAAATTATGCCTATAAAGTCAGCAAAAGTGCTTTGAGGTAAGGTTTGAATGCAACAAGGATTACTCTTGGAGTTGTTATGCTGTAATATTTTTACAGTCTCCTAGTGTGATTAAGGGAATTCTGTTCCTTATCTTTTTTCCAGCCTTTCAGCATGTGCTCATGTTTACCAGCACACTTTCAGGTAAGGAAGTAGTAGCACATCTGATCAGCAAGTGACTGAACAGAAAGAGCAGAACAGTTCATGGTTAGAAAAACAACCCTGATGAAATTGCTTGATGCACTTCACAGTATTTCCACAGCGTTTACCATGGCAGCTCTGCCATTCAGATTTCCTCTGCTTGGAAAGGAAGGTAAGGGAAATACTGAGAAAAGTACCAACAGTCCTGAAATCCAAAAAACAATATTACCTAGACCCCTCATATTTACCTAGCCCAAACCTTCATCTTTAAGTCCAACAGAAGTCGAGCAATTTTTTACACAATTTTGTTTTGAAGCTTTGACAAAGTCCTTGATCTACTGCTTGTCATCAGAGTAGATCTCATGAGCAAAGTGGGAGAATTGCTAAAATCTCAACTCTGGACCTGAGGAGAGCAGATCTCAGGCTGCTCAGGGAATTAGTTATGCAGGTTGCCTGGGAAAATGGTTTTGCAACTGCTGGGGTCCGTCAGTGCTGGTCACTTCTTAAACATCATCTCCTAATAAAGGCACAGGAGCAGGCAATTCCCAAAAGTCAGAAGTCAAGCAGGTGAGGCAGAAGGCCACCTTGACTAAACAGGAATCTACTCTAGGAAATCGGGCAAAAAAGAAGTTCTATGGCCAGCAGCAGCAAGGACAGGTGACATGGGAAAAATAGAGATGGCGATTGCCACTGTAGGGAAAACATTTGTGTGGCAAAAGCTCAGCTGAGCAGAACTGTGGGAGGACAATAAAAAAATATTTTTTCAAATATAATAATGGCAACCAACCCAATACAGGATGAGGATGAGGATGGTCTCATAAACAGGGACAGAGACAAGGCAGAGGTGTTTTACATATTCATTATCTCTTGTCATTAACAGTTTTTATACCACTTATTTATGTATTCACTTTGTTTATCCTAACACTGAACAGCAGCCAGGCACATCTTGGGATAGTTAGCAACCTTGCAAAAGCTAAAATAAAATTTGACTTGGAAGTCATATTCTGTTGAAAAATCAGAGAATTAAAATGAAGCTGTGCAGTGAGCTGAAATAAAGTACAAAGTATAAACTGAACTTTCAAATAAAGTTTGCAAGCATCTTGCTCAAAATAATGTTTTGCTTTGTCTATGGTACACCATATTGAAAATGTAAATTCCTAACTAGAAATGTAAAATGTAGTCCAAAGTGACTATTGATATTTAAAAAACAAGTACTTAAGTACTTTTATACTTAAAAAACATTCGACATCTTGTTTCCTACAGTTAGAGAAGAAGAATAAAGAACAACACTTGTCTTCAGTCTTAACCAAATATAGAAATTTTGTTCCAGGCTATCTAGAAAATTCAAATGCCCAGCAAAGCTGTAGTGCACTAAAGGTAAAATAGCAGTAAGTTCTGTGAAATACAACTTTTCCTTCAGATTGCTTTTGCTGTTGCAAGACTTAATGGCAGAAACATCTGATATTTCTAAGAATGCTCTGTACTGTGACATAATTCTCTACTTTTAGATGTATGAGGAAAAGTCATTACAGACCAGTAAGAGCAACTTTTTATCTAGTTCTTGGAATGCAGAGTAGAGTTAGAGCATTCATGTTCTCAGTTCATCCAAGGAAAGGCCAGCTGTGAATGTGGAATATGTAACACACAGAGAAATGTCTAATAATGAGAGTTAATAATGACAACAGCACTGGTGGTCCTGTGAAAGCTCAGATTTGGTCAAAGCCTTCTCACTAAGTTCTCCCAGCAGGGAGAAAGTGAAAGAGCAGGGCTCTTAAAGAGGGTTCTCCTTTATAAATATAGTACTAGAAATTCCTCTTACAATTCTTGGAGCAGTTTGTTTACAAAAGCTATTCCCAAACCCCAGCTACTCATTGCTAAAAGGAATTATCAGCTCACACTATGAATGTAGATATAAATACCTGCCCTCACCTGCTGCTCAGAGACTCTCATCAAACTGGCAGCACCAAAAATTCTTTTCTCCTGACCTTAGACTTATTTGGATGCCTGCTCTGGGACACCTTTCTCAGAAACAAGTCCGTGGAGACCCAAGAGCTAAAGAAAGTTTTGAAGATGTTAAACAGTTTTGTGAAACAGAAAAACAAGGGCTGACAATGCCCTACCTCCAAGGACCTTAGATGACATTAATCATGATCTGAGGTGACATTAATCACATTCTGCTGGCCAGTTTCTAGAGTCATAATCAGTTATGGGCCCAATTCAGGCTCTGCTGTCATCTGACTGCTGATCCAAAGAATTTGTGGGCTTTAATTTCACTATTAGGTCTGAGAATAACTAGGGAAAAAAATTTGTTTCTTTGACATAAAATTATAATAAAGTATGGGAAATGTCTTCAAATTATCTGTACTTTACTGTATGTTCAAAGGTTGTAGTTGGTTAGGTACTGAAATGTATCCTAAATCCCCACAGAATGGTGGGAAAAAATATTTAAGACCCTTAAAATTACAAGCCATTCTAACTTTTTTTCATTATTTTGGAAATTAGACCAGTAAAAATAAATGTGATTTTCATTTTTAGTTTAGCAAATGCTTTCATTGCTTTCAAAGCATTATACAAACTGGTAAGGTTAGGGATCAAAATAAAAGAAGATAGATCAGAGTCCAAGCTACAAACAAGAATAAAGAGACAGAAGAAACTGTGGAATTAAAAAGGTGGTCTGAAGGCAATATTTCCAGTTTAACTGATTAAGTACAATTATTACAAGTACCCAGGTTTGGAATTTAACTGGAGAAAGCTCAACAGAATTAGAAAATACATCACTAAGATCTGGGCTATATATTTTTCTCCTTCATAGTCAATAAAAGGATAATTTTCTTCATAGCAGGCGGAAAATAAATATAGAAGTTGAATTCAAGTAGTATTCATGACTACTTCATATTCAAAAGTAGTAGCTTTATACCAGGCTCCTAAACCAATCCATATATTCTACAGTTTTTCCACCATTTTTCTAAAAAAAAAAAAAAAAAAAAAAAGGAAGTAATTGTATAATGTACCTGCCAGGACAGAGAAAAAATTAAATATGTAGATCTCGTGGTTTTAAAATACCACAATGATAACGCTTTTTCATTACTGTAGAGATGAAAATGAAAGTTGCCTTTCTGCATGGAACTTCAGTCTAGATACATCTGAGAATATGTTGCTGTTCAGGTACCAAAGAAGAAAAAAAATTACACAATCTGCTGTATGTAATTAAGGCAACTACAGAGGCAGATTCAACTTCCAAAAGAAATGATGAGTCCTCTTTTACACCTGTTTTTATTTGGGGGTTTTAATGGACAGTCTTTCTTTAGTTGGCTGATTGGTTTTTGTTAAGCTTTTGTTGTTGTTTTGGGGTTAATTGTTTATTTTTGTTTGTTTTCAGCTTAGTTTTTATTTCTTTCTCTTCTCAGAAATGGTTTTAAAATGCTTTAGAAATACTATTTTATTCATTTCACATCCTATTCTCTCAGTCAATGGTCAATGCTGGCTGTTTCAAACGAAGCTATAAATGTTTTGTTGTTTGATTAGTTCTGCATAAAGTGATTTTTTACTCTTTTCAGTAGATCACATTATGCACTGAAGCATAACATTTTATTATTCTTGTAATTATATATTAGCTACAAAAACTGCCAAAGTTATTTCTATTTATGTGTCTGTAAACTTTTATAGATCTAATTATAACTGCAAAAGAGTGATATAAGCAATATCCTTTGGCTTTAGAGTACACTCTAGAGTTTGAACAATATTTCAAATAAAAATATTTTTGGCAAATCAGATTTCCTGATAATTCTACTACTTTGTGTATATTTATTTGAATTATGTTGCTGACTGAATTCCATAAATTTTAAAATTTTTTTTTGTGAGGCAGAAATTTGTACTAAAATTATTTAAAAATAAGTATAGAACAAAAAAACCCCATCAACAAAAACAAAAAATCCCAAGGAAAGACAAAAACCAGCAAGACTGCATTCTTTAATGTTAACTTTTAAAAAACACAGAAGTGTATGAGCTGTGAGTTAAGCAACTTTACCAGTGATATGAAGGTATTCAGGGTGATATAAGCCAGGAATAACTCTGAATAATAGGGAATTTTTTTGTGAAAATGAACCTGCTTAATGGGACTGTACCCAGTGCTAGTTATGAACTAAAAAAACCTTTCTGATGTCAGCTGCCACTGCAGGACATTCACTTTCTTATAATCCCTGTATATATGTGTGTGTGTGTATATATATATATATATATATATATATGTATATGCAACATCCATGTATATGGCTGTGTATATATACAGGTACATATATATGTATATGTAACATCCAGCCCCCACAAGTGCATTGGTTGTTTTATACAACTACAATGGAGACAAACAGTCACAGTTTAGCAAATTAATTGCACCCTGAGTGACTGGCAATGACATGTGAAGTTACTGAGTTACACAGAATAGCACAGCCCATCTTTCACAGGTTCTGGAATCCTATCTCTACCACTCCTGAAGAGTGACACAGCACAGTACTGAAACAGTTCCAGGAACACAAAAGCCTAGTGTTCAAAAAGGACAAAACAATCAAGGTTTTAGGATTTTATCAGAAAAGAGAGAAATGAGAGAAAAAAATCCATTTTGTTACCATATCATTCATTTCCTAAATACTCTACACACACCTGATTTTACAATCCCAGAAGAGTATAGTGGATTTTTTTAAAAGTCAGAGAAAGGAAAACAGGAGCCATAGTTTCCATGTAAGAAATAAGCTGAAACTCCCTCAGAGTATCATGTTGTTTAAGGATGACTGCATAGAGAACAATATGGACTAGGTGTGTTTGGCTGTTCAACATTTTCAGCAAAAAGAGGGTGAAAACAGAGTCTCTTTTCTCAGCAAGTGGCAGAATTGTACAACTTGCTGCAAGAAATCAGAAGGGGGCTGTACTTCTGAATGTGCTTATAGGGAAACTAGGCTCTACGTAGGAGGCAAATACATTAAGATTTACTGCATATCCCAAACTACATTTGGTTAATAAAGTCTCCTAAAAAGGAAATATTAGGAACATTAAGAGGAAGTATCATATATGTTCAGCATCTCACTGACAGCAGTAGAGAGGATATCAAGTGAAATGGACCTTGATGTGATTCTCTGTTAATATTCCTATGTTCTCAAAGTTCTCAAAGACATGTTCCTCTTTTTGGTGAATTGCTTTTAATTTTCTGAAAATAACTGTCTTCTCTACAAAACTGAAGTCAGCAGATACCAGTTCTCTAGTCTCTGGGAATAGCTTTTCTTTATTGTAGCCTGCTAATCTGATCAGGCAGCCCTTGGCAGCTGTTGTATTCCCAGGTGAATGGTAGGAGACATGAGCAGAAACTCTGATGGAGAGATCTGCAGTTTTATACTCAGTAACAACACTGCAGGAGGGAAGGGATAGAAAGAAGAGAGGGAAACCAAGTTTAGAGATCATGGAAATTTTTGTCAAATCCATGATGTCTCTTTTGTAAACAACTGCAAGTATAAAATACTATTCATGGATAACTTGTGGATAACTATTCCACCATTAACCTCCATGGGCTGCAAAGAGACAGCCTAACTCACCATGGCACTCACCACAGGCTGCAGGGAAATCTGGAGATTCCTGCAGCACCTCCTCCTGCTCCTTCCTCCCTGACCTTGGTGCCAGCAAAGTCTTTCTCTTGCATATCCTCATTCCTCTGGCTGCAATTGTTTTTGTGCCACAACTTTTCTATTTCTTAAATCTGTTGTCACAGGGATGCTGCCACCATCCCTGGTGGGCTCAGCCCTGCCGTGCCCTGCAGTGGGTCCATCCTTCTCCCAGCTGGAATTGCCTCTGCCAGGTAAGGGAAACTTCTGGCACCTTCTCACAGAAGTCAGCCCTGCTTCCCCCTGCCACCAAAACCTTGCCACACAAACCAAATACAGAAAAAACTAACTTTCACAAGGTTCAGTATGGCCAGGGTCTCTTCCTGGGCTGATGTGGACACAGGCAGCCTTTTACACAAGGCAGAATCTAACTCAAAAACCTTACCATACTGCAGAGACACAGCAACAGGCACAAATAGCACTTCAGAACAAAACTGCCTTTGCATTTTCCTCCACACAGTACCATTGTGGCACACGAGCAAAAACTGATGTTCATACAATGAAAATTTGATAAGGGCCAGCCTAAAATGATGTTTGTTGTTTCTCAGGCCCAGCAATTTAAGTGGCTCTCAGTGGCTTTGCAGTTCAGCACTGTTGTTGCTAAGCAGCATATTGAGAACAATCTGAAGTATCCTGTAGTTTACAGAAACTTACAATGCTAACTTTCAAAATTATTTTTTCTAGCTGTCCAGTGCTTGCTTCCAACCTTTAAACATTACTGCATATTTGGCTGAACAAAACAGCCACCTTAGAATATATTTTTGTTAATGTGCAGAATTTCAAGGTGTTTATATAGAGCCAGGGAAAATTTTTTCTGAATACTGAGAGTCTGTGTCACAGATGGGAACATTTAATGATTCTGTTCTATTTTGTCTTTACACGACACCCATATGACTCTATGCAGAGAAATAACAAGCAAAGACTACTTAGTATTGTCTTACACAGTGATATGGCTGAACCTCTTTTGATATGTGCATTACAAATATTATCTAAAAGAAATAAAAAAATTGAAAAGGAATTGTATTAGAGTAGACCTCACAAACTACAAATTTCTCTCCTAAAGAGGAAACATTTTTTACTTTCTTAGCAAATATATTCCCTAGCTGGGAGACAAGAAGGAAACAGATCTTTGCTGCATGATCTTCTTCATCCTCAGAAACTTTCAAAAAACTAAAGAATGGATGTAAGTGGTTTACTTTTGGTTTAAACTTTCCTTTATTTCTACATATAAGCAGATAAGTCTAGGGCTGCAGATTTTTGCAGCTGATCATTGTGGCCATTCTAGCTGGTTCTGTTTTAAAAAGTTGCATTACAGAGCACTTTTCACAACATCCAGCATCCATTTTTCCACAGTTCAGAGCTTTTCTGTAACCAGAAGCAGACCCACTGACAAGCAGTGATGCAAATAGGTACCACTGCTAAGTAGCAGCTCTAAGTTGAACTCCTCAGTGGGTCATACTAACTCTTATCCTGGACAAGTAAAATTTTTCAATATAAAAACTATGGTTTGTGGTAAGGATGAATTTAAACCATTGCCTTAAAGTGTTATTGTGAACCTCTGAATTCACTAGGTACATCTTAGATGAGCTACACCAAGAAATCAGTCTCCAGTGGCTCTTCCCTGAGATTTTAGTATCTTTTTTATTATAAAACATAAAAGTGTTTTGGAACATCCTTTACTATCAAAACCAAAGCTTTTAAAGCTTCTAACATTGCCACAGGGACTTGCATCTCCCATTAAGAGGATAGAGTCTGAATACAACAAAAATAAAGAATCAGGAAGGTTGGCTAGTGTTCCTCCTGGGGTAATGTTCATATAAAGCTGAACTTTAAAATACAAATCTCATTTGCAGTAAATTTCCATGACTGGCTTGGCAGAAGTAGGAAGCCAACAGTACTAGAATTGGCACCTTATCAGAGAGATGTCTGGCAAATTTGCCTGTATCTTTCCTGCTTATCTTGTGCTCAAAGTTCAGTGCTATTTCTTGGGTTTGATGTAGTCTCATCAGTGTTATTTCCCAATGCCTGAGCAGTGCTTAATGACATCCTGAAGGGGAAGGCTACTCATTAGCAGCAGTAACAAAGCAAAGTTGCTTGCATAAATTAATGATCCATTCTCGTGGTAGTCCTTGACACTGGGAAATATTAACTTTGTTTTATTGATCAGAAAGACAGAGAAGTGAGATAAAATTACTTTCTGCAGCCATGCAGGAAATTTGTAGTAGGCCCAGGAAGAAAATGCTTCTCCTAAATTCCACTTTAGGGGGTTATATTTCAGTAGCTCTGTGATAAATGGGGAAGCAGGAAAAAGATTTGTCCTGTTCTGTCAAAAAGAGTCTCTCCTTCATCATTTGTGTCCAAGCAAATACTGCTGAGGTACAGCATCAGTGCTTTCATGAGTAGCTCTTACCTTGGGGTTATTGGGATCCATCCCCATCTAGACTGTATCATTTCTGGTAAATGTTTTCTGAGCCTTATTTCCCTAGTGGAGAGAGGATGGGGCTAATAATTGCACTGATGCTGACACCATAGCACAGAGGTAGAAGATGGATATGGTGCCTAAGCATATTAGTAGCAATTCCTACCAGCCAAAAACCATCTAAACCTGCTGGCCTTATTGCAAACTATCCATATTAGCTCTGTCCCACTCAGCTCTTTATTCTACAATTTTATTTTACAACTTTTGATAAATAAATCCTTCTGAATTAAGCAGGATATTGGCTAAGTGGCTGGACAAGAAGATTTTCAGATTCATAATGGTTGACTTAGTACCCAAACAACAATTTCATGAAAATGATTTTAATAGAATTTCATGGGCTGCCTAAAAGAGTTAGAATTTCTACAGATCTTTAGCAAGATATGCATTTCGCTTTTGAAAGAGAGACAAAGAAATGAAAATAATGCTGTTCTTCCCTCTTTCCAAACTAACACAGACTGTCCATAGCAGGAACATACCTATTGGAGGTGGCTTTGTGGGTTCTGCTGGTAAAAACTCCTGGGATGGCAAGCACTCCCTGGAAAACGTGAGGTCATCAAGTGCTATGCCATCACTGGGACCTTCTCCAGCCATCCCTTCAAAGACAACTTGAAAATCCTCATCCCCATCTCCAGACAGGGTCAGTGCCTCGCGCTGCCAGAAATTTCCCTGGTTTCCAGTAAGATTAAGGAGGAGTTTTTCACTTTTCAGTGTAGTTCTCTGGTAGATAAGCAATGATCCAATGTGAGCTCCATACATGTGATAGTAGAAAATTATCTGTAAGTAAAAACAAGAGCATAAAGTACGCAATAGGCGACTTCAGTCAAATTCTGCTATTATATTTACTCTAATTCTTAAACTGAGCATTACTAATAGCATTCAGAGAACTCATTAGTTTTGCTGATTAAAAAGAATTTAATCAAAAGCAACAAAACAATTTACTAGTGGCAATTCTTTAAATATTCCATAAGTCAAACTTCAAAACCAGCATTAAAATATTCAACAGCATCCCTTTGTATGACTCTTGCATTTAAATGTAAAAGAACTAAAACACTTTCTAAGGAAACAGAGGAATGGAGTAGTGCCATTTATAATATAGGAAGCAACTTCATTTTACCAAACAATTTTCTGGTTAAAAATGTGTTTATGTAGATTATAGAGCATGCAATTAGAAAATAATCCAGTCTATAATGGGGGAAAAATTTCTGCATGGACATATGAAAAAAAAAACCAAACCCTAAATATATAAGAGGTACTTGGATTAGAAAACAGTGATTTATTTATTTTTAAATAAAGTAAAAATGAGGACATTGTGAAACACAAAAGACCAATTACATACAGAAAAAGAACACTGTGAAAATTCATTACATTTTACTACACTCTCAGTTCCTTCCAGTTCAGTCTTGGATTTCTAATCCTTTTGAAGGTGCAGCTTTGTTTCTGAAAGTCTTCTATATAGACAAAATATTTTTATTCATTTGTGTCCTTTTATGTTTACTGCTCTATAATTGTTTCTCTGCATAAAGCTTGTCCCATTGATGTAAATGTTCATTTTCCTACAATTTGAAATGGTCTAAGATCCCATATTAAATATTTTGTAATATATGATGTAGCATTTTCTTCTCAAATAACCCATAGGAAGGAGTAAAATACTTCAGAGGACTCTTGATCTTATAAGATGAGGTTTTGGATCTTGAAATATTTTTTTGCCATTCACAACTTCCTACACCAGAAATTGCACTTCCTCTGGTCGTTTATCTATGTGTAAGCAACAGAACTGCTCAGAACCTTCAAAAAGTAAAATATCATAAATATGACTGACTGTTTCAGGCCACATCATGGATGTCAAGAGTTTGGTCTGTACAAGGTGCATAAACCTGTGTGTTTTTGTAAATAATTCTCCATGTGCTAAAAGCAATGGTTTCCCATAGTTACATTTCAAGCACTTAATTGCATTTAATATGTGGTACATCATAACAGTACAGATGTCAACATGTCATTCTCAGTTATTCTGCATTTCTTTTGCATATTTTATGCTTCATAGAAGACAAAAAAGTGGAGAAAGTTCTTTTTAGAGTTAATTTCAAAAGCTTTTTAAAAAATGGCCTCATAAAAATTATCCTCTTGAGAGGCCTACTTATTAGATGCATAAAGGTAAACTTGCAGCTTCGAAATAAGACATAGCTAAAGTTTCTGGGAAATTATATTTTTAGCAAAGACTGTAAAAGATGTATCAAAACCAGGAAACTTTTTATTCCAGGTTTGCAAAGAAATGTTCAAGCTGAAGTCACCACAATGTGCTGCAATGTTTTGGAAGATCAAGGCTTACACTTCTCCATTCTCTAGAGAAGAGCTGATGACAGAGCCTTCAGTCACACATCCTTCCTTCTGCAGTTGTGCTCTTTGAAAACTAATTGTTGCTGCACTTATAGCCACTTTCTCCATAAAACCAGAAATCATTACATAGTTGTTTGTTACTTTGGACAAGTAACATAAGACATTGTAAATCTGGCATTGCATTTACTGTCAGCTTCATCTGAATCTCATGGAGTACTCATTTACTTCCAGAATCATTCTTCTCCCACAGCAAGATGTATATTTTTTTCTTATGATTTAAATGAACTAAGATCTGATCTTGACTTCTCTACAAAAATATGTTTTTCAGTAATCATCTTTAATCACTTCAGGAGTACTCTCTTGGTGCAATCTAGAAATCAAATTATTCATTCCTGCTACTACCACACCCTCATGTACCTTGCAGTTTTTATTCTTTCTGCTTAAGACAGGACCAGAAATCCTGGCTTTTTGTCCTGGTAGCTGAAAAAATGAACTCTTTATAAAAATATAATGACCAGATGGCTCTTGCAGTGTATGATCAGTAGCTGGTCCAGTGCCCAGTTTTGTAGTACTGCTAGTTCTGAGGTGCCAATCGAAATCATCATTTTCATCTTGCTTCCATCCACAAAGGTCAAACTCAAAATTGCAACGCCCAACAGATGTACCTGAAATATATTTGCACGCACATGAAAAGAGATTTATTTTCAAGTAGTTAATTTGCTACATATAAACAACTCAGTACTCAAATCTATGGGAAAAAAAAAAGCTTCACTATACAAAAAATAATATCCATGTATCTCATTAAAAAGAGCATTTTTAATGTTTTGGAATACAATACTAGGATAAACCTACTTGCGTATACATGAGGTGGATCCAGTGTTTTTGTTATTACAGTCAACAGAATCCTTGGTATAAATGCAACCAAATTTAGTTAACTATTTTATCTCCTCAGGGTCCTAACTGGCCCTCCATAGAGCATTTGAGACGTGCAGAAAACCAGCCTCCTTCTGAAGAAACATGTTAAGTTTGGGTGAGAACAGGAAGGCCTGTATCTAGGGAACAGACACACCCAAATTAATGTATTGAGCACCATAAAAACACAGCCTGTATATAGACACATATAGACAAAACATAAACGTGGCTGTGATAACCTTGAGCTGTATCATACCCAAAGTCAGTCTACTTTTGCACAGTTCCTCAGTTCACTTGTGCTTTCTTTGTCAATATGGAACCACAGATAATCGTGTTGGTGGTGGATTGTGCCCAAAGAAGGGTCAGGCCTGGGGCACAGGACAGAAGAGGAGCAGGGGGTGTTTGGAGAAAAGGAGGGTTGGGGTGACCTTATTGCCCCTGACAGCTCCTGGAAGGGAGGCTGGAGCGAGGTGGGGTCAGTGTCTTCTCCCAGGCAACGAGTGACAGGAGAAGAAAGGACCTCAAGTTGCCCAAGCAGAGGCTAAGGTTGGATACTAGGAAAAGAAATTCACTGAAAGGGTTGTTGAGCATTGGAACAGGCTTCCCAGGGGTTGGACACCATCGCTGGAGGTCTTTAGAAGCCATATAAATGTGGCACTTAGGGACATGGTTTGGTGGTGTAACTGGCAATGCTAGGCTAACAGTGGATTTAATGATCCTACAGGTCTTTCCCAATATAAATGATTCTATGATTGTCTACATATCTTCTTAAGTTTTGCCTAGAAAAGGAGAAAGCTGTCATAATTTGGGTTTATTTTTTATATGAAACAACATGCATGCTCTGTATCAATTTTTGAATCTTGAATGTCAAAACAACCACCATAGTGAGTAAACTGTCCACATAAATTAAGGTTAAGTCAATTGCATAATTCCACAAGTTTAATTTCTGTATATTTTTCTCTTTATACATCTGTAAGTTCATTATAATGATTACCAAGTAAGATTAAAATTGCTGAAAAAAGCTGGAATTTAAGCAGGCTTCAAGAGGCTTTTGACAGTACCCTGAATATTCTTACTGTTATTGCTGAAAAGGAAAGTGCTCTGAAGATAAATTTGGAAACTGTATGTATTATTTTGTGGGACAATATCAGAAATTATAAAATGTCTCCTCCAAAATGTAATCAAAATCTGAGCCTCTTCTGAGGCCTGATAAAGTTCAGCCACTTTTAAGTAGTTTTATTTAACTGAAAGGTATTTAGAAACCAGGCCAAGCATCTAGAATTCATGGAATCTAGACATGGACCAAAATAGGACAGACTGCTAACTCAAAAATTTCAGCCTGAAATCAGATAAAATATTTTTTCTTTGAATTTTAATCTGTGAATGTCACAAAGTAAAAAAAGTTAGAGACTTTTTCTTAAAAGTATGAGTTATCTAGCATAATTGGCTTCCCTTTTACCTTTGTTTGCAAATACAGTGCCATCTGAAATAACAATTAAAACCAACCCAGATCTGATGTGCAAAATTATACGATTATCTTTTTATGAAAATCACAGATTGTAAATTAACTCAACTGAATGCGACTGCCCATAAAATTTTCCCTAATCATATTTTTCAACTTTAATTACTTCATATTTCAAGATCATTCTTAAAGAAATTCCTTCCATTATTTACAATTTCCATCTTGAGTCAATGAAATTCATGCATACAATTGACTGTTTTGTTTTAAAGATGTGTTTTTAAGAATTAAAACTTTAAGGCATGAGCATTGATATCCCTTCTAATTCTGTGCATATTGGGTGTTACCTATGTTTATATGTCCTTGTAGAATCCCTACAGTCAACAAAGAGAAACACTGATATCTACAGGACAACTCATTTAATCTAACTCAAACAACTGATTTTAAGTTGCATGAACTTCAGCCTGAAAAGAAGTTACTCCACTGATGAAAAAGAGAATTTAGGCAGCTTGCTTAGCAGCTCAAGTTACTGCAGGTATGCACTTGCATATTAAATTACATCTGTGATTTTAAAACACCTTAATAGTTCACTGTAAAGCTTACAATTAAAATGCAGTTAGGGAAAATTGTATAAAGAATTTTATACAATTTTTTCCTTACTTAAAAATAATAATAAAAAGCATGTTAGAGAAAAGTATTCACTTTATGGGACTGCTTCAATTAATCTCTTTCCAATGGGAAATTGGAATAAAATCGTTATTCTATGCAAAACTAAATTACATCAGTTCATTTGAACCATTTTGCCATTAATGCTTCAATTTATACTTGTCTGATGGTATTCCATGGAAAACACAGACAATGCAGAAAACTGAATTCCTCCCTCCCTGCTCCCCCTCCTCCAAAAAAATAATATTTTAAAATTTCAGAAAACAAAAGTCAAACTTCAAGAATACTTTTTAACAGAATAATTACAACTTGCAATTTTAGTTGCAAAAGATCTGAACTGGTCCCTGTATAGTTTAGTGATGTACTATTCCTGGATTGGAAATCATTGAGTAGTTTAATAGTATGAAAATAATTTGCAAAATAAGGTTCCTTTGCCATGTACCTTTGCTTTCATAGGCTATAAGCATACCTTTGATTCACAGAATTGCATTCACTGAGTATTTGATAAACTGAATTATTATTCTCAAAAAAAATTAGGCCACTGTTAATATGGTACCAAATAATGCAGGTTTGGTTGTGTGAACACTTCCCACACTGGTAGTAGTTAAAAAAAAATGGAGGTGATCCAGGAGGAGCCATTTGATATAAAACATCATCCTTTGAATCAGACACTACATATGCTGCTTCTTGATATGTCTTGTAAAACAAGATTGAAAAAAAAATTCAGATTAAAATAATTTGCTGAGACCTGACAACCCTTGAAATATCTAAGGAGGTAGGTCCCTCATCTCCCAAAGGTATTATGCTTGAATTATTTTTTTCAGCTTTAATACATTCTTTTCATATGGAAAGCAGGATAATTTTATTCTGCTTTTAAAGACAGCTGCTGAGTTATTTTAAGACATTCATTAGCAGCTCTTTGTATTTTGTATCGTGTTATTTTAAATTAAATAATAATAATTTAAAATCCTTAAAAGCCAAGGAATAGAATTAAATTATTACCTTCTTGTTTGCTTTCCTAGCTGATGAGCTGTCAAAAGTATTTGAGTAATAAAAAAATCCACAGCAGGCAGAGTTATTTATGATAATTATATTAAAAAACTACCATACTTACTGCAAATACTAGGGCTTTCATCTGAGTTATCTTCACAGTCATTTACAAAATCACACAGATTATTCTTTGGGATGCAGTACTTGTTGGCACACATGAATTCCTCTGATGTGCAAGGTTTGTCTGAGATAAGCAGAGGGGAACAATCTTCAAAGGTAATATCATCCACTGCCACATCTCCCATGTAACTGACACCACGTTTTGCCCTGAAAATAACCTAATAAAAATTACAGAGCTATTGCAGTAAGCCACTGATAAGATAGAGAAATGCTTATACACACAACATGAAAAGAACAGAGACTGATGGTCCTCACAAATCTTTTACTATGAAGTGGTCAGCTCTTACTGTCAAGGCATAATTCTACAAAGTCTTGTGCCACAGTTGGTACACATCTGTCACCATAGTTATTGAAGGAGCATCTGCTAACATTACCAAGCATACAAAAAAAAAGAAAATAAATCATGCCACTCAAAGAAATGCTGGTCCTCACTCATCCTGAACTACTTCCTACTTCTGCAAAGTTCTTCCTACTTCTGCAAAGTAAGTGTGAAGAAGACTACTCTGTTCTTCATCATTTATTGCCATGAATGTTAAAATTTCATTAAAATTCCAAGACAGAAGTATCAGGAAATGAAACTCTTTTAAAAATATGTTGCTGACTATCCTTGGGAATTTTGGGTTTTTTTCATAATTCTACAATAAGCAAGTATCTCTAAGAGGTTTTCAAATCTGCTCCAATTTCAAAGAAAACGTCATGCTCAAGACTCTTTATCCAAAACCCAGATGTTTTTACTTACTGCACACTAAGGAGAAAGAAGTAGAGTATTTTAAGCAGAGTTGGATTCAAGGATAGATAGGATTCTCAGTCTAAAAAAAATGGATATCAGTCTGAGATTAAAGAGGAGTAAGAAATCTCCTCCAGCTCAGATAATGAATCAGACAGCCAAAAAAATGATTTCTTCTATGCAGGAGGAGAGGTACATGCAAAGTGTAAAAAAGGAAATGAGAAGGTGAAGAATGCTTAATATAGAAATACTAGTAATCAGATCTCTAGGAAGCACATCACATAGGAAGACACACCTGAAAATCTGAACGAATTCCTAAGAACACTTCTGCTCTGTTCCACTGGGGACCTTGGCTGCCACTTTGAGTCCACAGTTTAGAAGTCTTGTTACTGCTTTTATAGAGTACCTAAAAAAGAAAATAATTCTAGGTCACAAAAAATAAGTTTCCATTACCAACTCACTTAAGAGTCTTAAAATCATATACAAGAGTACAATATTATCTTGTACATCTAATCTCCATTCCATCATTAAAATTCACAGAATCATAGCATATCTGGAATTGGAAGGGTCCATCAGATCCAAATCCCTGCTCCTTGCAGGACTGCCTGAAGCTGAATGATACAACCAAGGCTGTTGAGGTGCTCCTTGCACTGTCAGGCTGCTGCAGTGCCCAGCCACCCTCTGGGGAAGAACCTTTCCCTAATGTCCAGCCTGATGCACATGGATATGTCAGCATGAATGGCTACACTAAGAAAATAATCCTTCAAGATTTTCTGATCTCCTCATAGACATGCCCAGCCCACAGTCTTAACTGGATTAACATATCTCATTAATTTATCCAGAGTGGCTAGCTGTGAATAAAAATTGTTCATTAGTAATTCAGTTGTACAACATGGAAGCAGGGTTAACAAGACTTGCTGAAAAATATATTTGTTTGTGCATACAATTAACTGCTCTTTCAGGATGGATTTTCTTGTCCTGACTCTTAGGAAACATTTTGTTTCTTCTATATAGAGTTTTTCATAAATAGTTTTTTTAAAATAACTTTTTTCCTTTTTTTATAATGACAAAATTTCATCTGTCTGAGCAATGAAAGACTTTTAAAAGCCCATACCCTTGTAAACAGCAAACAGGGGAATGATGACACGCTTCAACATGAGCAGAAAGTCCTAAATATTCTATGGTCCAATCTCTTGGGCATCCAAATTCAACTGAGCTGACAATAACAAGATGGGTGGTTGATGAAGTGTGTCAAGCTGTGTCTCCAGCCAGTGCTAGCAGAGCTAAGCATCCATTCACCAGTTGCCTGAACTGTTTCTGCTTTCAAGGATTTATCACTGCTCTGTGTAATCTTCTTAGGGCAGCCCAGGCATTTTTCATCATAATGAAAAAACACTTTTTTTTGTTTTAAATTTATGCAGTCCCATGAGTGTATATGATATTGCATAACAGGTAAGTTCTGCCAAGTAAACAGCAAATCCTCACACTAAAGACCTTTCATTTTAGGGAAAAAAAAATAGATAATATATTAAATTGGATAGAAAAACAAGTGACTTCTGACTATATAGACAGAAAAATCTGCCATAGAAGACATGAATTTTAAGTGAAAATAAATAAATTTGTGAGAAAGGGCTTACAGATATTATTTGAAAGAATAAAGAGTGCTGAATAAGAAAATATAATTTTTACAGTCAAATACAAACAATATATTTATATGAAGGTAGATATGTGTGACTATAGAAACACAGACACCTTTTTTACATTGTAAATTATCTACTCTATTATGTATCCAATTCCTTCATCATAAATTCATATTTTCTATCATATCATGATTTAGAGTAAAACATAGCCATTAATTTCTGTGCTATTAAAACCCAAGGCTTCCCTGTACCTTAATGTACTTTGAACCTCTATGCATTTTAAATGCATTGCAAAGAAGCACATCCAATACTTTGGTAGAATTACCCATGCCAAGCCAAAGCATAGAAACTAAATAAAAAATGTTCCAACAAATAATCAAACTGAGGTTGCTCAGAAAAGTGACAGCAAATCACTGTTTAAGAAAGTGACAGAAACACAGGAAGGTAGTAATTCATGCAAATAGCAGGAAAATCTTCAGCAATCCTGCACGATATTTGAAGGCATGGATGCAGGCTTGAAAGCAAAAGTGGAAAAAGTGTGGTAGTCTTGGGGGAAGATATGGATAAAAGGTCTTTTAATCAAAGAAAATATTCCCATTCATACAATACTTAGAGCCTTCTTAATATAAATAATGAGAAATCACCTATATCATTTCATTTTCTGAGTTATTCTTACACCCATTAGTAATTGATTAATCAAGCAATTGAAACCAAGCAATTATTAGCAGTGTGCAAAAGTTTCATGATTTTCCTTTGGTACATCTTAAAATGAAATAAGTTGGGGGTGAGGAAGAATCAGTTAAAGAATGGAGGGAAATTGTAATCAGTGTTAAAACTGAGAAAAAAATCTATATTATACACATTTTGTGCTGATAATACTGGGCATGGCCCCATAGAATTTGCTGTTGATTTCAACAAAACTCTCTTCAAACACAATTCCAACTAACATGGGCTCTTACACTGTAAAGAAGCCTGGACCCTGGAGTATGCAAAGACGTCCCAAGGCATATTAGTTGGTCCCAAGCCTTAAAACTGAGGATGAACCATCTTTACCCTCTGATTTCCCACTGATTCTGATTAATTAATATTTAACCACTTGCCAAGCAGCCTAGCAAGGTCTTTACCTAGCTGGGAGAAATTTAATAATATTTTTTAAAAATTGTTTAGGAAAAAATCCAAGAAAACATAGAATGTGCTTCTGCTAAATAAGTAGCTAGTCACATGCATGGCACACAGTTCACCACATCCCAGATTACATTTCTAATGTCAACACAAATATTAATTTTGTTTTCAAAACAGCTGAATTCTATCACCTTTTATTGTAATCTGTTATTCTGACTAACTGGGCTAGTGAGAATTTATATTGTATATTTTGTATTGTATATTGTATATTGTATATATTGTATTGTATATTTAAATCCTCATGCACTGCTCACATCCAATATGAAACTAAGTGCACAGGGTAACTTATATGAGTATTTTTTCAATCCATTCCTGATGCTGTAAGTATTCCATAACATTCCTGGGAAATCCTATTATATGCTGTGAGGTAAAAATAATTGTTTAGAACAATGATGCTGTTTATTAATTTCTCTCTGCAGTGACTCATTTTATCTACAAGTTGCTAATGAGTTAAATTTCCTTCATAGAAGTGCTTTTATTTTAACTGGAATGAAGGAGAGGGTATGGGAAAGCAAATTTGTTGCTTATATGCCACAGAAATAGTTCAATGCTGCTTACATGAATATAATTAATCTCTGAAAGTGATATGTTCAGCTTTTCAAGGAATAAACTCTTCAAGATTTTATGTCAAATTTTTATGCCCCCACATTAGCAAAAGACCTTGATGTTCAAATACCTATTTGATATCTATCTGCTTCTCAGTGTCAAATATACAAAACTTTTCCTTGTATGAAAGTTCCAACCATGTCATAACAGTCACAATTTTTGTTTGCAGAAATTTATAATTTCTCCAGTCTATTTGAGCTTCCTTCACATCATAATGTGTTGAGAGCAGTAGAGTGCTAGCAATTGTTAATTTTCATTTATTAGCAGCCTGGGTTTTAACGAAACTAAAAGAGAAGGCATAAATTTCCTCACAGCAATTTCATGTAGAAAAACAAAACAAAACAAAATAAAAGAGCATCTCCATACCTCCAGAGAACCTATTGTTGAACCATTCATGTGGTTCCAGAAAATGATTTTGCATCTGGGCCCTGTAAGGGAAATGACTGGGGTAGCAATGTCAGCTGTGTGACCAAATTCTCCATTTGAGCTGTCTGCAAAGAGATACCAGCCTTCTTCAGTGCACCTGCTCAGAGAAAAAGGGTTATAATTTATTAAAACAAAACATTTCATCATAATTAATTTAAGATTGCAATATTTCCTTAGATAGCATCTGCTGTCTGGTATATGGAAGCATCTAAATGTATTTTTATATCAGAGATTGGCAAAAAAAAAAAAAAAAAAAAAAAAAGCTGAAGAGCTGAAGTCAACCCACAGGATCATGTAGATGTGGGCTACAGGGACTCTGGCTTTCCCTACTACCCCCTCTCCTTGGGGAATTTAGAGGGTTTGATCCTGGCTTAAAGTCAGGAAAGCCCAAGATTATCAGATCAAATTTTGTCTCCTGAGCTACTGGGAAAGTTGAAGTGTCTTTGAAGTAAGCATCAGACTCTGAGTGTACAGAGAGACCAGAAATGTAGTTTTAGTGTTTTGGGTATTTAAGACTTAGCCTCTAAAAACCTTACCTCCCAAAATAAAAAGCAGCTGTTGACCAAAGATAAATTTCTCTTCTCTCCAACAGAAGTGCTTCACACTCAGTACTTCTCAAAAGAATCTATCCAACAAGTGCTTACAAACCTGACAATGGAACCTGTGTTTTTAAATAGGTGCTGGTATTAGGTTTTCCTTTCCTTTTGGTTTTCCTGTTGGCCAAGTTCTGAGCAACCACTCTGTAAAGTTGCATCACTACAGCTGTGAGAAGACAATGAATCTACCCAGCAAGCACTGCCAAGAGAAACACAACATGCTCAAAGATGTCATGACATCAGGCTCTTCACAGACTGAAACCCTGCCTAATGGGAAGAGTAAGGAATTTGCTGGTATAGGTTCAGAAACAGGACTTCAAAAATCCTCACAAATCAGTGTTTGTTAGCTGGACTACTGCTTCTACCTGCCCATGTGTCACACCAAAAAAAACCCAAAACAAAACAGCCAACCAACCCACCAACCAATCAAAAAAGCAACATTTTAATGGGACAGATCTTCATTTTTCATATATCAGCTATGCTACATATGAGGTCTCTGAAAACTGCTCAAAAACATAGCAGGGACCAACGTTCATCTGGGCAGAATCCTTAGGATCTGTGGAAATTGGGATCTTCTCCACAATCTTAATTTTCTTTTCATTAAAAGGCAAATGAGAGAATTGCTGCTGCTGTTTTCTTTTATCACTGAATCCTGGCAACTCAGACATATTTATAATTACTGCATGCATTTAATTAATCCTTTAGCCTAAGTATTTAAACATTCTCCAAATGAACTGCTTGTACTCTAAGTAATAGTTGAAAACTTTGAAAACTCATCCTTACAGAACTTTCAAGAAATATGCATTTGGACAACTCATTTATTTCTCTCCTTTCTGCTGAAGAAAGCTGTTGTTTCAAGGTAGCAATTTTAGGTTTCTTTTTTGCTTTGGTGCTGAGTATTCTATAGTCTTGCTTGGAAGTAAAAGAGGATCGAGTTCTCTTAAGGTTTGCAAAAATATGGAAAAATTCAGAATTTACTTTGCTTCTTGGAACTCAGGGGTTCAGTGGCCCAAGGGTGTTGGCACTGTATTTACAACAGCATTCAAAAGGACTTGTAAGAAGCAGAATGATACAAAGCTCTGAAGAGCAGCAGCACTCACAGCTCTCATACTTTCCCAAGTGTTCAGTAGTACACCCATGCCTGTCAGTGAGATTAGTTTGAAGCAGTGGCAGGGTACAATCAGTACCATGATGAAATCCCTCCATCTCTTGTTGATATGTTCTATCAGACACAGGCAGACCAAAGATCACATCTATGGCTGGATACTACTGTCCCTTAGCACAGCCTAAGACAGGTGTCATTGCAACTTTTTTGACCTTGATTCAGTGTTTCCTACAATATCATATTTAAAAGCAGTAAACCAGATGAAAGCCCCCTGTGTGAAACACTTCACAGTGCTAGCCATTAAACACAGTGCTGGTATGTGATTACAAGAATATTAAGGTTATGTGGGCAAGCAACGGGAAATGGGGGGATCAGAAGGGGATAGGTAAGTGTCGAGCATCCTTGTTGACTCTCATTCCTATCATGGAAATTTTTACACTTAGGACTACAAGTAGTAATGTACTCGTGACCTATCCATGTTTAAAAGGAAAGCTTTCTTCTTGTGAAGATTAACCTGCATCATGTTTGCTCACAGAACAAAATAATTTCTCTGTCTTGAACTCTTAAGCTGCCTGGTATAGAAATCTGCATGAAATTTCCAGGGAGTTGCATGATCTGCAGGGGAAGAGTTTGAAGAAAGTAAAAAGTAATCATTCTATTTGTAGAAATTTCAAATGCTAGGAGGGTCCATACCTTTGGTGGATGCAATTTTTTTTAGCAGAGCAAATTAAGGTACATGAAATCATCTTTACATGTTGTCAGTCTCTGACTTTGGAAGTAAAGGATTTCTTAACTGGCCCACTTTTATTTTAACCTCGTAAGAAATATGCAGTGACAAGGTATTCTAAACCTTTCCATAAACATAAATTAGCAGTTTCTCTTACTTTGCCAGATGATGTTCTTGTCTTCACCCCCAACCTTTGTTTTTCAAGTGATCTTCAGAGAAGGTAACTTTCTTCATTGTGAGAGTTAATCAGCTGACCCATCCTTAAGTTCATGTCTTTTCTATTCCATAAAAAGGCTCTCTAGAGTTGTTTTTTTGGTTTTTAAAAATGACACCTCAAGAAGTTGATGATTACAAGTGTAAAACAAGGTATTTTTCAATATATATAACAGTGAATAAATCTAGCTTTCAGCATAGATCTTATGTAAGTGCTGAAATTCAGCAGAATACAGGCAGGCTCCCCTGCCAGTAGCTGCAAGAGCTCAGGCCAGTTTGGAAAAACAACCCATGGAAAACCTCTTAGTTGGCAGCTACACTAAGTGTTATTAAAATCTTGATATTTACCCTTTGAAAATAATTAATTTTACCTCTGTACTACAAGCATTCCCTATACAAAGACACTCCTGTGCCAGTCCAAAAATCCTAATTAATTTCAGAGGGAAAATCACAACATTTTAATGGATATAAAATTTTCTACATAAGCAACTGACCTATATTTGCATACTTGTCTTAGTTAATAGCTTAATATTTCAAATATCTTTTAAACCGTAGTTGGCAAAGAATGGACATTCATAGGAGAATCTTCATGCTATTTCCCCCTTCAAGGCATTCAAAAGAACACAGTGAACTGAACATAATAATTTGGGAAAGATTAGGTGGGTTAAGAAAAGTTGAAGACCTATCAAAAAATTTAAGACCCATCTTAAATCCAGCTGTGTTATCAAGTCATGTCTCATGCTGTGAATTACACATTTCACAGTACTTATTGTCTATTCTTGCAATGTCTGAAAGGGGATCAAAACTTACTCAGATAAACTTTCTTGTACAGCAAGTTCAAGCTCTTATTTAATGAATTTTTGGATATCTCTCCGTTTTTAAAGTGCTAATTCATCTGTGTATCTTCTACCAATTGTTTGAGAATCCCTGACTAAACACTTAAATGGATTTTTTACTCACGATTTTTCTTTAGGACTGAAAACTAAACCTGATTAGAAAACAAACAACTCCTTCCAAATTTCAGCAACAATGAGAAAAACAAACAGAGAAAACATAAACTGGAGAGGGATATTTTAGTTTCCAGTTATAAGTATCCCAATGATCAGCACACCATATTAAATTGCAAAAGTCAGAAAGCAGCAGCCCCCACATGCATTTCCATTTGTCCTGATGTGTCCATAAGCACTGCACAGAATCTATGCAGCAAAACAGAGCCCCACGCCTATTGCACCTATTGTGCATTTAAAATGTTATTATTCAGTTCTGCAGGACCCTTGTCTGGGATCTGCCAGGTGAGTGACCTGCTACCAGAACTGATGGGCTTCTGCACAGAGAGAAAAGCAAAACAGTGGTCAAGAAAACCCAGCAGGGCACTAGATGACCTTCCAAAGAAGAACTCTCTTGACCACAGGAGAAGGGCTGTGGGATATTGGACACATCAGGGAAATGTGGGCATCAAAGCACGAGCTGATGGTTTGAACCAGTCAGTGGCTTCAGTTTGCATTTTCCACATCCTCTGCATCCTTTGTCAGGGTACAGGGGCTGCGGGAGATCACTCCTCCTTAGCTTTTCTCCTAAAGCATGGGTAACCAGCAGGCAGAAGTTTTGCTAAATTTAATGCATTTGCAGTTTTTTGGTTTTAGATTAGCTATGATTTCCTAGCAAAAAACCTTTCATCAGATTTCTGAGAAAAAAAAATTAGCTAGTAAGGTGTTAAATTCTACCTTTTAATTATTAAAAAACACATTTATGAGAAAATATTTGTTCTTATCATTTTTTTCTTGTACTGTCATCAGAATACAGCTTTTATATTTTAATGCCTTATATATTTGACACAAGGTTGCAAACTGTGATACTCTGACCTTTCCATCATGCTAACTTCATTTTCTGCTGATTCCTATTAATTCTTCTTTCTTAGTGTCAAAACCAGATGACATTACAGTCCTGGTAAAATTTAAGAAGGTATAAAAAGAAAACTTGTTCTATTTTCTAGCAACAAAAGCTGCAATACAAATACACAGCATTCAAAATTCATTATTACAATATTCCAGAGGGAACAGGCAAAGACACAAGGACAGGTTAATCTTTATGTATTCATCTAGAGTCCAATGCAACCTCAATGTTAAGTATAAAATGGGAAGTTACTTACATGCTGTGCCTTTTACTTGAAATTTGCCTTTAAGGTGGGGAATTGTTGAAAGGTGCATAGAAAAAATATTACAAAATATTACAGAAAGTTTTATATATATATATATATATAAAGAAGAAGCCTTCTATTAAAAAAAAATCAAAAAAAAAAAGCAAATGTTAACGTTACCCTCAACATTGTATCTGCCTGAAGAAATCACAAAAAATGCTACAAGAATTCAGAAGTGAAAGACAACTTAATATTCAAGCACACATTCAAGAAGAAACTTATCCCCCCTTTATGGGCTCAGTAACAGCTTCTCAATGCACTGCCCATGATGCTGGTTAGTCCAGCCAGAAGGCCACAGGTGATGCAGGAAGGAGAGGGTACTCAAGATGGACAGTGCCAAGGTTTAAATTAAGTTCTACAGTGACTGTGAATCTGAAAGAAATGTGGTGGGGCACACATCTTTAGGAGGCATGAGAAGATTTAGGGTGAGAAAGAAGGAGATTGAAAAAAATATCTCGTTTCTTTTGTACTTGTTAGATATTCAGTGTCTGCACCAGAAATTCTTTGACTATTTATCCTTCAGTATATAATACAGGATGGGTATTATAGGTCATAACATGTGAACAAAACCTTCACATACCTCTTGACATATATTCATAGTCTTCTAAAAATTTCTTCCCTGGATAAAGACTATTGCAGCTGTGAGGATATTGTTTCAGAAAAAGAATCTATATTCAAAATTAAAATGTTATAAAATGTGTAATTTCCAATATTCTTAAAGGAAGAATAAGAACTCCAATAATTTAATTAATTCTATGCTTCAGTGAAAGATTTTCTCTACTGAACAATTGCAACCACTTAAGTTCCAACAGGTCTTAAATAATCAGTAACTGAAATCTGTATCTAACAACTAGAAGGACAAAAAAAAAAAAAAAAAAAAAAAAAAAAGGAAGATTTTCCTTGAATTAAATCTAAGCATTTCGTATAGATTAAAAATAAATTACACTGAGAGCAAACAGTTGTTAGGAATACAGATTTTCACTTACAGACATATGTGTTACATTAATATCAAACTGGTTATTCCAAAAAAGAGTAAGTTCTCTCATTATGTTTTGAAAATTTTTTCTTTCTAGTTATCTCCCACATCCATTAACATTAATATTAAGGCTTAATACATTCAGAAACAAAAAATTTAATAAGATTGTCATGCCATAATAAAGCAGGCATGAATTTTTGGAAGAGAGCTTTCTGAAAGGATGTCATAGAGCTATTTGCTATTGCAGAAGGCAACCTCTACTTGTGCTCACAGCTATCTGTAAAATGCTGGATGCCAACTGGCCAAGTTCTTTGCAGAGTTCTAGAGAAAAAAAAAATCCATCTTGAGCATCTAAACTTTGTCACATGAATACAGGATTGAGGTTCACTGGTTAATTCAAACTGAATGAAACCAAAGGTGCTTAACACACCAAAACACAAGTGATACTGAGACCTGTAATTGGACACTGACATCAGGAAGGTGCTCAAAAGAAAAACACCAGAAATGTGAGAAGGAATTATTGTGCTACATAAAACCATAGTGTATTTTGTATTGGGTCCTAAAAGTCAAAATTCCAAAAGAAAATTTCTGTCTGTGACCATGCTTCAGGTGTATCACATAAAACTTTTGATGCCTTGTTTTATGCAATAAATATGAATTCCAGAAAGAAAATGAACTAGCAAAGTTTTACCCACACAAAATGATTAGTCTTCACAGTTTAATTTATTTTCATTATGAGATTAATCCCGATGCTCTGACATCCTAACACAAGAGGTAAAAAACACTTCGGGTGTATTCTCTTTCTTTCGTACAAAATTAAGTTTGAATTTTGATTGCTTCTAATGAAGTAATTTGACATCATCTTACAAATAATTTCTGGCCATTAGCTTATTCTTAAAAGTAGTTGGTATTATTTAAATTGGACATACAAGGATAAACAATCCAACAATCAACAAACAAACAAAAAACCCAATGAAAAAAACTTTATAATTTTTTTCTCCTTTTTTGAAGTTCTTAGACTCTCAAATTTAAAGCTTTTCTTGACTGCTGAAAAAACTACTGGGCTTAAGTATATTACTTAAAACCTTTAATTTTGCCTAACTTTCCTGTCCTGAATTCTGAAAATGATTGAAAAGCAGACACAAAAGAAAGACAGATATATAAAAATATGTTTATCAGGGGAACTATTTACACAGAATAATTATAATGTCAGCTTAGAGCTTTATCTCTTGATCCATTTTGTTTTGATTTATTAGATTTGATGCACGAATTATCAATTGAGTGACTACAAAGGTTTTAATTAACAGTAGTACCCAAAAATCATTAATAATGTCAAAGAATTTGCTACATCACTAACCAGATTCTTTAAAAAGGAAATAAACTGATAGACATCCATTTGCTGGTGTCAGTTTAATAGACTTGTTTAAGCCTACACAAACTGATACTTCTATTGTTGCAGAAACCTGACTGCCATAGAGAATTCCAATTGCTCAGTGCAGAAACATGCCAGTGGAGCTCTACATTCATGGATGAGTTTTCTGTGCACGATGCCAAGGTCACCCAGCCCCTTGCACAACACGTGACAGACTTTTTCCAGCTCAAGCCAGGCTCCAATGGCAGAGTCCCATAATGGCTTCTATTCCTCCAGCCTTTGGTTTCTATATGCACATACAAGCTGTTCCCTCTATTTGCAAAGCAATTACTTTCACTCTAATTAATGTAATTACAGCTTCAAAGACTCACACCTCCACCTCACAATTCACCAGCCTACATGTGGCTAGCCCAAGTACTTATTCTGGGGAAGCAGATGGTTTGACTCCAAGTATTCACAGGTATTTTTGCTGAAATATTTGTAAGCTGCACTGCCAACTACTCTTGCATGAGGATGAATCCAAACATTCCTATACATAGGCCTGCATATTTTATTTTAATTTGCAAACATACAAGATTACAGTAACACAGCTTGCCTCATCTAACCAGTGGAAATTTGGGGAAAATTGATGAGAAAATAAAACTAAATGTTGCAGGGTTTTAATTCAACAAAACTGCTGTTCTGCATCTCCTGTGGTAATTTGGAAGCATCTATTTTCTGTGTTCTCTATAGGCCAATAAACAAAGGGAAGGGGGAAACCACAGAACCAAACTGCATCTCATGTGAAACATCACAAGAGGAATACATCACAGAGCTGCCTGAAAACTGCAATCCCTAGGGATCATTTATGGATCATTTGCTTTCTCTTTTCTCTTTCAGTCCTTTTCTATATACTGTTAGTTATATTAAAACCCTGAAAACATGTTGAAAACCAGTAATACAATACATGTATCACTGTGCCAATGCAAACATGTGGTGGAAAGGTCGTGAGAGAATTTACTAAGTACACATACAAGGCTGGTATTGGCTAATATACAACAATTAAAGAGCAGTCAATGAAAGATTTGACAGCTAATTTATTGTAAACTGCTGCTATTTTTTATGGAATACTCTTCCTTTTCATGTAAAATGTAGAGAACTAGAAACTAGACAGCACTGTAATTCTTTGTTATTGTTGAATGATTTTTTGTGTTTGGTATTGTTGTTTTGGGATTTTTTTAAAAATACAGTAATTTTAATGAAGTACACAGTAAAACTAACATATTGATCTCTTTAATAGCAATAGAAATTCAGGCTGACTAAATGCAAAATAATGTCATTTTAAACTTGTAGCAATATAGCAAAAACTCTGTTGAAGTGGTCTTGATTTAAAGACTATCTTTGCACTCTATGGGCTATTGCCACAGAAAGTAAACATACATGTCTCTAGAACCAGGTAAGAATTTTTCTGTTCAGAGTAATTACACTGGACAGAAATTTTCATATTAATGAAGTTGTATAAAAATTGAAAATTGTTTGTACTCAATACATTTGCTAGTTACCCACAGGATTTCTTTTTTCAATAAGTCTTACTAAGTCTGTTACTTCCAACTGGAATACATTAGATCAATGCATTTTAAACACATATTCTTACTTAATTTAAAAAAAACCCAGGAAAAAAAAAACCAAACCAAACCAAAACAAAAAACCAAACCAAAAAACCCCCACACATTTAAAAACAAATGTTCATGCAGAAAAGCTAATTTTTTCTCCTCAAGATAAATCAAAGGAGTGTCTTCAGAGGAGCTAGTAATTATCTTAAGCAATCTACCTAGAATGCAACATTACTGAGAGAATAGAAATATTTTACATTTTAATATGAACTTATATCATTAACCAGATAAATGGTAAAATAAAGAACTGTTAAAAAAATATCAACTAAACTGAAGTTAGCTCTAACTACAGTAGTTTTGAACTGCAATGTTTAAATAATAAATGAGTGCAGAATTCACAGGACATTTTGTGTTAACTTGTACTGCCCACCCTTGGGATAAGAGCAGTGGCTAGCAATAACAATAACAAAATTGTCAGAAATAGCTAACAGGTAACAATAACTAGTAAGGTAGAAAAGTGAGCACATACTTTCTGTGTGAATAAAGCCCATTTGAGACGATATTCATGTAAAACTCATCAAGAAGACAACCACAATGAACTAAATAAAGCAGTGCCAAATTAATTACAAAGCCAGCTATCAAAAGAGAAGTCAGCTTGAAAAGAAGTGTAAAAGTAGGATGAAAATTTGTAATAGTAGGGATTGATAATGCAGTAATAATGCTTTCCCATAAGTGGGAACATGCTTGTACTCCACATATCCTGTGGAAAGTGGACACATGTTTCTCTAGATGGGGAGATACTGAAACTTTTGGGAGTTACTTATAGAAAGGTGTTTAGAAATTTTTACCTGCTTATTAATATTTTTGTTTTTTATTTTGATTCATTTGTAGTATTGATCCTGCATACCTGCTTCACTGATTGCCAGTTAATTACATGTCATTAATAAATCAGTAAACTGTTTCAATATTGTGAATGGATCATTTTCCACCCTTGACAATCTGAATGTGGTTAAGATCCCACATTCTAGAAGAGGCTCAAGCACCTGAAACAATGTACTCACGTAGTATGATCAGTTAATGGGCAGTGTTCTTCTTGCTCAGGATAGAGATTTGCTCCTCTTCCAAGTTGCCACTTGAATGTCTTGGTGGTAAGTATGGAATAATTTTCTGACATCTGTTCCAAGGCTGGTTGATGCCATCCACACAGGTCTTTATCTTCAAAGTCACAGACTTCCATAACTTAGAGATTAAGAGTAATTACTCATGTTTATATAAAAACCGAAAATCATTAACTCTTGTTACAACCCAATAAGCAACAAGGAAATAAAAAGGATGTAATTTATAGTATATGTGAACACTGACACTTTACTAACATGTTACATGTTAATTAGGGAACTGAGGTTTGCTTCCCCTTCCACACTTCAGTAGTAACTTGAATTGAAATGTTGAGTCTGAATCAGAAGGCTGAAAGTGCATTACATCACACATATTAAGAGTAAAAAGTTGCTCTTTTCTTGGGCAAAATCACATTAAAATAATATCTAGGTGCTAATAACCAAACTGCAAACATAAGATAGAGCTGCTAAAGCAATGTGTTTAGGACCCACAAACCAGTAAGGTAGCAAAGAGCATGATTTGATCCACTCACCACAAGCTGATTCATCAGACTTATCAGAGCAGTCAGGTCTAAAATCACACTTCTGGATCATCTGGATGCAGTGGCCAGAGGCTCGACAGACAAACTCCTTCTCTGTGCAGTTGTTCACTGGGGAGCGTGGCAGGAGCTGAAGTTCCTGAAGTAGTTGTAGAAACAGTGGGCAAGTTTCCTTTGAACAAGGAGACAAATGGATGTTGAGCACCTGGACTAAGGCATTGCAGCTTCATCGTGATTTCTCCCCTTGCCATGCCCCCTTTCCCAGGGTATGGCTTTGCTGGAATCATGCCTGGATGGTTGAGTGACTTCAGCAGGAGCTGAATTGGAGCTTTCCTCAGTGGAAAGCACGAGGTTTGTCACACCATCCACACAATCTTTGGCACTTGCAGGATTTACACCTCTTGCCAGTCTTTCAAATTTGGATTAACCCAGTCAGTAATTAAAAAAAAGAAAAACACTAATGCCAAGACTCACACAGCAATCAGAGAAACTGATTTTCCCTGTGAACTAAGGCTAACAGATTATTCAGATGATAATGTTTTTTTTAACATGTTGATTACTATAAGCAACTGTGGAAATTACTATTTAACCTTCTTACCTTGCAAATTTATTGCTGAAAAAATTTATTTTCTCATTAGAGAAATTATTCTGAGGTCACCACCTTGTTCCATCACCTCCCTTATATTTCATTCAAACTCATTACCACTTCTTTCAAATCAATTGTCTTTTTTTGTGCTCCTATTCTTTACTATGCACCTTTTCTTCAAGCTTACTCTCTTTTCTTGAAAACCTTTGCTATTATTGTCCATAAAAGGAATTTCCATTATAAAACTCCTTTTTAAAATTTAATAATTTATGAAATTATTAGCTGTAGTGCACAATGCACCTGAGCAATACACCTGAGTTATTAAAAAGTACATGTGAAGACTTTTTATATAAAATGTGTCTTGGATAGCAGGGAACTTTTTTTCTATCCTTGAAGGCTGAAGCATGAATATTGATAATAAATTACCTATTTCTATTTTGTAGGGTGGAAAGCAAATCCATGACATTAAATAAACTATTTTCCAGTCAAATGAAAGGTACTCTCAAAATGTCCTAAAACTCAAACAAAAGACTTAGGGGAAGGAATGTTTATAAGTAAGAATTGTATGAATTGATGAATTTATCTACAACTCAAAATAACAACAAGGACCTCATTGATCAGAATTTTTTTAATATAAATGCCATATTCAAACCTCTGCTCCTGATACACTGAAATGGAAGAAATTTAGAATAATTAGAGCCTTGACAACACCTGAAAAGGAAAGGAGGATCTGATACCTCCTCTATTTTGAAGCAATTTATTTTCTATACTTTTTTAAATACCATTTTGTCAGGAGCAAGAATCACTGAACAGGCTCTGGTCAGGGCATCCAAATGATGTGTTGAATAAGTACATTCAAGATTCAAAAGATTCAACATCTTTAATGTTACCTACAAGAGACTTTACCACCAAGCTGTCAAGCCTATCGTTCCCTGTCAGTACTTTGTCACTTAAGGTGGAACAAGAGCAATTGGGCAGTGCCTGATTCTAGTGTGCAGGGACAGGGGAATCCTGCTTTTTCAACTTAACCCAACTTGTGTTGAATATGGTGGAACATACCAAAGCTATTTTGCAGGCTATTCACACAGTCACTTTGACTGCTTTTGTTTGTTTGTTTGTTTGTTTTGGTGGGTTTTTTTGGTTTTTTTGGTTTTGTTTTTGCTTGTTTGGTTTTTTTTTTTGTTTGTTTTGTTTTGTTTGTTGTTGTTTTTGTTTGTTTTTTCTTGGGGTTCTTTTGGTTTTTTCTGTTTGTTGTTGTTGTTGTTGTTATATTTTTATGGCATGGAGGAGATAAAATAAAGGCAGGACCCTGGACTGTGTCTAAAATTGCTCTCAATTTTAAAATGTACAGAACCCAAAACCTGATTCCTGTCCACCATAATACTTGAGTATTTTCATTTCATCTTTCCACATAAAATGAGGTGGTTTTTTTCTTATTTATGAACTTTGAAACTCAAACCTTCTATGTTTTCCAATTTCTGGCTTATTTTTAAAGTTTTCTTCATAACTAATTTGAAAATATTTAGGAATTTTCTGATTAGTTCTTTTTTCTTCCCCGAATATAAGGCACAATCCACTAACTGAGTATTTACAAAAAGCCTCCATATCCAAAATGTTATAATAACTCCTTTACTCTGTACAAATATGGTAAAACACTGGATAATTATCTGCAAAAGATACAATTTGATATTCCTCATAGAAATAATTATATCTATAAGAAATTTTTGGAGTAGCAGAACAAAATGCATCTGCACCAGGGTGTTTTAGAGTAAGTGCTAGGATAATATTCAGACACTGTTCTAAATTATTTGCTGCTATACAGCCCTGACATGACTTTAGAGCACTGTCACACCATCTATATAACCCTGCAATGCCTGCTGCAGCTCACAGTTCCCCTCTTAACATCTCCTCTGTGGTGAACTCCTGAGTCTGGTGTCTTGAGGTACATGTCTTTTGGGATATAATATTTCACAATTCTGTAGAGATTGTTCTACCCTTGGTAATAATGACTTTTGAAACAGGTTGCTCCATCACCTGAACTGTTTGTGTGCTGTCACGTGAGAGCAATTGGCACGGTAAGTACATTAAGAATTATTTGGGGGATGGAAAGATGTATCAAACTGAATTGGCTGAATCAAAGTTCAGTTCATTTACACACAGTTTCTTTTACCTTCTAGGAATCAAGATCTAATAATTTGGAAGATGCACACTTCTCACTAAGGATCTCTTTTGGCCCTTACATGCACAGCAGAAATTATATTGTGCTGATGCCTGGATATGAGGGACTGAGAAGCAGAGAAACGGGTCTGGATTTCCTAAGTCACAGTTTTACCTGGTCTTACTTTTCTACTAGCAATATTTACAAATGTCAGCAATGAGTCAGCTCATAGCTTGGAGATGTGCATTTCAACTCTTACCCTTGTAAAGAGTACAGCCCAAGAAAAGACACATCATCAAGTCCAATGTCTCCAGTGAAACCATCTCCTACAGTACCTTTCACCAAAATCTAGGAAAACAGGAATTACAAAAGCATTTTTTAGTGCATAGTAGACTACCACCTCTCATTAAATATTTCTTTTGAATTGACAGAGGAGCCATTTGCCATGTTTCACACTTAAAATGAGATTAAATTTCTTCTGAGGGATGTCATCTATTTAATTACAGTTTACGAAAGAGACTAATTATTATCAGCTTTCACTGGTCTCACATTAATCACAGTGAACCATATCAGAATGGCTGGCTTCACAATGGTGTAAATTCACTGAAACATCACTGTGATATAAAACAATGGCAAGGTATTATCATAAGTGGCATATTATGATTACCTCCTTTGGTAGTTACTGCAATAACATTAATCATGCTTAAATATAGTACCAGTCATTTAAAAATATAATAGACTCTTATATAAATTTCAGTATGATGAAAACAATTAGGCAGGTAAGAAATGAGCTATGAAACCTTTTAAAGAAAAATATTCTACTATTTCACTGGACTTGTCAATGCTGTATTTGCTTCATTATTGTCTACTGCCAGGGAATAGAAGTTGGTGCTTGTGAAATACTCTCTGGAAGACTAAATAAACCTCCTCTCTTCTGTCTGTTGCTGAGTGATAAATATCCAGCAGGTGATTAGTGAAAGATTTGATAAGAATATTCTTAGTTTAACTAAGTAATAAATCCCTATTTATAAAAATAATAAAGCCTTCTCAAACCATCCACTTTGAAAAAAGATAAATGTATTTTTTTGCTGATCCAACAGAGTTCAAACACTATTATTTCTTTGCCATTGTTTTAAATCCTTATTTTACATGCTACATACACACATTCGTTTCAGAAATGCTGCATAAAATTTCTAACACATTTTTTCAGCTTTTTCCTCACTTCAGTAAAAAATTCACATTCCTACACATTAATGAAATATAAATAGTGGCAAAAATATGACAGTTCTGCTTCAGAGTTAGTTCTACTATTTTTGTTGTAATTTATTTTTATGCAATATTATTTGTAAAGAAAGGTTATATTCCACAAGAACCATTTTTCATATGACATGTACATAGATTTTTTAAACATTACTCTTGAAATTTATTACCCTGTAACAGGAAGAAAAAATACTTAAAAGATGCAGGGAATGGCCTTAACCCTGTAAAAGCAAAAGAATGAGAGTCTAAATATGTTAACGTTGACAAATTTGTTTCTGCTATTCTGAAGTTGCATGTGAATTGTAGATTTATTACTGATACTGACATCACCTAAGTAAGTAAAAATTATTACACTTCATTTATATATTATGTCCATTAGACAAAATAAATAAGTATGCTAAAAGAAGACAGGCATATGTCCCCTTCTATGGGTAAGCTCCAGATGGGCCATATTAGCACAAAATACATTTCATGTGAATGACAACAATAAATTACAGCATTGCTTTCTATTGCTCTCACAGCAGTAGGGGATTCTTATTTTTCCCTCAGGATATCCCCAAATAGTCTTTGCAATATTACCCCAGGCTTTTGGGTTTTCTTAGATTAAAAAGGGGACACTGCTACAGTTCTGGTTGGTACCAGTAGCAATAAAATGGTCAGACATGGAAAACAGGACAAACCAAAATATCTACTGTTTGGAAAAGCCACACAAGGAAATTTATTACTACAAAATTACAAATCTCCTTCCACCGTAATTTTGACTGGCAAACACGTGGCAGTTTAAATATAATTTTCAATTTGTTTTCAAATTATGAGTTATTATCTACTTGCAATTAATTACTTATTAATTAGCTCAAATTCAGAAAAATAGGCAGTGAATTTGTTTAATTACACAGCTATTATTAAGATAAACCCAAATTCCCTCACAACTACATTAATTTTCCATGGGATTGGATGGTGCACTTGTGGATGTCACTGCTGGATGCTCAAGGAGCTTCAATCCCCAAATCTGCCTGTGTCCATGCCCCCAGTCCTGACAGACACACAGGCTGAGGACATCCTTATTTCACATCTTCCATCAAGGTTTCCTCTAAGACAGATGCACTCTTGCATCTTAAGCAAGAATATGTTTTTAAAGGGATTAAAAACAGAGTTAGAAGTGACAGGACACAGTTCTCTAGGGGGAATTGGATTCAGAACACCATTATGACTGTATTGTTTCAAATCTCCCCACCTACATTACTTTTTTTCCCTGCACATGTGGAGTCCAATACTTTGACATATAGCATGAACTCATTAGCAACACAGAAAATGTAATAGTGGCATAGGTTTACACTTAAAACTGAAAATAAGACCAATTTCTGAGTTTAGAGCCTCAATACAGAGCATAGTCTCTCTGCCACTGTGGTTAAACTTCGACCACTTACATTAATTTGCCAGATGTAATTCTGCTAACTTCATAAGATATTATTAAGTATCCTCTAGGAAATTAATCTGCTGTGAAACTTCTTTCACATCACATTTATTATTTGAATGAGAATAAATAGTTCCCAATTTAATGTTTTCAGAAGTCTAAGATCCAGACTCAATGAAATTTATAAAGGTACCAATAGGTATTTGACATACGAAAAACCCAATTATATGAAAGCAAACTGCATTAGAATGACACTTTGTATACATAAAAGGAATGATCCCTTAAGATTTTGAACAAAATAGGCTTTTGAAGAGTGAAGTGGTGTTAGGACAGGTGTTAACAGAGGAATTACAATGGTTAATATAGTTCTGTACAAATGCTCAATTTTTACAGTAATGCTCATTTGTGTCACTAGCCAATTCTCACTGAGGGTTACAAAAGTAAAGTCTTAATTCTATGGAACTATAGTTTAAGATAGAATGGAATCAATTTTAGAAACTGTGGTGTTTTCAAAATTCTGAGTGTTTCCGAATGTCTAGCAAATAGTGATATTAATTCTGAAGTATTTAACTTGTAGTTTAGATAAACAGTAACTCAGGTTTGTCACAGAAGCTGCCAACAGTATTATTTAGTAATTTTATTTCTAGTTAGAGCATGATAATTTAAATTAGGTTTCTACAATGATTTCTGGCAAGAAATCGTATGATTTGGTTTGAGCAGGAAAGAACAACCATACAAAAAACTCACTTTTTATGAAAAACTTTTGTTGTAACTTACTGAAAGCAAAGTAACACATATTTCTTTGCATATCTCTGAAGTACACTACCCTATGCTTTAGTGCTGGGGATGAATAAGGAAACTTGTAAAATAATGTAAAACTTTTACTCAAAAAAGCAACAAATTCCTTATGAAGAGATGGAACTTTTGTAATTACAAAGGACAAGCCACAAAACAAAGCTTGAAAGCTTGCTGTTCGTTAAAATATTTTCTTCCAATGATCCTGCCACAAATCATGTCATAAGTCTTCATTGTAGAATGCTTTTTTCAAGGACATGTACATATTCCTATAATAATTTCTCAAGAAGTACATTAAAAAGAAAACTATTTTCCAAGAAAACATAATTTTTTCAGAAAAAAATAAAAGCACCCTGAGAAATTTAGATTTGATTTTGAATTTTTGAGTAGTTATTAATTCATGTCAAATAAGATATTGACTGCTTTGATGAGTCCAGACATGATAATTTATTCCTCTTTGGCTTTGTTTCTCTGCTTCCTCAGCTGCCATCAAAAGAGTAGGCACTGTGGATTTGAGATTATTCCCCAGCCTCTCATGTGGCTGTCTGGTTGCCTTCTGCTTATGTGGCATTGAAATCTGTACCTTCTGCAAAAATGTTTGTCATAGTAAAAAAATAATGCCAATGTGTGGGTTGTCACAGTCTGTTCCAGCTTTTCATCTCTTGGGGGGAGTGGTTTGGACAATCAGAGATGTTAGGTGCTGCATGGAACCCTTCTAACCCCAAAAGCAAGCAAAAGTGGAGACCTGCCATCAGCCTCTGGAAAGATTATCAGCAGTGGGCCACCACATCATTTTAATTATACCCACTGAAAAGCTCAAGATCACACTGCCCTTCTTCAAAGCTCATCAGCCCCTTTCTTTCGTGACCATTGAAAATGCTTTAGAAATTAAGGTCTCAAAAGTTGAAATAAAGTCCTTTCCCATAAGTGTCCAAATGAATTGCTACCAGCATTCTTAAGGTTACACACATCAAATATGAAAAATCTTGTGTCAAATATTTGATGTTTTACAGTGCTTGGTTTTACAAGATACTGGAAAACACCAGTTCTAGTTCAGTAGAGCACTTTATCATGCTTCACTATGAGCTTGTGAACTCTCATGCTGATTTATGATGTTTTTCACAGCATTTCTCTAAAGTGCAGGGATGAATCACATTTCTATCCTATTCTAAACTATTCCGTGATATTGGTGGGATTAATAGCTATATATTCTGGGAGTCTTTACTATCCTGTATTAAGGTCACAAAACTTCATTCAAGAGAAAAGATCCTGTTGACATTTTGGTAATATTTGCACTGTAAGAGTTATTGCAGAAATACTATATTGTCAGTGCCTAAAAATTTCTGAAATTCTAGGTTTATAAAACATGTTTAGCTTGTCTACTTGGGAAACATCTATATAGCAATTATAATTATGAAATTATATTTAAACCACCCTAAATTCATAGCTACTTTTGACTTAATCTACAAGGATATACAAAGTCTGCTTTCTTTTCTCCCAAACACAGTTTCCCTCAGATTTTATATGTAAATAAATAAATACAGCAAACAAACAAACAACCATTCTGGCTGAGTTACTATATCAAATTCCTGGGACTTGTGGTCCTGAAAGAAGTGTCCCATATTGGCCAGGATGACTTGCTGTGACCTGAGTACTTCTGTCCCTCCCTTTTGTACACTAGAGCATAACAAGAAATAAAGGGCTGCAGAAAGACACTTCAGACACAGAATCTTCACATCCCTGTCTAGGGAAGCCTGAATTGGGCTGAATGGACAGACTTTGAACTGATCTGTGCAGTGCTTGCTGCTAAGGCAATTCTTCCATGCTGAGATAAGGAGCATCCTAGGAGGAGACACTGCTTTCTTTTCAATGCTTGCAAAAATATTTGTGGTAATAAACAGTGAGTTATCTGTTCAGCAGCAAATGCTAGTGAGCAAAGAGATCATTATTAGACCTTCTGCTTAAAGATGTGGACCTTTCCTGACCCAAAGGATTTTTCCTGACTTAGTTAAACAGAATTGCTGCTCCTACATCCATGCATATGGCCTTAACCTCCCAAAGAAAGAAAACAATAACAGAGATATCAGCAGAATATGTGGGTTGACATGAAATCCTGTCTTCATTACAGTTAATCAGAGTTTTGATATATACTTGAGTGGGAGCAGATTTCTACATTATTTCTTAATTCTGCTATAAGCATACTCAATAAACAAAAAGACTGTAAAATGTACTTTAAACCCTCTGCTTCATATAAAGGATAGTACTGTGGAAGGAAATTTAATTAAATCTTCAACAAAAACCAGATTTCCTGTGATCTTCCTGTTATATTTTCAAAAATGATTTCTATAATCTAGTTAAGCTATGAGATAAAAGTCACTAACATTCTTTCTTCTCCTTGAAAAGTTATCCAAGTCTCATTATCCCGTTCAGCAGTTGCTGGTAAGTAATATAGTATTATCAATAGGAAATGTGAGACAGTACTCTTAATTTTCAGGAAAACAAAACTCTTATCTTGCATGATGCCCCTTGAATTCAAATGGCCCAACTCAGTGGCCTGTGGGTTCTGAAAGGTGGTGAAAACTTTTCCTTACTTCAGGTTTTCCCACATTTAAAACGTGCCATTTCAGCAGAAAATAGAAAGGCTATTTTTACTTCATGTGATTTCCTTTGAGAAGCCTGCAGGTAAATAGGGAAAAAAAAGATAAAAAGCACTCACCCCAGCTCCCTTGTTCTCTCCCCTCTCAAGAAAAAACAAATTACAAGGAAATGATGGACATGAAATTAAGAATATCATTTTCACTGGAAAAGACATTATCAAAAATAGATTAGAAATTCTTATTCCTTGTCACCTTTGTGCACATGCTGCAACTTGATAACATCATGACAAGTCTTCCACAGAATATCAATAAGACAACAGCACAAAGAATAAATTATTTTTATTGTCAGAGTGGGTTGTCTCTTAAGCATTCTGATAGCACTAAACAAAAGGCCACCATTTTTCCCAAATACCTGAACTAAGACTACAAAATTTTCTCTGATGGTTTTTGTACAATGTATTTTCCTGATTTCTCATATGATTTCCTTGTTTCCACAGTTCTCTATGTTCTGAAATCCATTTATCAAAAATTGGCAAAACTATTTTTTTAGGAATGACTTTTTAAAAAACCTCACACTACTTATTTTTCAAATACACTGCATTGTGCCAAACACATTTTCAGTATGAAAATTCTCTATATTTCACTTCATATTTCACTGTAGATATTGAATAATCTTCATTATCAGCAAAGTTCACCACCAGCCACAAAGTCTTGAGGTTAATTTTCACCCCTTCCCTCAAGTGCCTTGGCTCTCACATTGCTGTCCCTGGCAGCATTTATAAAAAGACTAGATGTGTGTGTTGGTTGCTAGGGAGGAGGGGTGGATTCGCCTCAGGGAAAGCTCCATGAGGCTGGGGAGTGGGAGGAACTCTCCCATCTCTGGGCGCTTCCCCTGTGAGCTGCGGGCACCAATCAGAGAGCTGATTTGGTGATGGACAGCTCAGGAAACCAATAAAAAGTTATTTCGCTTTCACACATCACAGTGAATCAAGTTAACTCCCCTCTTTTGGCTTCCAGCCTGCTGAGGTGCGGTGGTCCCTGGCTGGGGCTCCAACCCAGCTGCGGGCTCGACCTGGGGCCTGGCCCGGCACCCCGGCCATGCCCCTAGACCGCATGGCTCGCAGTTGGAGGCCTCTTCTCTCAGAACAGGGAGGGGGGAAGGGAGAGCCTTTGGTGGCTCCCCGGTCCCCCCTGCTTGGCCACACCACGTGGAGAGCTGAGCCCAGGCCACGCAGGGCCGTGCGGAGCCATGCGGTCGGGGGGAGAGGGGAATGGCCGGAACCATGCAGCCGGGCCTGGCACCCCACCAAGATTGGACATGAAGAAAGAAATTTTTTACAATGATGGTGAGAAGTGTGCTGCTCAGGTTGGATGACAATTTAAGCAACTTTTTATCTGGCGCAAGATGTCTCTTCCCATTCCAGGGCATTTGGAAATTTAAAGGTCCATATTAGTCAGTAAATAAAAACTTGCTCCAGAGCCAATTACATACAAAACTGTCTGAAGGTCTGAAACCACAGGCTGTATAATGCCACACTGAAAATAAAATGAGAAACAAACCAGAAACAAACAGCACAATGTAAATGCAAAAAATCACAAAGCAATGTGCAATATGCAAAGAGGTATCAAGGATGAAAGAAGCCAACACACAGATCAGAAACAAAGCAGAGTCAGAAAAAGAGCAATTGAGGTGCAGCAAATATGTCTAGATATTCATTTATTTGAAGTAGTATTTGAGGAGTAAGCAGCAACAAAATCAAATGGTAACATTCAGAGGGGTGGGGGTGGGGAAGACTAAAAATAAAAGAATTCCTGAATATTAATCTCAGCAGATTATTAGGGGAAGTACAAGGGTGAAGAGTAGGAGAAAGAAGATGAGGAATAATGAATTTAATATTGAAACCGAAGCTGGTTTTTGAGTGGAAATCCATGCTGTCTAAATCTTTGTGTGGAAATTGCTAGCAGGGAATGGATCAAAAGCAATAACATAAAAATGATCACAAGTGGGTATTAGAAATATAATGAATGTTTTAGAGAAGTCCTTGATAAGTTCAGAACTGCTTCAACACCAGATTTTAATGAAAAATATGTATCTGACCAACTAAACATTAACAAACTCCTGCTGGCATGTCAAAACACACTGAAATGAGACCCTGAAGAAGGCAGTAGACAACCAAATCAAGGCAGAAGGCTAACAACACTTGACAATAATAAACCTGGTTCACTAAGGGCGAAAGTGACTGCAGAAAATCTGAAATCACAGCTAGAATATCAAAAAGAGTGAGCTCCCAAAGCAGCAAAAGCTCGGTGCCTCTCAGCATGAGCACAGATGTGTGGTGGCAAGGTTGGCTGTGCAGCCAGCTCAGTGTGAATCCCCATGGATTGCACCATCCCCAGCAGTGCCACATCCTGGCAGGCAGTGCTTCCACCCACGCTCGGCAGTGCAGGGCAGGGGGGAGCTCGGAGCCTCCTCATTGTGCTACTGGCCCTCAACAGACTTTTCTTCTGACAATTTCCCAAGTTACTTACTGACTTCATTCGTAGTTTCTTGTATCCAAAACATCCCCCAGCAATGAATTTGCAACAGACCATCCTAAAATATTATTTCCTTTGTTTGGATTGTGTTACTTAATGATTTCACAGAATACCTCTCTTTTCTCTATTCACAAAGATCACTAATGATCTATCCCTATGAAACCATTATGTGACACCGTTGATTAGAGGTTTCTCTGCTAAATCTCAATCATCTCTTACTGAAAAGATTTACCCAAATGTTCTAGAAAGGGTCAAACAATTCCAATTCTCCACCTATCTCCCCCTGCAAATTAGGGTAAATACACAATTACTTTGATTTATTTTCTTTCTTCCTGTGCTTTCTACACTAGGAAATAATACTTCTCCTTGGGTCAATAAAAAATAATGCACACTCTTCCAGAGAAGTTGCAGGCAAAGAAGTTTGGTTAAGTTTAATCAGCTACATGTTCTGGAATACACCAGTATAAGTCCAGAATTTCAACCAGATGCTTGTCAATTAGTGACTAGACAAGACTAAAAAATTCACACAAGTAAGTCTCCAGAACTATCGATGTTACAAACCCTACTAAAATATTCTCTCTGAGGGACTGTGAAATGGGATACAAGTTCTGATGCTTGGTATGTAGGAAATGAAATTTTAAACTTTCTTACTTAAAGGATATTACAGCTAACAAAGAATACTAGTAAGTCATTATCTTGTCTTAAATTGGTAAAAAGGGTATTTAGTTTACAGTAAGTCCCCCTGTTCTACTATTCATGTATGAAATATAATTATCACCACTAGAAATGCATGAAAGAAAAACCTTACATTCTGAAACCTCACAAACTGCCACAGTGGACTCTTTTTGTTTGAAACGGAACCCCCAAACCACCATAAAAAAAGTTTCTAAAACAGAATTACACCAAACTTTCCATTTACCTAGAATTCTGAGTCTCTTATTACAGAAATGGCTGGTGTGGTGAAGGTGTGGATCAATCCTCTCTTTTCTCGGAAAGGTAATTGCAAGTAAAAGCAAGAATTGCAGAAAGAACTGAAGAGCGATTTTTGTGATGCTGTTTTGCTTATTACATAGCAGATATCAGAATCCCCAAATAACAACTGCTGTCTCATCTCACTGAGGAGTGAAAAGGAAGAGTAGAGGGTGAAAAAGCAGAAAAGCCTCTGTGATTGCAGCCTAACCCACTTAGTACCTTATATAAGTACAATTTTAACCCTTTCTATTTCTCTTGGCAAGATGGATGACAAGAGCCTGGATGTAAAAGATGTATGCTACACATGTATTTGACACCAAACTGACTTGTCAAAGTCCTACCAAAAACCATAATACAAGCACCTGTAAATTAAAAAAAAAAGCCCAACAGATAAAAATAATAGTTGGAGATATAATGTTGTTTTGTATTTGTGTTCACAGAACATAGTGCTATTCTATATTCAGAGCAAATGCATCATTCTAATTTTCAATCAATATTCCATTACTTTCTAAGATAATACCTAATTGATAAAAAGATTAAAATTATTATAGTGGGTTTTCTTGTTTACTTTTCTTAACCACTTGTGAAATAGGAATATATCAAATGCATTTTACATCTACTTAATTGCAACACTATTTTGTGTTATTTATTTTCCTCTGATTTTGGTCCTTATTTTTCACACTTAAATGGAGAAACTTTTATATTGGAAGGGACAAATAAAGTTTTATATATGATCTTTATAAGTGATCTTTATAAAATTATCACAAAATTATGATAGACTCCACTATGTACTACTTACGTTTTGATGTATCAAAGATCTAGAACCACCTTTGTTTACAGAGATAAATGTATAATCTGCACGAGCAAAAAAAACTCTCTTTTGGGCTAAAGATAATTTTTTTTCTAAAAATAGTATACTTTGCAATACAGTAAAGTTGCCCTAGGTCTCTTAGAACAAACATGATAGGTATGTGATTTATGTCATGACAAAAAGGAGACTAGAGTCCCCAAAAGGATTGAGATACAGAATTTTGCCGTTTTTCACATATCATTGTTTCCTTTTCCATGTCATCAGAAATACGAATAAATAGAGCAAGCTAAGAGAATAAAATTTTTCTACAATGTTAAAACAGAATCTTTGCACTTTCTTCTGAGCAGAAACTATTTCAGATATGAGTATTCCAAGGAAGATAAAAGCAAACAGTATTCATCATCAATATGAGTAGGTTACCAGGGACACAATCTTATTTTACCACCTTTTCAAATGTTTATCTAAAATAAAAAAGACATGTAAGTAAACTTCTTAGAATGAAAATAAATGCAGAACAAGGAAAGAGACAAGCACACTCAACAGTGGGGTTTTTTCATGTTGAAACAAGTATCCCATATAATTAAAAGAAATAGTTTATAAGGATTATATTTTTTAACTTGATTTTTTGCAGTTTAAAAAACCATATAAGTTCTTGAAGATAATATCCTCTGCAGAGGAAGAGAAACTCTAGGTCAATAAAGCTGCAAAATTTTTATAAGCTTGTGTATTTGGGACTGTTTTTAATACTTGTCAGTAGTAGGATTTGACTGAGGTGCTTAATTTTGTCTCAGAAAACTGCATTCCTTTTGTTTAAATAGTTTAGCTCTAAATTTACTTTTTCTTCCTCCAGCTACTCCCATTGTTCTCACTGATGTCACATTTAACACTCTGGTGTAAAATATCTGATTGAGCAGCAACAAATGTCAAATTGTTCAATGGCAGCTAGAACAAAGCTTTCTTGGCAAAATTAAGATTCTGAGGCTTATTGGGAGCGGGTGTGAGCCAAGGGAGTCTGCTGTTGCCTTTGGGTTTCTGCCAGAGGATTCAATTAAAGGGCCTAGAGTTTCATACCTATGGAGTTCAAAACTTTCAAAAGGAATCTGACTTTCAAGAGGTTCTCAAATGCCTTTCTTTGCTGCTTTGAATTTTTGGCTGACAGCTCCTCCTTTTCCTAGGAGCCGGTGTATATGCACAATTGTTTATATACTACCAAAGCTGGCTTCCCATGCTTAGCAAATAAACTGAAAATGTGAATTCGAGGGATTTATTATTTGTAGTGATTGTTTCTCTGGCTGGGGTCAACAAATGACCTACTTACATAGGGAGGAAATAGAAATAGGAAACATCTCAGATATATGATTGTCTCGCACATTTAGAAGAGAAAAAGCAAAATGAAGGTCCGACTGACAAATATTTAGACTATCTTTGGTCCTATAGTCTAACATTTTCTATTCACTAGGCATCTCTGAAAATCCTGTAAGAGCTGACTAGATGCATTCGTTAGAGACAGAGAAGATTATGAAGCCAAGACTTATATTTTGACCAGAAAATTGTTTAAAAGTTCTATCTTATTTTTAGACTTTCATGAAAAAAAAATCCATTCTCAAGTGAATCTAAACACTTCATTTGAAGCATTGAGATGACCTACAAGACTCTAAGCATGTGGTGTGAAAGCAGTGAAATTCTTTGGGGTGTGGGGAACACGTATAGTAATATAGAAGCTACAGCTCTAACCTGTTACACAGCCTGTGGACAGCCTAGAACTGAGAGACTGTTCCAGTACACATCTCAACAGAAATACTTCAAATATAATGTATTTGAACACTATGCACTTACAAGAAAGTTTGGAAAGACAGAGTGGAAAGGGATCAGCACTTGGCAATAGTAGAAACAGAGCACAACTTGCTCTCTTCAAAACTTCAGAGTTTTGAAGTGTTGTAGGTTGTGACACAGCAAACTCCATCACAAGATACACAATACACAATAATGAACATCAGATCTTGAGCTCTTTCTTCAGAGCAAACTTACACCTCATGCCCCTCAAAAATTACTATGAGAAACAAAACTAGATCAAAATAACATAAGACCTTTGAAATTCCCTGCAAGAACTGTGCAACAGAAAACTACAACACTAACATGTGAAAAACATTTCAGTTACTGAATAGACCTTCTTAACTCTCAGGAGGTCAAATATAGGACATGTAGGTTTATAGTTCTTTAGATAAACCACCGAACACAGAAGGAAAAGAGGAAGGAAAAAAGGTTTTGATAGCATTACGTTTATATGCTTTTATATTTCTACAAAAATCTTGACAGAAAATGAGCATTCTCCTTCCATGTGCCTCTTTGTATCCACAATAATATTAATGCCTTTTCCTCCAAAGAGGATAGAACTTCTCTCTACTTAAAAATAGTGTTTTGGAAAATAATAATCAAAAGAAAATATTGGACTGTATGGGATTTAAAAATAAGTTGGAAGATGTTTCTTTTTATAATATGGTGTGGGGGAGAGGAGGGTGGTAATTTTAGGACCAGTTGACAATCAAGTGAACCAATGTCTCCTCTAATAACCCTGCAGGAATATCCCAACTGGAATAAACAGACCAGATATAATCAAAGATAAATAATATATACAGTATATAAAAGATGAGAATATAAGTCAAGATTTAATAGCTGGAACTTACTTTAATCTTATCTTCAAGCAATTTTTGACTCACTCTAACCTGGCAGCCAAATATTTTGCATTGATATATTTTCAGGCATTATATAATTAAAAACTAATTTGTAACTCTTTAAAAGTAAGGCAAAGCAGAGGATATTCTTTTGAACAGAATTGATGAATCAAACTATTTTGTAGTAGATTTGAAAACTATTTTTTCACCAAATCCTTGAAAAACAAAAACAGTATCCCTTTTAAATAACACATATTCAAAATACTAAAACTAAGTGGTTTAGGGGGAAAAGTTAATGTAACCACAAGAACAAAAATATTTTACATATTTCCTCAAAAAACCCTACAAACATATTTTGAAGCAAAATTGATTAGACAGTTACAAATAGCTTTGAGATCGTGCAGTCATTTATATACTCTCAGTGTTTTATAATGCAGGAAATAAACACTTCACAACTTAGAAGGCTCCTACCTGAAATGGCTTAGAACTCCTGATGAAGAGTGTCTGCCTGATCCATCTGTTTTCTTGGTTTCCAAACTTGTACCACAACAGCCATCCCTTAGTATTGCTCACAGTCCTTTGGAAGACCGACAGCTTATAAACTTGTTTTCCAAACATGTGGTAATGAAAGCGGAAAACACAGGTTCCGTTGGCAGCAGGGTTGAAGAGAGGACTAAGCAAAACTGCTTTATCCAGGAACTGGCGAGGCTCAGAGGATTCCAGGTAAAGGTAGTGTCCCCTGGCCGTGCCTGTCGTGTGGTCCTTCAGCGGGCCGGTGTTGACCGTGGGCGTCGGACCCCGGATCCTGATCCAGTCAAAGTCATCCTCCACATCCTGCTCCCAGCTGCACAGCCCATTTTCAAAGTCACACTGTAGGTCAGGGTCTGAAACGTAAAGAGAGCAGACTGTCAAAAATAAAAAAGCAGTACCAAAAGGGATAGTGCTTTAATATATACATATTTTTTAATCCTTGCAAATATTTATTTCCAGTCTATATCTGTCCAATTGTACTTAATGTATTGAATAAACATAACTGTGAATAAAATGATCCATGTTATTAATTTTATGCATTATTAAAATTAAAGACTTTAAACTTCTTTAACTGAAAGTGAACAGACCAAAGGAGTTAAAATTGAGGTTAATTGAATGAAATAAACCACATCATACTGTCTTGTAGGTATGTGTGATAAATGATCTAATGTATTTTTGCTTGGCAGATGTAGTCCTAAAAACACATTGGTGTTTAGATCTTTATTATCCTCAATAATATCAATACGATAATTTTATCAAAGCTAAATCAAAGAGTTTATAACACAACTGTGTTTTTTTGACACCCAGGCAAAATGCATTGATTACTTCTAATATAAAACAATAAAATGTGTCAGAGGTGGTAAACTTGCATTCCAGCTTTGCATCTGCTTTACATAAGCAGCAACTGACATTATAGCATTTTTTTAAATTAAGCTGTTGCATTTAATGGTGTTTAAAACTGCAACTCAAACCTTATCATAGATCTCAAAATGGGTTATAAAGAAGGTAGGCATTCCACAACTAGAAAAACTAAGATAAGCTGGAAAGCCTTCACTTTCTTTTAAATTTACAGCAGTTTTAGGTTGATATCAGCAATTATTACTGCAGACTGATATCACCTCAAGCATGTAAGGTGCCCCCAGTTTCTCAAACTGATTGTGATTTGCATAATTTAGTTACCTCAGGAAGCGATAAAGCAAATGCTGGCTAATTTTATTTTATATTAATGTTCTTGAATTCTTAAAATTGATGAATGCATGCTTCAGGGGAAAAACCATCAACAGCACCCTTCAGCACTCGAGGTGAATGTCAAAAAAGTGAACGACTCACAGCTTTCCTCAGTACTTTCAAGTTCTTCCTTTGAAGGGGACAAATATGTTCAGCACGACTACTATCTTTACTATAGATCAACTTTTTTTTATAGGAAGAGTGTATAGATCCTGAGAAGAGGTAGGACAGAGACTCTCAGCCCATCAGTACATCTGATATTGCTGCACTTCTGTCAGTAAAATCAAAGACAGCACATTGACCCAAAACAACTGTCTGACTTTAAATTCTCTCTTTTAAAAGAAACTTGTGATGAGTGTTCATGTTTTACACAAGATGAAGAAATGTAGTTGCTTTTCATAAAGGAGATAGAACTCCATTTACTCTCAGTTTAACCCATCATATTCATTTAAGTTTAAAATTTTTGTTCTATCTTTAACTATACTGAGTGGAATCATGACTTGCTGTAGCAACTGTGTGCCCTTTCAGCCCAGGGGTTAATTGGCAAGTCATTTTTTGTGTGGTAAATAAACAAAAATGGAGAGCACTTACCACAGCTGGCTTCATCTGACCCATCCCCACAGTCATCCACCAGATCACAGAGCAATAAACTGTCAATACACGCTTTTGTGTCTCTGCACCAGAAACGATTTGGACCTTCACAACTTAATGCTGGAGGTGGGAGAGCACAGTTTTCAAATGTAATATCATCAATTGCTGAGACACCCTCATAAAAACCCAGACTGATTTTCTCAAGTGAAAGCTGGAAACGATACGGAAGGCGTCCAAGCTGAATGACTGCCTTCAGCCACTGATTTCCCTCGCTGTAGTAAGTCCTCCAGAGGACAGTAGGCTGTTTCAGCCCTTCCACAAGCAACTGCAGCTCTGCTGCCCCAACTGACTCTCCATAATTGTAGTACCTAAAATGATAAAAATAAGAATGTCAAATGGGCAAATGATGAAAATGGACCACATCAGTTACAACGACCAGTATCTCTTCTGTTATATCTCTGTGATATACAGGAAGTCCACAGGGCCTGTAATTCAATCAATTTTCTGAATGATGGTAGGATAGGCTGCTATATCAGTCTAGGCCCCATCTCAAGAATTGAAGATTTTGAGAGAAGCAGCATACTTCATTAAATTGAAACCCATAACTGAAGAGACACATTTGCTTTGATATTAACCAACAAACACTGCTCACTCAGATGCATAATGTCTTTTTATAAATGTAATTCAGTACATGATTGTTAAGTTCCAAGAATGAAAAAGAGAACATCTACTGAATGCATAAGAATGGTTTCTATCTGTGTTAGTTATTGTTAACATGTTGCCTTCTACAGCATTTGAAACTAATAAATACTTAGGTTGGCAATTGTACAACAAAACTGAGAGCAGAAGCACGTATACAACCAGCAACTTGTAATGTCCAACTTCAAGTCATGAATCATGGATAAAAAGACAGTTCCACTTCCTATGGCATTTGTATTTGACATCACTGAGACAAACTGCACTTAATAACATCAATGTCAGGCCAAACCTTCATTTAAACAACAGCACCAATTTGGCCTTAGCAAACAAATTATCAAAGCTATATTTTTTCTGTCTATCTTTGACAAGTTTGCACAATGACTGAGACAAGACAATTACAGAAAATTATTTTTGAGTTTGAATGTTGATTTTTAGTTGTGGGGTTTTGTTGTTTTATTTTGTTTTTCCTGTGTATATGAAAAAAGAAGTGGAAGCAAAGAACCAGTTCTCAGACTGGAATTTTTACTTAAAAATTATGATGTCTACTTTTGGATACAATAGGTGACTCAAGGACCTATTAGATTTTTCAATGTTTTATTTTTCTTGAAAAAAAATTCCACATTTTCAAATTTATTTAAGAATTACCATAGAATTGTTAGCAAAAGGACTGTGGTATTTGTCCATGTACATACAGACACAATCCTTTACTATAATTTTGCTCAGAGCCTGACAACAAAGTCAGGTCACGTTTCACTTCTTTTCTCCAAGTGCTTCATCTTGTATCTGTATTGTTCACAATGAAGACTATACACTGACAGAATAAATACTTCAGAGAAAGATGTATCTATTTCAAACTATAACCTCAATTTCAGCCTAAGAGAAGCAGTGTGAGATGGCCCAGGAATTTTAAATGTAAATTATTTCATACCAAAAGGACAGTGTGCAATTTGTTCCTGTTTGCCTGAACTTTGGGCTTCGTAGCCGAGCTATTTGTGAAATGCTGTTGCTGGTCTTCAGAATGAACATAAAGTGACCTGTTAAAATAAAACAAAACAAAAAAAACCAACAACTTTTTCAGGCTAAAGGCAAAACATGAAAAAAGATTTAAAAATGTTTTTACAGCATTCATGGCCTCCACTAAAAATCTGATTAAGGAGCAGTTTTATCTATTCAGTTTCTCTGCTTCTAGGCCTGGCTTGTCTTACCTTCAGGTTTATTGTAGGTGTGATCCTGTGGAGGAGCTTGCTTCTGAAATGCAGATGGAAGAGCATTGCTGGAACTTCTTACCCAGTCAAACTCATCTCCATTTACAGTTTCAATCCAGCCACAGCTCTCTCTCTCAAAGTCACACACAGCAGCTGGAATAAAGAAAGAGATATTTCATTTCTATACACAACATTATTAAAAAGCTTTGCGGAATGAAAAGTAAATAAAATGTTTCTAATATGTCATCAATATTCTAGAAAAAGTCTAGGAAAGGGGCGTGGAGAAGCAGAGCAGCTTCATATCAGACATGAGGTATTTGCTCAGTAGCAGCTGAGTAAAAGAGCAGCCACAGAGGAGCGACCAAGGCATTGCTGAGTGCACTGTGCTCACTGAAACAGCCCCTTCCCTCCTGGGGGCTTCAGCCAAAGCACTCAGAGCAGGCAAGGAGGTGCTGAAAACAAACCTCACAGTCCTCCTGGTACAGAGCAAGAACACTGAGCACACAAAGCAGCAGCAAACTTCCTGCAAGATCTTTAATTTCTTAAATTAAAGCCCTTTTTTCCTAAATGCCAGCAAGTATGTTAATGATAACAAAATCCTTCCTCTATTCATAATTTGGAATAAAGTTAAATATCAGGCATTAGTGAGACACTATGATACTGGTAATCCCTGAAACACAAACTACTGAAGTGAAAAAGATCTGAAAAGCATATTCAGCTGCATTCTTCAATTCTTCAATTAAAAGAGCAGTGATGTTTTAGAAAATGTATATATTACAAATAAAGAGAAAAAAGAAGGAGTGGAAGGGTGTAAGTTCTGAATAAATGTAAATTAACATAAAATAATGGAATGGTCTGGGTTGGAAGGGATCTTAGAGATCTTTTATTTCCAACCCCCTGCCATAGGCAGGGACAGTTCCCCCTAGACCAGGCTGCTCAGAGCCCCTTCCAACCTGGCCTCAAACACTTCCAGGGATGGGGCATCCACAGCTTTCCTGGGGAACCTGTGCCAGTGATTCACCACTCCCACAGAAAAGAATTTCTTTACATCAGGTTTTTCTCTCTGGCATTTCATAAAAAAATCTTGGTTAAATCACAAAATTGCATCTTTTTATTCCTGCAAATATAGCAGGCTTTAAATGGAAAACATTAGTAGAATTATTTAAAGACTTTAAAAATAATTTATTAATCATATACATAGAATAAATAAAGCAAATATTCAGATATGACTTTCAGAATTCTGCCATTATTTTATAACTTATCACAGCTTTTAGTGGTCTCACTACACTATGGTCACAGTATGGTATGTAGAATATGCAGACATCAGAATCATATGAAGTCCCCTGAAGAATAAGATTACATCTGTTGGGGAGGATGTGGCAGGAAAGCCTTAGTTGCTGAATTACCATGAAACAATAGGATAGCCCCTGAAGGCAATCCCTTCTTGATTAAACAATAGTCTCGGCCAGAGAGCAACCCAAAAGCTCACAAAAGACTTGCCCCCGCCCATAGATTAGATCTTAGAGTTTAAAATGCAACATACTATGCTAATATCATGATTCCTATAGGCTCTATGTAAATGCTATAGAATTTGCATCTTGTAGTACATTGGTTAGTGAAAATTAGAATATTCATTATGGAAGATGTTTTACTGTATTGCAAACAGGAAATCGCTCTCTTGTTCTCTCTTTCTTGCTTCCTCTCTCTTCTTTCCCTCTCTTCTCCCACTTCTCCTCTCCCTCCTCTATTACCTCAATACCCTTTTTATTCCATTACTTTCTCTCCCCTCTCTTGCATCCTCTCTTCGCTCTCCTCTTTTCTCTCTCTGCTCTCTCTTTCTCTCTTTTCTCCCTCTCTGCCTTCTCCCCCTCCCCCTCCTCCTTACCCCATTGCTCAAACCCACGTGTTGTTTTACTCTGGGCTGCTAAAGAGCTACCCTTTGTAAAACCCTCTGTTTCTTACCCACTTAATAAATGCTACAGTAACTTTTACTAAATACAGGTTTAATGAGTTTTGTCCCTATTCGTCTGTTGGATACAAAGACACAGCGAGTACCTACATACATCAGTGTTTATTTATGGAAAATATGGGAGGTTTTTTCTATTTGTTGCAATTGATTTTGTTTGTTTTCCTCTTCAGAAACTATGTCACACCAAGTTATGTATAATTTTTTAGGAAGAATGAAAAATTACTAATGAAGAATGTTAGTAATATTGATGGCTATAGCTTCTAAAAAGAGAAAGTTTTGTAAGTTATTAAACAATTAAAAGTCCACATCTTCAAAAAAAGAAACAAAAACATTCTACAAATATGGAAGAACAAGTAACGTTTAAGAGATCAAAGAAAATATATGTTTGCTCTGCATATGGTGTATGTGTCAGAAATGCCAACAATAAAATGATGCAAATCAAACGTGACTAAAAAGCAGAAGGAAGGAATTTTTTGACAGAAAGTTTTGATGAATAAAATTAAGACAAAATATATCTACAAATACTCAAGCATAAGAGAGATTACTGAAAATCCCCAGAGAGAATATAATGAAAAAGGAATATGGACAGCTATTTCTGATTTGCTTTTTGCTTGATGGAAGAAACCATCACATATTCCCAGGAGAACAGCAACAAATAATGTGACAGACCTTGGACACAGATGGTTACACCAAATGAGGCAAATAAACAAGATAAAACTGTTAAGTCAGAGCCCAGACTTCTTGCATCTGTAACTTGTAACACAGACAAAACAGGAAAGAAAGGATGCACCAGACCATTTAGCTTAAGCATGGATGAGTACACTTACATAAAATAACCCTGAAACCTTTAACTAAATCTCAAACCAACTATTTAACACCTAAGGAAAATACAAGAATACAGCAAGCTGGTAGAGCCTGGGTGAAATGCACTTGGATCTTGATGCTTAATAACACTTCAATTATCTATTTGTCTAGTCCCATATCCTTTGACTGGCACTTCCATTTTAGACAGATTATTCAGAAAAAAAGTCTCTTGCTTGGGTACTTCTGTACTTTCACAGTGAACTCACACAATCTAATCTGCCTTCTCTCCTAAGACTTTTGTTTTTGCTTTCCTCCTATTTCTTTTTTTTTTTCCTCACGTGTTCTTTATGCTCTATCTCATAAGCCTATGCACCACCAGGCTGTCTTCTCTTCACATGCTGATGGATTTATTGCTAGTGTTTCTTAAACTTGTTTTGCCATCCTTACTGTGTTTTTCACATTTAACCTACCAAAAAATTGTCATCTTTTCTATATTTTCAATTTAGAAAATACTTCAACCATTTGGTTGATGCCTTTTAACTCCTAGTGTTATCCATGCCACCTGTATGAATACATTTTTCTTTGCTGCCCCCCTTTTTAACAAGCTCCCTCACTAGCCAAGAAGGAATCAGTGATCCTGTGAGCATCAAATTTCAGTGGTTGGCTTTGTTGATGCTTTGAGAAAGCTGCCTTTGTACCTGCAGCAGATTCAGTTTTCTCTGAGCTGACTTGTTACCACAAAACCCTAGATTTCTTTCTGATTTTGGGTTCTTATGCAAAGTCCTTTTTCCCTTTCTGCTTTGAGGAGTTTTATTCTAAAGCCTTCACAAACCAGATGTGCAGTTTCTCTGTTAGCTGAGTGAGGTCTATCATGAATTTAATGAACAGTCCTGCTCAGAACAGTATTTTCAAACCTAGTGTTTAAGATATTAGCATTTCTTCGAGAATGGAAATTCATAAATCTCTACAACCCCCAAAATCTGTCTTTGTCTTTCAGCCCATGTAAGTTTATACAGAATGCATCATAAATAATAAAAATCCAGGTGAAGAGATAACATTATCATAACTGGCTTATAATATTTTCTTTTACTGTTCCTAAGTGTTCCAATACACCAATAAAATTTTTAACTAATTTTTAATCAGTAATTTTAAGATAAATTTAGAAACTTGTTGCTAGATGGCAAAAATAAAATTATCGTCAGTTCTAGGAACCAGTTTAACTCTGGACACAGCCATCTTAAACTATTTTAACTATCTTTATAATATAAACACATTGAAACACACATCAGTCTTCCCATGTTTATGTTTTCTATCCCAGCAACTATTTACTACTTTCATTGTATACACTCTATCAAATAGCACCACTCTTTGCAGGTGCAGTGGCCTAATTTCTACAGTGACAAACTGAATAGAGAACAGTTGAAGAATAACTGCAAAAGTTCACCAGCAACAAGCAATGCTAACTGGAACAAACATACAAAAGACAAAAAGCAAGTCACTCCTTGAAAATCAAACAAGTCTGGTCTTTACAAAATCCAAGGCAGAGTTCCCACTTCCCTCAGTTTTCATCTCCAAATATTAACTGCTACAATTTAGAAAAAAATAACCATCAACTCCCTCAAACAAACTAGAAAAATTAAACAACAAACTAAAACACACATCAAAACAAAAAAAACCAAAAAAACCCACACACACACAAAAAAACAAAACAAAACCAAAACAAAAACAAAACAAAACAACAACAAAAAAACCCCAAAACTCCAAGAACAAAACAGGAAAATCCAAACTCAAACTTAAAGGTTTAAAACAAATAGATGTGGTAGTTCCCTCTATAAATGTCTACATGAACAAAGAACTCTAAACATTTTCTTTTGCTAAATTCTGTTGGGAAATCCATTTCAGTAGCCATGAAATTGCAACTGACTTCTTTGTGATTTCAGTCTTGTGGGCTTTTCAGTATTAGACAGACATGATTTGTATGTAGCACAAAGGTTTATATCATCTGTGAAATGAGAAATAGCTTTGCCTGTAATGAAGGTAAAACATGCAGATTAAAAAGATTTTGTTATAAATAAATCTAGTGATATCACTGTGCAGCTACATTTTTAACAACTAACTGCACTAAATGTCTCCTAACTTAGCTGTAGGACTTACAAAGATTGAGATTTTTACAGGGGGAAAATAAAATTCTAAAAAAAATTCTACAAATCTGAAAGGAAAGTTCCTGTTTTTACTGAACTATACAAATTAAGATCCAGTGGTGACTATTCAGGTCTTCTTGTTTTTTACCCTGTTTTCTCTGCCACTGAAGCTGATTCAATATTTTCTACCTCTTATACAGCTATCCAGGCATTTCCAGTATTAGGTACCTTCTCCAATTTACAAGCTGGCAACCTTTTCACTCCTTGAACTTAAGCTTGAGTCTTTCTGATCTGGCTGTTGGTTCTGGTCTCATCTTTAAGAATTACTGATTTTTCTGACTGAAATGGAGTAGCAAGCATCAGAGACAGACATTTTGGTATACAAGATTTGACTGTAAAAATTAGATTTAGGAAGAATTACTATATAATTATAGCAGAAGTATTATGTTTTGCCAAGATTAGTAATGGTAAATATGGGGAATGTTTCTTATAATACTGAGGAGATTTTTATTATGTATATGAAGAAACCAAATAATATTTCTTTAAACAATTATGCTACAAAAGTAGTTTTTAAGAAACAATGCATGCATCCTTCTCTTTACTTGCCTTCCAATTCAAATTAAGGTACATAAAACTGTGTAAAAACATATAGATTATGTCCAGTTTATGAATTGCTTAGTTTAAGGCTAGCCTTAGCATGCTTGTGCTGTCTTAAATTGTACACCATAGAAATAATAACTATTAAATGCATCTTTCATTTAGACATAAACACAAAACAATACCATGTGTTTATATGTGCTGGTTGGGGCTGGGGTGTAACTAATTTTTTTGTGGTAGCTGATAAAGGGCTGTATTTTGGATTTCATGATGAAAACAGTGTTGATTATTCAGGGATATTTTAATTATTGCTGGGCAGTATTTATATAGAGTCAATGCCTTTCCTGCTTCTCACACTGCCCCACCAGCAAGGAGGTTGGGAATGCACAAAAAGTTGTGAACAAAGGGATGCCTACATCCTGTGGGTCATGCTCAGCAGTACTAGGGGGAGATGCTCCAAGGGATGGTGTTGATCTTCCCAAGTCACCATAATGTGTAAGGGGGCCCTGAATCAGCACCTGCCTGCCCACAGGGCAAATGAAATCCTTGCCCTGCTTTGCTTGTGTGCATTGGGTTTTTGTTTTCCCTATCAAACTGTCTTCATCTCGACCCATGAGTTTTCTCACCTTTACTCATCTGATTCTCTCTCCCATCCCACCAAGGGAGTGAGTGAGCAGCTCTGTGGGGCTGAGCTGCCAGCTGGGGGTCAACCGTGGCAATCCTTTCTGGCACACGTGGCTTGAGGAGTTTGAGACAATGACAAGCTTGATTGGAATGTGTTGGATCAAATTTACAACTTTTATTGATGTCTGGATATTAATTGGCACTCCCCTGTGCTTGCCATGGGCTCTGCTTTCCTGACTGCTCATTACAGTGCTCATTCCTGGCTGCTTCTTGCTTTCAGTGCTGGCTGCACTGCTTATCTCCTTGCTCTGCTGTGCCTGGAGCACTGTGATACCAGCACAGGTGATGCTCCTGCTGGCAGATGGCCAGGTCACTGCTGCTGCTCTGCTGGGAGGAACAGGCTGGAACTCCAGTGTGGACTGGAGCCAAAGGGACTGTGAGCTGTGGATGAGGCACACGAGACTGGGACACCCTGGGGTGTCTGTGGCTGAGAATAAGCCCATGCCATGAAGCACCCGTGGCCATGGTGACCCTGGCTGAGTGGCAGCAGGTGTAACTCGGAAGGGTAAGTCCATGCTGGAGAAAGTACACCTCAAAGGCTCTGTGGCAGTAAGTCAGTGCTGCAAACAGGAATACCTCAATACATCACTGACTGGGCACAAGGACAGGTTGGAGAACATCAAAGCATGTGATAAACCTGAAAAAATGTGCTATATTTTATATAAATGTAAATTATTTTACATAAATGTAAATTATTTCATATTTATTTTATATAGAAACCCATATAATTATTTCTGATAATCCACGCCATACTCAGACAGAGAAAAATAAAACAGACACAAAAGAGCATAAGGGAGAAATTAGCAAAGGTCAGACAGACTATCAAGAACACATTTATGTTACCAGATTGCTTTCCAACCTGATCTTATTCTTATTCCATCAACATAATTCTTAGGGTGCAAAAGTGAGCATTTAGAGTACACCAAATGCATAGGATGTAGACCATAGAAGTCATGCTGAACATTCATCTTCCAGAGCACAAGCCCACAATGTGAGAGGTGTGTTAGGTCACTGCTGTAAATCTGCAGTTTGAAAAAGGCTGTCACATTTCTCCTCTGCTTTAATGCATGGGAGTCAAGTAAAAAGAGTATAAAAGCTTTATGGCCATAGTAAATTCTTCATCTGCAGAGGAAAAGCTGTGATGTAATACTCAGGGGTAGCAACACTCAAGAAAGAAAACATTTTGGCAGTCCCAGAAGTGGTAATCTTCAACTGAATTCTTCCAGGGCTGACAGACAAAAAGGTACTCATTTGAGTGGAAGTGAAAATCAAGAGATGTCTCAAGGATTGATATTGAGAGTTAGAAGAATTGTATGGAGACCTGGCTTATTCAGTGGACCCAAGCTCCTAACTATATCACCTTGCTGGAATTTAAGATTATAAGATTTAAATGAAACATATTTTTGAAAGATATTTTAAGCCCGTGTAATAGCCTTGCCTGGTTCTCATACAAAGAGAAAAATATTAACAAGGTCAAGGTACATGCAACCACTGTTAGATGGAGCACCATGGGAAAAAATGTTAATACTGATAAAAGCAACAAGGCAGTTACAAGAGGTGAGCAAAAATCTGTGGTTAACCAAGTTCAGAAATAAGGAAAATTGTTTGAGAAATATGAAATTCTTGCATTCAAGTGCAGGAATATGCAAAGAAAATACAGAAAGTAACGATGCACTACACAAGCATGAAGATGATGAAATGCTATTTGAAAAGAATTATAAGAGCTATTCTAGTGCTGTAGACTACCAGATTAATGTGCTGAAAGGCAAGTTTATTGCTTGGAAACAGCCAGCTTGCCAAACTGCCTGCAGAGCCCTTTGTGTACCTACACTCTGCTTCCCACATTACAAGCTGTAGTGCTAGCACACATTGAGCCAGCCCTGCAGTAACAATGATTTATAAGTCAGCAATATACTTAGAGCAAAGATCACCATAAATATAATGCTTCCAAAGTTAACCTTTAGCATGACACTGTTAATGTATTGTCTTGACAAATGCAACTTGGGTATAAAAAATTTCCTCAGTCATATAATTAGAGGAAAAAGAAAAAAAAATTGGTTGCCATATAAGCTACTTGTAATTAAGGCTGGTCTAGGACTGCTTGAACACCTAGCTGGACATTTGTCTTCAGCCAAAGGTATAATGTTGAAATGGAAACAAAGGCTGAATAGTTAATAGGAAATATAAATGGCCACAAAAAGCAGATCTTAATTTCCTTGATTAAAAGCTACCACTTCATTGCTATCTTAGTGCAGTGAAAGTTGCATGCAGCTAAATCTACTTAGAACATTTTTAAATTAAACTATTGATTTGGAAGTGTTATTATTTTGTCAGAGAACAAATACCCTCCACCTGAATTAAAAAAGGGTAGTGGGAGAAAAATCCAGACTATCATAACCCAATGCTGCATAAGGTGTGTAATCATAAGTACAACAGAAAAAACATAAAGTAAATTAGAAAATTGAGTGTTGCAAGAGTTTTGATATGAGCGAAATGGACAGGGAAGCAGTAAAGAAGTAAAAACTCTTCTCAGTTGAGTGCAGTGAAATGAGAAGAAGCAACAGACACTTGTTTTACTGCAAGGTGAACAAACAGTGAGCAGGGTGTCCTGACTGGCTGGGTAGGCTCCATTCTCACAGGTACAAGCCCAGGGCACTCTGCTCTGGTGGCCCTGCTTCCAGCAGGGTGGTGTTTAACCACCTGGTAATCTTCAGATATCCCTTCCAACCTCAGCTGTGCTACGGTAACATCACAATTTTCTTTACTCTGGCCCACAAGAGGAAAGATATTGTGCTTAGTGAACATTTAATAGTCATTTCTGATTTTAGATAGGCAAAACTGTTGTCTAGTAAAACAAAATGCAGTTTTATATGCAGTCTTTCTAAACACTTCCAGCCCTCAATACCAGTGCTCTAGCTGAAGAAGATTCAATACTAAAATTGAAGACAAATTGCATAGAAGCTTTAATTACTTCTTTTACCTGCTAATAGTCAAGTCGATCTTTGTTTATCTGAGCAACAGTTATCAAATTTCCAAATAAAAACCATAAAATATAAACAGTGAATTTGGATTATATTAGCATCTCTAAAAAGTTTATGCTTTTTGATGCATAACAGGGCACAGAAAATAATTTGTGCATCTTGTCTACAATATTTCTGTAATTTGTGTTGAATGTGCTCAGAAAGCATCATGCTCTATTTTTAAAAACAAAATTTGTATTAAATATTGCTCATGGGAGCTCCTTTTGAAAATGCATCACAAGTTCTACAGCAATGCTGATGGTTCAAAGCAGGAGAATCATTTTCAAAAGTGCAAAGTATAACTGTGATTTCTTATGCAAAGCAGGAAACTGAATGAATCAAAAAGACTTTTGAAGCTGCATATTAGAGACCCTGAAACAGCTCCAAGCTCCCTGCTGACTGTACAGTGGAGAGGGATTCTGAGCTGCATCACCTCCCTCTACTTTCCCACGTGTCTGTTTCCATGCAGACACAGCCCAGGCATGTGGCCCTGACAGGAGTCACAGCACACCCAGACAGAAGGTGCTGACTCAGCTTAAATTGTATCTGTGACCTGGCTTGTGGCACAGCTGAGGTACTGCTGGGGCATCTTCACACCAAAAGTATATCAAACACACAGTTTGAATGTGACCAATGCTTTAGAAATATAAAACAAAATACTATTTTTTAAGGAGCATCTTCTACTAAATAATTAATCAAAACCTTTTTTCTCATTTTAATGCTAAGAGAGAACTAGTTGCTACAGAAACTGAGAGGGGAAAACTCACAGAACAGAATCAAAGTGAAGTAACTATTTCTCGGGAGCTTTTACTTTTAATTAAATTGCAAGATTTATGAAGTCATGAAAGCATTGCAAATAGGACAAAGAAACAGTCACAGGAGCTTAACAACACAGATTTTAAAGTTTGCACTTACGGCATTTGGTTTCATCGTGGTTATTTGGGCAGTCAGGCTTAAAATCACAAAATTTGTCAGGTGAAATACATTGCCCATCCCTACATGAAAAAAATCCCGCTGGACAGTAAAAAGATGAAGCACTAGCATCTGCAGATTCTGCTTTCCCCTTAAAAATCAGAAAAAGACATGTAAGTAAACCCACAAATATATGAAAATTATAATAAGTGCTTTTTATCTTCTTTTAATATAGCAACGTGCTCAGCACAACAAACAAAGCATCATCTATGCAAAGTGCTAGATGATATCACAGCTGGTGAGAAAACAGCTGATCTCAATGTCTGATGCCTTAAACTGTATCTTACTCTGCACAATATTCAAACTTGTGTGAAAAGTTATTGAATACACCTGGTGTCACAGAGCCAGGCTCCTGTTCACAGGCTGGTGTGGCTCCCTGCTCTTTCCCTTGGAGCCAGGTGCAGGTTTTTCACCAAACCTTCCCCTGTAGCTGTGCTCTCTCTGTGCTCAGGGCACAGTGAAAGATGTAAGAGACCAAAGTTGGGTGCTGCACCACTACTAGCCTGTACCTCAACTTACACACTAGACAACACCCCAAATTTCAATGAATGGGGAAACAAAACACCAGGGTCTACTGGTTTTTATTCAGTAGATTTCTGGAAAGTAAGTGAGAGGAATGATGAGCAGCTTTTCATATTCTTTAACTTAACTTTTTAAAATATTCATATTTCTCATCCAGACAGGGATTTTTTTAAAAAATAACTTCCATTCTAAAAACAATATCTTTGTGATTAATCAATGAATGAGGGAGTTGTAGGGAAAATAATTAAAGTAAATAAATGTTTCTCTAAATACCTCAACCCCACTGTACATAGGGATCAAGGGAAGCCTTAAAAACACAACACTGTAGTTCTCTATTATGCCTTTAAATTTTTGGATATTAAATTCAGACACCTGATGGCTATAACTCATCAACATCACCCCTGACTGCACATGTGCCCATTGTGAAAAGCAGCTGTCAGCATCAGGAGGACCAGGAGCAGCAGTTTGACAGAAGGTTATGTTATTTTATATTTCCATCCATTGGCTCTTCAATAATACAGAGTGTGAGTACAAAGACAGGTTTGGTGGGCATTTATTATATGTCAGATATTGAGCAGCAATGGAGGGAGAAGCCTCTTGCCCTAAAGGTAAAGCAGCAGAATTTGTTCTTTAGTGGAAAATATAGGATGCTTTGCTTCTGCCTCTGCATTCAAACATGAATGTGAGCAGGTACTACATAGTAATTCTATGTTGCAGAATTAGTGCAGATTTCTTATAGCAGCTGATGTATAACACAAGGGGTGAAAGTCTTCATTATAAAACCATAGAATGGTTTGGATTGGGAAGGACCTTTCAAAGATCATCCAGTCTGCCACAGGCAGAGTCAAAGGCCCATCTAACACAGCCTGGAACACTTCCAGGGAGATGATTGATTACAGCATACTGACATTTTTTCCTCAGATTATCATTTGCTTTATTAAAAGTAACTTCAAATTGTCAGTCAAATCACAGTTATATATAGCAGACATGGGGGAAAATGTATTGGAAACCATGAAACTTGCCTTCACTTTCCTGGCTGACTCCTGGAAGTGATCTATTCACAACTACACATTCTTCTGTTATACTGATATCATCAATAGCAACAGTAGCATTAGCTGTTAGAATAGTACCTCGCAGGATAATCTGTAAAGAGAGAAAAAAAGTTAATTCATTAAAGGTGACATGATAAAAAGACAGAAATACACACACATTTATATTTTCCTTTATAATTTATGACATCTGCACAGGAACTAAATAGTTCCTAGAAATAACTCTGAACATCAGCCAGAAAAAAACTACAACTGAGATTTGGTCAGGTCAGAAATTTGCTCCTCAGCTGTCAAGGCCATAACTGCTTTTACCTAGGGAAAGTTATGCAACCCACATGACCTTACTTCAGTCAAAACTGGTAAAAGTCATCACTATTGAATAGTCTTCCTGCTGGAACACACAAAAATTCTATATATTCTTAAATTAGCTATTCATGGTTACCAAATATGATGATTTACAACACCATTTAATTGTGTTCATCTATATTATGCCTGATGAAGTTAGCAATGTGGTACAATAAATGTAGGGATGGATTGCAAATTGCAGAACTTGCACTGTCAGCCTCACCTCTGTGCCTGGGCAGTCCATGGAACAGAGCAACAGAGTCTCCTATAAGCTATGCTAAGCACCTGGAGGACAGGGAGGTGACTGGAGACAGCCAGCACAGCTTCACCAAGGGCAAGTCCTGCCTCACCAACCCCGTGGCCTTCTATGATGATGTGACTGCATCAGTGAAGGGTTTCAGCTGTCCCATATCTGGGCTTCTGTGAAGCCTTTGACATGGCCCCACAACATCCTGCTCTTTAAATAGGAGAGAAATTGATTTAATGGATGGACTGTTAGGTGGATAAAGAATTAGTTGCATGGTCACATCCAGAGGGCAGTGGTCAACAGCTCAGAGTCCTGATGAACATCAGTGGCAGGTGGTGCCCCTCAGGAGTCCCTATCTGGACCAGTGTTGTTTAATATCTTCATTATTGTGGTCAAGTGCACCCTCAGACAGTTTGCAGTGGTGCACCAAGCTGAGTGGGGCAGCTGACACACCTGAAGGACAGGATGCCATCCAGAGGGACCTGGACAAGCTCAGGAACTGGCCTAGTTGGGAATCTCATAAAATTCAACAAGTACAAGGTGCTGACCCTGGGTTTGGAGCAATCTTCAGTATCATCACAGGCTGGGGGTGGATGGATGTGGAGCAGCCCTGCCCAGAAGGAGCTGGGGGTGCTGGTGGGTGAGAGGCTGGACATGACCCAGCCATGGGCACTCACAGCCAGAGAGCCAAACTGTCCTGGGACTGCACCAAAAGCAGCGTGGGCAGCAGGGCAGGGAGGGGATTCTGCCCCTCTAATGTGCCCTTTGTGAGACCCCATGAGAGCACTGTGTCCAGCTCTGGGTCCCAGCAGCTGTTGCAGTGAGTGCAAAGGATCAGCACCAGGATGATAAGAGGGATGCAGCACCTCTGCTGTGAGGAAAGGCTGAGAGAATTGGGTTTATTCAGCCTCAAAATGAGAAGGCTCCAGAATGACCTAATTGCAGCCTTCAGTACCTAAAGGGAGCCTACAAAAAAGATGGAGAGGGACTTGTCATAAGGTCATGTAGTAACAGGACAAGGGGAATGGATTCAAACTTAAAGAGGAGGTTCAGATTGGATATTGGGAAGAAATCATTTACTTTGAGGGTGGTGAGGCACTGGAACATGTTGCTCAGGGAAGTTGTGGATGCCCCACCCAAGGCCAGGCTGGATGGAGCTCTGACCAACCTGGTCCAATGAAAAGTGTCATTGCCAAGGGGGTTGGAACAAAATAATCTTTAGGGTCCCTTGACGATTGTTACAGAAAGTTATTCTTGTGCTTAGAATACTGAAACAATGGCTATGCTCTTTAATAGATGGACCTGTGGAAAAAGCTGAATTAAATTATTTTTCATATGAGCATTAAAGAATAGAAATTCTTTTTCTACATTTCATCATTAAAAGTAAATTAATTCTAAAGGCCAAAGTACAATATATTTTTGAAAGCAATGTAAATGTGATATCTAATTACCTGAAAAGGTAATTCCTCAGCCACACTTTCTACCGGTATAGTCACTTTTGTCCAATCCATCTCAGCCAATCCTGAAATGTCAAGTAATTTTTCCAAACTTCCATTTAATGCAGTCCTCTTAAAGACAGAAAGCTGGGAATCCTGAGATAACCAGTACCAAAATTCTTACCTGTTGAAAGAGTTTTTAATGAAAAGCTTAAAAAAAATTATATAATCCATCTGCAATAAATTCAGCACCAATAATATATGTACATTATAACAAAGAATGAAATGAAGACTTGGCACAAAAGATGGGGATGTTTGAAATTATTGCATGTTGAGAAGCAGTATCATGTCCAAAGACAAAACTGTATTTAAAAGTAAAGCTTATTTTTACAATTTATGTTTAACTTCTATCTATCAACTGATGCAGACTGAATGATCCCTTAAGTTCTTTATCTTAGTAAGCACTTAGAAACTTCTCAAAGATTATTTTTCTTTACAAATGCTGAATATGACAGTTTCCCTAGGCATGTTAATCTCACAAGTGCAATCATTGAAATTCTCATATGAAAGAAAAAACCTCATGATCTTTTATTTCCACAATCAACATAAATGAATATGACCTACAGACAGATTTTTAAAATAACATCTTCATCTCCTGAAAGAAGAGATTGACCAATATATGGGAGGAAAATACAGACTGGATGTGGATGAGGCTGCTTGTGAGGCAGAAAAGATCAGATAACAGAGAATCACAGTTCACTCCCCTGCAATACAGACAAAGTCTAATACATTCCATTTTTTTTTAAATAATAACTAGGGAAAAATTCAGCTGACAACTGAGGGGAAGAAATAAGATTTTCAAAGACTAATTTTTTCTTTTCCCCTGAGTCCTTCCTGCTTCTCCACATAGATAAAGATTAAAGTTTTTTCAACTTTGCAGTATCTTTACTTCCCTGCAAAAGCCTTGATATTGATAATACTTGACTCTTCATGAAGGTAAAAGAAGAGCTGGATCAGCTGTGCAGAAATATTCCTGTTAAAACATACTTCTGCCTTTTAATATCATCTGGCTTCAGGTCTGGTAGACTCAGTCTCTCAACATTTAATTTTACCACCACTCATGAAAATCATGTCTTATATAAAATAATCCTGATACTTACTAATAAATTGAAATACTTTCATGTAACTCATTCCCCCAGCAAAAAGCTGAAGAAATAGAAAGCAGCAGGTATACACTTTCTAAAACAAGCTGTTCAAAGAATTACACTCTCAACAATTTAGATGGCTTTTGTCTTTCAAACAGCGTTTCAAACAAATTTATGTTTTCATTAAGTAAGAAAAATTGTTACCTTTCTTCTTTATGTCTGCATGTTCTACTATACAATGGCTATTGTGTCCATTAAAGAGCCATAAACAGAGAGCTGGAACTAGAAATTTGCTTCTACAGCTCCAAAACCTTGAGTTAAATGAAGATGTTTCTTAGCTTACGTCTACAAAAAGACCCAGCTACAAGAAACTGCAGAAAGAAGTTACTTCTAAGCTTCAATTAACCAGAAAGGAACAATATAAATCTGTTACCCTTCAACTCCCTTTTTTTTTTTTTTTTAACAACTGGAGCTAAAGAACTTGTAAAGCTAATAATAAACATAGATCTCTTTGTGTGGATCCTTTTATCCCTCTCAGTGGGACATCCAACAGAGGGCATCATCTCACATTAATAGGCAGAGAACATAACACATCCTAATGAGCAACCCCTACACGTTGCTCTTTCCCAGAAATAAAAGTCTGCAGGGATATGTGGCAGAAAGCCAGGCTTCCAGTCCTCAAAAACACCCTCCTGACAGACACATACAGTTAGGTAAGAACTTGCTCTAGCTTTTGCTGGATCTAAGAATTTTAAATTCATTCAATACATGCACACTTATAATAAAACTTGTTTCTTTTCTGACTTTGAAGTAGAGAAAAATATGTGCATCCCCACTGCATCTGTGTTTATTTTGAGTGCAGACCAAACTCTGCAATAGATCTTACCAGAATAATTCATTGATTCAAGTATCAGTGGTGCCCAGTTTGCCTTAAGGGTTTCTAAGATAAATTAATCTGAATCTGAAAGGTGCTTACCTATTCAGTATCAAAGGCAACAAAACAGAGATGGAGCTGTCGAAACAAATGCACTGTGAGTACAAAGGCTGTTGGGTGTCCCAGGAATAATGCAACATACAGGGCTTCAATGGGATGGGTCCAGGCTTCTGAGTTCCCTGCAGCAGCATTCTGCTTGAGTTTATCCTATTTTATTTCTGATGCTTTATGACACTAAAAAGTCACGTGAAGATTAAGAACTGAGAGATTGCAGGGCACTGCTCTTGAATTGACTCAGGGGCTGCAAGTTGCAACTATCCAGCTGAGATCTGGTAACTCACTGATGTGTGCACTCCAAGGGAGCTGCAGTTTCAAGTAAAGCAGACTTAGCTAAGCTAGCACTTATTTCTGGTCCCTTAGATGAGATATAACCTAAGAAGCACAGATCCTGCTGGAATAAAATTCTGCTGCTTGTTGGGACTTCTAAGTGCAGCTCCTCTTTTCTGACCTTTTTTTAAAGTGGAATTAAGTTTCTGTTCCACACTATGTCAGAAAAATTAATCAACCAGTCTAAATTTTTATTTTATTCTTTTAATGACTTTTTTCCCACAAAATAAAATTATTTTGTCAAGTTTTCTCTGTCTTTTCCTTTTCTTCTATCTTTTTAAATAAGAATGAATTATACAGAATCAGAAAAAAACCACATCTTAACTACACAACTTAACTTCTCCCCAGTATGGCATAAGCATTGAAAAAGAATAGAACACAAATAAGGCCTCAGGAAAGATGAAAAATAGAAAGAAAAAAAAAGTTATAAAACTGAGCTGTGTCTATTAGTTTTATTCAGTTGCCAAAAGGACAAATAAAAATACAGCTGTGAATGTAGTGAAGAGTTGGTGTTCATAATTAATATAGTTCTTCAAGCTCTGTTTTAAAAATGCAGATTTTGTTGAAAATTAAAACCATCAATATTTTCCTTTCTCATCTAATATTTTTCTATTTTTGTCCCTCCTGATTAATTTTTTTCCTTTCTAGTACTTCAGATAAGCCACTATCCTGGCTGGTTGCTTTTGCAGGAATCTCTGCAGAGCCACAAAACATCTGACAAAAAAACACATTTCAAAGCAACTCCCAAGTATTGCATTGATCAGCTTAAAAAGCATCCTCCTCAAACCATGAATTGTAATTTAGTACATGTCTGGAGCATGGTAGCTAATTCTCTCTTGTCACACCAACACAGCTGATGTGTACAGTGACTTCAAACCACAGGTGTCCTATAGGAACCCTGGTTAAGTGCCTGTCCTGTCTGCAGATGACAGAGTGGCTGTTTGATAGAGCCCTGGTATCATTGTCCAGATACCTTTGTCACAGTCCACAAAAACCTGGAGCATTTCTCCCATCTGAGTCATCTGCTGGGTGCTTGGGAAAGAATAGTAGTAATCAGATTCAAAAATTTTTCAGTGAAACATCAAAAATTGCCTTTTTCTCTCTCCTCCCAAAGAATTAGTCTCTAACTCCTTCCACTGATATTGAAATAGAGCCCTCAGCAGCAACACTCAGAGGATGAAGAATATCTGGCTGGCATCAGGTGAGGAATAGGTCACAAAGATGGGGACAGTTAATATAATAAACTGTTACCTGGCAGCAGGAGAGCCCAGGGGTGAGCCTGACAAGGAAAGGGCTTCCCAGGTGAGACATGGCCATCTCTGTGCTCCTCTCGTGTGATCCACTGAAGTAAATGAATGCTCCTATAAACAAATTTTATTTTAAAGTATGAGGAGTATGTCATGCTCCAATGGCAAATAGTTACCTGAGAGGTACCTATATGCTTCATTAGACACATAAATGTTATTCATCAAAGCTTTGCCATCAGTTCAGTCTGTGGATAAGGAGGAGGGTGCTGTAACAGGCTGTGATGAGCAATGTCTACATGGCAGACAAAACAGAATTGCTGAATGCTCCTGGCTGTTCCCTCTTGTAAAATTATGCTGACTGATTCCAAAGACAAGGAGAGAGGGAGAGGGAAATAAGGCTATTTGGGCAGCCATTGCTAAGAATACTCTGCATGGTGACTGCAGGCTCTTACACCCAGGGAAGTGACTACAGAGCCCCTCAAAGGGAATTCACATGTTGCTTCTCTGAGAGCTTCACTGTGCACATCCACTGGAAGTATTTTTTATCTGCTCTCTTCAAGCAAAAACCTTAAGATCTCCAGCCTTAAAACACTACAACTATTACCCATCACCTTCACACATTGCCCATCCATCTGCACAGACTGGGGAGAGCAGAGGAGCTGCAGCACAGAGCACCCTGGAGATCAAACAACGGAGACCTCAGCCAAGATCCCTAAAGGACACATTTTAATTGGCTTAAATAATGTTTCAAACAGAATTTAAACCAGAAATTATTTCCTTTAGGGTACAGTATTCACTCCCAGCAAAGCCCAGCCACTTTTAAGCATGCTAACAATGCTGCAGACCACAGGAGCCAATGGAACAAGCTATATTTTCTCATGGGGTCCACAGACTTGACATTGTTGTCTGTGCTAGTGGGGATGAAAGCTTAATTAAAGATCTAATCTGAACTCTGGCAAATGCACTGCATTTGGATTTGAACTACAGCAGATGTGCTTCAGACAAAGGTAGGGAAGGATAAACATTTTCAAGGGGCCCTAAAGCAGCATATTTTGAATGCCGTCAGCGCTGCCTTTGCTGAATACTGAGACTTTTTCATGAAACTCTGTGCAAAACAACACTAAAGGCTCAGTCTTTTTTGAGCATTTACATTACACATATTGCCTTACATCTCGAAAATCAGCCATTGTGCTGCTGCAGTCAGACTCCTCAGGCACTGATTTCCCGTGGGTAGGTGTTGAAGCCCAGGGTGAGCTCCAGCCCAGGAGAATAATGGCATTGCTTCGGCAGGGCTGGCACAGAGAGGGGAGCCCTGCAGCCCCTGGACACAGGGAATGCTGCCCCCAGCACCAGGGAGCTCCCCTCACTGCAAGGCAAGGCTGCTTCGAAGGGCCTCTTTTCATTTGCAGCCTTGGTAAGATCTTCATCAATCAAAATTTGCTACTGCCCTCCCCAGGAGAGGAGAGAGATGAGCACTCCGTGGTACTAAAAGGAAATTGCAGCCTGAAGGATGGTGATGTTGGCAAAAACTTGCTCAGATTCTGGGATCTAATTCTGAAATCGTGGCTGTAGCAGGCAAAATGACAGATTGGTACAAAAAACACCTCAGAAATTCCTTTTCAGCAAATTTATACAGGGGATTGCAACATTACTGGGTTTGAGAGGTGAGGCAGAAATAACCTCCAAGTCTGCTTGAGGCTTCAACCTCAGCAACACTGAAATAAAATTGTAATAATTCAGTATCAAAGCAGCTTCAGCTCCACATGTGTGATTTTAATATCATTCCTAGGCTGCCAGCAGCCTTCATTCTGCCCAGGTTACCCTCAGATCCCTCCAGCACCTGCAGCACATAGAGGCACAGGCAGATCAGTGCACCCTGCTGGGGCTTGGAGGGTTTGAAACCTGCAACACAGCAGTGTTTACATAAAGTGCAGCAGTGCAGATCCAGTCCCACTCTACAGAGACAATAAAATGAAATATCTAACAGCTGAGAAAAGTGAGTAGCAGCTTTGGTGCACTTCATCATATAAGAACTAGTGGAGAAAATATGACTGTTCATTTAGAATCATTCTGTAGCAGGCACACAAGTACTTCACCCACTACTGTTTGCTCAGGTGAATTTTAATCCTGGAGTTCCTTTGAATGCTTGGGGTGGAATTCTTAACATGTCCTAGTTCTTAACATGAACATGGAAGAGAAGTATGGAGGTCTGGCTGCAGATAATATACAAATTAATTAATTATAAATTAAAGGAGCTCTGGACTGTAACACAGCTTTTAATCTTATCTCCACTGGAAAGTCACAGAATACTTGTCAATATTATTTGACAGTGAAAAACATGCTTGGCAGTTTTATTTTTATAGAGTGTGATACAATAACATTTTCACTTTTGAAAAATATTTTTAAGCTCTCTGCTGAAATAAAGTGGTTTTCTAGCTGAATGCATTTGTATGGCAAATATAGGCTGAAGGAAGGACAACTCTTTAAAGGAAATTACACTCACTTTATTTTTCCTAGACAATATGGATTAATTTAACTGCACTCTACAAAAAACTATTTGTCCAAATAAAGCTTCCAAGAATGGCCCCTATGAGAATATTGGGTAAATAATAGTTATGATATGCACAAGGTCAGCTGTCAGTTCAAAGGCCAGTATCTCAAAAAAACTGCATTAAGTCTCATACCACACTGATTGTGCCAGCCAAAAATAAGGGTTACAAAGGCATAGTAACTAGATCACAGCTGAAAAAGAGCATCCAACAGACATTACCTGTGTTATTTACATACTGTGTGGCATCCATTTCTAACCAGTTTTTATTATCAATCTGGGACCATTTTCAAGTAGGAATTTTCATGACAGAAGGAGAAAAAATAATAAGTCTCACCATGCCCTCATATTATTTGCATGACCTGTGCCAGGGAGTTCTCTGTCAAGGGGAGCCTGTTCTTTCTTTATGTTCCAGTCAGCATCACCTTTGCTCAGTGGCTTCCATCCACAAAGGTCAGTCTCAAAATCACATAAGGTGTAATTAGCTGTGGTAAGAACAACAACAAGAAGAGATCAGTAAGGTAAACTTGGTACAACAGTTTAATGCCACAACTCTTGACTGGTTTGTATTTAGATGTACTAAGAGTGTTGAAGAAGCACAAATGCATTTCAGGTTATTCAGATGGGTAAGAAGTTCTAGAATACAGGTAACAGGTGAGGCAGGCCCTTCTTTTCTTAATCAAACTCAGAACCATGAATAACTACAATAAAGATCTGTACATAGGTTGCTGAGATACTATAAAAATAATATTAAATATTTTTAAAGCAGAATTTTACCAGTAATTTAGTTATGAATGTGTGAGAAAAATCAAATATATTTAGAGATTAAAATATATGGAAAGCAAAGAAAAATTAAGCTTTCATTTAATTTCTTTTTGAAAATGAGATTTAAATTTATCAATTATTCAGCTTGCCTAGAAATTTTTATTGCAAAGTAAAAGACCATTTTCTCAGCTGGTATGGATTAGACCAATTTAAATTGTATAAAAGTTTCACACGCTCCTACATTGATTGAGCACAAATAATTATTTGGACAAGAAAATTTTAGAGTTTTCTTTCCTGATGCAGAACAGCTTCCCAAGGCACTACACTTAACTCCTGGGGTCACTTACTGCAATTGCAACCATTATTTTAGAATTGTATTTGTCACTTTCCGCTCCCACAGCACATTTATCTGATCATATCAGCCTCAGACACGATCATACATATTACTCCAATTTGCAGATTGCACAAAGCCAAAATGAAATGCATCTTTCTTTAAGCACCATTGTAGCAAAGCTAAATAGGAAAAGTTTCCCAGGAACAGAGAGGTTATTTGAGCAACAAAATCAAAATGTACAAAACAAACCACAAACATCAGTGTCTCTAATCTGGCTTCACCATATACATTACAATTTGATGGTGCATGGTTTTCTGTTTAGTGCAGCATATTTAGTTAAAAATGAAACTTGGTTAACTTATTTAATCGAATTTCCATGATTTTCACAAGGTATCTTTTTAATTAGACTTGCAAGTAAATTAAGGTTGAATATGCAAATTGATATCCAAGATTAAGATATCTAGGTAATTAATACTATGTCTAGGCATTTGGCTTTCCTTAGCTAAGCAGACTTGGGAAAACCAATATGAAACAAAAAGGCCAAAATTCTTTGCTTAAATATTTCTTCCTCCTGGCCTCCCTAAGCCCCACAAAAGGTCTTCTGCATAAACAACTGACTTCAGTGTCTGCACAGTAATATCCAAAGAGACATCCATAAAAGACCCTGTAGGCACCAAAGAAAAAAAATTTAAAATAATGGTTTAAATATGAAACTAAGATCAAGATCATACTAATAACTATTGTTTTACAGCTCTAAAAGGTATTTTGCATTGAAACATTTTTTAAAATTATTATTTTCTTTTAACTAGAGGCATTTGAGACCTCAAAATTTTTTATGCTGATAAAAACAACAGCTTTTGTGTGATCAGAGCCCATCACTGCTCTTGATGTTCAACAGGAAGAGAGGTGTGGTGAAATCAGCATTTCTTGCATTGGTAGCCTGTAGTAAAATTTCTTCTAACCCTATAGATCCAGAAAGAAATATACAAGCATCAGTTTTTAGCTTGGATATATAAGCAGTGGGGGAAAAGAAAACATGCACACACAGCAAAACACAATCCCAAATCACATTTGGTTTGTCCAGTCAGTTTTTCAAATTTTATTCAAGCCTGAACAGCATTATAAAGGTAGGAAGAACATTCAGGGTGCTTCAGTTCAGGGGTTTTGTTTTTGTTTTTCCTGGTTGGATTTGGTTTTTGTTGTTGATGGTGGTTGGTTTGGGTTCTTGATTTTGGGTGGCTGAGAGGAAATAGAATATAGTAATGCTGACTACACCTTAGATGTTAAATGTTTTTTAATTACACTTTTCACTTGAAATTTAAAGCTCTCAACAAGCACCCAGTCACGCAGAAACACTGATCAGAGTCAATTACCAAACCCAAGTGTTCCCCCTATGTAATATCTGGAAGTGATACTTCAGTTTAAAAGTGTAAATATGTTGTGGAACACAGCTTCAACTGTGAGTGAAATGCACTTGTCCAAATTAACAGCCGAACTTAAACTTTATCCCTACTTAATTCTAAAATCTTAAGGGGTGCTTGTAAATGTTTAATCAAGCTTGAAAGAAAAGTTCTGTGCTTTGGCTAAAACCCAAATCCAAGTAAGACAGTTTTTCAGTGTGCTTTTTCATTCCTCAAGTATTAATAAGCCTTAAGAAATGTGCCTTTCCTATCAAACATTCAACACTTTTATCTGAACCTTTAAGGGATTATAGGTAATCTTTCACTATCCATAGTCAGGAAATAAGTGACTGCACAGCCTATAGTTTTTGAGTAGTCATACTACAGTTAAGTTTGACATAAAGCTCTTTTCTGATATATTATGTCCCTTCCTACAATTTTCAGCACCAGAGCTTATGTTTTATATTTCAGTAGGAAGATTTCAATGGGTTCACACTGCAGATAGGTTTTTGACATTTTGAATGGAAAATGAGTCAGCTCTCTATTTTGAACCTTTATCTATTTATAATTCAGCAAAAACCAGGGAAATAGAAAGGAAACACCAGCTTGTTTTCATTTTAAAAGTAAGTAAAATTTGATCTTTTTTTTTTTTTCAATTCATGTGACTATACATCTCACCTAGGAAAGGAGTAAATTATTACACCATTTCTACAAAATCCAATGATGTGGTCAGGAAAAAAAATTGTTCCCCAAAAACTTCCTGAGTTTCAAGAATAAGTGGTTAGAATAGGTTGCTACAGCCAAAAAATACACTGAAAAGATTTTTTCAATTAATACAAATGGTTTTCAATATATTTAAAAAAAAACCAAAACCCCTAACCAGGAAAAAAAACCAGCCCAACAACAACAAATCCCCCCAAAAAAACCAAAAACACAGGAAAAAAAGCAGATATTTCATGAGCACTGGGAGGTTTAAATGGGAATGCTTTTTTTCTTTGACTAGTTTATCTATCCCAGCTCCTCACAATCCTCCCAGGGGAAAACAAAGCAGTTCTGTTAACTAGGCTGGGTTACTAGTCAAGTCATATTGCTTCAGATTTGCTAGCCTGCAACTCATAAAGGTTTTCAGTTGTGCTCTGAGAGCTCAGCCAGATGAACACAAATGGGACACTCAGCTGGTCTCTCCATCAGGCTGCTGTTTCAGAATGAGGAGGGCTGCTCCCCTCACTCAGGATGGCAGCACCTAAGCAGCTTTGGAATTTGAGGTAATAACTATCATTATGAACAGAAACCAAAGAACATCTTTGCCATTAGTATTTTGTCATTTCTGGCTAACATTTTTATGTCATTTTGTGAAAGTGAAGGGTTACACATATACCTTTTTTCTGAGCACTTTCCCTACCAGTTTGTGATTGATTTTATTTACCTAGAATTTGTTAAAGGATTCATACAGAAATATCACAGATGATCATAGGTCATCCAGCCTGAACTTCCTCATGTCATAAGTCATTAGACATATAACTCTCATAGGTGAGATGGCCTCACCTCCTCCTCAAACTACTCAGTTCCCTTGCTTAGGGTTAAGAAGTCCTCCTTCCATTCTAACATTGAACGGTAATAAAAATATTTGCACCTGTGTTCATCTGCTGGGAAAGGTTTCAAGGATTTAAAATTGTAAATTGCTGTACTGTAAATGAAATGCAGTTAAAGCTACAAGGCTTTAAAATCATACTGGTTTCCTTCATTCTACATATTTCATGTTCATAAATTATACAAATCCTGTGGAAAACTGAGAATATTTAAAGTAATACTAGAGGTGGTAAATTAAAAGAAGAAGCAGTAAAGACAGCTGTTTTAAGAAAGCTTCTAATTAAGCTAAATGGAAGTGATCCTCTTTCAGAAATACCTGTAGGATGACCCCACCCCACAATAATTTTGAATTTACATGGATGCTAATGAGTAGATAATTTCCAGAACATGACTGCATCAAAGTGTGATACTACTTGAAAATAACAATTGCTTCCTAGACTTGTTTCCAAGCTGCTAGGACTGCTAGCTACTGATTCATTTGTATTTATGGGCTTATAAGTGTTGTGAAGGTTATGTATAAATAATGTAAAATAATAATAAGTGTAGTGTTTGAAATATTAGTTATTTGACACAGTATTTATTATAAAACTTCCTTTATATTAGGTAGGAAATAAAGAAAAGGCATCAGCATGAAAGTGATCTTTATAGTCCTTTAAATTATCCAAGTACTGCCTCTCACTTTTTTTGAATATATTAACTAGGTTTTCATAATTTATCTTTCGCTGAAATAAAAAATTTAGAAGTGATCACAAATAAGAGGCATCTAAAAAAACATAATGAAAATGTAGAATTTAATAGTAAAATCCATGTTTATAACTTGTCACTCCATCAGATTTAGATTTTACCAACTCAAATAAAGATGGTTGCTCATGTGCATTAGTGTTTCCTTGAAAATTTCCTAATTTTTGAGACTTTTATGTCTCATAAACTTAAATATATATTTATATAAATGAGCAGAGATTGAACAGAAGGATTAGGAAGCATTGCAAAACATATATGTGTTTGTTCTTGTAATAAATTGTGTTATTATAATACTATTCATGTCAAATCAATATAACCAAAGAGACACATTATTTTTAAAGTACTTATAATGAAACAAAGAGATTCTTAAAGGAGGGGAATCCTTCACATTAAGTAACAGCTGTCTAGCATTGTTCAGCAAGAGGTATGTCAGTTCTTTCAGTGCCTGAGAACGCTTCAACAAAGGAAACTACTGGGGATGTGTCCAAATATAGATGCTGAAAACCTAATAAAGGCTAAAATATGCATCACTTTACCAGACAGGAAACTACTGAAAATCAATATGAGTAAATATAGTGAACTCTAATCATGGAGGACAATATCAAGATCTTGTGGAAAAATGGGTATAATGGGAAAAAAAGAACAAAGGACAAATTTTTTTTTTTCTTTACACCTCTTTTGCTCAATACTGTGGAAAGTGTCTGAAAGATGAATCTTCTAAACTGACCAAACTGCTGAGTAGTTAAATTCCATCAGGGCCCTCTTTTCTGAAAAAGAGCGTGCAAGGTATCCAAGACAATATTATCCATTAAAATGGGCCAACTTTAACAGTAGTTATTGCTGTTTTAAAAACGGGGGTTTTGTGCCTACTTTCTTCTCAGCCAGTAGTCAGAGAAATAAGCAACTACTATTGGTTCCTTATACTTTAGAAAAGAACCTTTTTCCACCCTCTTTCTGGGGGATGAATATACTTTTGTGCAGTGCCCCAAGAAAATGATACCTCTTCAAACTGTGAATATCTCAATATAGAGTTACTGGTGCTCATCCCTCACTCAGGGCATCCAGTGTCGGTATCGGTGCTTAGCACCAACAGATGGTGGATGCAAACTGGCTGACACCATCAGTCTGTTATCCTACAATGAAACCTTCATCCTTTTCCCCTGACTGACAGGGGGCTCAAATGACTGATGCCAAAGATGGCAGCAAGCATCAGTGCTACAGCAAAGCTTTCATAACTTCTCTCTGTGAACTTCCCACTGGCAGCCCCACACAACTCTGAGTCCCACCTTCTTCCTCCAACCAACTAACTCGTTCCTTTATAACACTCATCCTTATCAGACACAGCTGTGATTTATTAAGGACAATGCTTCCACTCTTAGGTGTTTAGTACAGCTGCAAGGGGTGAGATTGTCTGCAGCACTATCTATATCCATTCTCCCATACATACATAGCAAACAATCCCTGTATCTCAGGTTCAACTGAGTGTCATAGTTCCTTTAATTTGAAGGGAGTTAGTGGAGAATCAGTGCCAGTAGAAAAACCAAAGTTAATTGCACATGCAGCAGCAGAGAATGGAGTACAAGGCAGAGCTGTTGAAGAGGATTTTGCACTGATTGCGGCTCTCATCATTCCTTGTCCCAGCACCCTAACTCTGGAGATTCCTCAAAGGGCAATGTTGAGACCACCAGGCCATTCTGACTTCTCCTTCTTGTGCCCAATCTCCATTTTTTTCTGACCCATCCACATCAGCACGGTGGAAGAAATATTTCCAAAAATTCTACTGTGATCTGTGAACATTGACTAGATCTAAGTAATTTGTAATCTTTAGGTTACCCAGCATCAATGTCCAGTGTCCAAGTGTTTGGAGTTATCTCTATTTTCACCTTGTGTAGTACAATTAGAAGTAGTACTTCCTTCAGCTGTGACAATTGTTTTTCATCATTCTTTGAAAATGAAAAAGTATTATTTTTTATTTCCAATTGCTTTTCACCATAATTCTCTCTCATTGTTATGGAGTGGGATTGCTAAATTGCTGAGAAATAAACTCCAATTCTGAAAGTACAATTCACTTTCATTCCATTCCTCCCAAAGAACTTACGAGGACTCTCCACACTCCTACAAATGGAGGTAGGACAGACACAGAGCTAACAACATAGGGTCAAGGCTTGTAAAAATCAAAAAGAACTCTCAGAGAGGGAGCCCTTACAGACTTTAATGTTTGTGTAGATTCTACCGAGAGATAAAACAGTATATACCTTCCTATTAAAGATGATATTTTAGTATTTGCATATATTACTTTCTTCAGAGACAGTTCCTGCATGATTATTTAAGTAATTGAAAAAAATTAAAAATTCAGACTGTGAGTTAAAAAACTGGCTTGCAGTCACAAATATTTCCTAAAGTCTAATCAAGGAATTAGAAAATAAAACGTTATCAGTGTTTTTAATGGCATCTCCCAGCAGCAATATAGATCATCACCAGTACTAAAATATTACACACATTTTTTGTGTTAAACACATATTTAAGTGTTACCACCACAGGCAAACACACATACTGATGCATGCCCTATTATATTAATTCTAGCAGTGATAGGGTCTCTAAAAATGTTTTCTCATGGAGATCTAAAATTATTCAGAATTATTACAGATATTTTTCAGTAATTTTAGTTATTTTCTTTTTACTCTTGATTGTACAGTTGAAACTGTGGATTCTAAACAAATTTACCTTCAGATGCAAATATAATGAAGAAGATGTAACTTCTGAACTACAGTAGTCCAATTCTGTGGTGATTTGTATCACAGTGCAAATATCACGTCACTTAATGCATTTTCTGACAGTAATTCACAAACAGTCTAAATTAGAAAACTGTTCAAACAACAAATCCCAAGGCAGATTTCATTCCCTTGCAAATTAGGGAAGTAGAGGTTATAAAAGTGGTATGTAGGGAATATATTTAAGCAAAAATAGAGTAAATGCTGCATTTCAGCAGATTATTAAACAAATTGCTAGCTGTATCTGACACATAATGATGAGGTCAGAGAAGAACACAAAGCACTGGAAAGAAGAAAATGCTATGAACATTTTCTCTAACTTGTGGAAATTGAAGTGGACAGGGAGCTGGCTTCACCTGCAGATGCAGAGGGCTTCAGCTCTGACCCCTGGGAGGCAGCTGGCTAGGAGGAGGGACATCCTTTCACATTGTGGTGAGGGAATAGAGAGAAGAGTCCTCTCATGGGAACTAATATGTTCACTAGTTTGTTACAAACAAAATGCTGTTCTTGATTTCAATATGTGCTTGGCTAATGGCAAGCTACATATAAGGTTCTGTTTCTTATCTATATACCTCTGTGCTTTCCAGGTTTTAAGGTTGTTGGAGGTTGCCTTTGTAGGTTCTCATTGTACCATGTGGTTTCTACATTTGTTATTTTTTTAATTAAAAGTTCTTTGTTTTGAGGCAACTCCACCATTACTGTCTCTCTGTACTTATGCCACATATTCCTCAGCTAGCCAGGTTCTGTAGTGGCCAAGTACAGCAGCCATACCAACCTGTACATCATTAAATATTCTAGGGAAGGGAAGCCATATAAATTTGAAATATTTTTTCTAGCGATTAGAAATCACTATAACAGTGATTTGTTGTACAGACACGAATTTATAGTGATTTGCTCAACAGAACAGTTTAGGTTTCACAGCACTCCTCATCAGGGTGTGCCTCTAAAGCAGAGGGATTCACTCACAGCAGGTGGCTGGGTCCTCGTCGCTGCCACCAGGGCGATCCAGGTGGGAGTCACAGGCTGGTCCAGGCACCGGGGGCTGCCCATCCCTGCAGGAGGGCTCTTCCAGGGAGCAGAGACCTGGCAGCTCTGAAGGAGCAGCATCCAGGAGCTGGATGCTATTCAGGCAGATGAAGCCTGCCCTGCTCTGGAGAGCTCCTCTAAACACAAGCTGTAAATGGTCACAGTTAAAATATTTGCATTAACAGACAATGTAGTGAAACTGATTTTTATTTACACCAAACAGTTCTAGGTGTAAAAAGCACTGCACAATTTTTGTTGCAAATCTGTGATAAATTTCAAATCAGAATCTGAAATTTTGTATGACTATCTCAGGTTGAACTTACAGAAAATTTTAAGATGAAGTTTAATGAATTCCAAGAATGAAGTTTAAAAAAAAAATTTGTTTTAAAGAAAAGCTCCTAATCTCATGAACCTTTAGCTAAAAATTAGTCATGTCCCTGTGCTTTAGAAAAGTGTCTTGAAATTTAATGTCTCAAAGACTCCATCTTCCTCTCTGAAGTATCTTCAAAACCTCATTTTGCAGATACTCAAGAGAAAATTTCTAGTTACAAGTGCATAAAATGGGCTGGGGACTGTCCTCAGACACCAACTGGCACTGGTAACTGTTAAGAACTGATAGCTGTTTCATCGTGTAAAATAAAATGGATGCACCCAGCCTCTGCTATGGGGTTGGTCCCTGCCTGCTTGTAATCCTGGAACTGTTCTGGGCACTGGACTGGAGGTGGCCAATTTGCTTTGGTCAAAACCTTTCTAGAAACCATGCTGATGTTTTAATTATCTGGACAATCACACACAGTCCTGGGCCTGTGCCCTCACTCTGCTTATTTTACTGCTATTGACATAGGCACAGAGATTCAAGGAGCATTTCTCTCTTACTCTGAGCAGATTTAGCACAAGCTGATTTATAGCAATGGAATTCCAGAGCATCTGTTGCTCCTGGCCGCAGTGGAGCCCAGCTCTGCTGGCTCTCAAAGCAATGAAATTACCCCATTTGTGCTCTCCAGGTTTCTTTTACCTGAGTTAAAGCAGCAAGCAAGAGGCAGAATGCTTGGATGTGTCAAAAAGATTAGGGATGGCAATAAAAAAGAAGGCACCAAGAAAAAAGAGCAGGAGTTGGAGGAATAAATAAAAATGGATTTGTGGGTTTTGACAGGCAGGGACATGATTGAAGTGTGAGTCTCAGAAAATAGTTATGTGCAAGGGTCAGCACTGTGTAAGAGTGTCTGACAAAACAGAAGTAAACTAGAACAGATCTGATTTGGGGCGTAAGCAGAAGGGTCTAGCACTCTCCCCAAAGCCTGGGAATTAGGTGGGAGTGAAATCTTGAGGCATTTTTCTTTCTAAAACATGAGTTCTATAGGTCATTGTCTTCCACTAGAGAAAATTTCTTCAAAATGACAAAAGTCTTCTAACACTTCCCAATCCCTCTCTACCAGTTCAAAAAAAAAAAAAAACCGAGAATGCTGTGCTAAAAATATGAAATAAGCACAAATTTAAAGAAAGTATGTTTACTTCCCTAAGTACAAAGGATCCTTGCAGTCTTTGCACAAGAATAGAGATTTTTGGCTTCCTACTTATACACATACAATCTAAGTAGACATTTGTTTATTTATTTTTAGATACTATAGATAGCTTAATTACACATCTGCTTGTTTATTCAAAATTGTCCTCGTGGGAAAAGGAGAGACAGGCAACAACACACACTTAGAACCTAGTAGCTTACTGAAATGCATTCATTCTAACATCTGTCAAAACATCAATTCCTGCAGTAGGCTTAGTTTTTGTCTTTCATAGAGATTATATTTTCAGCTGATTGCTGAAACAGTAAAATATGATGGTTATTTGCAGAACTACAAAAAGAAAAACTATAAATGAAAAGTTACTTAAAATGGAAACCTGTAAATTAATATAAAAATTAAGTAGCTGCAATTTAGCATTTATCTCTGTGCCTGAAATTTCAGTGAGAAGTTATCTTCCCAATTAGTGGATTACATAGTTTTACTGAAGTTCCACAAATATCATTTACACCATCTCACTTAACAGTATATATATACATTTAAATGAGTTGGTAATTCCTGAGTTGGACTCAGATGACTAATTAGAATCAGATGAGATTTGTATTCATTTTCTTGCATTTTATTCGAGTCCAGCAGCTTTTGTATGTCATGTTTGTGTAAATGTTTTCTTGAGTTACAACCAGAGATTTACTCATATTGGAGCAATGAAAAAATAGCAAGACATTCAAAACACACACATTTTTAACAGATTTTCAGGCTTCCTAGATTTACAAGCAATGAAGTAATGCATCTTCAAAAACTGAGCACATTTCATTCAGCCTTTTTCATTCATACCTTAATATTTTCTACCCCTATTGGTAGCTGTATATTCATTTTGACCCATTCCTTCTTAGTCAAGATGCTGGTTTCCCATAAGATGTGCTCCTCCTGTAAAATGTAGGAAAAAATGTTATAAACATAATTTTTATTCCTCCAGAAATTATCAAGGCCATTTTTTGTCCTCCATCTTTTCATCTCCCAGCAAAACAACCACAATATACAAAGTTTCTCTATGCGAAAAAATAGAGTTTGTCATATTCATTTGCAATTTCTGCACTGAGGTCTATTGGAGAGGGGAAACAACACATGTTTACTGTGACTAAACAGACTAATAATATAATTATCAGGAGTTGAGTTGGTAGAATTAAAGTTAATTAATATGTAAATTAAGCTGTGTTATTGCTAAATTAAACGATATGTTTCCATGGTGTTCTCTACATAAGTTTCCTTTTCATAAATAACTGCTTATGTTGGGTAATTAATTAGATTTAGTTCACTTAGAACTGAATTTTGGGTCTGCTGGATTTACCCAATCAATTGTGCGAAAATTTTTTTTGTTTGTTTTCAATCTGTAAAGCAAGAACACAGAGCACACCTAACAACTTCTAGTCATGCTCTGAGTTACCTCAATCCTCCCATTTTCATTCCACATGCTAAGGATAACAGGAAGAGTGCTACATATGGTGAGGCTCCCTTTATACAAACACTCCAAGCCCTTTGACTCAATAATCTGGCAAAACTATCTCACACTCACTCTGCTTCTGGTCATGATCCTGCGTGGAACATACTGAGGCATAAAGGAAAGGCAGAAATTTGAACTCTATATACCCACACAAAATCTTGTCAAGAAGCAGTTGCAAAATAGAGCAAAACCAGAAAGACAGGAAAAAGATGCAGGAAAAGTTAATATAGGCTATGCATACAGACGTATCATTAAAAATGTCAATATTGAGACTACTTTTAGGAAACTGCAAAGTATTGGTCATACCTTTTCCACAAAGGATATTACAGAATTAGTGGCAGTTCAGTAAAAGATGCAAAGCAGGATAAGAGAAATGGAGAGTCTCTTGTATGAAGAGAAATTGAAAGCATAAAAAGAATTTATCTTACAGGAGATTAATAAAAGGGGTTATGATAGGCATGTGAAATGTTATCAATACTATAGACAAGGACAGTTATCTTTTTCCCTATTTTATAATACAAAAGAGAGGAGAAATCTGCTGTCTACTGCTTGATAGGCTGTGAGCCAGCAGAACAACTTTGATATGATTTGTAGTGTGCAGACAATTAATGCTCTTTTCCTACCAAGGCCATTCTGCTATATTAGCAAAGCTGAAAGATTAAATCCCCATTGAACATGTGTTCAAAGATCAGTTTTGGAAAACTGCAGGGCAGGGCCAAGGCAATATGCTAATTTCAAACACTCAATGACAGAGCAGATCAAATTGGATAAAGCAAATGGCATACTTGACTTCAGAAATAGAAGCCAGCTGTGAGTTTCTACATTACTATAGAATGTATTTGTCCACTTGTTTACATGACATATTCAGCAAAAGTCTTTCAATATTGAGGACACTTCATTCTTGCTTTATTTTACAAAATAATTCATCTTCCAAAGGAAATCTATTAGACTACATTAGGCACATATAAGACAGAGAAAAGGATGATTTACTAGGAACCAAACTGCATGGCAGGTTAAAAACATAGCCTGTGGTTGAATTTCTGCTTTTACTTATTATGCTCCTCCCCTACCTGCATGTAAAAACCCTTCAAACATATTTGTATATATATTGGGGAGCACTGTATTTGCTGTGTATTTGACTGGATACACCTCAATACTATAATTTTGTTTACATTCAGATAGCAGCTTGGAAACCCAGCCCCATGACCATTTTCCTCCCAAACTAATTTTAATACAAATAGCTTGTAGCAGTAAACTTGAGTTTTCTGTACAGTAGCCAGACCTTATTGGATTTTTATTTAACTGAAAGCTGTAATTCCTCTCAGATGAATCAATATCTTAAGCAGATTTTACCCCGTGATTTTATACAACTCATAACTCATTTTATACAACTTATAAGTCAACAATATAATTTCTCTTCCTCACAATACTTGTGGTATTCACCCTGCTTGTCATACACTTACTTCCACCTCTTTGCTACAAATGGATCACCCCTCTAGCATATTCCTTGTGTCACTAGCCTTCTTCTAAAATATGGCAGGTGTTGGTTTTCCAGTACTTTCCTTCAAGATTTATTTTGTTAATGTAGGGGAGTAGTTGCTCAAGATAACTTTACTCTATTCCCCTTACTGTGATATATTACTATCAATAAACAACCTTTTGTAAAGCTAGAATGGGCAAGAATTGTTCATTTTCTCCACTTGTTCTTTTCTGAGATAATGCCACTCAGATTTGAAGGATGGAAGAGAAATCACGAATTTTGTAAAAGTCTCCATTTATAAAACATTTTTATCTTTTTTTTGACATTTCTCTGTTGATACATGCACTGCTGTGCAATTGCACGCATTATTTTGTCCCTACTTTTCAGAGAGTCATTAAAAATGAAGGCTTATTTGTTCCCCCACAATGATTAATCAACTTTACCTTCTGCAGAGGGGTGTACTCACATGACTTTGCAAGTGTTGTTTGACATAGAAAAAATTTAGTGCATCATGATACAAACATACTTGCACGTAAAAGCATTGAAATTCTTTTATTGCTGAATTTCTGTATTTTTCAAAGCCACACAAGATGTAAAGATTAAGACAATAAAAGGAAGAAGTCTAAGCCCATTACTTAAGGGGAGTAACAAACAATTAATGAGCAGCAAATGATGGAGTCAACGTTATATTATTTGGTTTCCATTTTTACTGAAAATGTTAGAATTTATCTGTCAGTCAACAGACAGTTAATTTTGTCAATTGAACATAGAAACTGAGGAATGAGATGCTGGAAAGCAGTGCCATGGAAAAAAGGATCTGGTCCATGACAAGTTGAACATGAGCCAGCAGTGCCCTGCAAGCCAGGAGGGCCAGCCTGTCCTGAGGGGCATCAGGCACAGCATCACCAGCAGGGCAAGGGAGGGATTGTCCTGCTCTGCTCTGGAGCAGCCTCACCTCGAGTGCTGGGGGCAGTTCTGGGTGCCACAATGTAAGAAAAATATTAATCTGTTAGAGGGTGTCCAAAGGAGGGTTCTGAGAATGGTGAAAGTCTGGAGAGGAAACTGTGTGAGGAGCAGCTGAGGTTGTGCCAGGGGAGGTTTAGGTTGGATATTAGGAAAAGATGCTTCCCCCAGAGAGTGCTTGAGCACTGGAACACCTGCCCAGGGCAGTGATCACAGCACCAAGCCTGACAAAATTCCAGAAGCTTTTAGACAATGCTCTCAGGCACATGGTGTGACACTTGGAGTGCCCTGTGCAGGGCCAGGAGTTGGAATTCACTGATGCTAGTCTGTACCTTCCAACTCAGGACATTCTATGATTCTGTGTTTATATTGCCAAATGGGAATTCAAACATGGACCAGAATAGAAAAATAATGTTACAAATACATATAAGCCACAAGTACTAAAACTGGAATGGAATCACAAACTTAAGTAAAGGTTGCATAGTGGACAACAGCAACCTCTGAGAACCTGAGACAAAAGTGTAGGAAATTAGACAATTGGGAGAACAAAGGACATATTTGGCAGCTAAGGGATAAATACAGACTATGCAATTATAGCCAAGATGCTGAACAGCTCTTAAGACACTGGAACAAATTGCTAACAACCTTGTAAGCAGTTAGAGAATTAGAAACTGAGAAACCTACATTAACTGCTTCTCATTAGGAGCAAGTTGTGTTTAGCAGTGTGATTTTTTTTTCATCATAAACAATCTTGAAAAATTACTTACTTTTTAAGTTTTTTTAAAACAATTCTCAGATAACACATGCTTTAAAAAATTGTGGTGATTTGGTGTAGGTGAAATTACCATAAAATGTATGTGCAAATAGAAATATGAGTTTATTTCAAAGAGGAGATGTCAATAGTTTTCTATTAAACCAAAAGAAAATTGCAATAAAGTTCTGCATGGATCTGTTCCAGAGCCTGACACAATTATAGTGCGGACTGACTGGAGAGTGTGGTGAAAAATAAATTTCAAAACAATATAGGTTATACTATATTAGGAGGAATTGCAAGCACTCTTAAGAACATCATTTGCCTTTAAAATAATCTCAGTGTACAGAAATCTGTTCCAAACCAAGAAGATAAAGCTCAAAGTCATGAGTCACAATTAAGAATGAAAAATCAAATGGTCAAATGCAGTAGTGTTTAATGAAGAGCAGTTTGGCAAGCCAGCAATAAAAGAGGAAAAGCTGCAGATTATCATGGACTGCAAGTTAAATGTAAGTAAATAATATGTTTTGTTGACAAAAGGAGTCTGTTTTCCTTATCCTTCTTCATACCCAAGAGCTATTTAAATTCCCTTTCCATTCATACCATAATGGCTATATTAGAAAATATATTAGAAAATATGTTCACTCCTCTTTGCTCTCTCTCTTGAAAGCATGAAGAAGGTCAAGGATGACTTTACAACATCTGTGTCACTTGCCTCTAAGAACAGTACTGAAACTGCATTGGGTACAATCCAGTCTCCAGGTGTGTCGGGCCTGTCAGTGCTGGGGTTTAGCAAGAGTTATTCAATGACAAGAAGTTTTGATCAACAAATATAGCAATAGGATGTGCAGGAAGCTGCAACTGAGAGGTTATTTTGAATGAGCTCCAGGACAGCAGCTCTATTGTCTTCCAGGGTCAGAACAAGCACTTGACCCTGACTTCCATTTTTTAGTACTGGCTTGTTTTGAAGATTCATTTGTCTTTCATAACCTAATGATTCGTTAGCAAAATGTATAAAACCAACTCTCCCTTCATTTCAGTTTAAGAAGTTTTAAACATGAGTCTGTAGGTTGTTTTATTTTTCCTGAAACTACTGGCAGAAGCTTATGTTTCTGAAGATTTTTCTGGCAAATTTTGCAGTACAAGTAACTCACATCAGCTTTAAATAAGTCTATATGCAATAAATACACTTCTGATTGAAGGAGAAATTCAATACCTAAAACATAAAAGGGCTAAGAGAATCTATGGAAACAGAGTGGACTGATGCAATAAGTGCCAGAAAACGTTCTTCTAATGTGCATGTAAGGATCAGTTTATCAAATAATTCAATCTAGGCTCCCAGTTCTGTGGGAACTCAGATGTCAATTTTCTTATGGTTTTCACTTACATAATTTACTCTGTTTTCAGGGAATAAAACTCTTAAATTGGGTCCATTGATGCTACTTAGGTGAACTGCTGAAATCAATATTCCTGTTCTGTCTCGAAGTTGCTGTGAGTGTCATACCTGGGAATTTATTGGCAAGTACTATGGCACAAAACTGTGTGTTCTGATTATGTTACAATTCCCTGACACAGTAATTGGTCATAAAAAATACAACTGTTGACTTTTATAAATTAAACGTGAGCAAAAGCCTGGAGTTGTTTCATGAATATTCAAAGACACAACTGGAAAGAAATAAATTATTTCCATTAACTGTCCTTATTTTAAGACCTTTTGGTTGTGTTACACTTTGGGGTTTTAGGTTCTTATCTTTGTTAATTAAGTGGATCTAATATTTAAATGAATGTATTGTTGGGTGATAAGAATTCAACTCCAGCATTAACTTAATGAGAGCAGCTCTACTGCTCTTGCTTTCATTAATTAGCAGTGCAAAGCATCAATATTAACCTACTAAACCAGACTTCCAAAAAAGAACAGACTAATATTAGAAAGTCTCACAAGATAGGGGAGGTAAGAAAGATGGAAATAGTTAGCAATGCTCAACTGACATTTGTGTTTCATTCTGGCAGAGCTCTTTTATCTGCTAACAAGTAAAAGAATAGAAAATTTACTGCACTAATACTTGGGCAAAGAAAAGCAGGTGTTTAATCAAGAATTTTCCAGTTATCCTGAGTCAACAACTTTCTTTTTTAATATGTCTCCACTGACACAAGCACCTATTTTCTTATTTCCATAGCAGGAAGAAGGCTAGGAAAGCTGTTACTGTAGATTCCCCCCCTGAAATCTGCAATTGATTTAATTCTGTAATAGCTGGGTTTGTCCTTGAAGTGTTATTGCAGAACATTCACCCATCAAATTAGCTTATAGCTGCGATGGCGAGCACCCAGGTTCTGCAATTGCACAGACCAGTGGAATGGTACCAAGTTACTTTCTGCACAAACTCAGGACACAGGCATGTAGCAGCAGGTGTGTCTTGACATTTCTCCTTACCTGATTCACAAGCAGGACTGCCTTGAGATCACTGCTGTCTGCCATGGAGTAGTGAAACTGAAAATGGCAGTTCTTGCTGGAACAATGGCACGTGGTGCTGTTTAGATAGGCCCTTTCATATAAGGCATTGTAATTACCTTCTAACCACTCGAAATGACCTGAAGAAAAAAGGAAATGAAATAAAGGTCACTTTCTCACAAAGCATTTTTTTTTTCTCAGCATTTAAAAATAAGGACTGCTCTCATGTAATTACACCAAAGACCCATCCCAGCAAGAATGATTTCTGATCATCATGCTGATTATGTGACTTGGATGTCATGTCTTTCCTATTAAATATATATATATATATATCTTCATTTTACTCACAGATAGCCAAGCAACCACTAATTACATCAGTCAATAGTATCTCAAAGTTTTTACTTTGCATGCTAAAACCTGCAAGAAGTCCCAGCTCAGGCTCCTTACATTTACAACCATTCAATATCTAATGACAAATATATGTGGAAACTGGGCTTTCTTCCCACTGTGGTTTCTAGGAAATATGTTTTTTACAGCAATGCTTAAAAAAACAAAACAAAACAAAACAGGTCATCTGCATTACTGCTACAGGAAGCAGTCACAATTCCAATATATAACCAAGGTCTTTACTTCTCAGACAGAACTTCTGCAATAAAATGTTGGAAGCATATTGTCTTTCCACCTGAAGCAGAAAAGCAATTTGTGCTCCTCTTGACCTGCTGGCCCTGATAAAAGCATTCCTACAGAGATCCAAAGGAGTTCTCCATCTCCTCAGTGTCTATTAGCTTTCAGAAATATAAAGGCTAAATATTTTTTTACTAAATATATCAGCTCTTTCCCCTGCCTCCTGAGTCACTGAATATTTTGCTGCCTTCTGCAACAACTGTTAAAATAATAAACAAGGACTAATTAAAGGTCTTAAGTCTGCAGTTCCCGTTTTTAGCTCTCTAAATTCAATTTATCTCAAATGCAAATGTTGCACAATCTCAAGGAAGAAAGTGGAGGAAGAAACGAAGAAAGTGCCATTTAACAAGAAAAATGCTCATTTCTATAAAGGACCATTTTTTCCTTTTGTTTCCTGTTTACTCTTTGTGTTATGCAATGATTTACAATGTAATATATTCTTGAAATTTCCTTGGAGTTAAACTTGTAATTTCATGCCACAACAACTAACCTTTATATTTAATCCATATTTCTCTTTGACAGGCATGACAAAGCATCTACACTTCTATGACTACTATCTTGTGCATAAGAGAAATATGCAACACTAGAAGATATGCTACCAGTTGTTTATCTAATTTCAGAGTTCTCTGATGCCATTATGAAACCAACCAATTTTAGTTTCTGAGCCCAGTGATAATTAACATTCTTTTCCTCTTTCAAATACTTGAATCTTTAAAAGCAGGTCAAAGAGTTGACATGATTTTTTGGGAAGAAAGCAAGTGCACTGCTCTGGATAAACCAAAGTCCAATGAAGCATCCAGAATGATCCTGTGTCAAAAAAAGCATTCTTACTCTCCTCTAGGGAATGCATTGTATGCAAGCATCATGATTGCTTCTGCTTAATCCAGTATAAGAAACAAACTATGAAAACTACAATAGCATATATGAAACATCAATAGGGGAGCCAAGAAAAAACTATTTTCTGAACAGTATTACAGGGGAATTTAGAATCTCTGTAAAAACTTTTGACACTAGAGAAATTAAGAGGAAAAATTATAGATAAATTGCATACAATATAAAAGTAGAGAAACAAAGCAATAAAGGAGCAAAGAAAAAAGGTGTTCCAAGGACAGAAAGTATTTTATTAAATTTAGAGATACCAGCAAGGGAGGATTATTCACATGCTATAAGAAATCTTTTCTCTATAAATATAATTGTTTAGATATCTTCCTTATAATTTTATCTTTTACCTCTCTTCTATTTTTAGAAGTGAAAGCTTTGATCAAAATCAGAATATAAAGCTTAGTCAAGCTCTATTTGCATTGCAAGTTTGAGCCCTCAGGCAGGGCATTTTTGCATACCACTTCTTTATTTTTGATTTTTTTTTTTTATATTCAACCTCTTAGTTTATGTCTCAACACATCTGTATGAATAAAAATACTGAATGTACTGAGAGGTCAGCAATCACAGTTCAGATTTTTCAGTACTTTCCAATGTTAATGATTAATTAAATTCTGTGTGTTGTTTTGATGCTTGTTTCTTCACACATTTTCATTTTGCTTTATGACTTAGAAGCACAGGGAATGTCCCCAAGTAGTTGGGGAAATTCAGCCTACTCAGCTGCCTCTGCATATCCATACAATAATGCCCAAGCACCTATGCAGGAAACATTCCAAATATATTCTTTCCATAGACAATGCTTGTAATATAGTTCTGTAAAAGCCCTTACAGAATTTCAATATCTTTTCTGTTCTCAGTATTGCCTTAAAAGGGAAACCAATACCTGTTACTAGCCCTTAAGATGTCATGTTAAGGTATGGCACAGATCCAATGACATTAAAGGAGGCTTTTCCAATTAAATCAAATGAAAAGTCTCTTTTCTGTTAGATACCCCAGTGGAAATTGGAAGATGATATAACTTCTCACATTTAAGGGGGAACAATCTGCTTTATTTTATGCTGCAAAACATGATTTTAACATAGAGTATACACTCAGGCACTTTTCCTTGCTATTCAATCACAATTTGACTTATGGTTACTAGACTGTATTGAAATGCATGCTAAAATTTGGTTTTAAAATATTTTTTTAAAATAAAAACAATATCCAACAATCAGTCTAACCCTATCAATGAGATGTGCTCCATTTCTGTGGGTTCAAAGTTCAAGCAGTAATCTCCACAATATCAGTTCTTCAAAGCTGCATCACAAACTGTACTATTACAACCAGCAGTACTTGACCCCTCTGGAGGCAGTCTCAGCACACAAGCCAAACACTTAGCAGGCAAGACAATTCCATCTCACAATAGAACACTTAGAGATTTACAGTCATTAAGCTTTTAAAATCCTTTCCCATAAACCCACAGACACTACACAGTGACTTCAAAAACAAGTGATGCCCTTTACTTCTTAAAATTGCAGCTGGGCTAATTTTATTTATTTTAGAGGTATGACAATATTTTCTAGAATAATTGTTTATTTACAGTTCCTCTAATAAAAGGTTTAAAATGAAGTTCCAGACTGTATGCTCAAGCAGAGTAGTACTACATAAGTCAAACTGCCAAGTATCAGAACAAAACAAAACAAAACCACATATACAAGAGCTGTGGGCTTAGATGGATTTGGTTTGCTCTAACTTAATTTCACCAAATTCTTGCACAGATCTCTTACAAAGAATAAACTGGAGAATAAATCAACTATTAGTTTATATAGTTTATATAGTTGGAACTCTTATGTAAAAATATTTAATGAATACCTAAAAAAAATTCATTAATTCTTACAATAAAATATTTTGTGTCTTACCAGCAGGAGTGCTCAAGATGCTCTTATTAAATAGCTAAAACAAAATCCAATATAAGCACAAAATACATACAATTACTTTTTGTAGTTTTGTTCTGTTTTGGCATTGAGGCACCATCATGCCATAAAAAGCACTATATTCTTCAGGACAGCTAGTAATTTTGAGTTAAATTAGGTCCCCACCTTCAGTATTGTTGCTCAAATCCTTCAGGAGGGAGCAGGAGGCAATCTTGTGTTCTTGCAGCTGTGCCCACTGAGCAGGCTCAGCTGGCTGCTCTGAGTGCCACTCACATATGCCAAGCTCAAAAATGGAAATCTCTGGTGCTACAAGACAAGGAAAAACAATCACTTCTTAAGAAGTTGTTATCTATGAGAGTATTCCCCATTAAAAAACTGTGCTTAGTAAACTCCTTGACAACATTTCTGCTTCTTCAATAGGTTACTGCAAGAGCCCTGTGTGTCCCTGATTGCAGTCCTGTATGTCAGCCTGCCATCTTTAAATGTTCTAAAAAATCATTCCCTCAAGACAGATGCTTCTTTCAAAGCAATGGAGTGCTATTTATGTTAGCCAGTCATCACAACCTTCATGAATTCAATTCCACAGAGACAGTTGCCAGGTAACATAAAAACTCACCTGTAATAATAAGAAATACCTGTTTACTTTCCTAGGTGATAGCTACAGAAAAATCACATTTAACAGAGGTTAAACTCAGCAGCATCTCCACAATATTTGTAACAGAATACTTCTTTCTAGAGACAGAAAGGTTGTGAATGCATCAACACATATTTTCAAGAGCGTTTTTAAGGGCACAGCATGCCTGACTAGTCTAGCTGCCTTCAGCAATGGTCAGGATTTGAAGTAGAATTGCACTATGACAATGGAAGTTCCAGTTCTTAATGGTATTGCAGGAGAAAGGTAATCTCCTGGTTAAGACATATTATTAAATAGCAGTCAGGATATCTCAGAGAAAACAGAGATTCCTAACTGTATGGAGAAAACGGTTTTGGGTTATTTTAGTTAGATGTTGCTGTCTCCTTCATCTGAAAGACATTTATTATTCACATTACTGACATCTCAGTGAAATAGCCTGTCCAGGCAGTGCTGCCAACCTTTCATTTCTTCCTTCTTCCAGTGCCAAGTAAATGTGCACTCTTTTCAAATCATGTATATTATGTCAGAAAGAGCCTGTCAAAAACTTGTTTCCTATGAAAAATGCAAAATTCCACAAGAGTCTGGAAAAGGGTGGATTTTGTCACATTTCAAAATGCAAAAAAAATTCGCAAATTCTTTCAAAAGAAATCAAGATCTTCTGTTAATTCTTTTGAAGTATTGATACAAAACCATTGAGTCATTTTCTGGGTTTTTTAAAATTCAGTTTTACGTATTTTTGAGGTTTTGTTTGGTATGACAAAATACCCATTTTTCAGCTCTTAATGCCACAATATGTCAGACAACAGTAAGATTAGTACTTTGGATTTTCTGACTCCCATTCCTGTAGCAGTTCAAATTCCTGCTTCTGTAATATTAAAGGCTACATCTTTGCAGGATTAGAATTATCTAAGGAATTAAGTTTTTGTCAGTTGAAGCATTCATATTGGATTTTTGTCAGAATTTATACATTACAAGTAATACATATATTATAATTACTTCAGCTTTCCTGAAAAAAACCCCATAACTTTGCAGTGAGGCTTTGTCACTCCTACATTACAAGTGACTTAAGGAGGAGATTCTCATTCTCCCTTGTAGATTTCCACTTTCATGCCTTGGAGCTCTTTGCTTTCATCTCTATGAAGAGATCAGAAGGACAATCTTAGTGGGGCTCTTCATATATTTAATCTTTGGGAGTTGAGAGGGAATTCTGCAGAGCAGCCACTTGGAGAAGAATATAAAGCCTTTGAACACAAAGTCTACTAAAAGTATAATTAAAGGAGATTTTGCATTACATGTGTTTCAGAAAATAACTTCAATATTTTCTATTTTCCAGCCAAAGTTGCTTTTTTTTTTCTTCTGCAGCCCATATTCAAATGTATGACATGTATGTGGGGGTTTTGAGTGATAAACTACTTGGCAGCTGTTGGCGAAACTAAAAACTAGAGTATCTTAAATTGCTGAAGATAGGGTTTTAGTTGGATTTTTTTCAATGCATGAAATTTAGTATTTAGCAGAACTGGACAACAGACTGAAGTGGGACAGTTTGGAGACAGAGGAGGGATAGAAGGGAAGAAAGAACCTAAAGCACAATGAAATTGATTTTATATTTAACCATCACAGTTTGCATCAAGAAACTCCTGAAAGCACAAAATTTAAGATATTTTACTCACAACCCTAAAAATATAGTCATACTAATGAATACAAATGCCCAAGTCATCTCTTATGTGCATTTGTACTGGGATTAAAAATCATGAAAGGTACATTAAAAATGCAAGCTTTAACTACGGATTCCATAAAATTAAAGTGATTTTCATTAAAAGTCTACTTATCCAGACATTCCAAGAGGACTTGAGAAAAAATTATTTCAAATTCAACCAACCAGCAGTCTGACCTTTTGTTTTAATTATTGGAAAGTGTTCAGTAGTAACATCCTCTTTCAGGGAGAAAATTAAGATCCTTTGACCCTGTTTTTGGCTGCTGTGAGCCATTTAGGTGTCATCTAATGAAGCTGACTTCTTCTAATGAGGAAACACAGGATAAGAACTGGGTCTTATTAGAATATACCTGAGGCACTTAACAGTGCAGCAGCTCAATCCATAAGCCACAGCACGGACTTCAACAGTTGTCATGTAAGGTAAGTTTGGATTTTTAAGATATGGTGAGAAAATACTTCAATTTCCTTTTTTTCCCTTTTCATCTCTTTGAGACAGGTTTCATCTCATAGCTGAATTTTTTTTGTTTCATTTTTTTGTTTTTGTTTTGGAAGAACTTTGCTGAAAAACTCAATGTATTTTTACAAACACATCTCCCATAGGAAGAGGTTAAACAAGTACATAGGTTTCTAGAATTATAAAAATCTAAATATATATGCCTGCTGGCATCAAGTTAGGGTTTGTATCTTGCTCTTAATGTGATCTGCTTGAAATTACTTAGCACTCTAACATGTTAATACCCATGTAAATCTCTTTTCAATAGTTTTTTCCTATAGAAAAAATCTAGAGAGCACTATTTAGGAGTTTGGTACACACAAAACCAATCATGTAACCTAGCTTGGCCTGTGTCAAATGCTGCATTTCAGATCTCAAGTTAAGTTTAAAATCTAAAGAATAAAAGAAAGAAAAACAAAGGAGGTGCTTTGAATCAGAACTGCACTCACCTGAGGATGTGACATAGGTGCCAGAGGGCAATACTCTCGTGTAATGCAGATCAGAGAGCAACTTAATTTATGCTAGGATGGGTAGTGCTCCTTTTCCATGAAAATGCATTGGGTTGAAATGGGAAATAGGAAATGTTTTGCTAAAGAATCCTGATACACAGGGGTGGTCTGACTGCAGAGGTGACCAGCCTGACATTCAGCTCTTGGATGTAGCAGAGCAGAACAGCATAACCCCACTGCACAGCTGAGGATCAGGACCTTCATGCGTTTAGGAACATCAGTGCCTTGGGAATCTTCCTAGCCAGCTCCAAAGTTTTGCCTGTGCTGGCTGAACACATCAGTTCTTCAGCCAAAAACAGCAGATCTTCTTTACCCACTGCGACCTACATTTATAATGTATCAGATTTCTTAAAGTATTTATTGTCTTTCTTTGTAACTGCGTTTAGATGTGAAAAGACAGAAAATTGTTTCGGGGATTAAAAACAAGCCAAATGAAAACACAGAGTTAAAAAAGCCTTTGGATATCAAAACAATTTCATTGTCTTTTCTCTCCTAGTTCAAGGAGAAGAAAATCCAAAACGACCTGGCTGCTGAAAAAGAGGTATTCTTACCACGTGCCATAGAACATCCTTCACTAAAGGTAATATCATCGATGGCAACACTGTCACCTTGTCTCTGGGTCTCCACCATCCCCGAAAAGATAACCTAAAGAGATAAACAGCAAATCAACAAGAAACAGAGCTCACCAGTCACAGACAAAACAAAAAAGCACACAGAGAGAGTTCAGCAACAATATTGTGCACAGTTGAACAGATTGAGGCAGAAAACCTATAAATTACTAAGAACTGAGCATTTCACTGTACAAGATTACACAACTTATCCAATGATATGGCCATTACTATATGAATTGGAATTTTTTTGAGGAGTATAATCTTTTTTCTTTTGTTTGTTTTACTGAACCTGCAGTTGGTTTGCACAAGAAGAATGGCAGCCATATCACTTTCAAAACAGTTTATGTGAACAAAGTGCAGCATCTTGGAAATTTGCTCATTTGTTTCACAAAAGCAATATTTTGAATTCCTGAATTCTGCTGCAATGATATGTGCAGTTAGTGTGTACTTTCATGGCATCACCACAAGGAGTACAAATAGTGTATTCCTGTTTTCTCTTTCTATCATGGAAGGGTTTCAGATAAGTTCCTAAAACAATATAGTGCACTGTTTTATAATTAGAAACACCAGAAACATTATTTAATGTCAGGGATTTGACAAATAGTTTACCTTTGCACAGTGATGTTTCATTTTGAACTCAAAATTTAGTTATTAATAAGCTCATTTAAAATATATATTACCTATAGCTTGGAGTTGGGATTTTATAGTCAGATTTTATTATATAGTGACAAAGTGTATTAGACAATGCTAAAGAGGGACTAGCTCAGTTTTTGAGAGGCTGCTTCAAGTTCATATTCCATCAGAGCACACAAAGTCTGTATGAACCTGTGTTTCCTCATGAACAGTCTCTCAACTTCCCTGCTTCCAGAAGATAATATTAGGAGATGCCTCCAGCTGCTGTTGTGTCTAAAGAGATTATCCAGGCTTTATCTGTTGCAGATCCCCAGCTGATCTCCCTTGAGTTCAGTCCAATGATAACCAAAGTGACTCACACCCAAGTTCACTCCAGAAAGGAACCATTCAGTTTTCCTCCTCACACAAAGCCTAGAGCTCTTTAATTCACAAATCTACTTAGTGGCACTATTTGCTCAGAACTGCAGTGATCTGTATCTATGCAATATCTGTGAAATGAATATTGCAGCTGCATTGGTGGCATGGCAGGTGCAGTGGGGCTGTAGGCAGGATCAAACACGAGCTGACTCCACAATGCAGCCACAGGAGCAGATTGCAGCACAGCAGCACAGCAAAAGGTAAAGCAGGAATCAAGCACAAAGACACAAATGAACCCAAACCCTTTAGCCCTTTCCCTGAAGGAAGTCTGGGAGACAGAAATTTATTCTCAGCAAATCAGAGGAAAAGCATCTTAGAAGAGAAAACCATGATTCTCCAAAACCCAGCCAAAACAGACACACTGAGCTTTCTGCTTGTTCAGTAGTCAAACAACTGGCAATCTTTGTGTTTCAGAATTCCATAAATTGGAGCTTTTTAAATGCCAAACTAAATTATGTGTCCCATAAGTATAATCCAGACTCTTAATAGGAAGAGACTTAAGTGTTAAACAGTCAACATCAAAATAAGTGAAGAAAAAGGAGCAGTGGAGGTTCAGAGGTAGATTTTAACTAAGATCTCACTTCAAATGTGTTTTTAAAATTGACAAAATTGAAAAAAGCACCTTATTTCAAAATGGTTTGTACATCCACATAAAAATTATTTGTCTCCATTTTTTCCATAGAAACATTAATAATCAAAATTTTATCTTGGAAAATGCAGTAGTTATCCTTGTAGGCAAAATATCTTGTCATATAAAAGAACAAGTGCAAAAGGGCAAGTGAATTGCATTTGCTTGTATGACAGTGATATCTTGCAAGTTGTCACTGGAGCAAAATGGGCAAACAAGAAAATTTGCTCAGCTTCAGACTCTAAGTTTTGTGAGGTGCTGAGCTGTGTTTCTTAAGTCAACTGTAATGATTACTGCAGTAAATTTGACACCTGCCTCTTTAAAGGATGGACTCTGCCCATCAGTTCACTCCATAGAGGCCAAAGGGTAACCAGGTTTGCAAGCAATCATCTGATTAGGATTTGACAGAGCAATTCAGAGAAAGTAGATGCCATATCATATTAACCATTCCCAAACTCAGCCAAATTTTTGAGTAATACAAATGCTGAAAAAAATAAATGTAGAAGGAAACCCTTCCAATACAACCTCAGATTTCTGTACATACAGTCTTATCAGGCAGAGGTGAGCTAATGACCAGTAAAAACATTGATACTTGTGATGAGTTGGGTACAGGTATTTTGCAATATACATTCTCAGAAGACTTGAGCAGGCCAGTATTACTTCAAAAATCAAGAACCTGTTGGATACTTTAGCACAATATGGAAGCCAAGTAATTATGTTACTCATTTGGTTTATTGAAGTGAGTTTGTGCTGCCATGCCTTCAGGTTTGCATGCTAAGCAACTTCACAGTAACTGCTGTAGCAGGAAAGGACTCTCATTTTCTTCTCTGCTCCCCAATTCTCTCCACTATTATGCATAGCAGTGAGTGTACATCACCCACAATATTATAGCCCTAAGTTACATTTACTGTGCTAATGTTTTTTGTAAATGCACATGTAAAAACATTTAAATAGCCTATGACATTTGCATTGCTTTTCAGTAGCTTTGAGCAAAATTAAACCATTTGCATATGTTCTGCGACAGAGACTCAAAGCTGCAATCAGTAGTTGAGTACAGTGTTTGTCACCTGCAGAATCCCTCTAAAACAGTATCTCATAGGATAAAATGCAGTTTCCCCTATAAATGAGATCTTGAGTTTATCAGTCCAATTAGACTGAGGCTAAGAGAATATGGTACTGAAAGTAGAGATCACAAGTATATCACCTCTGTGGTCTGGTAGATAATTTATGGCTCAATGAGACTGTTCTATTCAAGACACACGCACAGTTTAAGCAAAGTGTGTTGTCAGTTTTAACACCATTAAGAGATAAGAACAAGCTGTATTTGTTAATGCAAAGTATAATCTTCAAAATACCTTTTCTCTTGTTTACCTCATGATAGGACTTTATTTCCACTTACAAAATATTTAGTGCTGACCTATAAACCATTTAAGAAGTGTCCTTTACAGTAACCTCAATTTACTAACCTCAATTTACTAACCTCATACTTCTCAGTGCTACTGATTGTAATGGTATTTACGTTCCACTGATCTCGTAGTTCTCCTGAAACTTGCCAAATGTTTGTCACAGTATCTTCAGAGTGCTTTTGAAGCCCCACCATAAGTGTTCCACTCCTTTGACTGACCCAATAATGAAATCTAACCTAGGAAAAAGAACAAGGGCTGATTATTCCAGGGAAATACTCTGGCAAACAGTTTAATACAAAGAATGTGCATGAAAATACCTGGCAAAGATGTTCTTCATCAGTTGGAAGGAAAACACTCGTCCTTAAAGCTGCAGAAGAGGATTGCATTTCAGAGGACAATGAGAGGAAATGTGCTATTAAAAGGAATAAAAAGAGAAAACTTAGAAGCTTGGAAAAGAAACAACAACAAAACAAGAGCAATATGCACAGATATAAATGAATGCCTAAAAAGCCAACTAGAATTGTTTCCCCAGAAAAGATTAATAGCACTTTTAGCCATTGTACTCCAACCTTTTTTTCATGTTCAATATTGCTATGGTATTGCTCCATATTCCCGCTAAAATTTCAAGTAGGATTCCAAAATGTTTCATGTGGTGATGTCTTGAATACTCAACTTAGAAGTGCAACATATTGGGACAAAGTGAGACTAACTCAGAAACCTAATCCAAAGACTTTAAATTCAAACGATTGAGTAGATAACATATTTCATGCCTAAACAGCCAACTGCTGTAAACAACAATAGACATTTATCATGTCAGTTCAGGCCTTTGAGGAAGTGGTAGAACACGGAAAAGAAGACTGTGGTGTTTTTATAGGTTGAAAACCAGTGGTGTCTGGGTTCTGGCTGCTCAGAGAATTTCCTCTCTGCAGAGAGAAAGATGTGGCATCCTTGTCACTTTCACAATAGAAAAAGCCCAAAGCTACCATTAAAGATTCCATTATATTTCAATTACAATCCTTCCTTGTTTCACTTAAAAGTGTAACAGCTCAAGAGGAGTCAGTGAACTATTGCTGCCATTGGTGCTTGGCACCTCTGGATGGGGGGCTCAAACAGACTGACACCATCAGTTTATTATCCTGTAATAAAAACCTGCAGACCTTTTCTCTGTAAACTTCCCAGGTGGCTCCATGCAATATTGACTGCTTCTCTCCTTTTTGCTGACCAGCTAACTCCTTCCTGTCCCTTACACCTCCACCTGACCCTTCCTCTTCACAGCACAGCACATTCTCTCTTCTTCTCTGTCCTCCCAACTCTTGATACTTTTCTTTCTCACATGTATAACACCTGTGTGCCCTTTTACTCTTTTGTGGTCGGTCAATACACATCAGCATTCCACACTTCTTCTCCTTCAATGCTGTTCACCCCATTGGGGATGAGGCTCAGCCCCATTCCCAATCTTCCAAATCTATTCTCCACAAACTATGACTGCTGCATGCCCTTTGACTGATTGTGTCTCCTCCTGACAATATTGTTTCAGATCTTTTAATAGAGGAAAGGAAACCACCCTATTTTAGCATATCAAATACTGCAAGTCAAAGTTTGGTTCTTCCTGGACACAGAGATTTCAGAGATGTTAGATGTTAAGGATGCAAGATGAAAAATAAAGAATAGAAAAATACCCAATCTATTTTTCTTTCTCTTCCTCTCTCTTTTCTTCCCCTTCCCAAACTCCAAAAAATGTCAAGAAACTTCTTGTCCTCTGACATTAACATGCTAATGAAAGGAGGAAGATGAAGGAGAAAAAAGGCATAGCAGGACTCAAGGGAAAAAAATCCTAAAAATTAAGATTAATACATTAAGCAAATACCAGGGAATAGATCAAAATATCAAAATACTTAATTTATTAAACTACCCACCATGGCCTCTCCTCCTTGTGTGGAACTGGAAGGCTCTGATGAAGCTCCACCAGCCCAGCCCAGGGCTGGAGCCAGCTGAGCCATCCCCACAGAGGAGCATTTTGAGCCTGCTACAGGGCAACGGCCACGCTGCCCCCAGGTTTCAGACCTTTCCTGGTTGCTCAGGCAGCACTTTCAGAGCCTGCCAGCTGCAGGGTATTGCTCCTGCCCGCAACAGATGGCGTGGTGTCTCTGCAGAGCCCTGTCCCTGACTCCAATCTGTTCCATCGGATGTTAGCTTCCATGAAATTTTGAATTTTTTTCTCAGTTATCTAAAGATGAATGTGTCTAAGAACAAAAAATTTATTTTTCACCTGCCACAGGAATTTTATATTTTACACAGATAGGGAAGAAATCATAATTTAAAGAAATTCTTTGAACAGTCATTTCACATTAGAACATAGAGAATAGTTTCATCTAGCAAAATCAGGTTGTGTTTTGGGGTTCTTTTAAAGTCGTTGTCACTGGTCTGTTCAATTATTTTTCCAGTGAAAAAAAGAGATCCATGGGAGACAGACCTAAAGTAATGTTTTGGGTCCTAGTAAATGATTACATAAATCTTCAAAGGAGTTAAATTTACCAAGGGATCTTTGCTTTTCTGCTAATGTGTGTATTTTATCTTGATGGCAGGAAGTCTTCCCTTTAACACTCTGCCATAGAGCATACTCTGCTCAGCTGTAATAATAGAGAATCATTTATGGGTTTTAAGCAGGAACCACCATAAAACTGATTACATAGTCTGTTGAGTCACCAGCAGTGGGAAAACTCGACTCAGTGCCATAAGAAGATAAATATTTCCTAGGCGAGTAGAATCAGCATTTAGAAAATGAAAGTGCAGTTTAGACATTCTCCAGGTAGAAAAATAAAAGCAAATTAATGCAATGCATTTAAATCTCCTTAGCTATTCAGTTCACCAATCTGAATCAATCACACAGCCTCTCAGAAAGCTGAATAGCTACAAGTATTAGAGCCTCCTGCTACCTGAAAAAAAAACCAAAAAAACTGCACAATTCACACCTGGCAGATACAACAGTGACTGAAGGCCCAAAACAAGCGGATGTGAACAATACAAATGACTGAACAGTTTGCTTTGTCTGCAACAAACACTTCAGTTGATGATTCTCAATCTTTTGCTGGCTTTGGCGGTCTGTAGAAGTCACATTTTCCCTTCCCCACCAGTTTTTTATGATTATTAGAGTATCTTTCTGGCATTTACTACATCTTGATGAGGTGTGTACTACAATTAATGCACAAATCCTAGAAACTTCAGCTATAGGAAGACTGTTGGCTGGCTAACCTATTTTGATTCTAGACAAGAGTTTGCAATATTTATATTCTGTGGTATTTTTGGAGGGTTTTAATGTGTTTCTTAATGAGAAAAGCTTTATTATTTTAAACTATTTCACAGCTTGCACACTTGAAATAAAGTTTGTGTTTATGAAAAAGGTTTGATAGCTGCTCACATTTTTGTGCCAAAATTGGTTTAAATCAAAACTTACTTAAGAGGAACCTTAATTTGGAAGCATAATACAAACAGCAGGATGTGCTTCTGAGATACAGTCAAGAAAAAAACTGAAGTTGCTAAAAGCACATCACATATATAAAATTTCCTAATTGCAGAGTATCAAGACAATTGTCCACTGTGAAGTGAGAACTTGCAGGAAAACAGAGTGGGATTTTTGGTTGCTATTTTCTTCAATAAAAACCATTAAATTTGGGGTTCATTTTCATCTGCTGACTTCTAAGCAAGTTTTCCACGCATTCACCTCGAGACCACCAATTTACACTCATTGTTATAGGGACTTTCTACCTGTTTGGTGGCTTCTGCAAGGTGTAGGAGATGCTGCTTTAGAGCCGTGCAGATTTCCACACTCCCAGATCATCTCAGTTTGGGAATGGGGTGTAAAGCACCTGGGCTGATCACAACAACACTTGCATCCTGCACAGGATTCTCTTCTTGCACATGGTCCAGCAGTGCATGCCTGCCTTCAGGGCTGCCAGAGCACTGCTTGTGCCTGGGAGAGATGAGGGTGTGTGGAGATGAAGAGAAAAAGAATAACAGAAAATATGGGGAAGAGAACTAAAAACAGCCACTGTATTACAGTGTGTATCACAGAAGGAAAAGCAGGGTTAATTTGGCCATAGGACAAGTATCAAGGGTATATTCTGTCTGAGGACAAAGAAAAGGAATTATTTGGTTCAGAGACACTCTTCAAGGTAAAGTAGAATTGTAAGAACATTTAGAAAGAAACTGGCTCAAAAACAGACTATCAAACTTATCCTGTCTCCAAATACAAAGTCTTCTTCTCTCAAAATATTCGGAGTAGTAATATTAGCCAGACATGATAGATGCACACACTGCAGGCATTTACCAGTCAAAAAAAACATAAAAATGCATCTCAAAATTTCTAAACTTTGCAATCATCAAGACTGAATTTATCACCTAAAATCTCCAAAACAAGTAAAGATCACTCTGGTAGATAAACAACTTTTGAAACTGGTAACTTGCTCCTCTATGATAACAAGAATTGCTTACTGCAGTACTGTCTTTCTCCTCCCCCCTGGAATTCTGAGTTATTGTAAGTTCAATCACCTTAAAACAAAGACAGAAGTGCTCAGGAAACATGTGGCAGAATATAATTGAGCAATCACGAAATTAGCAAAATTTAGTAAATTAAATAGAAAACTACATAATTGGTAAGAGTCCATGATTTCCTCAAAGAACATGAGTAGTCTTACCACTCTGATTCCCATTGTGGTCAGAGTATGGTGGTCCCATGCCAGATTGACCATTTCTTCTTATCCAGCCAGGCTGCAAATTGAATTCAGGAAGAACTTTGCACAGATTGGTTTCAAAATCACAGCTGTTCCAGGAGGAACCTGAATTGAAGCAAACAAACAAAAAATTAAAAGCTTAAAAACAGAAGCAAAAGGATGTTTTTCACCATCACTTGCTGTTTAGTTAATACACAGAAACATTCTGGACATGGCCCTGAAGAAAAAGAAACACCGGAATGTTTAAATTAAAAACAAAGAGAAATAACATAGTGGAACAGAGACAAGTGAGAATGAACATTGAGGAGAAAAAGCCCAAACAAACAACCAAATCCTTCCTTCACCAAACCAAATCCAAACTCATCCATTTATGTTTTAATATTATAATATATTCCCTTTTCATCACAAATGTGTATATTTCCTTTTTGTAGGAAAATCTTCAAACTAGTATAGTTTATATGCAGGGATTGTTCTTAAAATATACTGCAGCTCTAAGATGATGAATTTGCCCAGAGTTCTTGCACAGAAAAACAAAGACTTAACACCAGAATGTAATCAGAGAAAAAGTGTTTGTTGGGTTTTTTGGTTGTTTTTTTGGGGGGGTTTTTTTTGGTTTTTTTGTTTTTGTTTGTTTTTATTCCGCATCATTCAAACATGACACAAAATGAATCCTCAGAGTGGAAGAGTGCTCCCACCTGCCTTTCCTCTTTATTATTTCTTCCAGTACATGTCACAATGTGGTGAGGAAGGAGCATTTTTCCCCTTTCCAGATTCCCCTGTGGTGCAGCCTAGGTTGGAAAAGGGAGGCAGAACACCCTTCTGGCACAGAGCTCAGTTTGGTGTACGAGTTCATTCAGGCAATTTGAGGTAGGTGTGGGACCAGACTAAAAACTGCTTACTGGGATGGAGGGACAGGTGGTGGTTTTTGCATGGGTGTCAAACAGCCCCTTATGCATCACACCCAAGCTGAATGAAAGTGCTTGGATGTGCTTGACAGGCTGGACAAAGCCATTCCTTGAAGCACTTATAGCAGAGGTAGAAGGATTGAATTTTAAAAGAATTCTAAGTAGATGCACTGTAAAGAACAAACTTATTGCATCTTCAGCCCAAGCAGAGCAGCCAGTATGTGGTACTGTCTCCAGATTTTGTGTCCTGTGTGGAAACTTCCAGGTCCCCTGCCCTTTGTCTTGCCCAGCAGAGGAAGAGGCTGAGACTCTGCCTTCTGTCTGGGATTCTGGTTAGACACAAGAGCTGCAATGCCTTCACTCTCTCTCAAATTGATGCCTGCTCCAGGTCCCTGCTAATGCTTTTGGTCTGGTCTGGTTTGTCATAGTGCACCTGTCATTTTAACTAAAGTTGCAACTGCAGCACTGGTAGTGACACTACGATGTTCAATTTCATGACTTTCATATTCACATCAGTTTACTGCAACAATTAATTACAAGGTGAGAGAGGGGAAAACAGAAATAATTCACACAAACATTCTAGACTCAAGTTAGTGTGCAGACTGGCTGAGTCATCAACCAACTTTATACTACTGCTTTTATTCCTTAGGTCTTTAAGTGGCTAAAAGGCATGTCAGAAGTTCACCAAAAGCACTAACACTGCTGAAGTATATCTGCTTGACATTGCATGAGATGCACCAAATCACATTCAATATTTCTTCAAGAATTTTCTCATACCTGTCAAAACAGTTGCAAATTAATATGCATAAAATGGCAATAATTGAACCATTTTAAATTTTAAAAAAATTAATAATTCATCATTATTTTACAAGACAATATTCATTTTCACAGAAAATATAACTTCAAAGCAAACCAATGTCAATTTGATGGAAGATAGATTTACTAAGGTGAAGTCACTGATTAGAGAGGAAAAGTTAAGACTAAAAGTAACTTCTAAGAAAAAATTCCAAGTCTCACAGGAACAGACTACAGTTAAAGGTTCTATTTCAAATGTCCATCTGTACAAAAATCTCAGTTTGGGATATTCTGGGAACAAATTATATTTAAGACTATTTAGTTATTGTTCATTTCCTGGCAAATATTTTACAGTATAAAGACCAAATTAATGGTAAAAACTGGAATTCCGTTTTTTTATATCTTTTCACTGTGGAAGCTTCCTTAAATCTGAGCAAAGAGCAGGAACCTGTCACCAACATGAGACCAAGATCTGAAACATAAGCAGAAAAATAATTTTACAATAATCCCAAATTCCAAGGAAGGACAAATCTTCTATTTGACAGCCTGATCTATATCTTCATGTCTGGCAGCTGACTTATCTCCTGAAGCAATCCAGAGCATTAGCCAAGCAGTCCCAGCACACAGCCTGTCCCTCAGAGCCTAGCTCTACACCCTGGCTCATTCACATGAAATACAGTATAATTTCATATTTAGGCCTTTTACAGAAACCATAGGCTCATTTTTCTATACTAGTCTTCAGAGAAACTTTATATCCTCTACTTCCATATAAACATTTGTCTATAGCTGCATTTCCTCAACAGACAAGTGTAAAAAGCCTCCATAAAAGATAATGGAAGAATGCACCTCTTGTTCCATATTCTGCAATCACAATAGGAAATGCTGTCTGGATTAAATGCCCTTTCCAGGGAAACCAAGACCAAGCACAATGAGGATTTCAAGGCTATGCAGTGGAACTTAGCATAACCACCTCTTGTGCAAGTGATAAACTATGTATTAACCTGAAATGTGTTAGACATGCCAGGGAATTCAACAGGCATTTCAGCCACTGCCATTTAATACATTTTTGCACAGCACAGGAAACTTACAAAAATGGACTGATATCCAACACAGTCTTAAAAACTGTCTTATTTGCAGAGAAATAAAAATCAAGTATCTAGAGCTGATTCCAGACTCCTGCTCCAAACAGATCTCTGTGTCTTACTTGGATAAGACAGGGAGTCCTATCAGAGGAAGAAAATCTTTGTGTAGCTGGACACACAATAGTAATTTGAAGAACCTGTATTTAAGTTACTGCCCTTTCTGACAGATTTCAGCTGAATTCAGTGATTGCTAACATGCTCTAATTAGAAGTTTTCAGCGTGGACAGATAGACAGAGGCTCATCTAAAGACCATCTGTTTTATATTTAAAATTTTAAAATCCCAACAAAGATTGTAGCTTCCTTTTGTTGCATAGTGAATAGGAGAACTTAGATAATCTTTTTAGTCAGAATTAAAATTTTTGATAAATCCAAGCTCTTCTTTGGACTCAGAACAAAACCCTTCAAGGAGAAGGACTACCTTATTCATCTGTCCTGGTTTTAGCTAGGGGAGAGTTAATTTCTTCTCAGCAGCTCATACAGTGCTGTGTTCTGGATTCAGAATGACAGTGGTGTTGATAACACACTGATGTTTTGGTGTTTTTGCTAAATCTATATCCTATGGCAAGGACTTATTTTTTCCCCTTGTCTCAGGCTCTGCCAGAGAGGAGTTTGCAGGGCTGATCAGAGCCTGGTGCTAATAACAGCACCAAGGCTGTAGGTGTGGTCTGCATATGGGCCATGCACTCAAGCACAGCACTCAGTGATCCTTTGGGTCCCTTCCAACTCAGAATATTCTCTGATTCTGTAGAAATAAAAGAAAACCACCAAAACTGGGGGGAGCATAGCTGGGCAAGGTCATGCTCCCTATATCAACTGGGGGAGTTAGCTGGAAGCACAGCTGGACTGGGATCAAGCAGGGGAGGTCTGGCATCAGTCATTGAATGGTGAGCAATTGTATTGGACATTACCTGTATTTTTCTTTTTATGATTATAATTATTTTTATAATTTTATATCATTTTATAATTATTATTTATCAATAGTACCCTTACCATTCTTTTATTTTACTTTATTTTTTAGTTTTTAATTAATTAAACTCTTCTTATCTCAACACACAAGTTTTACTATTATTCCCCTCCCTATTCCACCACAAGCAGTGACTGTGTGGTGTTTCATCTCCATCTGGGCTTAAAAGCACGACATGAAATTATTTGCAGCACCATTTTGTAGTACAGTATTCTAGAAATACTAGAATTCTGATGGAAATTTACTCAGACAATAGCAGTTGAAATTCACTCACCACTTAGATAATTCCTTACAGGAAACAGCACCAATTGTATTTGTAACCAATGCATGTGTCAAAGATTAAACCAGGATAATCAGTTCCTAATCAGTTAATGAATTCAAGAAAATTGCCACCCTTGTCTAGACTAAAAAAAGTTGTAGTTTATACCTTGGTGTAGGTATTTTGTATTAAATCTGAATTCTATCAAACAAGTTTCCCAAAAACTTAAGGGAAAATGTATTACTTGCTGAATCTTCATTGAATTTGGATGAAGAAACACTTGTTTTGTGATGTAATATCCATATGAAAATTCATGAGAGTCTTGCACTTCACAAATGTTGAAAAATAAAAGAAACATGAAAAATCAAACTAAAGCTGGAATAAACTTTTCTTCAAAAAATGAAGAGGGTAAAAAACCCCCAAAAAATAAATACAAAACATTTTTTACATAAAAGCATCTCCCCCAGTTCTCTCTGCTGTCACATTCGGTTACCAAACTACCACATGTCCACCAAGGCCTCCAGACTCACCTGGTTTCCCATCTCTGCTGTCTCCACACCAGTGGCTGGAGATGCACACTTCTCCAGGGGCAGCAGAAGAGCCATCAGCACGCTGGCATCCCCCTGCTGTGGGTGGCTGAGTGTCCCCCAGGGCAAGGCAGCACAGCACACAGACACATATGAGTCTGCTCATGGGCTGTGCCACTGTCCAAGCCTTCACCTGGAAAATAATTACTGAAACTGCCTAGCACTGGTCACCAAGTGCCTTTGACCAGGCTGTGTTTACACACATCTCTCTGAGAGATGTTTTTAGAACCTCACTTTCTTAATTTGCAGCTTACAGGAAGTGTGGCCTCTGCAAAGCAGTGACTTTCAACCTGGTGTGTCTTAGGATAATATTTAACTGAATATAAAGTTTTATGACTAAAAAATATTGGCACATGCTATGGATGTCAACTGTATATCATTAACTTACTGATTGGATTTATTGCTCAGTGGTTTGAAAATATATTAGATAAGAAAATAACAAGAAAGCAGTAGAATTACTAAAACAATATTCATAAAGATCTCTATTTGCTCAGAAGGGGTTAACAAATGTTTACAAAATGTATGAAAATTGGTTCATTAAATGCATAAAACAGTCAAGAAATTCAAAGTTGATTTTGCATCAAAGAGATTGCAAATCAGCACACAGACTTCTGTCTACTGCACGTCCCCGTGCTTTTTGTGCAAGGATGTTTTAGTAATGCCTTTCACTGTGTTTCAATGTTTCACCAAATCACAGTGGTTCTGGCCACGTGTTTAGACTGACAACTCAAGGATCTTAAATTGGAGGAGGGAGATTGTGAGGGAGATCCAAACAATCAAAAAGCCAACCTTGTTTCCAGCCTAGCATCACCTGAAATCAGGGAAATTGTTTCAATGAAGCAGCTTAAATATTTTAGATGCCCCAAACTCAGGGATGGAGTACTAGTAGGAAAATAAGAAGATAATTGCCAAATTTGCAAGACAAATAATGGTGAGAACTAGACAAAAAAAAAAACCCCAAAGTCTGTCAGCCATGCAAGTATGGCACCCCTTTAATAGGAATAGTGGGATGAAAAAAAAATTTCCCAAGTGGCAGGTTGTAACAAACAACTGATGCTAGCAGGTCTGGAGATTTCATCATCTACAAATTCACAAAAATCAAGTCAGGGGAACGCAGATTCCATCATGCATAACTCTGATTTGCCTGTTAGCCCTGGTGAGCAGAAATAAGACAAGATACACCTCTGTAACTAAAGTCTGCTGATTGGAATGCACAAGTGCCAGAGAACCTGTAAAGAGAAACATGCAAACTCTGCCTGTGAGAGAATAAATAATCTGTATGTTCTGCAGATCTGTATTTTCCTAGTGTGAGAAATCTTTTGTCAGGAACAAAGACTGTTGCTCCAACATCACCTGAAGGCAAGTGCTGGGTCTGATGCAACTTCCTATTATCTCCAACACCAGAGGCAGGCACATGTTTATTGTGACAAAGGTTCCTGTTCTGCCTAGAAAGCATTTTCCAGCTCATTTGGTTCCACTCCACCCTTTTCATCAATATTTCTGTGGACATTGTTTTAGCTATTTTATTTTAATGCTTTGTCCTCAGGCCATAGAACTGTTTGGAAAACTTCCTGATGAGAAACAGAGCTACAAATAAATTAATTAATAGTTCAATTAATATATACATATATATATTCCTCAAGAATGCTTATAATTGAATTGCTTTCTTCCAGTCTGTAAGTACAGATTAGACTAGAAGCTTATATTTAAAAAAAAAAAAAACAACAAAAAACAGAACACCCTATGCCATATATTTTCACATTACTACATTTGTAAAAGCTTAAATATTTCTGCAATTCAGCTGCTTTCAATTCATTTTCTCCAACATACAATATTTTATCTTATTTTTTTCCCTCAATATCTTCTTAAACTCCCCTCACTGATAAACATCACAATATCAGAATTTGCCCTGTCTTTCAGCTTTCTTTCATTTTATAAAAACTCCCACTGCATTGTTTCCAATTGTTGTACTTATATGCTTGTAGTATACATCTGTACACAAAAATTCTGAGTGAAATGGTAATTTTTACAAGAATTGGTTTCCATTTCCAGCTTTAATATGCCCTAAGACATCCATAACAAGCAAATCTGCATAGCCCAAACAAATCAAAACCACAATAAAATCTGTTATGAGTGGAAATAAATGAAAAATGTATCAAATATTCAGAAATATTTATGGTGTAATCCACGGATCTTTAGTGAATAATGGAAAAAGTATTTCGGTGAAGGTCTAATAGAAAGTGCAGAACCAAAGCAAAGGTGTCTTGTATTTTTGGCAAGTGTTTGGCCATGTACACATAGAGAGAGTTTCTTGATGAGTGCAACAATTCAGCCCACTTGTCAACTAAGAACAACAAAGGTTTTTTTATCTCTGAGAATCATATAGAAAGGAACAAGAAGATGACTCAGAAGCAAAGGACTTTCAGGGAAGGTCAAAAGGACAAATACTTTAAGTACTGAACTGGAAGCACCCTGAAAAACATAAAGGAGACAGAGAGGGAGAATGAAAAGTATAAACTGGCAAAAAACATGCAGGATGTCAAGAACAGCAGAAGATGGGCACTAATGAAAGGGCACTTTTTAAAGCACTAAAGAAATATTGCAGAGAAAGTGAAGACTGAAAGGAAAGCAAGCAAAGCTAGACACTATGTCTATTTTCAAAGTTATTTAGCAAACAAGCAGTTTTTTAAAAGGAAAAGAAAGTTAAAATAGAAAACTGCTTGAATTTACATCAAAGCTGGATTTTTCTGGCTTTCCCTAATTAATTTAATTTAAGGAAAGACAAAATATATTTTATGTAAGTGAAAAAGATTGCCCATTCAGCCTTCAACCTAAGTAAATCTGTTGAAAAAGTTTCAGATCCAGGAGTTTTAAAAGGTAAGTCTTAGAAAGAAATCCAAACAGGATCTGAAACAGGGCCAGAAAAATTTTGCATTTTAAAGTCTATTTTTCATGTAGACAGAAAGTTATTTGCTTAAGCATAAAATGGATTGCAGTTAGAAATTCTCCTTTAGATTTTTGTAGAGCCAGTTATTATCAGCAATGAAACAGAGAAAAGAACTAAAAATCTGGGATATGAACTTCACCATCCAAAAACATGTTCAGATTTTGCTGCAAATAGAAACTTTCTTTCAGGGAAAAGTCTTATAGAGTAGAATAAAGTCACCCTTTCAGAGGAATCAAAATTTCATTAGATTTAATATAACTTTTTAATGGCAAACTTATAATCTGCTTTGTTTTGTTTTCAAAGTGAGGAGACTGGGGAGCAATACTGTGCCAGTGTATGAGTTTTTAACATATATCTCCTTTTCTTCTAGTCCAAAGTTTTAGTAAACATTGTTAATTTTAGCAAAATCCTCCAAAATTTTTTTATGCAAGAGCAATTTCAGATGACTTTTAATAAAGCCATCAATGTTTTTTAATAATTCCCCAAAATTCAGACAAGACTTCATTTTGAGAGCTCTCTCCCAAAAATGCAGTATTCAGATTATTATATGACCATTCTAACTTTAAATAGTCAAATTGTAACAGAAAGACTTCTATACAATATCAGAAAGTCAAGCAATCACAATCACCCCAAACTGATCCATTTTTAAACATGAATTGACAGAATTCTTCACTTTGATGTCAAAGGCAATAATTGCCCAGCATCTGTTTTCAGGCACTAATTCAATAGTTATCTTGAAAGAGGACTAAGATATTAATATATTTGAATAAAAGGATTCTGGGTAAGTGTTCTTACCACTCATCTCCATTTGCTAAAAGAAATTAGTAAAATCAATTGAGAGGTTAAAACCAAACTTAATGCATTGATCAGTGTACAGCACGAGCACCATACTTACAACTAATAAAGGAAAAAAGTCCATAGTATTAGGAAAAGGTGTGATGAACTAGATATAATCAGGTCAAAGTCCTTAAACCATTACAGACTGGAAAAAGATTACATTTTGGGAAACAATAGGGGAGCACCTTTTCCATCTTTGCAGTGGACAAAATTCAAGAGGTGATAAAGAGAAAGTAAATATTCAATAGGAGATAAAAAAATCCCTAGGTATACTGCATACTACAAATTGTCTCTGCACCTAGAGTTACTTCAATTCTGAGCTATCAAAAGCTGCCAAGAACTGCCCTTCTTTCTCTCTACTGCAATGTAAGAAAGGTGAAAAAAATTCCCAAAGTGGTTCTTAGTCCATAAAGCAATATCCTATTAGAAGGCAAAACTATTAATTGGCATAAACTCTGATCAGGTAAAGGCATTTCTACCTCCTGCCTGCTATGTGCTTCTTCAGAGAGATAAGAATGGAACAAAGATTTTTCTCAGCATTTGGTTTGCAGACCAAAGACTTCCAACAGGTTTCTGCACATACAGCTGCCACACCATGTTTCTTCTATCACATCACTCTACCAAGCATTTTGGTTCTGTTCTCTCCTACAAGCAGCTCCCTGGTTGCTGCAAGGGAGCTGGAGCAAGTGGCACTGCCACAGGAGAGTGACACCCATGAGGCAGGAGGCTGATGCATCATGTGGTATGAGCCATACATCACATGGCTAAACGTGCTTCATAAGGAGTTTAACCCAAACTGGCTCCATGCAAACAGCCCTCAGTGGCCAAGGAGTGTCAGGTGTGCTCCCAGAGCTCATCCTCTGCTCTAGTCTCCTGCAAGGGTATCTGAGCACTCTGTGGCTGCTCTGCTTCACGTCACACAGGCTGCAGGGGCTGGTGGAACACTTCTTTCAATAATGCAACCCCCATTGGAACCAAAATGTAAGTGAGTTAAGCATGCTTAGAAACTCTTGAAGCAAGAGCTGGCCTTCCCTTCATCCTTAAGGAACATAAATAGACCTAGCTTCTTTTCAAAGTTTGGAGAAAAACAGTGTATTATAAAAGTTAAACCTGAACCAAATGAAACAGTTCTATCCATCTCAACTCATCTATCCCAACCTTGGTTGCCAGACACTGGACAGCCAAAGGCATTACAGGTAGCAGAGGAAAAAAAACCACCTTCTCAGGGCAAACCACCCAAAGAGGTCTATCTCTGAGTGAAACAAGTCCTTTAGAGGTTTTTTTAAACATTAAAATAAGCTTACCCTTTGGTATCACTTCTAAGTATGCAAGTGAAGGCAAGTAAATCCTTCCAATGGTATGTCTGCTTTTGTCACACATAACATTAGTTAGAAAAACAGCAAGATCAGGGACAAACCTGGAAGAAAGCAATATCCCTGGGCTCATCTCCCACAACTGCAGCTAAATCAGCACAGCCCAGCTTTGTGTCTCCAGCAATATTAATCTTTAGTCCTAAAACACATCCACATGCCCAAGAGCTGAAAATTAGGCTGCTAAGACCTAGAGGGAGTCTCAACAAATTATATACCTTAGTAACCAGGCTAAAAATAATAAAAAAAAAAAGCTTACCCATCGAGTTTTCCCATATTATTGATTATGTCCTTAGGACATCTCTGCAAAGATACTGCTCCTGAGGATTTCCAAGCAGTCATGCTTACTCTGCATATTTCTAGAAATTATTCTGGAAAAGGAGACAAGAGGTATGTTATTACAAACCTTTTTTGGGTCAAAACTCCCCTTTATCTTAATTTCCTCATCAATAAATAAATAAGTGGTCTGAAAATTTCTGAATTTCTCTGATATGCCCTGATAAATAAACTAAGAAGGAACTGATAATGCTGAGTAAGCTCTCCACCATTTGTAAGTCAGCCTTCAATGTAAGGGCAATATCTTGATATACAAAGAAATAATATTGCACTAAGATAAGGGAGGGATACTTTTTAGCTCTGCTTTTCAGAGATATTAGATATTATTAAAGAATGACGTTCTGAACAGAGAATAGCTCATTTGAAACATAATTTCAGTGCAATTAATATGAAGTTCTACTTTATGCAGTGAAGGCACAAGCTTTGGGAAAAGTCCTTGGAATTAAAGCAATCAGGAATTTAATGGTAGAAGCTTAGCACTTACAATGAAATTGTGTAAAACTTCAGAGTACATGCTTTGCTTGGAGAAAAAAATAATCACAGGATAACTGTGTGCTGCCTCAATAAAACAACTTTATCCTAAGTCTAAAATGCCTAGTAATACTTCTTAAATTAACTCAGACATATTAGAATTTTTATTTAGAGTAATCACTTTTCAATTGGAGCTCAGTGTTACTTAGAGCAGTTTCACACTTCAAAGAACTGTAGGAAATATTCTATCACTGTCATTGATTTCTTGACTATTTTTCATTTTATCATTACCAGAATTGTTTAGATCTAGAGACTTACTTAATCCTTAAATCTAAGGTAAATGAATATGAATCTCAGTCTAGATGCATTATCACATTAATGTGAAATGTAGTTATAGATCTCCAAAATGTTAGAAGTTTCCTTGTGGCTTTTAGCAACTTAAGGTTGCTTTGTACTTTGAGTGGCTTTGCTTACAGTGAGAGATCAATGGGATAAGTGAGGAAGGAAACAAACAGAACACACAAACAAACAAACCTTGTTATGTCCTTCCCAAACTGGCTGCCACTAAGACATGGACGTTTTTCCAATACTCCAAAAACTCTCATAAGGCAGCAGCTGCAAATATAGCTCAGAGAGACACGGAAGCTGCTCCAAATTATATTTCTAGAACCACTGCAGATAGGGAATGAATCAGAAACACCCCATACCACTGTTTCCATCTCCCAATCACACAAAATAACCCTAGGACTCCCAGGCACTTCTGGGAAAGGAGGTGCAGCTGGCAGGCTAGGCAAGTCCCAGGTGGTTGAAATAAACACATTATTCTCCCTAATCACAGAAAAAAAACCCCAAACAAATCAAGAAACAAATTAAAACAAATAAATCCTATTCACAGCCCCAAACTCCTAAATACCTTAGTCTACCATGCAGACGCCTCTAAATCATCCCAATTTCCAGTTCCTCCATAGTTCTTACCTAGACTGCTGCTTATGCCTACGTGACTCATCAGGTAGTGATCCCCTACACCTGCATTAAAGTGAGGAGCTTTCAGCTGCTCTCTTAGGTAGGAAAAAAAAAAAAGCCAAACAAAAAACCAGTATGGTTTTATCTATAAATTTCATAGAAACTTGATAGATTTTGTTTACTTGAAAAAGTTTGTAGTCTTGGAATATCAATGCCAGAGAAGCTGCCATGCCATAGGTCCACCACCATGGGAGTTGTCCTCCTGCAGCAAACAAAACTACTGCCAGAGCTGCTTTGAGTGCAGTTGAGCAGATTAAAATTTGAGACAATAAGACATATTTTCTCATCTCATCCCCTGCTCAGTGAGATGCACCACACATTTTCAGACTACAGCTGGCAAAGTTGTTATTGAGATTTTGGATCACCCAGTGTTTATTTTCAAAGTTTACATGGTTTTCACAGTTAGGTATCATCTGCCATCAGCAGCAACAGTTTTCAGTCCTTATCAGACTTATTGAATGTTTTTGTTGAATTACAAAGTTTAAAATGAATGTAGTGTTTATAGATAATGACAGGTTATTTCAAGTATGGCAACAAACTTTTATTGCTTTTTCTTACCAATTCAAAATTCTAGACAGCTGCTGTGAGCTAGATATTTACCACATCAAAAAGACAACTCACCTGAGTGAACAAATTGCTATCTGCTTTTTTTCAAATACATAAGCAGCAGTTCAAATAAACAACTCTAATGAAGATTTTAGCTGAATGTTATCAAAACATCCAAGAAAAAAATGAGTCTTGAGAATTTCTAAGTTAGGCCAAAAGTTTGCCCCAAAGGATAAATGCTTATATGTCCACCACACTAAAAAGAGGCAGAATTGTTTCACCAACTCCAGTGCTCATATTTCAGTATAAAATAACTTAGAGCTGAAATGCACAAAGCTGTTACAAAATTTTCTATGAGTGATGGGGAAACATAAATATAGGAATTTTAAATAGCACAATTTCTGTTTCAATAGTCCAAGTTACATAAGAAAATCGTCATTAATTCAGTTGGTGTACATGACATTCCAAGTGTATAACTCTTTTCTTCCTGTTGTCCTCACCTCTCCAATGGTTCTCTGGGTCTAACATCAGCAATTTCAATCTCCCCCAAGAAAAATAGGGGTGTCATCAACAACCTGAAATCTTCAACAGAAGGGCAACTGTGCTCTTTTAGGGGCATAATTCATAAAGTCCTCATCCTTGGTCTAGGATCCATTTGGGTCCAATTTAGCACACTTTCTTGCAAGAGCTTTCTTCCTTCTCCTTGGTTCCCAAAGAAAGTCAGAGAGTTATCCAATGCTGATATAAATAAACTGGCTGTTGTTTGTTCAGGGAATGCATATATTTTTCAGACATTTGCTGCACAGCAATTATCACACAGTTTATGCTGAACGGGGGCTGCAGTGAATTGACCAGTATAAAATTGTTTGAACAAGTTCAAACAGGGCAAGACAAGCTCTGATAAGCCCTGAGATCTATGCTGTCAAATCTGACATGAAAGCTACAGCCTGTGACTATATATTAAATATCTTATACACTAGGTTGTGAAAAAAGATGGAAAAAAAATTAGTATTTTGACATTTTTATCCTTGGCCACTTCCATATATGTCATCTGGACCTATTCTGTGAGCCCTTTCAGTAAAAAGTGAGTGGTGCTTTCCACCAGTGGCACATAATTTCAAATCTACAGTTTCAAAACCTTCAAGATGCAGTATCTATCACTGAGACTCAGCATGTTCCTGTTCCCAGTAAAAACCTACTGATTAATGAGTCTTCTGCTCGTCTTTGTATGGCCAAAACCCTCACAGACTGCAACCAAGGATATCTGAGGACTTCAGATCACACTGGATCAATTTGAACATAACCTTCATAGGACAAAAGCCCAGAAATCAAATAGTAACCATAGGTAGTCAGAGCTCTACCCTCAAACAGTTAATCTTCAATGATTGCTGAATGGATATTAATTGGCTTACTGCCTATTGCTATTCTATTTTGGAAAGAAAATTCTCAAGACAATAAATAAATTACTTGATATCCATTACTGCAAGGAAATTACATTTTTAACATGAATTACATAGAAATGATGTAACTTATCAAAAATAGTTGCATGACTTAATATCAGGTAAATTTACAGTTGTTGAAGAGGTAGAAGCCCTGTGGAATGTTTCTCAAGCAGACAGAAATTACTTTATAACACGCAGTTAATTATTTTCTGGATACCTGTTAAATATAGACCATACACTGGAGTCCATCTTCAATATTCTAGTAATATTAGGAGAAACAATTATTAAAGGCAATATATTTTAAAAAGATATTCTGACTAGATCATAGAAAGAGAAACCCAAAATTTGAGATGGAATTACTAGCAAATTCAGATCGCTCTGTACATATGTACCTAGACAAGATCACCTTAATTAAGTTTTATTAGCAGAAGTTTTCTGCTAACAAAGTTACAAAAAGTATCACCACCTGTCCAATTAAATGGAATACACCAAGCATGATGGTGAGCATTCATCCTACCTATTGGCATTTCACACCTGTGGACCAGAGGTTAGCAACATCCCTGAAAGAGATTCTCAAGAGATCTAAAATGTCAGAGCTCCTTTAGGTTTTTGCCAATGCACTTCAGACTTTATCACTCCTCAGTTCCTTTGTTCTTCTGCTGAGGCTGCTGCCAGCAAGGTGCCAGATCTTGCTGCAGTAATTCCTGTGACGTAAACCACAGACAGCTTTGACATAGATGACTCTTTCCATGGGAGACAAGCCAACAGCACCTGACAGATACTAATGAATTTCAGCCCTGGTGGCACAAAAGAAATGTTCACAGCAATGGCTGGAGATGTGTACCAAGACAGTAGGCAGGATAGAAGTCTGTGGTACAAATCTACCAGTGTGTATCTGCAGCATTCCTGAATGGAAAGTATGGAATTACGTCAACCGACGACTCATGAAAAATTAGGGACTTTCTTTCTAATTGAAATACCAAGAAGTTTTGAATAAATAGCTCCAAATCAGAGGTCAACTCAAAGCCTCATGCAAAATATCAGCAGGAAAAAGAATGAATGTCTGACTACAGGCAGGTCCTGCAGCTGGCTGGATGCAGGTGCAGGAGGTATTGACACAGATTTGTTGCATGGCTCCTTGCACTCAAACCCTCTGGCAGATGGATTACTGATGAGACACCTGCACTGCCTGTGATACAACCTTTCCCAGAGGAAAACCAGCCCATGCTGGGGGAATAACACCTATCAAAGCCAAGAAAGAGTTTGGAGGCAGACAAACAAACTGCCCTCTACCTACAATGCTGTATCCACAGGTCTTGTGTTCTGACATCTCCTTTCATCCAACAAAATGTGGGAAATGTGTGCTGTAAACATTACTAGACTAGAAAAGAGCAGTTACAACAAGGAGTAAATGAATTTTTTCTCATTGTCCTGTTGCCTGTGACATCATGGTGGCAAAGCTAGTTTTTTCTAAAGAAAACTCAGAGAGATCATGACAATGGCTGGTGTTTGTCCAGAGATGTTCAGGGAAGTAGCAGGAAAAAGGCAACACCATGGAGCAAAAACCTAAGTGAGAAAGACATTAGGTTTTCAGTTAATAGCTCAAACTTTATTTTGAAATTATAAGTTCTAGAACAATAGAAAACAATTAGCAAAAAATCAATTCATGTTTAAGGAAGGTAAATCCATGCCAATATATGAGCTCTTAGGAAGTTTTGAAGATGGGGATTTAAGTGAGAACTCTTTCTTTCTGGTCATAAATTATCTTCTGACAGTGCAGTCAACAGCTGTAGAAATAAATTTTCTCTGGAATTCTTGAGAATAAAATGAGGTCAAAACCTGCTGGTAACATCAACCAGGCCCCAGTTTAGAGTTCAATTTTGTATTTAATTCTGTTTGATAGAACTGGTTTCCCAAGGCTTAATAGACACAGAATTTTTTGAGAGCATGTGCACTCTGTTGGTTAGGATAAGGAGGCTGGAAACTGTTTCTGACTTCTAACTTGTGATTTTTAAGAACTGCAACTTTAATGCTCCTGTATTCCAAAGGATGGAGAACTGCTGATTTAAATTGCTGTGGACAGTCAGAGCAGATGACCAGGACAATTTGCTTTTGTCTCAAATACTGTCCTCCTAATACTGTCATAAAGATGGGACTTATTAATGTTTAGATGGCCATTTAAGAGTCTTGGAAATACATTATTAATGCCCATTTGAGTAATGACTTTATTTGTTTAATTGAGAGCAAGTGACAGTGTATTTCCCATGACAAGTGGCCATATTTCTGGAAGAGACTCAGTGATACAAGAGTGGAAATGATTAAAAAAAAAAAAGAGAAAGGATTTTAAAAAACATACTACACAGAAAATAAAGCTTAAACTGGGAAGTCACAGAAAAATAATGCTAAGACTGGAAAGTCAGCCTTAGAACAAAATCTCATGAAACAAAAAAAAAGAACAGATCAGAAATGTGCCAGAATGTATGAAATGGATTGGGTCAGGGTTGCTACATCTAAGTTCCATACAAGTGTCCAAACAAGTAAATTAAAACTGGTTACTTAGGCAACACATCCCTGCTAGCAGTTCCACCACAAAGGGCACAATGTCAGAATTCTCAGTGCAACAATCTGCAGTTAATTTAATTTGTTAGCAGAATTGCTTTCTGAAATTTTAAATAATACTGTTACATGCCTCCCACAGTCACTCACAGATAAAAGTGCTTACAAAATGAAAGCACTGTGCAGCAAAATGAAAACAAATCTTTCACCCCCACAGAAGTACACAAGTCTCCAAAATGAGAGAAATGGGCCTTTATCCAAATAGTTTGCTAGCACCACAACACTAGTTGATCTTTGATTTGGCTCACTTTTAAAAAAATAATTGGGATTTTTCTTGAGCTGGACTCTGCTAAACTGAAATCCCACTGGGGATGGGAGGTAGAAAAACAGGGCCAGTGGACTGTGCACAGCTGCCTCTTCTAGAAAAAACTAATCCTTTATTCTTGTTTCCTTAAATTTGTGTGAAAAATGGTGACAGAGGAAGTGCAATATTCCTTTTTCATACATTGGAAAGGAAGGGAGCCTCCAGGACTTTCAGCTTTGCACAGGCAGCAGCCACTTTAAAGCCTATACTTACTCCACGTTTTTTCCAGGTCTGCTACCAGAACACCAAAAACTAGAATGCAATGGAAAACATGAAAAAATAACTAGGTAACTCACAGCAACAGCTCCTATGCCACTTTAAATATAAACAGGGCTATCAACAGGAATACCCAATGCATGCAAGTACATAAAAGTTGCTCTCAGGATACAAGATTTGGCCAGCGTGAGGCTCATGGAGGATGGAGCAGGTGTTTACCAGCAATTGTGTCCATGCACACTCACACGGAGCAACATTGGCATCTCTTGGATTCCCAGATTTGCTCCTGAATGCAAATTTTATTCAAAGTTAGGACAGCTAGTTGAACAAGTCCTACCACATGAACAGGCTTTCAAACCAAAACAGAATATGTGGATAGTGTACACACAGTTAAAGGATCTTTCTACCCACCCTTTAGTAAATGAAGGTCTTCCATTTCAGTCCCAGTGCAATGCCAAGAAGGCTGAACAAACTCCTATCCCATTCACAGAACTAAAATTCCCATAAAATTAAGCAGGATTAAGACATAACCTTAATTATGACAATAAAATTAACTTTAAAGACAGAAGAAGTGTTCTTTTAATTACTGACAGTAAGTAAAATATGAGTGAATGTGGCATAAATTGGAAAATCATTCACTGTGTAATAGAAGCTCCAAATAGGCTTATAGATGAAAAGTAAATGAGCTGGAAAAGAAAGAACAAATGTGCTGGGAATGCTGTTTTTCATATTATGTATTGTGTGAATCTGAAGAGATCCCACTATGCTGGCTTTTTTCACTTCAGTTTAGATGGAAATGTACTGGCTTAATAGAGAAACACATTTGCATTTCATTTCTTAACCTTTCTAAGCATTTAAGAATATTAAATCCATTTCCTTGCCAGAAGTACTAAAAAATTACATATTTCATTGTCAAAATAATACATCCAACATTATTATAATAATTTCTCCCAGGATCATTAATCTCCAGACACAGAAGATTTATTTGTTTTAAATATCAAATAACTTGCTGTATTTTACTGAGAAATTAAGTGAAAGTACAAACAGGAAAAAAGAAATTAAACCCTGGTTTGATCTGATGATAAGAATATATTAAATATATTTATTTTTTATAACAGAAAAGGCAGAATAAATACTTGTGGCAGATTGCAGGTAGCATGCTCCATCTCTTCAGACAATACTTAGGCTTTAAAGCCCATACAGTCAAAGGAAATTTTATCAACCATTTCAGAAAACTTTGAATAAAGACCTTCAGAAGTCACGAGGACTATTCACAAGTATAATATTACAGTGTATTCCCATGCACTGGTTAAGCTAGACAACAATTCTGATCCTGGTTGCAAAGCCCAAACCTGCTTTTGCCATAGAGAGCATCAACCCATATTTCTGTAGTACAATATTTAACTGGGATAACAAATATTTTATCGTTCCAAATTTTCTGCCTTTGTTCATCTTCTTTTTCAAGCATCCAATGCCAATATTTTCATCTACATTTATTTAAACTGCACTATTACTTTTTTTTTAATATCTGTCACAATTTTTCTTCTTATATGTTAATATAACTGTGTAAATATGGCAGAAAAACCAAGAAAGCCTTGTTCTCTGGATACACCACAAAGTCAAGTACAGAAGGAAAGTTTTTTAGCACCACATACTCCTTCATCCAGGACTTCATTTGAAACCTTTCTACCAGTTTCTCACAGGTCTGTGTTCCCCGTTTATTCCCAATGTATTTGTTCCTGTGGTTTTGATTTTCACAGTCACATCTACAGTTTTTCACTCAGATACAAAAACATTCATAGAATTACAGAATGGTTTGGTTTGGAAAGGACCTTAAAGATCATTTAATTCCAATCTCCTTTCTATGGGCAAGGAAATATTCCATTTGGTCAGATTGCTCAAAGCCTCATCCTACTCTTACAGAAATGGGCATCCCTTACACCAAAAGTTTCTTCATAATTCCAAATCTAAACCTGCTTTCTTCCATTTAAAGACATATTCTTTTGTCCTATCACTACTTTTATATAAACTTTCATATAATAAACTCCTTCTCCAGCTTTTTTCCAGGCCCCCTTTAGGTACAGTAAGACAGCTCCAGGGTCTCCTCTCCAGCTGATTCCCAGCTCTCAGCCTCCATCCACAGCAGAGATGTTCCATCTCTGATTCTCTTCATGCCACTCCTCTGGACTTGCTGTAACCTCTCCACACCCTTCTAACCCTGGGGACCCAGAGCTGGATGCAACACTCTAAATGGGGTCATCCATCAAGCAAAGGGACAGCCAGCTGCCTTGTTGGTGTATATGTAATTTATTTTGCCTGAGCTTTGGCTAGAGCCAAGTACCAGCACTTTAGATGATGGTTTTTGGTTTAGCTGGTAACATGAAATAGCTAATGTTTAATTTACTGTAATGAAGAGCTGCTTCATTCACAGAGGGAACAAGTTTTAACTCAGCACTTAAAACTCATAAAATTAATCCAAGTAGAAGGCCCAACTGGCTTCAAATGGCTCTGCCCACCTGCTTTGACTAGCAGTGGTGGTGGTAGAGTTTAATTGCCTTAAGTATGGCTTATCTAATTCCCTCCATTTCAGGCATAATACACATAACTAAGTGATTGTAGATATAATGCAGGTGATTTCAGAGATTTTTAAGGGTTTCCTGAGTACACTTATTATTTGGATTATGGAAGGTATATAATTATTTTTAAGACAAAATAAAGTCTTAATTCACCTCCTTGAACTTTTACTAATCTAGTGCTATGCTTTGAATTTCATAAATTATTTTGTCTCTTTTATTTATTCAGACAGACATTTTACCTGAATATCTGCTTCTGTCAAAAAGAATCCTTTTATTATAGCTTAATTTTTATAACTTCCTTCTGTCAAATATGTTGTTTGTATGATATTATTTTCTTTATTTTTTTCAAGGGCTTTTTACTTCATATTTTGTTTTCTTTAATGAAATACAACAATAGTGAAAAGAGTTGTGTGAGGGTTGAGATAGACTGTCAGTTTTATGGATGCTTTTATAGCATTGGTATATGATTTTTTTACCAGGAATCAACACATGCTTGATTCAGGATGAACATAGCAAGAAAAAATTTGTTTCTTGGTGCTTTGTTTCAATGAATACCTTTGTCCCATGCAAGATTACAGAGGAAAAGTAAGATACAGGAATAGACCTGGATTTTGTTTCTGAAAATGGTTAAATTTTCTGAAGGACATGAAGAGGAATAGTTAATTCAGCAATTCAAAATGTTCATACTTTTTGGTTAGTGGTTTTACTGCTATCAAGTGTATGCCAAATTAGCTCACATTCTCTTGATGCCTTCATTGTCAGAAGCACAGGAGCACATGTGCCCAAAGGGAATTTTATCCTGATGCACTGTTGCAGCCTTATGCTCTATAATAGCAGTGAGAAAATTATGGGCAAAGAAGCTGGCATAAAAAAAGAGCAACAACAATTGAATGAGGTAATTCTTTTAATGGATGGATATCTAGTTATGCTGACAAATCATAATTTAGACCTTCCATAACCATAAACATCAGACCATAAATGTTAAAGGATAAGCATTAAACCTACAGTCAAAACAATACCATGTCCTCAAATGCATTGGCTTCTAAAGAGAAGCTTCTCTAATAAATGTGCATACTACAGCTGGGAATTTTCCTGTAGGAATTCCAGTATGCATGAAAGTGAGGAGAACAAATAGCCTGATTTACAGTGAAGCTAAGGAAAGACAGACAGTATACCAAGACAAATCTGATGCCATCACAATTTTGAAGGAAGGACAATCATTCCTCTGCTGTTCATCACTTTCTTGAAAACTCATTAATTAATAAATTAGATTTACTACTTTGTTACATAACGTGACAAACTTAACTACGACCTGGAAAAAAAATTGTGGATATTTATTTAGGAAATATAGTAGAGAAGAATGCATTTCCCCACTTCTTTATAGGGAGCAAAAATTCAGTCCTGCTTTCAACCCACTAAGTAAATAGAACTGCAGAATTTGCAGCACTGAAGGAAGGAGCCTCTAATACCAAAGTAATGCACTCACTAAACTATTAACATAACTATAATCATCAGAGCAACACTGCAGATGGCCTTGAGAGCATTGTTTGACTCAACAAGCAGCCAGAAATTATTAGGAGGTTTGTTGGAACTCTTTTTTTGAACTGGTGCACTTTTCCCATTAAAATTGTATTTGCTGCCTTTGTCTCTAAAACATTCAATTATAGAAGTGTCTCCCAATAGTCCATAGCATGCAAATATTACATGACATTAAAACCATTAAAGTTCTTCTGGGGAGCTGATTGCTGCTTTTATTGCTATACTTTGGTAGATAGCCAATATTGTTGGAAAGACACATCTTTTAGTCAATGTGTCTTTGTCAGGTGCTCAATTATGATCTCTTTATGTGACATGAGAATATCCATAAAATCAGTGAAAGAGAAAACTTCTTGCCACAGAAATATCCCAATAAAATGGTATTTCTTAGGTCATAGGTTGATGTGTGCATATATTCTTTAAAGGTACATAAGCTATAAGGTCCAGAAAAATTTCAAATGACCATCATATGTTACATGTATCTAATGTTTTTTTAATGCAGAGGTGAAAGTCTATTAAATTAAGCTATGAAGAAATGAAAATTATTTTTATTAGCAAAAATATACTAGTGGGATTACATTTTATTGTTCAACCCTAGAAAATAGGTTTGTATTTAAATGTCTGATGGAAGAACATTTTCTTCTTGCATGAATGTAAAAATAATTAATTAAAAAGAACAAGCCAAAGTACTTGCAATAATTTAACTAAGATACAAAGAAATATAGATCAGATATTTTTGTTTAACTTGTTACTATTGCCATCCTGCTTACAGTAATGCTCTTTTCTTTTTTGTATTAACTTACTATGCTTAAAAATGATGAGGTCTTTAAAGATGAGGCCATCCCCAGTAGCTTAAATTCAGTATGTTAAGTTCATGAACTGCATGGTTTGGAGAAGATTCCAAATGCAGTATTGAAAGCCATTAATATATCTCATCAGCAAGTCAAACTTGCATACAGAAGTAATTAGCTGTATCAGAAGAATGAACATTCTGCCTTCAAGGAAATAACAAAAGTTGCATAGAATTTGCATACAGTATATGAAATATGGAAATTTCTCTGTAAACAGATGTGTTTTCAGCTTTGATTTACTGTCATCACTAAATGATGAGGATGTGCATGAATACTGATATGGCTGTATTACATTATTCATTTACTAGAGAAATGTAGAAAAGAGAGTAAGAAAGGGAGGGAGTTAGAGAAAGTAAATTGCCTTATATTTGTTGAAAGAACTTTTCTATTTGTTGAGGGGTTAAGTAGACAGAGAAACAACTTGGTCAATTTGATGATGGAAAAGAAAGTAGGAAGTTCATACAGAAAATTTTAAAATTACATGGACACAAAAGCTCGAAACAAAGAAGGAATAATACTATTTATACAAAATACAGTTTTGCTTTATGGCTGAAATTTGAGCACAAAGCTAATATGAAAGTGCTCAAAAGATGGTTTATTCTCTGGGACAGATGTTTTCATGTGTTCTGGTCAAATCTTCTCAAGAAATGGCAGTGGGAAACAATCCAAACCTATCTGGGCTTAATTTTACCCAGCCCAGCTGACCAGCTGGAATTTTGAAAGACATTTGAATGCCTACCTTCATCTATGAAAAAAGATGTCAAATCCCTACTTAAATAAATGCCACGAAATTCTAAGTAGTGTTGATAATGTTTAGAAAGCAGAGCAATTGGAAAAAGGACTAAGAAAATAAAATATAAACAGACAATTGTAAAGGAATAAAAAGGTCTTAAACAGCTTCTTGCACCATATTGCTTCAGTAGAGACTTACTACAGATTTATGGTTGTTTACACAGCATGTGTTCTATTCCAATTTTCTATTTCCTTAGTTTTTGGTAATGGTCAAAGCCATTTCACTTCAGTCATTTTCACAGCTGCCTTGTATCCCCTATGCCCTCTTTCAATGGATGCACAAGCATACTTTGGGCAAGCTTAAGGAGAAAAATCTGTATATTATCATGCTGCAGGGGCACAGGTTTTCATGCTGGAAATCTGAACACTACTGGAAGCTTGTCTTGTGCATATGCTGCTTACATAAAGAGTAGACTTGTTTAGATCAACAGTATAAATAAAACACTCACCTAATAATAATCAAGTTGTAACCCAATCCTCTGTATGTATCCCGTTTAAATGAGTTAAATACAGATAACCAGAATCTAAAACTAAGAATACCAAAAAAACCAGCCTTTTGCATGAAGATATAGTTGGAGGCCTCTCACTGGAGGTGTCCCCCAAGGTCCCATCCCGGGCTCAGTATTGTTTGGCTTGTTCATCATTGCTTGGATGAAGGGCAGATGCCTCCTCAGCAGTTCACTGATGACACAGAGCTGGGAGGAGTGGCTGATGCCCCGGGGAGCTGTGCAGCCCTTCAGAGGGACCTTGACTGGCTGGAGGTTTTGGCAGAGAGGAACTGACTGAAATTCAGCAGGGGCAAGTGCAGGGTCCTGCACCCGGGGAAGAATAACCTCCAGCACAGGCTGGGGGCTGACCTGCTGAAAAACAGCTCTGAGGAGAAGGATCCTGGTAGAAAATAGGCTGTCCATGAGCCAGCAGTGCCCTGGAACACAAAGGGCACCCAGGATCATCCTTTGCTAATGAAATAATAGACTGTATAAAACATTACAGATCTGTGGGTCCCAAGATAGATCTTAGTTAAGGGTTCAATGAAGAAATTCAGGAATTTCATTAGCAGTATCAATGGCAATTCAACTGTTAGGTGTAAATCAAAATCCTATTCTCTAGTTATTCATTTTGGTATTTCTGTTTTTACAAGGATCATTTTATTTATATACCAAAATGTTGAGCTAATATCTTCAGACTTAGTTTTTCTTCTATCTCAGGAATGTGCACAAAGGAGTTGAACAGACACCTGCAGAAAGTTTGGATCAGGTAATTCTGGAGTATGCATCACATTACTTTCATAAGAGTAAAATCTCTCATATTTCAATCCCAGATTTGCTAAGAAAATAATTCTCCCTTCACAAAACCACTCACAAAATAGTCTTCCATCACTGAGTAATGTTTACTGAAGATTCTTATCATGCCATTAAAAATCCAATATTTGAAGGCAATACAACACTAGCAATAAAGGCTCATATTGGAATGACAAATGCTGTATGCATCAACTATCCACATTTTGCCTTGGGTGATTTCACCAGGTTATTTTTAGGTTTCTATCTGAAATTTAAGTTAGCTGTTAACTATAAGTATGGGAACCATCTGGAAGCTCTATTGTAGACAGACTAGTCCAATAAATGTGATGTGCAAAGATGATATGCCTTCAGATTATTTATATCTGCTGCTTGATTGCCATCTGAACTAATAATTTGTTTCCTAATTTTATAAAATTTGGATTTAAAGTCCAGGTACTAATTTTTACATGTAACTGTATTGTATTACAATTTCCCTGGAGATCTGACTCGAGATCTTGGACTCACTTTCCTGAGCAGGAGGCCAAGTGACTCAAGTTTGTTTACAAAGTGACCAGTACCCTAGTCAGGTATCTTCACCTTAAAACATGCTAAAATGGCAGTGCAATAGTCAAAACAATAAATTGAGAGAATAAGTGTGAGGAAATCTCAAACCTTCTCAAAGATAAGAAATGAAATTATCTCTTCAACCAGCAAAATAAATTATCTCAGGAATTACATGCTTAATTGTGTATGGTCAGTCACCTGAATATTCACAACACCCTACACCACAGTGAAAAATTAAGGAATAATTTCTGCTGATTTCTTGGACCAAAGCCAGCCAGTTTCTCTGCTAAGCAACAAATTAAAATTTCTTGATATACTTTTATTTACCCTGTGAACTCAGCCTCCCAGAAATTCTGCTCTCATATTTATCCTGAACAGCACCAGAGTTCTGCATATTATCTGCTTCCTGAAGGTCCCAAAAATTCCATAACACCTGTGGAAACCCTAACTGGCTTTTCTTCACCCTCAGGTTGGGGGAAGGAATAAATACAAAAGATTGACTTTTCCCATAAGTTTAAATATATGCTGTTCTACCGATCTTGCATTTCAGAAATTATTTTTCTGGGTCTGTGACCCACTGTGATGGTAACACCAATTAAATTTCCTTTAATTGTGGCTGAATAGTCTTTAACTATCTGGCTTCGTGTTCCTAGGGCAATCTAAAATTCTTAAACATGTCAGCAGGAATTATTGTAAACAGAAGTATTCTAATTTTCACTTAGCTGTGCATGTGAGGTTTGACCTTCTCAGCCCTGACCCAGCAAGCAAAGCAAGAAAATCAGAACCTCTGTCTTGGCACTACTCCAGATTTAGGCTGATGGCTTATGCTCCATTAGACTTAAATAATTTAATATAATTTCATTAGACTTAAACACTCAAATGAACCTAGCCACCATTGGTTTATGAATCATCAGACACAGTCTGAGCATTTCAAAGCAAAGCCACACATGCTTGCCAACAAAAATAGTTAGGTGCTCCAAGAAAAAGCCTGAAGAACCCGAGGATGACAATTCTCAATGGAAGATGATCACCAGAGACGGGTGGTGTGCAGAAGATTTAAATTGAGTAATGTGTTAAAAATTGTTTAAAATCTGTTTTGGCTCTGGAATCCATCCTAGCTTGAAGTTAGGTTTTTAGAAAACAATAGAACAGCATATCCTGTATGTAGGAGAATATCACTGATGCATCATTGCTAGATATTCTTTTGACCACACAATTTTCTCTCTCCCAAAAGCTCTGAAGAACCAACCCCATGCATATTAAAAAGAAGAAGAGACTATAACCCAGGGAGCCATTATTTACTGTAGTCTTTTCAATTAATAATGTCACAGGCAGTTGAACACCTTGGAAATAGAAGCTTCACAATGTGCTACTTCACATTTCACAAGCAAAAAAGTATGACATATAGAGTCTTATTACTTAGAAGAACACTGGAGCTTGAAACTCTTGCATTAAGTTTGAGCAGCCTTGGTGAAAATGAGATCTCATTCCCTCATTATGCAATCTGACATCCTTCATCTAAAACCAAATGAGATAATAAAGTAAGAGAGATGAGATATATTTTCTGCATAAAGAACCACATAATCCTTTATCTCATTTAAATAATAGATTCATAAAATCTTTTTTTAAGCATCCAACTAAATGATGCAGTGAAATATTAATATATCTACATATTTAATAATTCTAATATCACATGCTAAATGATAGCTAAATTATATTCTTAGAGATGTACCAAGCAACACAACATGGCTATGATTGGCTCTTGAATTTGAAGCTTGTAAAGCACAACATATAGCAACAGGTCTCAGTATTGTGTAGATTCTGTGAAGTGCTGTGTATCAGCACAGCATTAAAATACTGAATTTATTTCATGCTTACGTGATTTTCATTGAAGTGGGCTCTGGGCTGGTATTTGAGATTGAGTATCAAGAAGCAACATTCTTAGTCACAAGGCAATTTCTTAACTTGTCATGAGAAAAGAATCTCACCAGTTGTTGAGAATAAACCTCATGGTGTGTTTTCAGGCATACTGAAAAACAAGTGAGGCATTTACCTCCTACTTGCACTGGGAGTGGGGCCTGAATACACCCTTTGCTCTTCCCAAACTTCTTTGTAGCTGTGCCACGTTACCACTAGAAATAAAATGTTAGATAATAACTTAGATTAGTAAGTAATGAGCCATTAAACACAAATCAAAATTCTCCTGACTTAGCCTGAGGTAGATGGGAAATGGAGATCCAAAGACACTGCTGGGAAAATGCCTGACAGACTTAAAGTTCAGAAACAACAGGGGGAGGAACAAGAAAATGCTTCCTGTTTACTTTTGGCTATAAAGGGTTTTCTACATCTTTTACCATTTCTAAGTATTACATAGCCAGGAATTAACTCATCTTCATAACCACTTTTTTATGTACAGGAGGATCTTCAGTCTCTTAAGAATCGAGAACTGAGACACAGGATTGTAAAGCAGAATTGCAAAACAGACTATATCAAAATATCTACAGTGAAAATTAAGCAGAATAGAAGCACAGTTTGAAATCTGAAAGCCTTTAAGCAGAGGTCATTCACTACCTGTTTCTGGAAACCCCTAAAAGCACTAAGTGCTTTATTCACCCATGTTAATGTCTCCTGTTCCAAAGATACAATACTCCCTCAGAAGTACCCTAGAGCTGGCAGTGCAAACGACATGATTAGTTGATTAAAGTCCATAATCCCAGTCATGGTCTCTGGCACATTTTCTTATTTACTGGAAATGCAATGGGAATGTCATCTCATCTGGCTCTCTGCAGAATTTAACAGGAGATACCACATGATTCAAAAGGACAGTGCAAGATATAGTTAAAATGCATGAACACTGGAAGAAGGACTGACCTGTGTTGCCACCTAGGCTAATGCCCTAGAAAAATGCATTTTAGCAAATAACAAGCACAAGAGGCTCTGAAAAAGGTGCATTAGAATATGGCAAAATGACTGTGCAAAGCACAGAGCATCAGGAGCCTCACTGATGTCTAAAATACAAGTTTAGGGGAGATGACAGAAGAGGAGAGAGTCTCATCGGATATTCTGCAAATAGTCAACAAATATTCTGCACTGCATTAGTCCTTCATTTACAGCAAAAATTTGATTACAGCAATAAATATAAGCTGCCTAGACTCAGAGAAGGCAAGAAGAGATCACCCACAAAAAGAGGTTAAAATAATCTGAAGAAACAAACCAAGGCAAGCAGACAGGAGGGTAAACACATCAAAAGGACTTATTTGAAATAAAAGGGTGTTGGGAGAAAAATAATCAGACAGAAAGTATCTGTACCTAAATCTCTAGCCTACAGAAGAGTGCAGTTCGGAAAACAAACAGGGGCCAAAATTTCACTTTTTAATCCACTAAAGAAAGATGGTGTGGTGCATGTCTGAAATCACAGAGGACTGGATGTCAGCAGGCCAAAGGGTCACTTTTCATTCCATTTTCCAGGCTGGAAGTGGAGAATTTAAAAGTGAAATGAAGAATTGTCAAGATTTCTAGGCACATGATAAGGGAAAGCTATTTGGTTAAAAATCATATTAGTAAAAGATAAAACTGAAAAATACAATATTGAATATTGATGCTTTACAATATTGCATGTGATGCTTACATATGTAATGTAAATTCAAATACTGAGTATGCAGAATACTGTCCAAAGAAATCAAATTCTCCAGAAGTCTATAAATACATGAAAACTAGTAAATATATACTGATTTTCCACTATTGATACTTACAGGTTTGAATTTCATAATGTATTTCCAATTTCAGGAAAAAAAAAATGCATATTTTACCGTTAATTTTGAAAGCTCTAAAGTTAGAATTTAGTCCAGTTGTGCATGTGGCAAAGGCAAAAGAACTAGAGAAAAGCCATTTTTTAATTCTTTCAGAGGTATTTCTTCCCTAGAGGGAAAACAAGGCTTGTACCTCAGAAGACAAGCACAGACTACCTCAAGAATCCTCCACACATACCTTATAATAGATTTATTTATCTGCCCAAGAAAAGAGAAGCAGGAAAAACAATCCTATTAAATAAGGTTAGGCCATAGTGATAATGAGAAGATGAAATAAGCAAAGTCAAAATATACCTTGTAATTTCAGTGTAGGTGGTGTACTTCCAATGGTTGCTATTTAATATCTCCTTGTTGCTTCCTGGCTTCTTAAATACACATTTGTGGCAATCCAAGGTAAAATTGCAGCATTTTTAATGTGGCACCACGATCTGATTGCTCCTAATTGGATTTTTTATCTATGTGGGAAGATAAATGATTTGATTTTACTGCCTACAGTGAATTTACAGGTGTGGCAGTTCTAAAGACTTATTTTAATGGGGAAGGTGATTTATTACAGTATAAGTAGAAACCCAGGAGCGTCCAAGTGTCAACAATGCTGTCACTTTTTCAAAATCTAAACACTCTTCAGTCTGACCCTTGCACTTTATATGAACATAAAACACAGAGACACTTAGCTAACATAAATTTTAATTATTTAATGGTTCTCCTTCCCTCCAGCAATTTATTCTTTCCAAAATGCATTTCAAATTGTGTATGGTCAGCCAAGGAATGACATAACAGCTTTTTATTTCGAAAGAATTGCTTCCTTTAGGCTGGTGGCAGTATCATCTTGGTACTCTTCAGGACAGTACATGTCCTTATACATAGTATCCTGACATATTCCGTGGTATAAAAACTTGTTTTTATAGGGATGATAGTTTCACTAGAGCAGATCAAATGAAATGGCATAAATGAATGTAGGGACAAAGTGTGAGTTGGTTTTGAATTGCCTGTTTTTCATTTGCTAGCATTTGTTGTATGAAATGCCAAGATGTTTGCCTGACCTCCTAATGAAAGTCAAAGTGATCAGTCAAAGCAAAGAAATGAGTGTCTGCACCTATATATATATATATATATATATATATACACACTTGTATGTGTGCCTGTATTTGACTGTTCCCACACATGCACATGCATTTGTACTATTCTTGCTGACTATAGAGAATATAATCATATCTTTGCATCTTATGTATGCAGTATATGCAACCAGCACATGCAGGAAGCATGGAAAAAGTGACTATTCAGTCATAACCTCGACTTTGAAATTGCTAGATATTAAAAATAAAATTATATGCAGTCTGGGAAATAAAGAAGCTGAGATCCATACCCATTTTCCTTTTCTTTATATCATAGACCAATAAATCAGAAAAATACTAACATCAGAGAGTTTTCTGGTATAAGACACAGGTGTATTTCAAGTAGGTAGAAGGTAGAGAGGTTTGGAGTTTTTTGAAATGCTTGCAATTAATGAATCCATTTACATAGTTCCTTATGAAAAAATCAAGTTTTAAATAAAACTAAAACAAATCCAAACACTATTTAACATAAGTGATGATCAGAAAACAGTAAAAAAACTTGCTTGTATAAAAATAGTAGACAAATAATAATTTTTTTTTGCTTAGCAAGAGCTTCTTCCGCAATTAATTGCAGCATTGAGTCAAAATATTTTTACCCTGACTACTCACAGTGAAATATTCAAAGATGCATATTTATTTTCACTACATGGAATAATACTAAAACTTAAATATCCTCAGATCACCTGCAAGCCCATGTTCATCAAGACATTTTCTGTAAAGTATTTCCCATTAATTAAACCCACTGTTTTTACAAAAAGAAATTACTACTTGATTTTCATTCCTCCACATGCTTCACCTAAAACTAAAGCCATTTGATTTCATCACACAATATCATTATGGAGATATATCTTCATATTTTTCAATCAAATAATCATTGAAATAGCAACTTGATTGCATGAAGAATAGTGCCTATCAGGATATATTATCATTACACAATGTGCACCTAAGATGAGGCAAATTTAAAGCAATGTTCTACCACTCCATTATCATGACAAATGACGACTGAGTAATTTTAACCTGACGCTCTCCTGTGTAGCTTCTAAAAGAGCTCAAGGTGCACAGCAATTAGCACTTTGGAAAGATTCTTCTTTTTTTTCCTAAGCGGCAGGATATTATAGATGGAATGAGCCTGAGGAGAGCATTGCCTGACTGAATTGCACCACTCTTGATTACACTTTAGAGCAGCACGTTGTTGTTCTCAGGGGATCGAATTACATGACATGGGAGCAATAGTACACCTGCTCTAGGAATTGACATTCCTTGTCGTCAGTTTATATACCAAGGTCCACTCCTAGGGATGGCATTATTTATGTTACCATGATTATCAAATAATACTTTTCAAAACAATTCAGGAAAGGTCTCATTTGAAATATGCTGCACTCTGGAACTAGAAATCAATCCAGGATGTTACAAAATGTTGCAGACGCAAAAAATAAGAAAAAACTGAAATCCTGAGCTATATATTCCACTGGCAGGGTTTGATGTAAAATATTTAGCAAATGCTTGGATGGTTAACCTTTAAAAATATATTTGAAAATGTTATGGAAGTCTTTATCAAAGCCTATAGACTGAACTGAAAAGTGTTTGCAACATACCTGTTATGCATCACATTTCTGTTATTTACAAACATTTTTAAATCAAGCTATAGAAAAAAATTTGCCAAAAAAAAAAAAAATAGGTTTGTATCTTTTTATCTGTATGAAGTTTGTCTGATGTCCCATGCTTGAGACAGAGGTGTAACTTTAGTGGTGATGGTTCACTGAAGGTGGATGCCCAAGCAAAGGAATGATAGGAATTTCTGCATCCCACTGCTGTGAGCTTCAAATCCCCAGCAGAGTTTGAGCAGATCTGGTGGGACCTAGCTCAACAATGCAGATGGGAGCAACATTACTAAATTTCATTTTTTTAATCTGTACAACATAACATAACTTATTAATTCTGTTATTTGTCTTACACCAAATGGAACAAATCATGTAACTAATTGAAGCTGGTAGGTTAGGGAAAATAATAATCACAGCAGTCACATTAGAGAATAAACTTGTTTCAACAGTTTTGATTAGATTGGTGCAGATATTCTCCAAGCAAAATTTTGTTTAAATACCTTAGTATGGAAATTGACTTTAAACTCATTTCCTTGCATATTCACATGCTGTCTTCTTTATCAGGCAGGATACAGTGATGAAAAAGCACTCCACTGCAGCTTCAGGAGTTAAACTTTATCTGTGTTTCACTGCAAATAGAGGATCTGAGCAGGTAAAGGTGACTGAAACAAGATTAATCACACGAGGCATTTTGCATCACTGGCTTCAGAAATTGTCAGCCATGCTGGCCATTTTCACCAGTTCTTCCTCCTTTCTTCCAAGGGCACAGGCTGCTTTTTGGTGGAGGAAAGACAGCATTTACAGACCTCTCCCCTGGCAGTCTGGCATAATATGGCAAAAGAGAATCTGACTGCCTCTCTCCCAGCTCCATGTAGCTTGGAGAATACACAACTTCCATCCTGGGATAAACTTGAAAAAATTCTTCAAAAACTGACATCAAGATAGAAATGTGGCCATAATTTTTGCAATAAAATAAGGTGTTAATAGCAATGCTTCCCAAATTATCCCCCTGTAACTCTTCACTAGGTGTTTCTGATGCCATTTCTCCAGGAAATAATGAAAGTCTCAGAATTTAATTCCAGATGTCTTCCTTAGGTAACAAGACCTGACATTATTAAAATAGTGAGGAAGAGAGATAATAGAAATCAAACTAAATTAGAAGTTATGAGGTATAAAGAAGCGGGAAAGAATAAGTAGTACCTTAGGAAAAAACAATTGTTGCAGAACAAAGCACCTAAAGTGTTTTAACCATGTTGAAAAAATAAATCTTTTATTATTATCAGATGGAAATGCTAATGATAATAATAACAGCAACAACTGTTATGAAGACTGAAGTGCTCAATAAATATTATTTTACTTTTGGGAAGGCACAGGATAATGCACAAGTTGAAAATGTGGAAGACTTCACAATAATAGCTAAACAGGCTGTTAATCAACTCTTAGTAGTGATGGTCAAATTTTAAAACTAATCTGCAGTCTCTAGTGTTTCCATGTTCCTTCAAATAAATCTGGGACTCCAAGGAAATGCTAAAATACAGTGTTGTGCCAAAGTGATGAAAGGCAAAGAGGATGACAGGAATAACCACTTACATCAAGCAAGAAAACCTGTTACAGGAATCAAACTATTTAATTTGTAATTGTCTTACAGGGAATTGATCTTGGGAGCAAAATTGACTTAATCTTAATTAAATGGCATTTTTTTAAGTGCTTTTAGTGTAGAAGAATAAGACTAAAGGACTAATAAAGGCATTTGAATTAGCTCTTCTAGGGCATAATGAGAAGATTGAAGTTTGGCTTATTAGCCAAGGAGTGTCTTTGAGACTCATAATTTTTTCTAATATCATCTAGATTTAATAATATTCAACTACCAGTGCTCAGATCAGAATATAAAGCTCTTGCTCATAACATGATATGCAAAATAAAATAGATTTCTTGGTAAAAGATTAGTTTTCAACATCTTGATGCAATACAGTTAAATATAAACATTTGCAAGAAGAGACAAGGAATGCAGGCTTGACTTAAAAAAATAAGTATAGAAATTGTTTGGAAGCTACAAACAGTCAGGTCCCAAGGAGCCACCATGAGGCAAAAAAGTACATTAATACAATTTTTACTTGCAAAAACAAAGACTAGGAAAAAGAGAACTAACATTATTTTACTTCTGTTTAATAAGGTCAAGACTGGAATATTCTGAAAATAACCTACCCAGGAAGAAAATCTTTGTTAGCTAAAACATCAGTATTTTAAAAATTGAATTAGATGCAAATTAAAAATGGCAATCAGCCCCATAAATGAAATTTCAGCTCACACTAAAGAGAAAAAAATAAAAACCTGGCAAAACAACTTCTCAGCTGGTGTGCACACAACAGACAGCTCTGAAGCTCAAGGCAGAAGTCTATCAGCTATAATACTGATTTTTCTGTAAGGTTTGATATATTAGATTCAGAAATGGATTTTTAGAAAGTTTTAATTTTACAAAAGTTAATATTATCCCATTAAAATGTTTCAACTATATCTGGTGGTTTAAAATAATCTTTTTAAAACTGCAAATCTTTTCAAATAATGAAAATAAAGCTCTATAAAATTATTCAAGTACATAGACCTAAGCTGAAAGAAAGAAATTAAGGGGCCACTTAGGTTATAGAAAAAAGCAGACAACTTCAGCCAAAACAAGTGAAACAAAGAATAATGATTCTATTTCATATTTATGGTGATTAATCACTGGATGGGATTTCTCCAAAACAGTAAGAGATTCTGCAGGTCAGTTTTTGATTCCTTCCAATCTGATTTCTGGATAAAATGCAATACCCTATGTAATATAAAGAAGGTCTGACTGGATGCTCTACAGTGATCCAGTAATCCATTTCAGCATGAATTTTCAGGGGGGGTTATAGGGTTGCCCTTCCTGACACTGACAGTGCTTTCCAGTTGTAGGTGACAGTGCACAAAGCATTAATTAAGCTTCCCATTGCCCTGTAACTGCCAAGGTTATTTCAGCAGCTGCAGAAAAAGCAGAATATGAATAGAGAGCATTATATGTTAAGATTTGAAATCAACAGATTTCTCCCTTTGCCCTCAGTGAGGATAATTATAGCAAAGATCATTCTCCACAGAACTGCAGCAAGGAATTTGTATACTAGTTCAACACACAGAGCCAATTTCCCCTCCTTATATTTAATGATATTATTAATGATGTTGCTCTCAATAAAGAAGTTATGTGGGACAGGTCCAAAGACTTTTACTTTGGTCATGTCAAACCCCAGGGCAATTCATAACTCAGCCAGAAATAAATCATTCCCTTGATGCTAAATTGGATTAGCATTCCACTAAAGCAAATTCTATATTGAATCCAAAGAAAACATATTTATTTTGGTTGAACAAGTTAATCAACATAGTCATGAGAGCATAATAGCAGCAAAATTGTCATTCTGTCATGTAACTGTGTGTTTCACAGCACAACTCAGAAAGGGAAAAGACTGTTTTTAGTTAAGTATTTCTTGCTTTATGTACAACCCTCATTTCCTCTTCCTTCCTGCTATCGTGTACATTCACTTCATCATCCCCTGTTTCTGCCTGATGGAGCAAGGCAAGTCTTCCACCACCAGGAAACAGAAGAAATAGGACTGATTTACATCTGAGTTACGAGCCTCATAAAATTACCATACATAGTAGACATCTTATTTAAAATGTTATTCTATTTTATACACCTTTTATCAAAGTATCAGACCCATTGAAACAGCAAAGAAAGCAATGTTTGGCCAATACTTACTACAATTTTTCCTGAAGTATTTTAAAAATATTAAATTAAGAATCAACATTCCCTCAGGAAATAAATAAAGGAGAGACAATGTAAGCAGATTGCTCACCCACTGCAGCATTGCCTCTAGACAGCAATTCCTCACAACACCTAGGAACAGATAGTGAGAAAAGAATCTCATATCCAGCTGAAATGGCACAGGGAATTTGGGAAGGCAGAAAGCAATTATCCGAGATGGAATTTCATCAGAATGATAAGGTTATACCAAGGGAACATTAGTGATCCCTTTAGAACCTCCTTTGAAGGAGCAAAGCAGGGCTCAGGTTTAATAATGCACTCAAAGAATTCAGGGTGTAGGGCACAGAGAGATTTCATTTTCCTGCATCTCCTGCTTTGCACACAGAAACACAGTGTGCCACTTGTGCTGCATTTTCACCTTCCCGGTGATCATCATTACCATACCTGAGCAACAAACCTGAAAGAGCGCTGACATGCCAAGGGAAATGAGCAGAGTTTAAAACAAGCACAGCTGCAAGGCTCGTGCAGATCTCAGCAGAAAGCCCAGCCCAGCCCTGCAGGGTCCTGGGGCACATCCAGGGGAAGGAGCTGAGCAGGGCACTTTGCCCTCCTGGATGGGAGTGTGCAGACCTTGCAGCAGCTGACTTTGCAAACTCTTCCCTACGCCCCTCTATCCTTCCTCCCCTCTGAGCAGCCATGAAGGAGGCACATACCACACAGCCCCAAAGACCTAAAAATGCTCTCAATCATAAGATAATTTTCAATACCTCTGATAAAGGTGATAAGACTATGTTCTTAACTGTGGGTTATTCCTGCAGCAGAAGCTTGATCTAATGTATTGCCAGATGTAATAAAAAAGAAGATACAGCACAGCACAACACCGCCCCACTAAGACTTTAAGCACATAAACTGTTTGGATATATTATTTCCTTGACGTCCTAGATTACAATGTTATTTTTTCTTGGCACCTTTAGGAACTGGAATATAATGAAGTTTTGATGAACTGGAATATGGTCTGTTGCTTCTAACAAATCACTGTGACCAAAGCTGACCTCATTAGAAAGACTAATTTTTTATACAAGGGACTAACTAACCATTAGCAAAATTCACTCCTGGATTTTTTAAAGAATTCATAATTAATTAAATTAATTAATTTAAACAGCAGTTTCCCTGTGAAGACAAACACAACTTTAAGTCGAGGGAAATAAAAACCTGGCTTATTACACACTTAAGTTCTATTCTGAGAGCAGCCAGCTTGACAAGCAGAAAATGCACCCTCTACATCCTAAAAAAATATGCAACTATCAGTCATTTCCAGTCAATGATAAATTGACAAATTATCTCTTAATTTTTTTGTTTTCTATTATCCCAGAATTTCAAGTGTATCAGAAAATTTGTATAGCCCTTTTTCACTTCTGCTCAGTTGGAGCACTTCTTTTTTTATTGGATTATTTATCTCTAACATCTTTTACTAGTTTATAGACAAGACTACAATACACCTATTCAAATTACCCCAGATTTTTGTGTCTTGAATGAGGGACATGGTGATCTCAAATCTGTGTTATACAGGAGTCCCTAGTCCCAAAGTAACAAGAAAGAAAAGCTTCATAATATACACTTCATAGTGAATGAATTTATTTCAGTTGCTCTTCACCCCTGCAGTTACTTCTGGTCTCTTTACTTTAGCATTCAGTGTAGTGATTGTAACTTGTAACCTGCAAAGGTCTGTCCATTTAAGAGCAATGTTTCATGGAAGTAATTTCCCATATATTAAGGTAGGGGGGAAAAAACTAGAGGTCCTCTGAACAGCTTATTATTTCAAAGCTCATATTAATTCCTAATAATAAAATATTGGGATTTGAGATTTTAACATAAAACATTATTTTAGTCAAAACTCTCTATCAACAATGCAGCATAATGTGAAATTGACCTATTTCCCTCGACAATATGCCTGCTTTACCCAACTTCAAATTTCTTGCTATCTGATGAAAAGGTGGAGCTGCATCTGGGTATTGATCCATAAACTCTGCTGTGGCAAAATTGGCAGCAGTATGGAGAAAAAAATCTTCTCTGTCTTGGAGATAAAAACACTTTCAAAGTGGCAGATTTATCTTATGGACAGTAATACAAGCAATCAGTCTGAATTCACATAGTATATTATCTATATTCCACATGAAACTAGGCAAGTTAAAGTCTGGTTGTTTTAATCAGATAATAGCCAACTGGAATCTCATCTTTGAAATGATGGAAAATAAACACACCAGTGTTTATGAACAAGTGAATTTCTGGCAAATGCTATCCAAAGAAATATTGATGTTACTAGTATGTCTCATCTACAACTATACTTCTTATAGACTGTCGTCTTTTTGGTCTCACAGAAATTAATTTTAAGTGCTAAAAATGTCTCATTTCAGGACATTTTTGGAACAGTTGCTTTTATAGTTTAGTTCAATACTGACTAAAAATGTGCTTTTTTTAACTACTTCATGTTTTCCTACTCCTTTATTGGTCACTATGTTGAAGAGAAAATACATTTTTTAAAATCTCAAAATTCAACTCAAAAGAATTTCATATTTGATGAAATATTGAATGAGGTGTCTCAATTTTGATGCATGCATAATTTAATGGTTACAATAAATAATGTCTATTAGTTCAGAAATATAAATGCATCCAACAATGCGAGTATATACACAAACACATATATATCCATACAAAAAGGGCATTTTTTAGAGAATGAGAACTCTCATAAAATGATATTGAATAGCTAAAAAAAAATAAAAATAATGTGCACAAAGAAGTCCTAATGACCTAAAGAAGATAAAGTAAATATTTAGACCATAATTCATGGCTATAAGCTAGGACATGGACTATTCTACAGATGCAGCTGTATTCATTAAAATTCAATATCACTGCACTTGTGTCTAGTAATGTCCTTTAAAACCTTTAGCTTTATCCCCTAAAGATCTTTTGGAAATTGAACTTCTTGACCCCACACAGTTTTCTCCAGTCATACACATCCTTCTGGTTATCTATTACCTGAAAAGGTCCTGATGGGGTCAAAGTCATTACCTGTAAATTCTGAACACCAGAGAGAAGGAAAAAAATAGTACAACTTTTTAATATCCCTAAAACACAGTTTTGGATGAAGAGTATTTTGTCCCAGGTATCAATAAATATGATGTACAGCTGCTGTATCCTTTAAAGCACCAGGGAGTCTATGGACTGTACTCCTAATTGAACACATGAGAGCTGATGACATAAGGAATAATAATAACGGTTTTGTAAGTATTCCAAAATCAGAGATTAATAGACTGTGGGGCCATAAAATGAAACTGTAAAAGAAGTTCTTAAAGGAGAGAACTTTCCAAATCCTTTATACCTGTAATCATTGCAGAGATGTTAGAAAAGTTGTGATGACTGAAACTTTCTTTACTTGGAATAGACTGAAGAATCTGATAAAAGTGTTACAAGAAGAAGCTTTAGAAAAATACATAAAATGAAATTACTACTGTCAATATCAGAAAAAATTCTGGAAAAAAAAGGAAAATAAAATCTCAAGATTATAAATTGTGCTGAGTGTGCCTGAGTGCATCCTTGATATTTTAAATTCCTTGAAGTTTTACTAATACCAAGTGAATAGAACCTAGCAAAAAAAAATCTTTGAAAACTCTGAAGGTAAAATATTGACAACTGTTTCTGACGTCCACATAGAGAAAACTAGTGGAAGCTGTAACAATCACAAAAACATGGGACTGCAGAATCAGTGAGGTTGCAGAAAATCTCTGGAGATTGCCTTGAGGTATTCAAATCCCTGCTCAAAGCCAGAAAAGAGAAATCAGTTTCTTACAGACATACTCAGTCAAATTTGGAACATCTCCAAGGATGAGACTCCACAGCACTCTGGGCAACCTGTTCCTTGTTCAAACACTCTCACAGTAAAACAGTTTCCCCTTTTTTTTGTCTTTTTCCAGTGTGTCCAAGACTTGCTTGCCCTGGGGAGCCCAGCAGTGGACAGAGCACTGCAGATGTGACTCACCAGGGCTGAGCAGAGGAGCAGGATCACCTCCTCTGACCTGTTAGCAGTGCTCTAACATTTCCATTTGATGAGCTACACAAGTTTCCTCTTTTCCTGTTTGTTTTTCCTGTTTTTCCAACCTGTAAATGTCCCTTTAAACAGTGGTTCAATATTCTGGTGTATCAACCACTCCTTCCAATTTCAATCATCAACAAACTTCCTGAGAGTGCTTTATTCCAGTTCTCAGAAAAGTCCCCCTGTTGCAGTGACCTTTCAAAAATTTTCAACAGTGGCCTCAAAATGACAGCAACCAACTCCCTCAGAACTTGGGGGTGCATCCCAACAGGTTCCCATGGGCTGTGGCAAGTACAGTTGGTTTAAAAACCTTCTAACCTGATCATTCTCTACCAAGGATAAAACTTTCTTTCTCTGAACTTTCACAATAGTTGTAGGGGCCTGGAATTCCTGAAAGCCTTACTATGAAAGACAGAGGTGAAGGAGGTGAGCCTTTTCCATGTCCTTTGTCACCAGGCTCCCTGAACCATTCAGCAGCATTTTCCCTGTTCTTTCTCTTGCAGATGAAACACCTGCAGAAGTTCTCTTGCAGTCCTTCATGCCCTCCCTAACCCAATTCCTGCCTGCTCAGACAGGCAATCTCTATACTCTTCCCAGGACACCTGCTCCTGCTTCTGAGTCTTGTATTCTTCCTTTCTCCCTCTGATTTTAGCCACAATTTAGGTCTTTGTTCATCCTTATAGACATTCTGCTGCCTTTTTCTGACTTCTGCACGTTGCTATGGGTCAACTTTGAGACTGGAGGAGGTGATTCTTAGGAAATCAGCAGCTGTCCTGCACTCCTCTCCAGGGACATATCCTACAGGACACTTCCAAAAAAACCCTGCACAGGCAAAAGACTGCTCTCCAGAGGTTAAGCTGATCCTGCTTTTTTTGCCTTGTACTCTGCTCTCAGGACCCTGAGCTCCACCATCACTACAGCCAGAGCTGCCCCTGACCTTCACATCTGGAGTGATCCTAAAGGGCAGATTCTAAAGCCTCCCATCAGGATCAAGTTCTTGTCTGGAAAGGCCACATCTATTTTTTCTTTCTGCTCAGGCAGTCTTGTAGCAGATGTCCATCACAATATCCTATACTGGTCTGCCTCTGCTAATTGTGACTAAAGAAGAAAATGGATCTGTAGGTACATTAAGCAAATGGGAATGTTTGAGGAGCAACCAATGTAAATTCTGTAGATGGGGGTCATGATCACATATCAGTAGAGCTCCCAGAATTAACCAAAATAAGTTTATAGACCAGAGTTTTTCAGTTAATAGATTATTTACTTGTGGTTTTCTATGTTTGTTTGGTTTTTTTTATGAAATTCCCATTAATAACATATAGAACATTAGAGTCACAAAATAAGAAAGAAATTTATCTTGTGGATTCTTAGCTGCAAAATAAGCTTCAAAGATGAGAGATTCATTTGCATGCCAGAGGAACCTTAGTTAAATCTGATACTTTTCAAAATACGTATAAATGGTTAACTGTGGCAAGTGTACACAAATTTGGAGAAGGTATAAAAAGGAAGACAGCAATATCTTATCATGATTATAAATTTAGGCTAGTAAGTACAATAGCCTGAAGAAAATGGCTAAGAAAGGACATACTGGAAGTAAGTAATTGAACAATGCATAGGGAAGTAAATTACTGGCAAAGATAAGGTAATGCATATAGGAAAACTAACACTGACTAGATGCACACCCACTGATGCATTCTGAACTAGCTAATATTCCTTACAATAGCTTAAATAGGATACTTTCAGAAAAGCAACTAAATGTTAATATCTTTAAGAAAGGAGCATTAACTATAGCAAAAAATATCCCTATACTATGAAATAAATCCACATGACATTTTAAATGTTTCACTTCTGTTACTAAAACACCTAGGCAGAACTAGAATAACTGCAAAGAAAGACAAGACAAGTATAAAATAGTACAGACTGAAAATGTAACTCAATAGATTTGGGCTCTGCAGCCTGGAAAATAATTGCCTGCAAGGAAATAAAATAAAACTTCATAAGAACATGAGCAAAGGGAAATTGGGAACAGCAATTCATCACTTCTCATGATACAAAATTAGAAGTTATCAAAAGCAAGTGGCAAATAAAAAAAAAGAATGCTTTTTCCACAGAAATTAGTGGCAAATTTTGCAATTCATTGTCCCAAGATGCTGAGAATGCTAAAAGTTTACTTGGTTTCAGAAGTAACCAGACACCTTAATTGAGCAGAAATACATCAAGGACTACTAAACACAAAGTAATGAGATCTAGATTAATATCTGAGCCTTAGGTTGCTGGAAGCTGGGACATTACATTTGGGAGCTACTTCCTCCACCTTGACTTGTTCCTAACCATGTTCTTATATTTCTTCTTGGCTGTGTGCTATGAGCCATTGTGCTTCAATTAAAAGTATCCTGCGTTGAAAAAGATCACAAAAGTAAAGAATGGAAAATTATGGTTATAAATGAAAGAAAAATCTCAAATTTCTCTGGAAATTAAAGGGAACTAAATATGCATTAACAATATCTAAAGATGAAAGCATGAAGAATTTCTAGACATACCTTTTGTTTTTCCCATATCCTAAACTTTCAGGAAGCTGTACAAAATTATGTTTGCCCTGCCTGTTTCAGGAGCACTATAATCAGCCATTGCCCAAGAGTTACAGTACCCTCAGGAAGCAGAGAACTGTACATAAAATGTTAGATGCATTTGAATAATGTTCCTCCCTGAGTCACAGATAAATGGTAAATCTGAAACACATTTCTGTAGATTTTTAAGGTAAAAAGTTCAGATTTTGTAGAAAATAGCACAAAATAAGCAAGTTGCCAAATTTTATTCTTTAGAATAGCCTAGCAAAGTACACAATATTTCATAACTTTCAATACCTCTGTAGTTGTCAATAGAGCATCATGTTATCATCTTATTTTGCATCATTCACTACCTTATTTGCACCAAATCTGATTTAACTCACATCAGAGACATGCCCTCTACCTAACAGGGAGTTCCAGTAGAGATAGACTCCTTCCAAGGGAGCTTTTTATCCTCTTACATTATACCCCCAGTGATTTTTAGGAGTCAAAGAAAATTTTCTTTCTTTAATTAGAGGCCTCAAGCCAGGTGAAATGAACAGACCTTTGCAATGCAAGGTTCAGTTGGTTGAATGTTCATCTTGGTCTGAGCTTCTCAAGAGGAAATCAGACTCTCAGAGGATGATTTTATTATTGCTGCCTTTTTTACTGAGAAAACAAAGAATTTGTACTCCTGTCTGAGGCTGAAAGAATTTGCCACTATCTCCTTCCCCCAGTGCTCTCAAATCTTGAAGTGCCACCACTGTAAAGCTTACAGGAATGCTTGTATTTCAGGGTAGTGTGGTCTCTGCACACCAGAGTGTCATTAAATGCTTGCCAGGAGAGCCCAGGGGCTGGTCCCCATGCCTGGGCCAGTCCCAGAGATGGGCACAGCCCTGCCCCTCTGCTGGGGGCTGCACAGGCACAGCAGCTCCTGATCACACAGCTCAGATTGTGAGAGACAAACTGGACAAGCATTCAAGTCCAGAATAGCCCCATGGGGAACACAAAAGTCTTTTGAGTGAAGCCACAGGAAGAAAACCGCAGTTGGAAGAGAGGAACTATAAAGTGAGACACAGGTATTCTCTTTACTACTCAAATCTTATCCATTCAGTAAAGTCTAAGTGTAGTTAGAACAAGCTTTTCTAGTTCCTCTCTCACTTCTTGTCCTTCAGTTTGGAGGAATCTGTCTTGATCCTTTCTAGGGTTTAGAGTTCTCTCAGACATGCTCTATACGTGTACTAAAAAAAGGAAACTAGAAAATGAAGCAATGAAAAACCCCACTATTTTCTTTGCTGTGTTACCAGACAGCTATACCAGTGTACCTTTCCTGGAGCAGAAATGTCTACATTTGTTTAGTTACTTCCTTATTTACATATTTATTTTAGTGCTGATAGAACAGATGCTGCCATTGGTTGTGACAGAGCTGCTGCAGGAGCAGGACTCAGGAGTTCATGCTTGCTTCATCTTTTGCCTAACAACCTGTTTCAATCTCAGTGCTATTAAATCACATACTCTATAAAAATCCAAATTCTGGCTCTATAAAGCTGACCCACACTTGGCTTTGCAATGCATAGCTCTTGGTGTTTCTTAGGTTTTTTGTTTTCATTTCTTTATTAAAGGTGTAGAGATTTATCTTATTTCTAAGAAAGAGAAGAAGACTTTCAGTTAGAAACATGTTGGCTCTCACCCTGAGACTCACAATTTCCACTCTGGATCTCATAAAGCATTTACTCAACTCAAAGCACAAGAGTAATGCCACTGAGCTCTCAGGCTCTGACTGACACCACTGTTGTACATTTTACCCTGCTGTACACTTCTCTCAGCAGCAAACGTGAGGTACTGCAATCTGCACTATAATAGCCACAGCACAGCTTCAGAGAACCAAATCCTGTCTATGCTGTACTTGGAAGCAAAGTCACTGATGTCAGTGAAAATGTTCAATGGAGATCTGAGCAGCCCTTCCATGAACTATCTTTCCAAATTGGCAAATATACATTTGCTGTATAAATAGTACAGATTTATGCATCCACACACTTTTGTTTTTAAAACTGTAAGCTTTATACAAACACTGTGTAACGTTAATATCAATCTGTTTCCTCCTTACATGATATAAGGATCACAATTTAAAAAAAAATCAACCCTTGTTTTTCCCAAGACTTTTTTGATCTTCATTACCAGAAAAAAACCCACCACAAATTTAAAGGCATTTTAAAAAATCATTACTCCCTGCATGTGATAGTAGGCTTCCTTTATGTTTTAACTGTTTTAAAACTGCAGAAGGATGCTGGCTCTCACCCAAGATTGTGGCTACCCTGGCACAGGTATGGACACATGTCAATACAAAATCCTCAGGATTTCTAGATGTCTACTTTAAACTTAGCATGACCTTTTCTCTTTCTCTTTATTTCTGAAAGAAAACCCCATATATCAGTAACAAAGTAGAATTTTCCTGCTTTTTGTTATTAAAGCAGTTCTGCAAAATGCAGCCCTAATCACTGCCTACTCCATCACCCATGTTGTTACAGAGTCATAGAATGGTTGGGGCTGGAGGGAATCCCTGGAGGTCATCTAGCCCAGCCACTGGCCCTGCTAAAGCAGGTTCACCTAGAAAAGTCTGCACAGGTTTACATCCAGGTGGGTTTTGAGTAGCTCCAGAGGAAGAGACTCCCCAACATCTCTGGGCAGTCTGCTCCAATGTCCTCAAAGTGAAGAAGTTTTTCTACAAGTTCAGTGGAACTCTGTGTTCATTTTGTGCCTATTGACCCTATCCAGTTGCTGGGCACTACTGAGCAGAGTCTGTTCCCATCCTCTTGACACCTGCCCTTCAGATATTTGTATTCACTGATAAGGCTCTCTCTCAGTCTTTTCTCCAGGGTAAACAGGCTCAGCTTTCCCTCATAAGAAGGATACTCCAGTCCCACCATTATTTTGGTAGCCCTTTGGCAGACTCTCTTAGCAGCTCTTTGTCTTTGGAGTATGATAAATTAGCTTTTAGACTTTTTAAATGACACTGAACTACATCTGCCATATATATACCTAAAATTAGATATTGTGTAGATGCTCAAAACTCATGCCCAGGGATAAGTCAAAAGGGACAATGTTAGATGGTTCAATATTACCAATTAAACATGATGACTTATAGATTATCCATTAGTCCAAGCAGCTACAAATGTCTACATTACCACGGCTTTTTTACACATTATTTGTTGTCTAAACCCTTTCAGGTATCCTTTGCAGAGCTACATATGCAGTGAAGATTTTACTATTCTCAGCTGCATGTCACTGCCAGCTGGAAGGGTGCTTCTGCCTTTATTCTCTTGCATGTGGAGGGGAAAGTGCAGTCTTCCCCCAGTTACCCCAGCCTGCTCAAGCTGCCTTTGCCTGGTTTATAGGGGAGCTGTAGGGGTAGCTGTCCATACAGACCCTCCTGTTAGCTGAGCTGTGGTAACCTCAGCAAGGTGCAGGGAATAGAGGGCACCTGTGTCTTCTACCAGCAAAGATGATTGCAAAGTTCTCTCCTATATATTTCCCACCCTAGTAAGAAATTTTTGCCAATATAAAGTCTTATAATAAAACAGTTAAATTGGCAAAGAAATTTCTGTTGACATGGGTTTTTTGTTTTTTTTTTTTACTTTTAAAACCAACTTCCCATGAGACAGAACTGAATGCTCCAGTTTAATTGATTTAAAGTGGTACAGCCTTGCTTTGGAGAAGCTCCTTTTCTTACTGCCAAAATGATGTTTTTCACAAATGCTGCGCTTTAAAAGTCATTAAAAGCAGACATACTGTAATAAATATCTCAGGAAAGACTTCCATACTCAGGAGATGAGCAATGCTTCTGGGAGAACCAGCACAGATTCAACTCACCTGTTGTGATACCTCCCATAAGAAATATTGAGTAGAACAGTGTGGCAGCAGGGAAAGGAAATACATAGCTTTTTGTTATGTGGAGTCTTGCTGCACATCATATTACACTGACCTTCTCAGGTTTTCTGTGTTTTGATTGCCTACTGCCCAATGCACTTCATCCCTCAAAGGTTAATGAAGCTGAACAGGAGACAAACAAAAAGGTCAGACAGTGAAATGCTGATCTATTGACAAAGGCTACAGAATGCAAAAATGATGCAGAATTCCAATACCATCATTTCAGCTGATACCATGCTAAAACAAACATGCTCACAAACCTCCTTCAGAAAATTTTGCTGTGCATGAGGTAGTGATCCTCTCTCTCAAGTTCAAAAAGATGAATCAATGCTATTACACCCCAAGGGCTAAAGCTCCTATTTCAGCATAACTGAAACATAACTGCGGCATGAGGAAGAACAAAGAGGGAACTAGGGAAGAAGTCAGGGAAATTTCCTCTCTGACTAATTGTGCATTCATTGGAGCAGATACAGGTGTGAGAGGACTGAGGTCTGCCTCCCAGCTAACCATGTCAACTCTCCAGGCTTAAGGCTTTCACCAAGGATGAGTAAGTGCCAGTTGTCACAGAAATTCTGCTGCTCAGAGGTCATAGAACCAAGTGTATTACAGCTGAAGACTTTTGTCTTCCTGTCACCAAGGCTGAAAGTAGAAAACAGCAGAGAATCTGTCTCTCAATCCAAAAGACAAGCAAGAATAATGACTAAGGAGCAATCTACTATGAGAACATTTTTCCACTGTAAGAGTTTGATTGGTCAGGCAACCAACTTTTCATTGGAAACAGGACTTCAGCCAACAGGAAGAAATGTCTGAGCAAAATGAGCAAGGAAAAAACATACATTCCTTCACATCACTGCCTGTCTGAGCAGGGATTTAAAGATTCTAGGTTTTATTTTACAAGAGGAGAAAGGATTTGTTCAGATTCAGAACTCAAGATACCTGGGGATCTGATCTGCTTCAGAAAAATGCAAATTTTTAACTTTTACAAATATTTTAACAAGTCTGTTCTGGATGCTGGAAGCAAAACGAATACTGTTTTAAAATAATCTGCTTTGTTTAAGTAACACAGATCTCCATCCATTTAAACACTCATTCTTTCCCTTTAGCTCAATTTCTTTGACAACCAAGAGTATAAAAGAAATAGTTTGCAAAGCTCTTCCTGTATTCCTTCTTTAAGTAACAGTGATACTGAAAAAAATGGTACTACTGATAATTACCACCAAGCTGTAGGTCTATAGAATTAAATTAAAATGTCTAGAGAATCTGATTTGAAAGAACAGCCTAAAACAATACATGCATCTTCAAGAAGGATGCAGAGAGCCGACGTGGAAAAAATGTTTTACCTTTTTGCTTGCAAGCCTGCCCTTTACAGATAAATGAAAAAATGTTAAAAGTTGCCTCGGCAGACAGCTTCAGCAGTAAAGCTAAAAGGTGAAGGAAAAAGAAAACAAAACAAAAAAAAAAAAAGGACTGGAGATGTTTTCTTTGCATAGTGAACCAGAATAAAAATGAATAATCTATTAGAGTTGATTCCAGAAATTACAAAGCATAAAATGATACCAAAAATCTAAAAACACTGTCTCATGTTTTTTAGCTCCCCACAATCCCTTTTTGGTTTGTTGCTTTTTTGTAGGGATGGGAAGTGAGGCACCAGCACCTGTCACTAGACCACTAAACAAATAATGTGTCTTCCCCTTACATGGGCCACTAGAAGGAAATTGCTGCCTGGTGCTCCTATTACTTCTCCCTTGACATAAATTATGAGCCACTTACAATGATGTAAAAGGACAGATTTTTTTTCTTTGACTGGAAACTTACCTGCTGATTACTCTGGAGCTTTGATTAATGTTTCTGCCCCATTTTGTATGAAGGCTAGCAAATTAAATATAGTTGGTACTCAGTAACTGCATCAGCACAGTGGACAAAAATGAGCTGTGGCTGGAAACAACTGAAGGTTTGAAGTTGCTAATGGCACAAATGAGACCTGTCACAGACCTGCAGGCTGAGTCAGAATGGGAACTCCATCCTCTGCCATGATGGTGATAGACCAAGCTGTTACATACTCAGGAATTTTGAGCCTGGAATACTAAATACAGCTCTGAATTAGTAGTTGAGGGATCTCTTACCACTGGGAAGTACTTTTCTGAGGTATTTCTTTTGTGATAAATTATTAATGGCAGTTATATTGCCATGGAAAGAAAAGGAGATGCATGAGGCAGTGGGTGCCCTGGAGGCAATAGCTGATACTGATCTTCATGTCTGGGGACCCCAGGCAGTGAAAATGCAGCCACAGCCACAAGAAAGTTTGAGCCTAAGGAATTTCTTACACTGGAGTTTGCACAATCATGCTAGGGACATCAGTTTCCATACACAAAGCTGGAGATGACAGCAGGAGGAAGACAGCATAGAAAAGAGAGGGCAATTTACTGGTTTTTTTTGAAGAAAAAGCTGAAACCAACTCATTATTAATATCTATTCAACTACAATAATATTACTGGTACATTATTAAACCTGTTAGGAATAAATTTTCTTGCTTTTCTCCAATATACACCACCTGAAATATTAGTGATGTTTCAAAGCCTGGAGCTGCAGGGCCAAACACATACATTGCACTGTTTCCATGTGAGCAGAGAGGGATGCCTGAAAACCCACCAGACAATGCTTGAGGCCATGGACTCAGAGTTTGCTGTCTAAGGAAAATCTCTGGGGAGTGCAAGAGGGAAGTGGAGCAGAGGGACTGTGAAATGGCACCTGGATCCATTTAAGAGGAGCCCATTTTATCCAGCCCTCTGCTCAGCTCCTAGTTTTGGTCCTCAAATGAGTTTTTGTTGTGTTCAGATATTTCCTTTTTCTACTTGTCATTTTGATAATATATTACCTTTTTAACCAATAAACACTCAACTCCCTTTGCATATGCATGCAAGGACATAAAGACTGTAGTGACTTTGTATGAAGCAACAGTTGGACGACACATACAAAAACATATTTTAAAAGATAAAAAGACTGTTAAGATTGCTGAACAGAATATGAGGTTTATATTACAAGGTTACTCGGCCAGGTTCAGACAAGAATATTTATTATTCCATAGGTTTTATGTACAAAAGGGACTGTAAGGATTATTTAGTATAAAATTTTACATAGCAGAAGCTATAAATGTTACAAGGCATTTACTGGGTGGGAGAAAAATGTTATTTTCTGCAGTCATTGCAGGTTTTTTTTTAGGCATCAATGATTGAATTTCCTAAAGAGAATATTCATCACTATTAAAAATAAGGCTATATTAATTAAGAAATAAATTACCAGGTTCTTGTTGATTTGATTAAACATAATGAAAAATGGACTCGGTCAATGAGAAAATGAGAATGAGGTAAATTAACTAGTTTCAGACAAATCTTCTTAAGCATGTCAGTGTCTTTAGAGTGTTCAGTGAGGCAAAAAGCCACATCTGACCCATCACCCTGGGCATGGCCCTTCTGAATGCCCCTCTTACTGCTTGTGCAAACTTTCTACTTATAGTATTTGCAACTGAGAATTAATTGACCTTAGTGAATGCTGAGGCTGCATAACAAATTCACTTTAACCACCTAAAGACCACTGGAGACCCTTTTTAATAAAAGGTGTGAACGCTTATCTTGTTACAACTGGATTCTAACTCCTTTGTGGATAGCAAATTGATGATTACATTTGTAATGGGTTGATCTTGCCTAGATAGCAGGTGCACACCAATCTGCTCTCTCACTCCTGCTTCTCAACAGGACAGGAGGAGAAAAATATGACAAAAAAATCTCATGGGCTGATAACTATGGTGTCTGCACTCCATCCTGCCCCAGAATGGGGTCCCTCCCGTTGAGGACAGTCCTTGATGACCTTCCCCAACATGGGCCATTCCCACAGGCTGAGGTTCTTCACAAACTGCTCCACTGGAGCCCCTGTCACAAGGTCCAGGCCCTCAGAACAGGCTGCTCCAGCACTAACTCCCTCAGGGGCACAAGTCCTGCCAGCAAACCTTCCCTGCATGGATCCCCTCCCCACAAGCTCTGGTGAGAGCTCTCCGTGCAGGAGCAGCTCCTCCAGGCACCCAGTGTGGGATCCTCCCTGGGCTGAGCTGGAGCTGTGCTCCAGAGTGGGCTGGCATGGGGACAGCCTGTCCCACCATGCCTTCAGCACAGACTGCAGGAGAATCTCTGCTCTGGCACCTGCAGCACCCCCTGCCCCTCCTGCACCACTGACCCTGGTGTCTGCACAGCTCTTGTTCTCATTTTTCACTCCTCTTCCTCAGGTGCTCTTGTGCAGCACTTCCAAACCCTTCTTAAATACACTGTCACACTGTGGATGGTTCAGACACCCCTTTAGGTCCTCCTTAGAACTTTCTCCCCTAAGAAATCCTTCCTTAGGACTCATGCTACAGAAATGTTCACCCCCTTCTGGACCCCTGTGTTATCTTTTAGAGTTTTTATTGGTCTTTATCTCTTCTAGGTCATTGATCATTTTCTACCTAAAACCTTAAAGTACTTGGATAGCTTTCAACTGATAATTCTATTGGTCACTTTCCAATTCACCTATAAAACCTCTTTGATATTTTATGTAGTCGGATCAGCAATGGTCACTCAGCTCATTCATCAAATGTCCACCTCTGATTAAACTGAGGATGGTTAACTTCCCATTTTAGTTATCCCCCATTTCACGACTCAAAGTTTGCTTTTATCTCAACTAGCAAAAAGTATTTATCAGTCTGGGTCTTTTGAAGGGAAACCTTCCTCTTCATTTCATAGAATCAGGTGATGCCCATTTCCTACAACACTAACACGTAGCTGCTAAAGAAGCAAGAGATGCAAGTATTTTTTCCCAATATATCATTATACTAAAAGGTATTAAACATATTTATTAAAGAAATATCATTGCAGGGACATTCAAAACACTTGGAATACACCTATATGTTAATAAATAAAATAATTGCTAATGTAAGACCTAATGTCTTCAAATCCTGCTTTTATAACCAAGTGGTGTTTTTCAATTGAACCATTGAGTCTCAAGTTAAAGAACTGTCTCACTAAATCAATTTTAGGCTCCATTAAGCTCATGAAGGTCTACTCCTCTCTTCTGAAGCCTGAGCTACATGCAGCATTTCCCCTTGAAATTGTGTTCCACTAGAATTGGGAACGTTGCACACTCCAGAGAACTGAGCTTATCCTTGTTCTAAATGGCTTATCTAGGTCTCCTTATAAAGCTTTCATTTTAATTTGGTTAAGCCCCCATTAGCTTAATGCCATTAACTATTTTAGTTACAAGTGTATACAAAGGACATTTAAGTTTAGTTTAAAATACACCTCAGACACTTGGTCAAGAGGGGTTTAAGAGGTCAAAAGTTGAAAACCAGGCTGTGACACCTTGTCCACCCCAAACCTGTAGCCAAATGAAGCAATGCCACTTCCTTTAATTCTGTTTAGCTGAGACTTAAGCAGACTTAACTGGTGACTTGTCCTGCCTGCAGACTACATGAATGAATAATTATCATGGTCAAATGGATGCATGTTGGGCTAACTTGTATGCCTACTCCTCAAATTAATATGCAATCATCCTTTTGGATTGCTTTAATTAAATTGATATTTAAATTAATCTGTTAAGAAAAATACAGCCTTTGTGTTTCCATAGCAATGTGCTAACTGGTATTTTTTCAGGGAGGGAAAAAATCAAATTAAGAAAAGAGACTATGGCTATCACACAGAGAAAAACACTGCTTTTCTTTGCCATGTAATAATTTCAAATAAATAAGCTCCTCATCCTTCAGCAATAAAATCTGTCTTTGGAACAAGATGCTTCCAAATAATTAATGTTTTCATTAAATAGCTATATAATTTTGGCCTGCTGATCTGCTAAAATTGTAGTTGCATACTTGGCATGGCTCTGTGGACTTTGAGAAAAGTACTATTTGCAACTGATAAAGAGCCAAGAAATTTCATCACTTTTATAGAAATTTTTAGGTTCTTGCCACTTTCTACCAGCTAATTTCCTTTTTCCTTCCTAGTTCTCAGAAATAATTATTTTTCTAATTGAAAAATAATTCCTTCTAGAAGTAAAAGCTTTTGAAGCACTTAATTAATATCAAACAATACTGAAAACAGAACCAGTCCTACACACACAAGCACAAAAAAAGAGTTAACACAGCAGTGAAGACCAATATATGACTTTAAAACACAACAAAACATTCCAAACAAATTAAGATCTTTAAGTGCATTAACTTAATTTTTCTCAAACAAGTTTCTTTGCAGCTATTTCCAAATTATATCTTCAGGAAATGTAGAGTTTCTGTGCTCACTTAGGAAGCAAAGTAGTTTATACCACTGCAGCCCTTTAAAAATTATATATTCAGTGGGATTATAAGAAAGATTTGAATATACTCTTGTGAAATTATAACATTAGAAATTGTGAAAGCTAGAATATCATGTGCCAAGGGATTTGTCTCCAGGTCAGCAGTTTGTACCAGGTTCAGTAAATTCAGGCCTGCTTTTGAAAGAGTCAGGGACCCTTAGTAACTTAAAAGAGTGGCTGAACCAGCAAACACCTTCACATCATTCCTGCTCATAAAGGTGAGTTCACTGCTCTTCTAATGCATGTATGAAAGAGCTCCTGCCTAGATGCAGTTTTATAACACATGTAGGGGAGCTTTGGGGTTATTTGTATCTAAATGATAATTATTATTAGAGATGAATAAATTATACTGAAACACATAATGACACAAATATTAACAAATATTTTTGTTGCTAAATTTGCATCAAAGACACATTTGAATGGATGCCCCTTGATTAACTCAAGAATATTCTGATACAGTAAAACATCCTTTTTGGCTTATGTCATTGGGTAAGTAATGGAAGTAGTTCACCTGCATGTATATGAGTACTGTCATTCAATGACATTAATATATAGCTTAAAAGGAAAGAAAAGAAAACCCAAAATATTAAAGTACATTTACTGAAAGTGCCAGCTAGTGAAACAATTTGTTTGAGATGTTCACTGTAATGAGATTCAGGTAATCTGGTGCTTCTTGCATGTCTGCAGGTGTGACTTTGGCTTTTTGATGCCACTGGGATGGTGAGGACATCATAGGCTTCTTTGTTTAGCAAAAGATTAAATCTGATGGCAAATAAGGGGTTTTACAAGAGAGTGGGGATTTCAGAAAAGATATTGGCTCCATCTAAGCACTTCTACATTCAAGGACACTCTCTGCCATTATTGGCATTTATGAACAGTTTGAACAAAGCTCTTATAAATTCTGACATACTGGTATTAGTGAAATTACTTATTCCTGCTGCTACAGGCCTCAAAAGTTTGGACTATTAATGAGAGAAAACACAGTTAAGGAAAAATAACCCTGAATTTTAAAAAAAGGCCAGAGCTGGGTAACAGAGTGTATGCTACTGACAGTTACAATACGCTGCAAAAAAATCCTTATGAGAAAGGCTACTCCTAAATGCAGAATTATATTTAATAAATAGAAGTACTTCATATTACTATAGTACTCTGCTATTTTTTAACCATGGAAATCATACACATGGGAAGCTGATCAGAAAGGATACACCAAATAAGTCAGAAATTGAGTCACCTACTTTTAGTCCTCATGAGGATGTGACTAAAATACAATCTCATACCAAACAATTTATAACCTCAGAGACAAAGTGTACATTTACACTGATTTTATTTGCATGCACACAATTGCACACACAGTGATGTTAAGGACAGTCAGACTTTATGATGCAATTTCAAGGAGTGACTTGTTAATGAGAGATTCCAGATGATTTTTCCTTGTAAAATGTAACCACTCAGCATTCTCTGATTCTCCTGCATGTAGGGCCATATGATCTGTGTGATCTCTAGCAACCTGTATAAAATGAGCCTTACAGCTTCCTAGTTTGCATTCTGTTCTTAGACTCATCTCAATAGTAATTTTATCAGTCCTACTGGACATCTTTCTTTGGATGAAATCTAACAGTGCTAACATGGAATTTAGCTGAGACCAAATCCTATTTCAGAGGCAGCAGGTGCACCAGAAAGGTTTTTGGGTCGTTTTTTTTTTTTCTTCATTAGCACTTATACACAAGAGAAGGAACAGAGCTGCCAAAGAGCCACTGAAAGCAGATCTCTGCAGTTCAATAATTCCACTTTCCACATCAAAAACAAAGGATGGAATAGGGGAAACTATCTGGAAAAGTGAGAAAATAAACTATGTATCAATGCTGAACAAAGATTGTATAATGAAATTGAAACACAAGCTCAGTAATGTTACTTAACAGTCTAGAAGAGAAATCTGCACATCTCAAACATGATTGATTGAACCACACAGTTCATTATGAGAATTATCCTCAGTTGAAGGATGGAGCATTGTGAATTGATAGTTTCAGATAGACAACAAAATTCAGCCTCAGCTGTGAGTCTGAAGTCATAAAAACAAAAAGTCAGTGAATCTAAGAAAGTCCCTAAAAGACAGAAAAGCAAAATAAGGCAAAAAATGGCTGATGAAAGGCCAGGGAAGGTTAAAATATTAGGTCACATAGTACATTTTTTGAGGTGTCACATAGCTAAGGGTATGATTTTCCCCAAAAGTACTTAGCAGAAATAATTAAAGGAATGGTATTTATTCCTATTTTCTTCAGGAGTACAGCAGCCAAAATTTGTCAAATTGAAAGTCAAACAGAATAAAACAGGGAAAATTCAAAGCAGCTATTCAGGTTCTTTGACACCTTCTCTTCATAGTTTATGGTGGAGGTCTCAGAGCACCTTATTATTAAATACTGTAGAAAACACAAATTAAGGTTTCTTCCATGGGAAGAGCTCAGGCAGGAATGTTTTTGCTGTGCATGATTGTCATAACAGGTTAAAATTGCATCAAATCTTTCTTCATTAATTCTCTGAAAGCTTTCCAGTTCATGGAGGTGATTTCAGCAATGGGTGCCTGTACTTTGATCAGTCTCTCAAAACAACTAATGAATACACAGATTTGTACAGTATTAATTATGATCTTTCTGAATTAAGTCTATTGATGTTCTTTATTCAAGTACTGGTGAGTCCAATTATCCTTCTATCACATCAAGCTGCACACCTAGACAAGTTTGATATTCTTATAAACAAAAATTATCTTGTTATTCAATGCAACTTTCATTTGGCAACAATGACCTAAATATCTAGTTTTAGAAAATTTTTAATAGCTCTTTGTAGACAGTGTACTGGTTTTCTCCTGCAGCTGTCAGGGTGGATATTTCTTGCAGATATAGCTTCATTAATTCCCAGTAAATTATGCTGAGCTTATCTTAGAGCAAACCTTTGGTGGTTTAAGTCTTCATACCAAGAAACAGAAAAAGTCTGAAATTTTTACATAATTTCTCTTGGAGTAATAGAGGCTCAAGCTCACCTATGTTGATAAGGACGAATGAAAGGATCATCAAATGTCTCTTGGAAGCTAAAATTCTCAAACTGAGTACACTTCTTCAGCAATATTTCCTCAGTGTGGATGTCCTTGACTTTGGAAAATATGCTGTGTCAATTAAAATTGCCATGGAAAAGCCATTTGTCTACTTTGTATCTGGCTAATAAAGGGGGGAGGAGGGAAAGGGGAGACAGGAAGGCAGAATTCAGATAAATTTAATATATTCAATCTCTTAAATTTCTAGCAAAAAAATTCTCAAATATAAAACATTCCACGCTGGTTTCTCCACATCAGCCCCACTGGGAAAGGCTGTGCACTACACTGCACCTGCTCACCTTTACTCATAGCAGCATTTCCATGAGCAGCTGTCTGCAGGAAAAGTGAACAAAAATTAAAGTTGTTTTAGGAGAATGATGACCCTTCCATTTCTCATAGCATGCAGCCATACTGAGTTAAACTGGCATGGAAGTCTGTTTGCCTTCAGGCTGGTGTTTCTCCAGAACATCACTTTCAGTTTTCCATTAACAGACCAACCATCTTCTTCACAGCATACAAATTAACAATGTGTTTTCAAGATGTTTGTTTGAAGAAACTCTTGTCTGGGTTTTTATTTTGCATCATGACTTTTTTTTTTTTTTACCAACCACAGTTTAAAAGTGTTTACAGCAAATAGCACTAAATACTCAGCAGCATATCAGAGGAAAACCCACACAGACACTGGAAACCACAGTTTTACACCAAAGTTCACTATCTGTCTGTCAAATTGCAAAATTCTGAAGTTCACAACACTGTCAGAGATAGAGTGCATAAAAGAGGGATTTGCAGGAGAAAAAAAAAAAAAAAATCAGTGCTACTGAACTTCCAGCAAATTTCTCAGCAGAACAACATAGATAGTGGAACAGATTTTTTTTTTTTTTTTTTTAGTATATGCATAGAAGAACAGACAGAAAAAGGAAAATATCTTGATCTATTTTGGACAGGTATATGCTGCTTATCTAAATATAAACTTAGCTGCAAATGAAGGGAAAAAAAACAAAAACAAAAAAAAAAAAAAAAAAAAACAGTGTATAAAACTGAAAGAGACACTGATATGTGAATGAGCATTTTCCTAAACTGGCTTTCATAGGCTCCAAGATAGATTTGTTGTGTTTTTAAAAAGCTGTTATTTACAGTTCCCAAGATTAGCCTGTAAGCAATCAATCAAATAAGCCTCTATCATACTAACACAAAAAAAGATTTGGGAATAATAATCCTTTGAATAAGGAGATATCAGCATTTGGAAGCATTCAAGAGTTATAATAAAAATTTCCACTTGACTTAATGCATTGTTTCTAATTCTTTGCTGAATTCCTTTCACTGCAGAAATGGTGATAGTGTCTTTGACTTGTTGGGTTCCAACTACATCTGATACTAGACAGTGTTCCAAAAATTTCAACAAACATTACTACTATACTACTGCTACTACTAAAGCTGAATCTTTTGCCCAATTTTCAGAGCTATATTTACAGAGAAGAGCAACTGTGCTTACTGTTAAAACATGTTCTTTTCAATTATTGATTACTTTGTTTTATAGCCTGGCAGTTAATATATGGATTTTTATAATATATGGATTTTTTCAACAGAAGTTATAGAAGATTGCTGGCACATCCTATGCATATTCACACTACCTCTCTATATGTGCATTTTATGATCATTTTTTCCCCTGAGGACTACAGGCAGAACAAGAACTGCAGCAGCCATAACTCTAATTAGTTCTAGATGGTGATACTTTTGTTTCTCTTCCAAGTCATACATCAAGCTTCTCTTCATTAAATTTGCTTTTGCTAGTTGACACAGGCAGGGATGCTGCAGAACAGAATCAAACTCTGTGGCTCTTCATGAAAAGCTTCAAGCTTTTGGAGTCCACCAGCCAGTATTGCAAGTACATTAGCAAGTGTTCATTTACAACTTTAAAGGAAGTCCATTAAATGGATAATAAAAATAACACATTAGTTAAAAAATTATATTAGCATTGTTGGCTTAATATTGGATATCTTTTAAAAAAAGGGAGAGTTTCTCATTTTTACACATTATTACTGTATCTACAGAAATTAATTTTGTTTTTATATAATACACTGAATGCAATCAGAGTTTTCAGTTCTCAAGACTTATGCCATATCCTTCAATATTGTAAAAGCAAACAGGAATTCTACATTCAGCTCTCATCTTTTGGTCCTAGTAGCCAACATACAAGTTCTATGAAGGAAGAAAATACATTCCTTACATACCTCATTCTTTTCATAAAACAATAATATAATGTCTCATTCATCATTTGGGACTATTCTATATAAACAGCTTATATATTATAGACAAAAAACTAAAAATAAATGCTTTTATATGTCACAGCAGACCTTTCATTAAAGGGTAGAAATGAGCCAAGACAGACTCTCGTTCAACAGCATTAAAAGGGTCCCAGGTCACTCTCCTTTCAGCTTAGCCACTCTGACTGCAGCAAGCTCCCAGTGCAGGGTGCAGCTGCAGGCTGCAGGTGCTGGTTTGCACACTGAGCACAGCTTTACCCAGCTCAGCCCTGGCTGCAGGCTCTGACTCCACCAGACCCAGACTGACCTCACAGAAGATCTGTTACTGCAGCAACTCCCTTCCTTGTTTCATAATTTTGTGTGTCTCTCTGGATCATTCCTTCCTCCTCAGAGCTCCTCCACCCCCAGGCACTCTTGTCTCAAGTTTCCCCAACCCATTCCTTTTATCACACCTATTTATTAGTCACAGCTGTGACCCATTAAGGACAAGGCTGTTCCTCCTCTTTGGCAATCAGTACAACTGTGACTTACCAGGAGTGAGGTCACCTGTAATCCCTTCTTCTACACCTACATTAATGTCTTTTTTATCAATATTATCATTCCTCATGGTAGCAGAAGCACTCACATGCACAGCAGAAAGAAATCAATTATGCCACTGGTGGAACTAAAAGATACAGATGTTCTTCTGCACCAGATAGATTGCTTTGTTGAATTTTCATTTTTCTTACGGGTGCTATACCTCAAATTAAATTAGCAATTTGCAGGAAAAAAAAAAAAACCCAAAAAACTTAAAAAAAATCAAATAACCAGAAGTGAAATTTTGCTTCCTACTGCTTTGTAAGTTCCACAGGCCATTTGTAGGAAACCTTTCCCCTCAGACAACAGAAGATGACAAAACTAGAGTGTGAGATTTGTGGCAGCCTGAAAACAGCTTCCAAAAGAACAATCAAACAATTATTATAATGTGATGAGCATCCAGAGTTTTAATTGAAACTGATGTGCATCCAGGGTGCCCTAAATCTTTGAAAGCCATCCAAATTGTGCCCAGATCCTTGAAAAAGTTTGTGTAACTTAAGGCATCAGGTCCTAACATCATTTTTTACTGTAGAAAAAAGTCAAAACCATTTTCTATCAGCTTCTGTGATTTTTTTTCTATACAATAGTTACAAAAGGGACTCAGGTCTCAAGTTGTGACTACTGAGATGAAAAATAGATATAAAAATTACAAGGAACACAAACCCTGACAAAGGAAACTGCTAACTTCTGCAGCAAGCTTTTATCCAAAGAGGATAAAAAACAATCATATCTATGCTTCAGAGGTGGAATTATCTGACTTGTTCCTCTTTAGATTCCAGAAAACACTGGAACATGAAAAACACAAAGATGTGATGTCACAAAAAAAAAAAAAAAATTATGAACAGAACAGACAAGTTTCGTAATACTCATGCTATTGTGTTAGTTTTATCAACTTCTCCATAATTACAAATTATGTGTTCTTAATTACTGCACTACATCTCACTCAGCACTTTTAAAATTGAAATTACATGGAGTGGAAAGCTCTGAGTAATATAGAGTTCATCTTACAACTCTTCTGATACTTTACAAGATTTGCACCTGTGCTACTAGAATAAATAAGAAAACAAAACAAACATCAGCTGCTTCCACCTTTACATTATAATGTTGAACTGTTTATTTATTATGGACAGGCTACATAGAAATCACACCTGAGTTTTTGAAAATGGCAGGTATACCTCAAGCACTTGAGACATCTCTGGTATGTTGAAGAATTACTAAGGAGAATACCTCAAACAAAGCTAGATGATAAAGGCAAGGAATTTCTGTTTTCCATATCAAAATTTCTGAAAGATTCTGTAATATATTAATCATGAAAGAGACCAAACTATTGCAGTCTTGAATATAGTTATTTGCTAGCAACATAGAAAAACAGTGGCAGCAAAGGTAAACTGCAAAATGTACATATTATGGAAAAAAAAGTTGGAAGTTCATGTAAAATAACACAAGTGAATTAAAACTCTATTTGCATACTGAAGCTGATACAAATGGGGCTACCAGAACACCATACCAGGGACTTTTTTTCTCTGTCATTCCCTTTACCTCCACTTCAGTCGATGCTCTCTCAGAAAATTAGACTTTTGAAATGTAGCTTAAGCATTTGCCCTTAGAGAAGGGTTATACAAATCTCACCAGATCCATCCTACAGGGCTGGACTTCACCCAGGAAGAGTTACCAATATTTGTGGCAGAAGAAGCCTTGTGAGCATGAGTGATCCCTAGCAAGACTTGGGGTCAGTGGTGGAGGGCAATGGGGGCAAGCAGCAGGGCTCTGCAAGGGCCCTTTCCCATCAAAACCAATGCACAGCAAAAGGCAGAGCCATTGCTCCCAAAACCACAGCACATCACTGCTGGTGAGAAAGGGAGGTGATGAATTTTTGGCATTATAGACCTCACAGTCCGTTTATAAAGACTAATTTATGTCAGGCAAACATTGGTACAGACTGAGCTGTCAGCTAAAGGTTTGTCATTGGATGTCAATCACCATGTGGCCTGTGCCCTTTCTTCTCATATAGAAATGACTGAAGAGAAAATTGTAAAATTGAGTTAGTTTCTCTTGTGTGGCTTCTGATCCACTCTTTTGTCATCAGAGGCTGGGAGCAGAAGAGAGAAAGCTTCCAAGAGCCAAGGATTTACAGCTGCTGCCTGTGGAGCCTCAGACTGCTCTGTATGTTCCCATGGTCACTTCTCCACCTCTGCTTCCATTCCTAGTTTGGATCTTGTGGTAGCTGAAGTCTGCCTTAGTGCACCCTGTTTTCCTTGCTGCTGGCAGAGGTGGGCAGCCAGGGCAGCACCGTGGGATGCAGCTCAACGTGAGCCCCAGTGAGGGAGCTGGGAGGTGTCAGGTCTGGGAAGATGCTCTGCAAAGCCAACACATTCATTTGGCAAGTGAGAACAGACCAAAAGCCACAGCGTCCTCTGCAGCCACAGTACAACATGCAGATCTAGGAGGCTGAGGAGTTTAGAAAGTTTTTGCTGGGAACAACCAGTTTGAGGAGCTCCCCTTCCTGCTGACTTTCCTATGGAGCCTGTGAAGCCAACACAGCTAAAAACATCAACTGTGCTAGAGCCTCAGATCTATAATTGCTGTTCCCAAGTGTTCTGCTCTGCATTGTAGTCTGTAAGGAATGAATAAAGACATTTTCAGCTACCCATTTTTGCTTAAAACTAACCATAAAATGAGCAGAACAAATAAATAAATAATTCCAATATAAAGCAATGTCACCTCTGGTTAACTTCATTCCCTAGTCTCCCATGTTGCCTAACTAGTCAAGCATAGAAGTAAAGAGTTTAAACTGTGCCTTGCCACTTTCACATTTCAAATACATGAGCTGTGTCTCCAGTTACTGAAGGATATATAAGAACATGTAAAATACAGAGTCAATACTCCATCTCGTGGCAAATCATTATGTTCCCTGCAAGCAAAAATACATTTACAAAATCATGACTGCATAATTTCATTAAGATTGTTGTATAATTCTGTTAAGGTTAAAAATATAAAAATAGACACTTTTCTCCAGAATTAGAGTAGAAATATCTGTACATGTATGTGTGGTGGTAGAAAGCAATTGCAGTTCAAAATCCCCAATGAGCAGTAAGACTCCCGACTGAAGAAAACCCAATCCCCAAACCACCACCAAAAACAAGAAAAAAACCCCAAAACATAACAACAAAAACATCATTAAAAAATTGACAATAAAATAGAACTCCTTGAATATAAAAACTCAGTGTGTTTTCTGATCTAAATTCTTCACAGATTTCATAGAAAATACAGCAGAATAAAATAACAGGATGAGTTAATTTGACTTCTTGTGTGTTATAGATCCATAGGTATTGATCAAATAGTCTAATATATACACAAAATACTGTAGCCTTCCAAAATATAATCTATGCTCCAAGAAAAGTGTGGGTTGCCACCTTAATTCTCCAGAGATACACTTATTTATCTAACCTCTGATCCACACATTAATAAAATCAATCACCAAACCATTCTCTAGTTCATTTGCAAAACCAGCACTGTCAAGAAGCTAGAAGCCCTTGAAATTAGTTGGATCATATCAATATCAAATTATAATTCTGAATCAAGTCAAGTAAACAAAGTCAAAGAACCCAAAAACTCTAACAGGAGTTCAGGGGAATATTGGGAGCATGGCACCAAATTATTATTTTCCTGACAACCATGTGAGCAGACAGTGACAGTTCTGAAACATCCTGGAAAAAATCAACAATGGAAAAATACTATCCTGAAACTATTTTATATATGGAGGTTGTACTCTTAAGGACCCTAAGAGATAATATTTTTTGTAGGTCCAGGCTGCTATAATCTCTTATTTATAAATAAATTATAATTTTCCTTCAAGCACTTTTGCTGCATCTCCACAAAGAGCTTTATGAGATACCACAGGTAGTAAGCAACAAAAAAAAAATTATATCCACTGTGGGAACATGTTAGGACACTTCTATATTATTGGAGCCTCCTCTTCATCAGACTGAGGCATATTTTGGTTCTCTGCAGAGTGCTCCAGTCCTGCACTGACTCTGTGTCAGGGTAAAGTTAACAAACACTGACCCCTTTGCCAAACACTTCCTTCCATGGAAAGGAACCATAATTTTGCAGATTCAATGGAATCACAGAATTTATCAGATTGTAAGGGTCCATAGTGGGTTATCTGGTTCAACATCCCTGCTCAGCCTTGAGCAAAATGGAATAAGTGAGTTTATAAGCAGCCTGGATCCTTGCAAGCCTTCTGCTTCTGAGCACAGCTAGGAGCTTTATCAGAAAACATCCATGTTTCAAAAGGAGAAATCAATTATTGACTACCCATGCACTGGCAAACAATGTTAAAGAAGCCATCACACTATTGATGCCACTAGTTAACCTCTCACAACATAGATTTATTTTCAGAATAATACCAAACTGAGGAATTTATAGAAAGTCTTCTAAATTATCTGGACATCCATTTTCCTGAACCATGCTGTTGGGCTCAGATCACATGAGAGGCACAGGGACTGCACTCACAGATCACCTCTCCCTTACCCATGGTGGAACACCCCCAGAAAGCACCAGCACTGCTTGTGGCAGACAATTGGTTAAATGCTTTAAAGGTAAAAATAATTGGTGAATAATCAATTCAAACTGAACCACAGCTTGACTATTTAGACTTTCATTTTCTAGATTTTTCTTGAGGAAAGTACTAAGTCAACAGAAACACACATGAAATCATCCAAATGTCTCATTACATTAAATTGAAGGGACAGCATATTCCAGACCATCTCCACCTCAAGTGTTTCTGCTTAACTTATGATAGAAGAAGAAGGATCAAGACTGACAGGTAGAAAGGAAATTTTTTTTTTTATTCCAATATCACTCAAGGGAGAACTCAAACTTAGGAGTTGTCTTTACTGCCTTGTATTCCCACTATAGCTATGGTCATCTTCCTCTGGGTGGAAAACTGTCTTTTTAGGGACATACAGTTGTGTTTCAGACACTCAGCTACAATCTCAGCTGTTCTTCAGCTACAATCATCATGGCTAAGAAAGTCAAATATAGAAGGCAGCCCTAAATACTGTAGCTGTTTACTAAGTGTCAGAATCATCATTAAATACATTAGTGAATTTTAATAAACAATATATTTTTGCCATTTAATTATTATTCTAGGAGACAATGAGTAAGAAAATAATCAAATGGATAATAACCAATTATTTATCTCAAAGTCATTGCTTAGTAAATGCCTTAGTCTCAGCTGACAGACTTACAAAAGCCTATGAAGAAAACAAAAGCCAAGAAGACAATCAAAAGAGACTTAAAATCAGTGGTCTCCAGGAAAATCAGGGCTCTGCTTATGTAAAAAATTCCAGAGATGGAGTGGGATGGGAGAAGCTAATTTAAAATTGGAAAAAAAAGAACATTTCTAGACCTCAAGAAAGAATGTTTACCTTATTAGGTTTTAAAATCATCAGGATCAGACTGTACAGGCAAATATTATTAAACACAGAATTAAATATGACTTTTCGTGATAAAATCTGTTTAAAGATAACCATAGAAATATTTTCAGTAATGTAAGCAATCCATCATCACTATTTTATCTGCTATGATCTTGCTTCTACAGACAGCACATTTTTTAACTTAACTGAAACAAAATTAAAACAGCTTCAAATTACATTCTGGCTAACTGAATGCCCCTTCCTGTGTTAATTAGATATGGTGTTATTCTCTTCATGCTCCCTTACTCAACAGCTGATGTTTACAGCCCTGAAGCACATCACGTGTCAGTGTAGGTGCAGCAATTTATTCTCTGTCATAATCTGCAATGTCATTGGGTGAAAAAGGTGCCATAAACATCAAATTGCTATGGATATTTTTTATTTGGATAAGTTAGTGTCTCTGGACTTCAACACCCACATCCCAGAGACTTCACTCTGCTCAGAGGGTGACCAGACACGTCACCTTCTGTGGCATTATCTGAAGACAACACATGTAACAACTTATACAGCAATGGACAATGAAAAATAGCATAAAATATGAACGTGGAGTGGAGTCAGAGGGAACTAATTTTCCTATTAGACCGTGTGATAAAGTAGCTCCTAAAAGGAAATAAAAAAACAGATTGTTTCTCAATCCTTCCATTTGAAGGGTCAGCTGTGGTGCTCAGGACAGTTGGCTGGTGGATGCATTGATGAAAAATGCTAATCTGGCGACACAAGAGTTGTATCACCTTTTTAGATGTAATAAAAGCTACATTTCTACTGGACTTTCCTCTTCAAAATATTCAGGGATTTCTCAAAAATCCAGAGAGAAAAGGGGTTCCAAGGTACTGCCTCACTGACAGATATCTATTACCAAAAAATTAGTTCTCTTACACTAATTGACCACATATATTTTGCAGTCTAGTTGTAAAAACCATTTCAATTAAAATATTGAAGTTCTGATTTTATAGAGCATTTATTATTGAAACAATAGAAAGATGAGGAAGTTAACTATTATCTGAAGCATTAATGAACTTTTCCCTGGTGACCCCATCTGTTTCTGTTGATGCTTTAGCATAGATAGATATTGACAAATGGGAGAACAATTAGATGCCTATATATGGGAAAACAATTTTAGATTGAGTCCTTCCTGAAAAGTCAATTTAATATGATTTAAAGAAGCTTAAAATCAAGAGTAAGCTATCTAACACGATGATTTACAGCAGAAAGCTTTCTATGCTAGTTAAATTCATATCCCTTCCCCCCCAAAAAAATCAACTGAAAAGACAAGCATGTCAGCATTTCCTCAGTCATTTTTGTGAACTAAGATTATTAAAAAGAGTAAAGGGGTAGGGAAGAGAATGCAGTATGAGTTTGAGTAGAAGGGGATAGAGGAGATGGATTATTGGTTTTCATATGCTAATACAGAACAATTAATAACTATTAATTTGATACTAAACTTCTGTTTGTCTTATTATAATTCTATTATTTGACCCAAGAGAGAACAAAATTTATCATCTCCAGTACTTGCAAGTCCTCATCCTTTCTCAAACTTCAGTTAAACCTCTAATCTGACCTACTTTATTTTTAAACGGTTGTACAGGATACAGCTCACAACATGGGAATTTTTATCCCATCATCTCTGTGACCTTCCAGCTTCTTTTTCCAGCAAGCTTTTCTTTCTCCTGCTCTTTCAAGAACTGTCTGTACTATATCTGCTCTCTGGGTTTCTTCAGCCCAGGATGGGGCCTGAAGCTCATCCCAGCTCTGTTGCTGGGGAGAGCTGAGACTGAGGAGCTCAAAGACACTCAGGGCTGTGGAAAGGAGGGTAGTAGGCACTGCCTCCAAGGGCTTTAAGAGTGAAATCCAGAGAGTCAAACAGTGCTGGTCATCATCTGCTTTTCATATGTTGTCTCATGGACACTTTAACAAATTTTGTGGAAATACTTAGGAAAGCAGGATAGCTCTAAATGACCTGAAGGTTGTGGAAACTGGAAGAGCACAGGAAGGAAAAGCCACTTAATATTTGTTCAGGTCTCCATCTCCTTCCCTGGTACCTGCTGCATTTCCTAATGATAAAAGGGATGCTTGGAAGCAATTTTTGGTCAAATTCCATTCAGCCAAATTTCGGTAGGATCAAGGAAAACACAAAATGCAGAAAAGGAGAGAGATTAAAATGAAATGCATAGATACTTCTGCAATGGCCTGATACACATTTCTTATCAGTTTCTTTGACTATCTTCTCTCTTGCACCCTTAATGCCAAATGAGTCCCATACCAGCTGATCCACTCTATTGTGATTTCTGAATGCTGTCCTGAGCACTCACTCCAGGGAGCTGTGCAGCCCATGGCAGGAGGGAAGCAGCTACTCCTGTTCTCAGGAGGAACCAACGTGGGCCAAGCCTGCACCTGCCACATCCACTGTTTGCACTTGGAAAGAAAGGGAACAGGGATCCAGTACCTGCCCTCCACCAGTTGGCCATATTTTCTTTTTGTTGGATATGTGCTTTTCCCTTTTGGCTCTCATTAATGATCAAGACAAGTCCATGCAAAACGACAGCACACAATTGAGAATCAACAGCACCGTTCGTCACGAGGCAAAGGAAAATTTTTGTTCTCCTGTAGTTGTGTAGCTATACCAAGGAGAAAATATGAGCTGTTCCTAATCAGTTCCTAATCTGTTCCCAATTAGAAAAGCATGCCTTTATGCAGTTCCAAACTTCCTGCTTGGATGAGTGGGATATGTAAAAGTCATGATAGAAAAGTTAGTTCTCAGAAATAACATTCTAACTGGTGCTGTGCTCAACACTACAAAAGTCCTCTTTCTCAAGACATTTCCTGACTCAACATTTAGGATTATTATGATGCTACAATGCTATTTCATAAAGATAATTTTACAAATAAGTAATGAAACAATTAATCATAAGCTTATACCTTATTATAAAAGAGTTCTGTCCTTAAAGAGGTTTTTGTCATTTATTTTCTAAAACCTATTTTCAAAAGCACAATGGTTTCAGAAACCATTACCCTATACTCTTCTCAAACTTAAGAGGGTATCAATGGCCCAGGAACTGACTCTTGAAAGATATTTTTTTTCCTTATGGCTTCTTGGGATGAAAAACAAACAAAAAATAAAATAAAGTCTTTTTACCCCATCAACTTCCAAATTTTGTCATAACTCTGGCAACACTTGGAGAGTTAGTCTATCAAGCAGGAATTACACTGAATTTAATTTTAAAAGAATAGACTTCTGTTCCTTTATTAAAAGGTGATAATATTGAACGAGTTGAAAAGGATCAAAACTTTGTCAGTAAACACAATGCTATCACTTTATTAAGTTCATTTTTTTCTTTGAAACATCATGCCACTCACGCTGACTTGTAAGTACTCATGCTTCAGGTTGGCAATACAATTTAAAAATCAGGGCATAGGTTAAAGATATAAATGGAATATCCACTAAGTAAGAGTGAGGAAAATTAAATCCATGTGTCTGAGGACGATTTAGCTAATTTGGGAAAAAACATTTTTAAAAAAATTCTGACCTCTCACACTAATGAATTTCAACTAAATTGTCGATCACAACAACAAGATGTGTTTTTCCATTTCCACCTTCATTTGTCACTTTAGTGACCTTTACCACTTCTGTGTTGCAGATGGTATTTTTAAAATGTCCTAGAAGGATTCAAGAGCATCTTCTATTCTGCTCTTTCGAGGCAGACTGCTCCTCTCCTCCCTTTAAGAAAAGATAGAGTCCTAACAAGGTCTCCATGAAATGTCTTATTAAATATTCATAGAGATTTTGGCTTTAATTAAAAAGAACACATTTTGGGGGCTTGACCTATCCCAATTTGAGAATTACCTTTGGGATTTGTCTCGTCATTATCACACATCCTTTTAATTAGTAGGTGGACAATTATGTGACCGACAGTATTCTAGCAGGGATGTAATAAAAAATGTTCCCACTAATTTTATGTAAAGCCCAGGAGAGGAATTTAGCTATTTGAAAAGTAGGCACATCATGGCAGTGCTAGGAGGAAAGTCCTTACTTCTAGTTCTTCATTTCTAAAGAAAGAAAGCTCTTCTATAATAACAGAAGGTGAAAACAGTGCTTCTATTAAAGTACACTGAATGAAGACAAAGAAATAATATGCTAAAGATTGACTTATAAAATGCTAAATGAAGTTAGCAGGGCTGAAAGCTTCATACAAGAAAATTACCCCATCACTACCAAAATCTGAGGGAAAGGAGAGCATAAGTGAGCAGTAGATCCTCTTACAGGATGAGACAATAGGCTTTTCATCTAATGCAGCCTCCTGTTTCGAGCAGTGTCAACACTGAACTCAGACCTTGCTGTAATAACTGGCTTCAAAGTCAGAACTGCATTCCAACCTACTTTTCATACGGATAGGATGCTTTTAAATCAAAAGCATTGCTATCAATTAGTATCAGAAACTCCATCCAGCACATCAGGAGATATACCTGCACAGAAAAAAAGCATCCTCTTTAGCTAAAGCACTTGCAGGCTACCCTCCTTTTCCTTCTTTAAAAATAAGATGTATTTTTGGCACCAAATACAGAGACAAAGCATATATGAGGGCTTTGAAAAAATTTATACAGGCAAGACCCTGTAGTACTGTGAGAGTCCAGTTCAGAATAAATGAGGATACTAGGGGCATAAAAACTAGTAGAAAATATTTAATTTGTGTAAAACTGTTGAATGACAGAAATAAAGCCACCTAATTGACATTCTGCACCCAAGTATTTCCCTGAGGCCTCACTGGCTGCAAGCCAGTCATCAGACAACAGGCATTTATTAATTTTCTCTGCATGATAAACTTCCTTTTAAGGACAAAAAAAAAAAAGTTTTTTAGCAAGAAAACATAAGGATTTTTATTAAAACAAAACCATACTTTCATTTCAAAGTATAAACTCTGGCATAGAAACCCATTAAATGCCTTTAGATCCCTTTGAACTTCCTACTCTATCTCTACTGCTGAAGACAGTATCCTGGGACTGTGATAATGCAAAAACCTTGTTACAAATGGCAGACAGGCAGAGCTATATGCAAACAGGATTAGTGGCAGAATGCTACCATTATTCTCCAAAAAAAGTTGAAACAAATAGTTTATTACCTCTTTATCTAGTTAGGAAAATAACTTCCAATAACTTCAGCACTAAAACAAAAACCTCTATGCCAAAAACTGAAAAAATAAATCTGTGAGTCTCTTTGCTGCATGCTTCTGTATAAGAATTTTTATTAAAACCCAAATATTTACCAGTATTTCATTTTTTGTAAAGGACAAAAATCTGCAGTAAATTTACAAATAATCCAAGTAGTACAGGCCAAATTAATACCTACTCATCTTCCCATAACCCTTTGATTTCTAGGAAAGGATGCAAGAAATCTTAGCTGGCTGATCAGACTGGTCCCTCTACATTGTACTTTTACATTTCCAGTATCAGTAGAAAAACTACCATACAGAAAGGTATATTTTGTTAGTGCATTAATTCCCATATTTTCTTAGACATATTGAATATTTACTGTTAGAGTGAAACTACTTAAGAAATTACTAAATGGGTGCAATTGAATTATGTCCCAACTACCCTTAAATTCAATGAAAACATTGATTCTGTTACAGAATGTTAAAAGCCTGTATTCAAAATTTTTCAAAAACGAAGCTTCTGTTTTCCTAAGAGCCAGTAAAACACAATACATGGACAAGTTGAAGCAGAAGACAAAACAGGTGGTCTCAGTGCTGAACTTTCCAGCATTCTGTACAATATTCTGTTCAGATAAATATTTAGGGCATATTGACCAATGGGATCAAAGATGTAAATTTATCTGTTGAAATTTTTTTCTGAATAAATATGAGAATCCATCAAAACTACAAGCTGTGGAACACATAATAAAGGCACAGTAACAAAAAAGGATCACAAATTGTTGCATAAGAAATATTTGTCATATAAAGAGTAATTGCAAGTTTTCCATGATGCAATATAATTATCATCAGGATGACACTGAGTCTAAGTCTGAAAACACTGAAACTGGGAATAAAGGGCAAAAAAGTATTCTTGTGTGCTACCTGACACTTAGGAGCCCTAGGTGGTAGAGTATTTCACAATGAGACTCTTAACAGAAACTAATACCAGCCCCAAAGCAGAGTGCAGAAAAAACACAAAGCAAACCTGACCAAATAATGCTTTGGTGCCTTGGAGTATTGTGCAAATTACAGCAAGCAGATTTAGCCATTCCATTTAGAAACAGAAATAGAAAGCTCATGCTTGCACTAGAGAAAATGTACTAGAGAAAAATCGTTAAAAGAAATTGAAATAAAAGCACGTACGAAGTACATATCTACAAAGAAAATGTATGAAGAGGAAAATGCACAGTGTGATCTGACTGCAATTAAAGTTCATATTTAGACATGCTTTGTCTGCTGCAGTTACCCTTTCATACAATGCTTGAAGTAAGAGAAAAATTTAAATGCGGGAAATTAATTCTAACCACGTGGCTCAGGGAAGAGTTCTTTAAGAGCAACCTTATTCATCTTCAGACAAAGCAAAGTCCTTGATTCAGAATTCGGGAGGATTTCCTGAGCTGCACTGAGCTCTCACTGCCTTCAGTGGAAGGACTGGATGTGAAGCCTTGCAGTGCAAGGGGCCGCCAGCCCAAACGCCTCCGTGCTGGCCAAAGCTGCTCCTTGAGCTCGGCCCTTCCTTGGCCAAAGGTCTCTGCTCCACCTGCATGGCAATTGCCACCAAAGCTGTACAAACGAGGGCACCTGTTGGACTTTCATCCCTCTGCCAAATTGTGGGGGAAAAAAGTAGACTCTGAGGTTATTAGGCCAGAATGACACAAGAAAAGGTGAGGGATTCACCTGCTTAAGTACTGGTGTTGAGTGCCATAGTTACCCCTTTAGCACCACAATACCCACACCAGATGACCCAAACATAACCCAAAACCTATTGATCTCCAGTCCCTGTTGCAATTGCAGCTTGAAGTTAAATGGGAATTTTCAATACTTTAGGCATTGAAAAGGACTTTTTCTCATGCAGGCCATCAGATTTTTCCCTTTTTTTATGAATACCATAAAAACAACAGAACAATCGATAATTTATCTTATTACAAAATTGTTTTGCATTTCTGGATATCAATTACTTCTCTATCTGGGTTTTAGCTCACTTTCTCTTTTTTAGATGGGCACATTTCTATGGAGGACAACAACCATTTTTTTTTTTCTTCTTCTGTGCTCTAAAATGCAACATTATCAAATGAAAAACTGAGCTATCATTATCTGCCAGCTATCCCATCCACTGATTTCATTCAAGATAAAAGTAGCCAAATGGCTTTATATACGATAAAAAGTGGAAAAGGTAGATTGCTTATAAGATAAAAAGAAGAAACTATGATAAGTCAGTCATAAGCACAGGAGATGAGAGCTAATATGTATTGGTGAGATGAAGACTGACATGCCCATTACCAAAGCAGAACAATTTTTAGCAGAAAAAGGATTAAGCATGATGGTGTGAAATAAAAAATTGACTCGACTTGATAGAACATGGAAGTTCAGAGGCTTCAAAAGAATTATTAAAATTTTCTGCAAAAGTAACTTCCAAGAATAAAAAGAATCAGAGAGATTATGCTACCACTTTATTTTTATTTTATTTTATTTTCAGGAGTCGGTCATTTAGTGCTGATCATCTTATCAGAAACTGCAACAGGTATTATTTTATTCTAGTGTATTCATGGCCTTTCATTTACTTGTCTTTATGTTGGATGGTGTAGTGGGCAGCAAGTTCTTCAGAGCATCACATCAGTCCTCAGAGGACAAATGACACAGTCCCTTCTGCACTGGCACTGCACCAAGAGATTTCCACAGCAGCATGGCTTTTGAATCAGCTAGTGAGCCACACACTGATGGTGGAGCAATATCCAGGGTTTAATTCAGCTTTAGAGAAGCATCCATTAATGTTTATAGCTTCATTCACACACTGAGGCCAAAGCTGGCCCAGTGCCAAACAGCATGATACTCACACCACACTGATGATTTACACCATCCCAGGTTCAAACCTTTTGCTCTTCTTTTCACACTTATCACTGAAGATTGGCTATACTGGATGTACAAGCCTTTTGGTGCAATATTCAAGCAATACATCAGATTATTTGCTTTCCATTTCAAAACATGAACTTTTAGCATATGCATTTACTTTGTCCAATATTCTGTAGCACACATCAGTGTGGTACAAGCATTTCAAAATGTCCAGTAAACCCTCACCTACTTTAGGGAAGTATTACTCCACACTAAAAACAAAAGAAAAAAAACCCCCAACCAAAACATTATCTTTCACTTTTATCCCCCAAATACTTATGAATTGTACAAAAATGCTCAGTGTTTTTTAAGCCTACTTACTAATAAACTAAAACAACAGAATAAAAAAATGCACTCCTTTCAATGGGCTATTGATTTTTTTTTAAAAATGATGGCATAGGATGGGATTAATCTGATTTAGTGTCAAATCTATACTTGAGCTAATCACACACAATTATTTTCAAGAAACAGCTCATAGGTGTGGTTAGAGGAGGGCAGGGTGAGAGTTGTGCCATCCTAATGCTGACATCTAACACAGCACAAGGGAACCACGTGCTAGTTCTTTCAGACCACTGCAGAAGGAGCACAGTAAATAAGTATAAGTAAATATCTTAACCATTGACTACAAAAATATGTAACTGGCTCAGGTTAAGGATTCATGTCTCATCCACAGTGTGCACCAGGAAATTTTCTGTTTGTTTGGGTCAATTTAACACTTTTTGGTGTGGAGTTGCTAATGCCTGCAGAGTAAGGCTGTAAGACTGATGGAATGAGTGTAGAAATTACAGTTGTTCTAAATCTCGTGCTGGCCATAGATCACCAGTGCTTGACAGTTCCCATTTCTGTGGAAGTTTGCTACCCTCTCATGCCTAGGTCTGTAAGTTAAAAATGTGGGCTGGAAGACAGATAAAACTGCAGAGATATTGCCCTCTGGATTTCAGGGAGCACATAACTATTACCTGCAGCAAGAACTTTGTGTTTTGCTGAAGTAGATGTTTAAACTATTTTTTGAATCATGGCACTCTGGAGATACTTTTAAAACTGGGTTTTGCTTCAACTTATATCTATTAGAAACCAGTGAACAAAACCATAAAAGGAGAAACAAATCTTACATATTTCCATAAGTAATAGTTTTTTCCATGAGATCAGTGTTAGTTCTAAGTAAAGATAAAATGCTTTCTATTTGAACAGGCAAAAAATAATTTTTCAGAAGGTCTTGCTACATTAAAGCTCATCAAGATAAGATCTGCACATGGGTTCTCACAGCATATATCATTGCCTGACACTCCCTACTGTGGCATACAAACAGGGCAAGGCTAAAACTCTCTAGTTAAAGGCACGTGTGATCTAAGCAGACCTCAGGAGCAGCACATAAAATTTTATTTCTTGACATAGTCCTAAGGTCTAAATTAGTCTAGTTTCTAAATGAGACATTTTGATTCAAATAGGAGAGGTGAATCAGTCTGTAACATATGAAGCACATGTTTCTTTTTCTGTAATTTATTACTTTAAGAAATAACATGGTAGATCTTAGTCAAAGAGCAGTGGCTGACCTGCATTTCTTAAGTAATATTATTTCAATTATTTTGTTCACAGTAACTTCTTTACTAACTGAAGAAACAAAAATACCAATTCAGCTGGATCCATATAATGGAAGAAAATATCCACTCTCATTTTTGTTGACATTTCTTGTCATTTAGGCAACATACATTAATATTTGGTGGTAATATATTAAAAAAAATAATCCTTATCTCTTTCTTTCTCCTCTGTTTTCAGAAGGGTATAAAGCTTTGATCTTTCTCTTTGCTTGTTACAGAGATGGGTGTATAAAACCTGTACCATATTTTAACATCAGTACATGAAAATTCAGCTACCACAGACATCTTCCTTAGATGGTGAAATGTTACAGTTCTTCATGCCTTCCCGTGGTGCCTGTGACTAGTCTAATGCAATAGTGATTGTTAAAAATAAACAAGAAAGCTGAAACTTGATAAGTACAGGAAACCTGTTTCATTAAGCCACCTTGGGGTTTTTCTCTTACTCCTACACAGCTGATGCTGTTTTTGGAAAAGGACCAATAGTGTAAGTTCAAGAAACAAGCAATTATAACAGTTCATGGTATGAGGATTTCATAATTTCTATTGCAAAGAAACAGTAGTTTTCATGTCACGGTGATTGAAACTTTCCTGCAGTTCACTGAGCCAACAAGAGCACTCACGGGCACCTCTCTGCATGAGGAAAATAAACAAAAGTAACTTTTAACAGCAGCAGCCTTGTGATCAATCCACACATCGACTTTGTGTCACGATCTGAAGATTGAAGAGGGAAATGTTGTGCTACTGAATTGTGTTCCTGGGTGCTCTGAACACCTGAGGACCACGATAGCATCTAACCTGCAAGGATGAGGGATGTCCCTGCTGTGCCACTGCTGGCTCTGCAGGGAGGATGCACACTCAGGGCTTTGGGCTCTTTTGGGGTGCTGCTGCCTAACCATGGGCAGGATTTGGATACTGGAGGGAACAGGTCAGACCTCTCACTGCTTCCCAGGCAGGTTCAGGTAGGAACTTGCTAAGCTGGCATGAGAGGGAAGGCAGAGAATGGGGTTTATAACTTCTTTTCTTACCAAGAGGCTCACTCTGCAATAAAACAAACCTGTACTGTTCATATCAAGGCAGAGGGGCAAAGAAATAAAGTGCTTCCAAGGATTTTTCCTTTCACCTCTGAAATGTTCAGGAAAGTCTTGGGACAAGCCTCCTCTTAAGCCTGTAGAAGCTCCCACACTAAACTTCAGGAAACCCCTCTGGGGACAAGCATATATGCAAAATATTTGAGATTTGGCCAGTATTGCACCTTTAACTGCAAAGAGCAGAACTGATAATTCATTTATTTACAAATTAACAAAATGGAAATCAAAAGCCTCTTCACTGTCCACTTAAATGAGTCTAATTTTTGTTAGCAGCAGCAATGTAAGGGTTTCAGCAATTCATTCTGAGAAGAAAAGAAGAAATTGTAGCTTGGGGAAGACAGGATGTATAAATGCAATAATTCTTTTTTTCCCCAAATATTCTCATCACACAGTTTCAGGGAAACATAAGTATCAGAAAAGCTATATCATTAAATGATTCTATTTTAAATTTTGCCAAATCCAATTAACTGGCCTTTTTTTCTGTTTGAACTATAGTACCTGGCTGATTCTTTTCTTTTTAAAAATACTTACATCATTAATTTTTTTCCCCTACTGTCAGTTCTATATATAGTTATATTGTCTTTTACCAGTCTCATATGCCTTATTTTCAGAAGCTTCAGTCACCTGCTTGTGAGAGGTAGGTCAGTCAGCTATTAGTTAAATATATTTTTCTGTGGCAACTCTGTACCCTAAGCCAAATAATAGTTAAAAAAAATAATGGGATATTCTCTCATACATTAGAGTTACCTGTATAACAAGTAACATTTAGGAAAGAAATGAAAGTAATTTAAAAAAGTGTTCTCAGGTAGTGAATCTAGGTAGTAATAAAGGAAAATTAAAAATTCTTGGTCAAATCCCTCTTTTGAAATCTGGCATGTCCCACATCCCTGGCCTTCCTGCTCCTATTTCATTCACTAAATGTAAATGTTAAAAAAAAAAAAAAAACAAAAAAAAAAAACGGTATGTAACCCCCCCAAATCACACAGTCTTCATTAACACTAAAACAGCTGAACTCTGGCTGGGAGCTATTACAATTCTTGGAATGAACCAGCGTGGGAACACTGAAGAAAAAACAGTTTGAAGTTGTAGGGAATCAAGAAAAACTGGATAATCTGGAAAAAAAATCTGCTACACTTGCAATCTAGGAGACAAACATGTATTTTTCAACTGTGGGAGGCTTGAGAATAATCAAAAGTTGTTTTGTTGGAACTTCACCACAGGTGCTCTGCTACACTGCATTTGTAATTGCCTCATCTCTCCCCTGCTGAGCAATGCTCAGGTGATGTCCCTGGCACCCTGTCTTCACTCCTGGCTGCATTTGCTGCTTTCTGGCCCTCCTAAGCAAAGAGCTAGTGGCTGCTTCATGGCCAAGAGAGCACTGGGAAGCACGGAGAGGGAGTCTGGACCAGTGGCAGGGCAATGATAAAAGACTGGGAGTGAGGTACTGTGTGGTAATTATGTTGAGACAGACACAACTGGCATCATCACCAGACCCTTATTAAAAGCTTCTCACACTTTCTTTTAGTAAACTTCTTTCAGGCAACTCTGACTTCTTATTAGCTGCTTCACACAGCACTGACTCCTCTCTGCAAGTTTCCTGCTTCCTTCTCCGTGGCTGGCTAAACCCAAACTTGTCCCCCACACAACACCTTCTTACCTTGTCTGTCCCTTGCACGACCACAAGTCCCTTCCTCCTCTCAGCACAGCCAGCAGGCTCCATCCCAAATGCAGCAGACTCCGGGTCTCAAGCTCCAACTCCATCCACAACTGCAGCCAGCCAGCCAGCCCACACTTTTATAACACCCAGCCTCTTTGGGCAGGCAAGGCTGTTTCTGCTCCTTGGTAATCAGTACAGCTGTACTTCATTGGGAAAGATTGCCTTCTGCACTATCCTTAGAACCTATCTTCCCACACTACCGAATTATGCAGTTTTTATGAGCATGCTGTGGACATGTCAGCGTGCCTGAATCTCTCAGGAATAGATACCCCTGATATCTACCCCCACTAGGATCAGTGAAGGGAAGAAGTGCATTGTGACAGGATGGAGGAAATGTAAGGATCTGTCCCTCACCTGAACACTGGACATGGACACACCCCAGCCACAGCAGCTCCTTCTATGGAATACAGCACCAGCTGCTGCTATTTTCTGTCATGGTATTTTACTCCTGAAATCATCTAGTTGTCAAAGATAACAATCTAAATAATATTTGAGAAGAATCTACAAACTGTAGAGATAGGTAAAGGGACATTTTAAATTATACCTGTAGTAGGTATGGAAAGAAATCTATGAACCTGTTGTCTTTGGATTTTATCTGAAATAAAAGTCTGCTCTTGGGAGGAATGTGGTTATTGCTTCTTAATCTTGCAGAACATTTTTAAGGAGATTTAAAGTACAAAAATAAGATAAGATGCAATGAATAGATAAAAAATTCCTATTTAAATGTTCCTTCTTGACAACAAGAAAAAAATAACGAGCTATGTATTGAAATCACTAAATGACTGTGTACAAAAATACTACAGTTCTTGTTTGGCAACACTTATCTTTTATTTATTTCCTTTTTTGTTTGCTAGTTTTCTTTGTTTGGCTGGTTGGCTTTAGCTAGGGTTTTTGTTTATTTTTAATTTTTCATCCTGATGAATGAGACTGATTTACTCAGAACTGATTTCATAACGGGAGGACACACAGGACAGGCAGTCCCTAAGAAAGCTTTTCTGACACTACTACAGTGCCAAACTGCAATATGGCATCTGTGTATAGATAAATGTTCCCTGGGAACAAGGGTGCAAACTCATCTTAACTTGTGACCCACAGCAGATTTGAATTCAAGCTGAATTCAAATACCTGAACATACTGAGCTGGGAGAGATCCTCATATGCAATTCTGCCCTCCTCTCCTCAGAGCAGCTAATTTCAGCTGTATCAGTGAGGTCTTGTCTTTCCAGCTTCAGTTGTGCCTGCAATAACTCCTAACTGCTCTAAAGCTTTCTGCTGCACAAGATAATTCCAGACCTTTCACATGACATTTTCTTCATATCCTTTCATGTAAGATTCCCTGGTATAAGGAAATGGTTGAATAAACATTTCACTGTGAAATGAGTGGGACAGTAAGCAGCCAGAGTGGGAAACGAAAAATGAACTGAGCCATCAACATTCACACATAACTTACTCAGGGAGAATTACAACATGACTAGTCTAGTCTACTGCTCCTGTGTTAGCTGCCACTTAGCAGGTATCAGTTACATTAAGGTGGCTCTCTCCTCAGAGCAGTGACTGCCTGTTAATATCTTAATTAAATACACCTTGAACATTCCTGTGCAGACTCAAAGTGTAATTAGCAATAACTATACTTATACACTGGCTCCAATGTAAACATGTAAGGACTATCCAAGCAGTGCATTTCAGTGCAATTCTTTCATCATCACTAGACCTACTGCTTCCTTTTGCCTGCTTAACCTTTTTGGGCTAGGTCACAAGTTTTTGCTGGGGTCGACAAAGACAGAAAGTCTTAATTTACTCACAGAAACTAGCAGAACTGTTAATGTGTTTTAAATAAACAGCCAAAATTATTTCTTTGCAAATGTATCCTACTCCTCTTTTCTTATGGGAGTGAAGACAGACATAAAGCTACAGGGTGAAACAGTGACAAAGAATGCATATTCAAACACAGCTGTGTCTGTTCATAATTTTGCTCATATTTAAACACAATTTAAATGGCATGCATTATGTATTTTTAAGGAGATATTTTCCCTACAGATAGCAAATTCTGCAATCCCAAGAAGCTTAGCACAGCTGCACATAGCTCAAGCCAGTACACATTTCAAATGAAGCTCTCTAAACAAAATGCAGCCCCATTAAGCAAACTCACTCGAGAACAGCCCTTAAAGCTATTCATTATACATTAGGTGGTGTACACAAGGAAAATAAAACAGGTTTTATTATTTAACATCTACTTAGTGTTTTAAAAATGCATGCTCCATGTTTGGACAGTTTAAATGGCACTCAGCCTCCATGCACTGTCACATGCAGTATTTTTGGCAACTCTAAAAGTCAAAACACAAAAGAAATGTTCAGCAGTTGTTTGTGTTTAGCAGAACCTTGAGAGCTATAATAGGGTGGATAGCTATTGATAAACTTAACCTCTAGCTCAGTAAAGTACATTTAAAATACTGCAAGTATTGCAGCACTTTAAATTTTCACAAGTTATTTATATCACCAACATGACCTATGTTTTTCAGCAAGTCTTAGAAAACTACATTGCACTTCCTTAATGAATTTGATTGCATTTTGTTTCCTGTTCATTCTTGTTGCTTTAAACTGATGGTGATAAGCAGACCATCTTATGTGAGACTTCTGCAGTTTGAATAATCCAGTATAGAGTACAAAATATGATCAGCTGCCAAAGTAATTCACTGATTATCATAGAAGATCACAGATCAGTAAGACAGGGAAGAATGTACAGCTTCAGTGGAAGGGTTGTCAGAATTGAAGAATATTAGATTATAATTTGAAACATTACATGCACACAGAATAAACTGCAAACTCTGTCAGAAATCTCATTACATGAGTGCAGATCTGTCAGGGTATCTGCTGAATGATGAATTTATTCACAACTGAAGGAGCACCTGACTCGGCATGCCAACCACTCCTGCAATCCTTGCTCTACAATGGTGAGAATGTTTTAGAGGAGCTTCACACTTGTGATGCTCAACACCTGTAATTTTCATGGTTTGTAGCAGTTAGTATGTTGTTCTTCTAGGTTTTAACTTTTACTGCCTCCAAGATACTCAATCTCAAACCTTGCCAGCTTCCAATTTGCAGTTGAAGTCATATATTGCATCTAAATCTCTCTTCATTAGAAGTGCCTTTCTTTAATACCTTTGTAGAACCTAAATTGTGTCTTGTTTTTAAAGCACATTTTCCTGTCATAAGTACATGCATCCAATACTATCTTCAATGGTATTGATACTTTTTATCTTAAAGTCATGAATGAGAACAGAAACCTAAGGGGTGTTTACAATATTATTATTCCCATTAATATAACAATTCACAAGCCTGAAATTAAAATATCTATTTACTGCAGTAATTTGAAACCAGATGCTTTTGTACAGAATATGGTTTGAACTAACCAACCTAATTTTTCTATGACAGTACATAGGCCTCTTCTTTCAACGAAGCAGTTTCTAATTGATGTGGACACTATATTTTGATAGTTTTGATAGGAAATTTGAGTTTAAAAAATAAGCTGAACTCAAATATAGTTAGATTTATCAAGCATCTTTAAGACTTTAAAATTTAAAACCCCAGTGAAGCTGGATGTCATGACATAGTATAAAATAAATATGGTATAAAATAGATTGCTAAAAAGGAACACTCTAGATGAAAAATAAATCAAATAAAATTATTAATAATACCAGTGAAAAAAGTAGTTTAAATCTTCAGAAAAATACCTTGTTCATCACAAGTCCATCTCCTTTAGACTTCATTCAGTATATGGTGGATGAAGAACAGAAGGGAGGACTGGTGCAGATGGGAAGACTTTAAGATATATTTTCTGTATTTGCACAGGTGTCAAGACACTAAGCACTATTTTATATTGAGGAAACTGTTCACATGAAAAATGCATGGAATACAAAGACTGGTTACTTCAGAATGCCATTTCTAGTTATAGCACTTGATGCTATTGAGATAGCCCAATTTATTAAACTTATCTACAGCGCCACTGAAATATTCAAATCTTGAAAGGGAAACTCAAAATCTTCCAAGCTGATGCTTCACTTAGAAGCTTGGGAAGGAGAGGAAAGAAACCACAGGAAAAAGAAGCCAAACACTGAGAGAACAACAAAGAACAGAACAAAAATTTGAGCTGTGTCCAGTTCTATTTCTGCACATTATTTATAAAATACCATCTTTTATAGTTTTCCTGCACTTAAAGTTTCCCCTTGCACCACACACTTGCCCAGCTCCAATCCCACCCTGATTTCCTACGATTACAGTGTTCTTGTTGGGATGAAAAAACCTAAGGATTTAAATAACAGAAACACAGGATCTGTCAACTGGTTGTTGGATTCAAAGTAGTACAGCTAAAATTTCCTCCCCATGACGTTTGATTGTCCCATTATCATGGTATGTGCTTCAGAAACCTGATGCAGAGCAGCAGCAATCACTTTATTTATAAAGAGTACAAAGCTCTGAACAGCGTGAGGGTTAGCAGATTGACACATAGAATCAGAGTGAATGTGACAGCTCTCCATCGCCAGCTCAGGTATCCCAGAGGGCAAATTAAAGGTTTTCCTATACCAAAGAATAAACCTCAGAAAATACTTTGGCTGTCATTGAGCTTAATATTAGGCTATGGAAAAGCTGAACAAGATCTGTGACAAAAAGGTTTTGTGAGGTTTTTGTTTGTTACTAAACACTAGGGTTTATATTTTACCTATATTTTTCACATCAAGTCCAGAATTTGAATTGAACTGTAGCTTTCAGTGAGCTTTGAGAAATTTCAGCAGATGCTTTTTTTCATACCACATTTTTGCTTGAAGCCTAAATTTGAGACATTATCAAGAAAGGTACTTAGGCATTTTTAAATCTTTTTTTGGGAAGTAAAAAGAATTTAGTAGCTTCTGATTATGTAGCCCATTTATCCAAAGCACAATTTACATTGATGAAAAACTTCTCACATACTTAAATGCAAGAGGTTTCCCACATGTGTGTATACTGGGGGGAAGGAAGAAGAGACAATTTTTGGCTTGCAAAGGGGTTCTTTCCTACATCTCATCACCTTGCTTCCTTCAGGAAAAGCCAGGAGAGGATGTTGTTATTTCATTTTGAAGTCACTCAATGGTTGATCCTTAGCCAAATAAGCTTCCTGCCTCTCAGTGTGGTCACATGAATGCTCAAACCAATGCCCTGGGCACAGAGGTGGGACTGCAGCTGAAAAGGACAATGCAGGCAAGCCCAGTGCCCCAGTAAGTGCAGGCCAAGACAATGGGACAAGGCTCAAATCCTAAATTTAACGTTGGCCCTGCTTCCAGTCAGGTACTGACGTTAGTGAGCTCCAAATACATCTTCCAGCTCCCAGCTGCCACAGGGCAGTGCCCTTTGACTCATGCAGACTTTGATGCTTGCTTGCCTGGGCAGACTCAAGGCATTTCCATCTCTGATGCCTCTTCCCTTCTCCTTTCACCACTCATTTCCCTTTTCCCCTTACTCATTTCAGCACACATGGAGCATCGTTTCTCCCTCCTACTCAGGCACAATGTAACACAGCCAGCATCTCCTTTTGAACAATCTCTGGACAAGGTATTGGGGCACATGAAGCTAAAAAACTACTCTGAGTATCACTTAACAGCTGAAACATTCTAGAAATGTGAAAGACCATAAAGAAGGTTTAAAGCATCACTTCCATTTCTGGCTACTAGAAGCAGGTTCAAGAGAGAAAGGAAGACAGCCACAGGACATTGCTGGTGCAATCAACTAGTTCTGAAATAGCTTCAGCACACTTCTAAATAAATATTATGACGAGTAAGTAAAGGTAGAAGGAGCCTCTGACTGAAGATTGAAAAGATAAACATGGGGTTTAAAACTAATCTAGAAGGAATCCAATAAAAAAAGGTGTATGTGAAAAAAATAATCTTCATAATTATGAAGATTAATTGATCTTGAGTGGGAAATAATGCATTTCCCACTCAAGTATCTCTAAAGTAGAGATGAAGTTTAGGATCTACAGAGCAGCCTACACTATAGCAAACATCCCAAAGCAAGAAAGAGAAGCAGGACTTGCAGAGGTTAGCACTGGAGTTAAACAACACAAAAAGCTGCACAGAATACTAAATTATATGGTAGATTCACAAAAGAAGAATATGCACATAACTTAAAATAATAGAGGCTCCATTATTTCCCAAGCAAAGACAAACATTACCAGAGTATAAACAGCATGAACAGACTGGAAACAGCATTATTGCCTACTGGAAGGAATGAACAACACAGTACCACAAAGTGAATGGACCATCAATTTTAAAGAAGGCAGAATGTTAATTTCAAATCGGACACAGATGAAGAATCTGGTGTCAAGACACGGTAATTGTTACTTTTGAGAGAAAAGCTGCAAGAAAACAGATGAAATTCACATCTTATACTAAAGATTTTGTTTCCAACCAAAGAAGTTTATGAAATAAATGAACAGGAAACTAAAATGAGGGAAAAGGCACAATTTATACACAACATTACCAAAGGCAAGGACAAATATTTCAAATAGAGTAAAAGATTTGTCATGATCTGTGTTTCTTCACTGGGGAGCCCAAAACAGCTGTGTGAAGAGTTTGAGGCTGTTCCTCAGGGAACATCCTGAGGCAGCATCTACTTCATGTTCCTCGGGCACAGAGAGCAGGTGAGGTTTTATTGTGTGGGACATGCCAGCTGAACTTGGGACATCTGAAACAAAACCAAGGAAGAACCTTCCAACTGGCATCTGAACCACTGCACTGACCTTTTACCAATTCCCAATGCAGGTCAGCACTGCCTGTTTCAGCCCACAGAACCTGTCTCTACTTCATCAGGATTGCATCCATGATGAAACAGGGCTTCCAGGGATGCTCAAAGATGATACAACCTTTCAACTACTCCATTTATCACACAGTGCCATTTTACAATTTTTTTTTTTTTAACACAAAAATTCCATTATCAGATTCCACCCCACCAGAGGCGACAATGGATAGGTAATTACCACTTGAAAGTGAAGCACACATATCCATTTTATAAGTATTACTTCTGTGAATTAATTTAATATCTGAGTTTTAAAAAATAGTTAATTTAAATTTTTTATTTAAAGAAACATTATTTTGCTCTCAAAAACTTTATTTAGTAACTTTGGATGTGTTTGGAATGTCAGTATCACCCAAAGAGGACACAGTGAGAGGATAATTGAGCTTGTCAGCTAAAAGCAGTCTTCCTTGGAACATTTAACTCATAGATGCAGTCAATTACCTTCAGGTAATGCCTGCTTCAGGGGTTTTATTGCTCTGTCCCTTTGAAATGAACTAGATTTGCTATCCAAGTTAGATCTATATTGCCTGAAGTTCCAAAAGCATTTTAGCATAATTTTAGCAATATTAAAATTCTATCCAATTCTAATACTAGACTTCAAAAACAAAGCCACTGACATCTGTGTTTCAGAGCAAATATTTATGAATCTTGCAAGTATTTTTGTCCATAACCCTCAATTCATTGCTATGTATATTATAGGATCAACAGATAATTTTCACTTCTTGCATTGTAAGTGTACTGGACAAATTGTCTTTGTACCCCATAACTGGTGGGCAGAGTCTTTGGTTTAAATCAGAATTCCCAGCAGAGTGAAAACAGGGCACAGAAGTGTGCTGTGTTCCTAACACTGTCACCAATATGGTCTCTGCCCAGGAATCTTAGAGAGTTTGAAGTGCTGAGAAATCCCAGCTGATACTTCACCAATAGAAGAGAATATTTGGAATATGAAGCCCATGGCTCACACATGATGCCTCTTCTAGTACTTGTTCAGCACAACTAAAAACCTCAAAATTTTTTTACAAAAGAAACACAGAACAAGGCAAACAGATTCACATAGTTTGACTTCAGAAAAGAGTACTTTTGCTCCTCCTTTGCTTCAACTCTTATGCAGTTAACCCTTTTTACTTTCTCCTTCCTTAAACTGTTTTTCTTTTCCCCTTTTTTTTTCAATTTGGCAAAAAATGGTAATCTATACTTAGTCTAGAAGAAATAGGCTTGACTGCACAGAAGAGACAATCAAACCAGCAACTGAATTAAAAAGGTACTGAACTTAATTGCTTATTACCAAGACATAGACAATTCCTGTTAATGCAAGATCTCATTTTCACTGCAGCTAAAAAACAGAAGCAAAAACCTAAAAAGATTCAGAGGAAGCAAAGAAACTTTCTACACTTACAGAGAATCAGTGTATGGAATTGCAAGCAGTCCAATACTTTTTCATTAACTCCTAATTAGATAGTTCTATAAAGAAGAATGAGTCCTGTTGGATTATGCATCCTACTGCAAGTCCCCAGACACCTCCTGTATTGTTTATTTTCACAGAAGCAATAGGATTTAATTCTACAGTAATTACTTACCAATTTTCCTCCAGAACAGAAGCACATTACACTTCCTACTAAACAGAAAATGGAATCTATCAAGTAGCTGCCGGCTTGCAACTTACTGATAAAAGAGTGAAGGGAAAATATTCTAAGAGGTTGCATTTATCTTTGAACGGTGCAGAATCCAAAGCAATTGTTGGATGGGAAAGGCAGTACTGATCCGAGAGCTCAGGCCTTTGTAGGATCAATACTAATCTTGTTCAATACTCACTAGACAGACTACAGTGTGTATGTGCATCAATTTCCATTATAGATGAGAAATTTATATATACATATATATATTTGTATCTTTCAAAACAAATCGAGTAATTCCTATTTTCCCACAAGTTTGAACACTAATCTTTCAAATGGCTTCCTCAGCTTCTAATTGTAGTTTGCTCAACTGAAATCAACACCAAATGTCTAGAAATGCTGTTTTTAAAAAAAAGCATTCAAAGTTTTTCCCAACACTGGACTATTGGTGGTGGTGGAAGATACCTTGTTGCCAAACTTTCAAGATTGACCAAAAAGTCCCTTTTTCAAAATGAGATTAGGCTAGCAAAGCTCCAAGCCTAAACTAGCGAACAAGTCTACAGAAGGGAATAAAACCTCAAAGGGAATATGGGAGAAGCTAATGTAAAAATGAAAAGCATTCAAACGATTCAGTGAAAAAACTGCTTTAAAAGTGGAGCCTTAAAAAATGAGGTACCAGAAACCAGAGCTTTGTTGAGAAAACAGTCATATTTTTCTTAAAACTGTCAAAGATTTTGACCAGTTTTAGCCAACTACGAAAATTTTAAGTCACTAGCAGTTTTAGCAGCCCTATTTTTGAAACACGTTTTCTGAAATTTTCTAAAGAAATCAGTAGGTATTTTTACAACCAACAGTGCCTTTTAATGAATTTAATTCTAAAATGTTGGTAAATCTGAAATTTACATCTTAATACTTCCACTGAGGCTTATCTTGGTACACTTCATTTCAGCTTCCAGTGACTTTGCAGTCATTTCAGGAGAGGAGTGCAGTGAGACCAAAGTCACCTCTGGAGGCAGATCCACCTCATCCTCTGTGGACACAGCAAGAGCACGGTGTGCACTGCAGAGCACAGAAGCCTCTGTGTAGGGCTCTGGAGATGGCTTCTGTGGGCTGAACAACCCACGACAGAAAGTGCACCCACACCCTCAGGGTGTGGGATCTCCAGGCCAGCTGTCATGGACATGACATGTCACAACTGCTCCCACCTGGCCCACCAGATATCCAAAATTTTTCAACTAAACCCTTTGGTACAACTTGTCCATACAGGTTCTAGTTGTAAAGATGAGCTGCCAAAATAGGGAGTTTCAAGAAGTTTCAAGAAGTTCTTGCTCATTGCTTCAATACAGAATATGCTTAGAAAAGACATGAAATTATGGTCTTGTAGACTTCACTCCCTCCTGAGATACCCCAACACTTTTCACCACTTCTTTTCTTGTTCAGTAGGGAGGATGAGTCCTTTGAGACTACAAAAGTAAATTTCACCTGTAATAAAGATTGGCTAGCAGTAATTTTCAATGTGGACATAAAAATGAAGTGCTAATTATCAGACAATACTCTTGTCAGTAGTTACAGTTATAATGTAAGTAACTTTTTAAAACACTGCATCAAAGTGAAATACACAAATATGACCTACATTTTATCAACTGCACAAGAAACAACATGGGCAATGAAATCTTGTTGGTGGTACTGCCTACTGCAACTCTTGCTATTTTGACTACTTACACTACGAATAATCTAAATCTTGAACTAACTACTATTTTACTTGAATTTAGCCTTCATGTGCAGTAGTATATGGTAAAAATTACAAATCATCATCACACACACACTGCAAGGCGACAGTTCCAATGTTCCAGATGCTTGCAATTTGAGGAGTAGTAGGGCAACAGGAGCAACTGTCATCGACCAAAATTCAAAAAAATCACGCCTGTCATGGGCAACAGACAGAAGTTATTATTAAAATGAAATATGCCAGGAATTGTATTAATTATTTCTGTTGTCTACATTCGCAATTGCAGCAACAATAGAAGGTCTGGAATATTATTCTAACCATAAAGAATTAAGACAAAAATGCCTTTAAACTATAGAACAGTTTCAAATTTTTTAAAACCTCACTGTAAGCTTTCTTCCCACCAAAGATATGATTCAATCTTCCTCTCCTTTATGCTGTCTCCATTATATCTAAGTGTGATCCCCAGTTCACATACTGAACTGAGGTACACAGACTCTTCATTTACTGAGGCATTTTAAAAGTCTTTCACACAGATGAACACAAGCTAAAGCAGGTAAGCCACTGTTAAACTGATCCTTTCCTGCCATCTAGGGGACACAAAATGGTGTGCAAACTGGAAGAATGTCTTCAGATACATCCAGGAAAACCTTCTGTATGAAATGCATCTCTCTACCCAGCAAAACAAAAATCAACTAAACTGAGGAGTAGCACACCTAGCAAGAAACAAACCTAATATAAAGCTGCATTCTTCTGCCTGCAGGGCGGGCAGACACACTGTGTGGACAGCATGGAGCTTTTCTAGTGCACGATCCCCTAAGAAGCAAAATATAGAATCACTCAGTGTTGAATGATCTTCAAGGTAATTTTAGAAGCTGAGGTTGTTCTCATCCTGCTCTCTTCACTGTTGCCTTCCAGGCTCTTTCACAAGGAAGACTCAACAAAAGGAAAGAGCAAACTCAGCTAAATGCTAAGCATAGTCAAATGCACACACAAAGATCAATACCAGTTTTTTCCCAGTCTTTTGTTTGCATTTGTTTTGTTCTTACTGTGAAAGAGAACAGTCCTCTAAAACAAACACTCTTCACTAAAACAAACCAAGACCCACGCTTCCCATGGCTGAAATGAAGCGACAGTCTCTTTAGGATCAAAGCTGGAGCTTCTCAGAGATGAAAGGAAGCAGGTGTCCAGCCAAGACGCTCTGTGAACTGGCTACAGCTGCACATGATGGAGGCCCCCATTCCATCCCAGTGAACGGACTGGAGAGGAAATGAGTGACAAGGCTACACTGCTGCAATACCTCTTCACCACACAGTACTCACAAACAAAAACCCCATCCAACTTCACAGAAAAACTTAATTTTATTTTGCCGACAAATATTTTGAGCAGCTGTGCCCGAGTCTTCTTCACCTTACTGAGCGCAGTGTGTTTAAACAGCTGGAAAGAACCCCTGCTTTGGGGATACCGAACCTCTTTGCCACCTAGACAAAAAGTAAAAAACCATGAACAAATAAAAAGCCATGTGCCAACCTGTTTACAGCAGTACAATATAAATTTGCATAGGACACCGCAATTTCTTGAACGTTAGGTGATTAACATTGTTCTTTGTGAACAAATTAAACACAGAACACTTTCAAAGTACAAAACTACCTGCAGGGTATTTACTTCATTCAAATTAGCAAACATAATGCAGTATTTGGCAATGCAAAGACACACACAATATTCTAAGGCAACCCTTAACAATATTTTGATCAACTAACTTCTAGTTTAACAGGTTCTGAACTTATTAAAAATAGGCCCCTCAAAATTCTATACCAAGCCATTTCCCCCCAAAAATAGTAATAGTAAAAAAAATAACAGCAAGAATGCTGTGAAAAAACCAATACCATCAATGGAAAACTGTTGCAGAAAATAAAGTGGTTAGGTAACAAAATCATTTGTCAGGAATGTTTTGTTCTGCAAAGATACTCAAAGGTCTTAAGTGCTAAGAAATTTAAAGAAAACATCCATTATTCTGATATTCTAATGTCTACAACTAGACCATTTCTTCTCAATCAAAGTTATATGTATTATCTCAGGTAAGACTGGATTTAGTAATCACACTATAGATTTACAACGCTTTTAGCTAGAAAGCATTAAATATAAAATCATACCTTTAAAAAAAAAAAAACCAAAGGGCTATACATCCAGCTAGTGCTCTTTTTAAGTATTCAGGACTACATTCTGAATGACATAATTTCAGTCTGCAATTTAGATTTATTTTCAGTTTTATTTTTAAGTCACCAAACAAGAAACATAATTCATATTATCATTTTATTTTTTCCTTTATATTTTACTTCCCCAAGAGCAAAACAAATCTTATTTTCACACATAAAAACAGCTGAACATCACAGCAAGCAGCTTTAATATCAAATATTAACCTTGCCTTGCATTCTTTTTTCTTTATGCACCACTCTTCACCGATTTTAATTATTTTCTGAACATTTTAACTTAACACTCAATGTAGTCTTAAATGTGACATTTGCTAACTGCCAATAGTACACAACTTCATTCAATCAATCACTGTTTCCACATGTATTCAAAGTCTTTCCAACACTTAGGACAACATAATTGCTGATACTTTTAAAATTTCATCAAGTTTTATTTAAATAAAATGGAAGCAAATTGAAATTTACAAAGCTTAAAATTTTATTAAAGAAAACTCAGTGTGCTTAAATTTTCAAAACAAGATTTAACAGAAACATTTTGTCATCAAAGGCCTACAGTCAGTTTGTAGAACGGTTCTGGTAACCAAACTCCATGTGGCTTCTAGGCATGCAGAAGTGCAGAACAGTGCCTCTGGAAGACCTGCCAAGCATTTAGACAGGCTGGGTACCTGACTGCTGCTGGGACTTTGTGAGGAATTGGGTGTCCACTACTGGTTTTGATTTGCTGAGTTTTTTTAATCCTCATCTGGGGTTTTTTGGGGTGATTGGTGGTTAGGTTTATTTGATGCCTAATGCTCTCAATTAACTCCTTATCCTCAGATTATCTTCAGATTTAACTTAATTCCCTTCCAATTGAATTAACAGTTACTGGGTCACTATTTCATCACCTGTTTTTCAAACTTCAGTAGAAGGAACCTAACTCAAACACCGTCAAAAGTTCTCTGCTTGTGCAAATAAGACCAAAAACAAAAATGAAGGCAAAATATTTTCTCTGTAACAGAAATGAAAACATATATGATAGTAGGTAAATAAGTGTCAAGATTAGCTTCACTCTGAAGTGTATAGATACAGCACCATGGTTTTGGTTTTTTTTATAAATCTGGCTTCCCTTTTGATTATGTACTCATTTAGAAAACAGCACTCTCATTAAAAGGTGAGGAAGGCTTATGTATACAGAATTTAAAACTTCAACAGAATACAGCAAGTCTACACATAACACTGGCTGCTGTGATTCCAAATTTAATTACCCATTTATCTTTGAAAAGGTATTCAAGTTCTAAATGACTACACCAGCACTTAGCAATGATATTTTTACGCACTGTACAGAGATGTATCTTCAAGTAGAAGAATATAAGAATGTCCTAGAACTACTACATACCAGAGAAACTCAGACTGAAACAGATTTCTTTTAAGGCAGAAGTTCAATTGTATATCAGATTAAAAGCCACCACAATATTAACTATAACTAGTTCATTAAGCATTTAAAAATTTGCATTTGTAACTATTAATTCTTGTGCTGACTAGAAATCTACTAATATTCCAGGAAGTCCAGCTGGAGATATGGTTATCCTCTGAGGTTAAAGCTATGGCAGAGTAAAGTTAGCCTAAACACTACTTTTAATTATCAAATAAAATGTGCTCATTTATGTTAGTAAGTTATACAACTATTTAGAAAGAGAAAATATGAAATATTGACAATGATAAAACAGATTTTAAAAAGCTATCATTGAAAAAGTTAGAATTCATATTCAGAAGAATTTCAATGCTTAAAAACAGATTCACATATGTTCATCCAGTTGAAGATTAGTGTATTAAAAAAAGTTAAGAAAATACTTTTGTGTTTCAGTTCAGTTGCGCTTGATTCAAGCACAGCTTAGAGGTTGGCTGATATAAATTAAACATTGGTCACTGCCTCAGCAGCCAAAAGTACAGAAAAATGTACATGTTCACAGGATAAATAGAAGTCTCTTCTTTTGGAGGAATCAAAGAAAAAAAAAGAAAAAAGAGAAAAGCTATCTCACTCCAATACGGGAGGTCATCCACTCCAAGCCTTGGCATAACCTGAAAGACAGGAGATGTTATAATTGGTACAAGTTCTATTCCAGCATCTTGAAGGCATTTTCTGCCTTTTTTTTGTGTGAAACGGCTACTTAAAATAAATCAAATCAACTGGAAATGGGATTGAAAGCTGAACAGAGTGAACAGTGTTTTAAACTAAGTCTACTTAGGCCTTACCCAGATGAAAACAGTCATGCATTCTATTTTATTGAAGCTTGGCAGTACTTCAATTTTTTTTTCCTTGTAAACCTAAAAGATACTATTCTTAAATTCTTACTCACAAGTACATGGAAACAAAAAAGTTTTTCTTTTTCTACACAAAGCTAGACCCTTACATACTAATACCAAAAGATAAAGGGCAGATTATCCAGACTGAATTGTTTCATGAAAAGAAAGTATATCAAGAATTCTAAAATTACATTACAAAATTAAAAGTGTGTTTATATTGAATGCTAAGACTCCATGGCAACGAATCTGCTTCCGAATTCTACTTGCATCTCCATTTAAAAGCCTTCCATTTTAGAAGATAGACTTTCCTTTGATTTTCTAGGTATCTAGTTACCTAGTTTATACCCCTTTGAGCTTTACCTTTGCACAGTAAATCAGGGTTGAGCCATCCAAGAACACTAGCTTCACTCACACCAGGTTGATCCCCCCAGATTCTTGTCAGATCTTCCCAAGGAAGACTCAGCTCAGTGATCAAACTCTGGGAACGTTAAGTTGGTCTCACTACTGTCATAGCTTAAAGCACTCTAAACATTCATCTGTTTTTGTTTTATAATACAAAAGCAGCAGCCTAGGACGACCACTGTTTTTAAACTAAACCTCATATTTATTAATTATTACTTTCCTTCAAATGTCAGCTTGGTTGAAGATCCTAGTTAGTACATAAACTGTGTACATAAAGTGACTTTAGCAAAACTGGTATAAGGAAAGTAGAGTTAATTCTTAGAATGAAACAATACAACCACCCCATAAAAAAACCCACTTTATTCTCACTAACATATTCCACCCTAAGGAAGTTAATGCCACTCTGCAAGACATCTCCATGCCATTAAACAGTACTTCATTCTAGAAAGTAAGGAAGATGCCCTACCTTCCCAAATACTGAGTTGGATTCCTTATTTTTTAATGTGACAAGACCACATTATTGTAAAGGTTGTACAACACAGATGAAAAAAAACCTCTAAATATCACACTTTACAAGACTGCTTTAAAAATCAAGATGAGAAATTAGAACACTTCACACCATACAAGCAAGACATTCTCTAACTTGTTAAAAGGTAGCAAAAAATGTTTTTTGATGTTTACAGACTAAGGATCTAAGGCTAGCCCAGCTTTCCCATCTTAGCAATTGTTGGCATAAGGTACACTATTTTCAAGATTACCTACATTAGCCAGATATAAAAAAAAGCTTCATATTGGTAACAATTTTGTTTTATGACAGATCTATGTAACTTTTCATGAAAAGTATGTTTCAATGCCAATCAAAAAACCCAACCAATCAAAAAAAACCAAAAACACTTCAAGCCCCCAGCTTAGAAGCTTCTGTAGTTTAGAATATAAAGGAAGAAAACAGCAGCTTATTTCTTTAAATACAGAAACACACAAGAGTAAGAGAGTAGCACAGAGAGAGTAGACAGCTATGTCAATAGCTACATACTTAGGCGGAGGGATGTCTGGTTTTTGGTTTGGGATTTTTAACAATAAATAGATACTTTCATACAAATGTGGAGTTTGAGCTATGAAAAAACATACAAGGTTCAATTAATAAAATGAAAAGTTCAGAATGTCCCTCTGACTGCAAAGTTCAGAAAACACGAACTTTCAGAAAATCCACTTTGGTGTCAGCAGGCTTCTAAATCAGTATTCTCACTTACCAGCAACTGCCATAGGAAGCAGTAAGCACTTACCCCTCTCCTGTCAAAGCACAGCAGGACTGAATGTGCCAGGGGTGATCCTTTATGGAGCTGAGGGTGAGGTATGCAGATATCTCAGCAGCTGTCATGCAGCCTTTCATGTCCTGCTTGTTGGCAAAGATGAGAACCGCAGCCTTCCGTAAATCCTAGCAATGATTCAGAGTACTCACAACAGTTACTACACAGAACTAAAGGGCTATTGTGCTAACTTCATTTGTTAAAAGAACTGTATGCAAAAATTACACTGGAGCATGGAGTTTTAACTGTCTTAATACACTAAACATTCATTACAGTATGACCGAAAAAACTCATTTATTCGCCACCAAAGAATAAAATTGTAATGTATTATATGAGTATCCTTTTGGTGTTGACCACATGTTCATACATAACTAATGAAAGTCTTGTCAAAATAATTTTATAATGCTCCAAATCATTCAGCCAGCAGAATTATTTCTGGTCAAACATTCCAAGTCCTACAATAAATACTATTCAAATGGAAAAGCCCGGTCGACACGAAACCCTTGAAATTGCTTTTAAGTTCATTAAAGAAGTTCTGTATTGATTAAAGCAGTAATAATTAGAGAAAGCCTTCTGAATTCCTGTAAGTTTGACCTTAGTGTCCCAAAAAGGGAGCTCTAACAATGCTGCATCAGCTTTAATAACGAATAAAAAATTTTTTGTTTCAATATAGAATTCAGCATTCCAAACAGCAATGAGAAGAACTGGAATGTATGGCTTTAAAAAAACAGAAGGGTAAACAAATCTAATAGGAAGCTGACAGCTGCAACTAAAAATGTTCAATACATTTAAATGCATATTAAATTTTTAGACTATTTTTCCACCAAGAGAAAAAAACTTGAAGACAACAAAGCTTTATGATCTACAGCTGAAAATTCAACCCTACAAGAAGTCCTGTCTAGACCTATCAACTGATTTCAAGAGATGGTAGACCACAATTTCTTAAGAGTTTGAGAATGGAAACTAAAAAACTACATGGGAAAACTTCAGCACAAGAAGTAATTTTTCCACCTTTTCTGGTACTACAATTAATATTAAACTGTAAAGCAAAAGCTCACTTAGGTGAAACACAAGTGTCTCTGAGAAATGAAGTCAACAGGATTGCTTGCACTGTACTAAATCCTTTTCTTTCAAAAATGAAAGAGAATATTTAAATTTAAAACAATCATAATTCAGCGTCAGAGTGATCACAAAACTTTTTAACATGCTTTACTAAGCCAATGTACAAGTCAATTTAGGATGTCTGAATGAGTTTACCCAATGCTGAGCAGTCCTCAGGACAACATATAATAAAAATACAAACAAATAATTCTGGGAAGGAAAATGACCTGAAAGTAATTGTTCCATAGTATGATACATGCTCCTTAATTTTAAGGAACGGGATTACAACAAACAAAAAAAGTAGACAATTCCATTTCTATAAAATAAATTTTTTTAATTGTTTCTTGAAATTTTAGCCATTTAATTGAAATAGTCAGTGGCAAAGGACAATAATATCCAGTTACATTAATATGAAGCACAGCATATTTCACAAGTCCAACATTTGCAAAGTAAAGACTGACTTGATTACAATCAAGCAAGTCCATTTAGAAGGGGACTTCATCATAATTCTTCTGCTTATTTATAACTTACATGGTTTAAAATCAACTTGAATGCACTTATTCTCAGATTTTTTTTCCCTGTGGAATTATTTTTGTTAACATAGGAAACATGAAATGTCATTTCACTGTTCTCAACAAAACTATTATCCCAACTCCCCACCATACCTCATGAGCCAGCATTCTATAAAGTTCTTCTTTTGTGATAGAAAGTCGCTCTCTATCAATGCTGTCAACAACCAGAATGATGAACTAGGGAAAAACACCAATAGTATAGTATGTAAATACAAATTACAAATTACAGAAAGCACAATTTCAAGTGATTGCTACCGCAAGTCCTCCTACAGAAGAGAAATATACATTTAAAGCACACTAGAAAAGAAAAAGTAGAGAAAGAGAGAAAAGAGAGACAGCAGCAAAAAAGGAGAATTAGAAATCACTGCTATTATTCTCCAACATACTCTCCAAACCACTTTGCCTTATAAAATTAAAGGATTCATTAGCCATTGAAAATGACCACAAAGTATGAAAACCTAAGTCAATTTAATGCTGCTATGACTTTGAGATGCCTAGCAGATGAGGAGGAACAGTAACAGAATTATTCATATGAGGGAGGCTAGGATTAGCATAGTAAACAGATCTCTTTTCTTCCTCAACTGTTTCCAGCAGACAAAGCTTCTAAGTAAAGGGAAAGTTCTTCCTTCCAAGTACTACAAGGCACTGGGTTTCAAACACTTGCTAGACAGAATATGAAGAACATCCCAAAAGTGTCAGAAAAATAATATATGCACCTCTCCAAATTCCAAAATCAAAGACTCTAAAGGGACAAATGCCAAGAACTTACTGCTCTATACCAGATAATGCTGGCAGAAGTCTCTTTTATGTGTTTCTTAGATTCTTATGTGTTTCTTATCTTTTCCAGATAAAGCAAAAAATTAGTCTAAAATACTAGAGATTAAGGTTGAGATGTCATTATTATCAGGCTTACAGTAGATATAGGACAGATCATGGATCTCACCTCTCTCCAAGAGTATAGGAAAAGATATAAAAAATGAAGAGATAAAAAGGCTAATTTTACAGGACGATGGAATACTTATATAATGAGTAGTATCTACAAGAGGTCTCTCCTTTTAGTAGAAATGGTAAGAAATGTAGTCTAGAACATTTTACATCATTGTAGATGTCTCAAGAAGAGTCTTCAGTGATTATATGTGCCTTTTTGTACTGATAACCTCTTAGCCTTAAAAAGACTGTAATAAAAAACAAAACACTACAAGTCAACTGTTGCTGAATTCTACTCCAACCTTTCCAGCAACAGCACCTCTGCCAGTACCTCATGAGCTGTGCACAGCAAGACTTTCCCTCCTCCTCTGGATAAAAGCTACGAGCTGATCAGCTTTTTAAACACTGCTGCCTAGGCTTAGAGAAAGTTTCATTCCTTGTCCTTAATTATCATTATTTCAAAACCATATCAGACTGGATGTACAGAAGCCCAGTTGACCACTGCAAATCATTACAAAGTTTGCAAATTACATTTAATTTTTTTTTTCTAATCTACTTTAAAAAGCAAGCAAAAATCTGATCCTAAAATGTATTTCATTATCATTTGATTGCCTAGGAAAAAAAATCCTAACTTCACAGCTTATAGCACAGATCAAATAACATTAGTGTGAAGTAGACATAAAAAATACTTCAAATATTACCAGAAAGATGGCTGCATACCAGATACCTCACACTTCTTGAACTTATTCCTTCTCATTAAAATTAAAAACAATACAGCTGCAATCTTTACAAAAGTCTACAAACATTCCTAACAAATAAATAAATATAATTTCAAACAAACTTATTTGATTTGCTGCAACTTCTCATACCTCTGTGTTTGAATAATAGGTATTCCACGATGACCGTAATGACTCTTGTCCTCCAATATCCCACATTAAGAAATGAGTGTTTTTCACCACTATTTCCTCTACATTGCTTCCTATGGTTGGAGAAGTGTGAACCACTTCATTCATTAAGCTAAAGGAAACAATATCACACAATAAAGACCAGTCAGTAAAAAGCACAACGCTTGTTACAGCTCAGTTGCAACAAATTTTTTTGTAGAAAAAGTAAATATGCGTAAATGGACGTAAAATATTAAAAAAATCAGACATATTTTTAAAAAGCTATACATTTGAACTTTAGAAAGCAGCGACTGTAGTCATGCTTAAAGAAATCAGCAATGAAAAATAAGCACATAAAAGGCATAACAAATGGATAAGCATCTGTGTTTCAGGACTGTCTTTCTAAAGAACATTAACAGACACACAAAATACACTTGTTTTAAAGAAGGATCTAAAGATCCTAAATACAAAAGCACTAAACCATGCAAAATATAAATCAGAATATAATTTTATCAAAGCACTCTACTTAGTAACTAGATATTAAATCCCAAAGGACTGTTTGGCTGCTTATCTGAAAATTTCTCAGTTCCACCACTAAGCTTGCTCAAAATGGTTATGTATAGAAAGCCTTTTTGGAAAGCATACTATGCTTTGATATCCAAATACAAGGATATTAATTTATCTACACCCTCCTCCTTTTCCACAAATACAATATAATTGTGATCCTGACAACACTCTTGAATTTATTATGGATATTCTTGTAAGGCTGCCAAGATTTGGGTGCAATGATGCTATTGAAAATAAGTAAGGTAAGACCTAGGCAAGCTGAAATGTTATTTTTAGGAATTCTCCATCACAAATTTTAGACACTGGAATTGAGAAACATTTGGAAACATTTTTTTTTGATTTTTGAAGAGTGGCTAGAATTTCCATTAATTTAAAAATTGTGCTCTTTTCTGTAGTTAGTGACAACAGGATTATTTCTATGCATACAGATTCAAACAGGCTTTCATGGGGAAAAAAAACTGCAGTTCATCTTGTGCTTGGTTGTACAATTTATTGTTCAATTTACAGTTCACTTTTAAAACATTGGAATTCCTTCACTTATTCTTTAAATATTTACTCTTTTTAGAACAACTAATATCATTAGGTACAAAGTGCGATCTAGAACCCTAGATGTTCCACCAGGTTAAAAAGCTGAATTTTCAAAGATTAAACAGTGACAAATAATAAAATGCAAACACAAAATAATTAGTTCATCTACTTACAACTGGTAAAGAATAGTAGTCTTTCCAGCATTATCAAGTCCCACTATGATTACTTTGTGCTCTGCATATTAAAAAAAAAAACAACAAAACAAAACAAAAAAACAAACAAAAAAAAATTAGTGGAAACAGCAATAATTATAATTCTGGTTAATAACTCTCCCTTACTGAAAAAGCAGCTGCTTGTTTCTCTTATCTGCTTGCTTCTCTTATTTCAGTACTTTACACAGATTAGTGGAGACTTCAGGACAAAAAAAAAAGCCAAACAAGCCTCGTCTTCTCTTGAGACTCCAGTCTCAGGAAAAGTCAGCACTGGACATCTAATAAAGGGATGGTTACTAATGATTACTTCATCTACATCATCTAGTTTTGGAAAGACAAATACAATCAGAAAATATAATCCATAGCAGTGTATCATGCAAAGAATACCAATAAATACTCAAAGACTGCAAAATACATTACCCTAACATTCAAGGATCAATAATAAACATTTGTTAAGGTGCCATCATTATTCACACAGAAAACCTAAGAGGAAACTGTATTTTTAATAGGCCACAGATTCTAACTCTGCAACTTCTGAACTGAAAAGTCACAGAATGATAGAATGGTCAAGGCTGGGAGACACTTCTGGAGGTCATCTGGTCAAACCTCTTTGCTCAAGCAGGTCCACAGATCCAGTGGCCTAGGACCATGTCCAGATGGGGCTTTAACACATCCAAGATGGAAACTCCACGGCCTCCCTGGACAGCCTGGGTCATTGCTCAGTCACCATCACAGTGAAAAAGTGCTTCCTGATGTTCAGAGAGAACTTTGTGTTTCCTTTTGTGCCCACTGCCCAGTCCTGTCATTGGACACCACTAAGACAAGTCTGGCTCTGCCCTCCTGGCCCCTCTTTGTCTCCTAAGTGAAATCACCCTTGCATCACTGGACTCTCCCCAGGATGTCCATGACTCTTGTACTGAGGAGCTCAGAACTGGACATGGTGCTCCAGGTGAGGCCTCATTAGTGCTGAGCAGAAATAAATGATCATGCACCCCAACCTGCTGTGAAGTCAAGCACACAAAATAATGATCTTGGAATTGCTGCAATGCTGTTTTTTTCCAGGCAGAGGGGAGACAAAACAGAAATCAACCAACCAAACAAAACCAGTAAAAAAGTCCTCCAGAATTTATACGCTTCTCTGTAAATAATCCCTCTTAGAATTTCAAATAGTAATACTACTTAGAATGGTGGCTCTTTTGCTACATGTGTGAAGTTGTAACATACTGATCCAATTACTGACCAAAAAAAGCAAACCACTTCAGAGTGAAGAATTTGCAAATGGATAAATAAAAACTCTGTGAACAAGGTCACTTTTAAAAAGAGTTAATATTTACAAATCGCACTTATTTCAAAGCAAAACATGGTTCACAGTTTAAAGATTTCCTATAAACTACCACATCTAATCTACGGGATCAAATAAGTTACTAGATCAGAAAATCTATCCTAAGTATCAAATTGATGGTTTTTCCCCCAAAAGTGGGCGGTTTAAGGAAAAATAGAAGCGTTTTGGTTAAAAATCTACTTAAATATAGTAGCCTAGGTGTTTTTTCACCGAATATTATTGTAATAAAACATTTTCTTGTTTAGAACTTCTTAAAGTTTTGCTATGCAATAGTCACAACAGATGGTAAAATGTTATTTTCTTGCACCAGTTCCCTACAACTGCATCCTGTCAATACATTCTAAGAAAAGAACATTTCCTGGCTGTAAAGGCAGGAGTACTTTTAGCCCCACTAACAGCAGCATCAGTAATTAATAACCTTTTCCAATACATAAATAGTATGAAATCCTCTCTACTTTCAATGCTAATAAATCATGCCTAGCAGCTTGACTGTCCATCTCTTTTTCAAGTTTAGTTAAAGATCTTTCAAAGGTCAACACCACAATACTCTCCCATTGTTTTCAAACCCGACGTTGTCAACTATGGCCAGGAAGAAGATGATTCTACTTTTGCAGCATTCTCTTTAAGTTATTTTCAAGAAAGAAAAGAAATTCCAGTCAGGCATCACACTGCTCTCTCATCTTCTTATCAGAACACATCATCTTAGGCATGAATGACTGGAGTGTTGGATGATACAACATCACACTACTGTAAGTAATGAAGAAAAAACCTCCATTGAGATGGCTGCTTTTGAAAGCCACTGAAGTGTGAATGGTCCAACACTAACTGGGAAGAAAAGGCACAGCTTATCTGTGTTACTTCATAGTCAAATGGTGTTTCATACAGTGATTGAATAAGCCCAAACAATAAACAGTCACACAAGTGTTAATTAACAGTGATCTTGGTAGGAAAATAGTAAGATGAAATCATGGGTGTTTCATACAAATAGCAGATCCCAGAACTATATTAATGGAAACTCTTCACTTACAAACATATTCAAAAGCTAAATTTCTGTGTAGTTCGATGAAGATACATAAAATTTACACATATGTGAGCTTAAAAACTACCAAACTAAGACAGAATAGACTTTTTAGCATGACAACCACTTGTTTATAAGAGCAACTAGGAGAAGACACATGCCACATTTAAAAGGAAGGACAGTGACTGGGTAAATCATAGGCAGTGATTTTGTGTTCTGTACTTACAGACTAACTCAAGTTTCTCCCTTTCACTGGCTGGTATTCAAACTCAGTTTAGTTGTATTCATGAATATCTTCCCAGTCCACCATGTTCTTGGTAAAAGAAGAAAAAAATCCAAAACAAAGTTGAGAGAGCAGAAGAGTCTTTATTAATCACGTAGGAAGAGGGAGGGAAGACAGGGAAAGTAGAAGTAGGCATATGCAGGGGAAAAAAGAAAAGACAGTATTAGACTACTCCTTAAAAGAATCCAAGAACTTCTTGGTTTCATCAACCATTTCTAGCACACTGTTTAAAAAAGTTGATATGTAATATGGTTAAAAAAAATCTCTAGTTTAGTATTACAAAAACACAGGACAGTGAAGATTATCTTCTTGCAGATGTTAAAAGAAAGACACAATATGCTCTTTTCTTCCCTTGTTCATCTGTATTTCCCTATGGTAAGAGGGCCCAAAACTGAAGATTCAATTCTTCCACCCTGTCTTTTCCTCTATTTTGAAAAAAGTTAAAAATAAAAATTTTAAAAAAAAATCTAAATACTTTAATGATGAGACTGCTAACATATTTGGAAGAAATGACTTCTGAATGGGTATTGATAGCTTTCAGGCTGTGAAACAAAATGCTCATCTGGTTCCAAAGAGCAACAATCCTGGAGGCCTCAGAGCTGAAGACAGAATGCAGACAGAACTTTGCTAGAAAGAAGGCAGGAGCAATAGCATAATTCTGGAGGTCAAAAGAGGTCTCAATACAAAGATTCATTTTTCACACTAAGAGCTATTTTAGAGTCTTCTCTTAAGCACAGAAGAGCTGCTAAAATACACTCCGTATCCCCAGACTGGATCACAAGAAAGTAGAGAAATTGTCAATAACTTTTAGCAGCCAGCAGAATCAAAAGCCATCTGGTTTTCTAGATAATGGTCTGTAAACTGTAAAGTTAAGAGATGTTCAATCATCTTGAATTAGAGTTTACCATTATTTTTCTTAAAGCAATTTTTAATAATTGTAGCAATTATTCAGAGCAACCTGTCAGATGCTGAATAACTACTATTCCAAAAACAAGTAAACCCCAAATTTATGAGTTCCTCAAAGAACTCCACCACTTTAAAAAAAAAAACCAAGGTACTGACATCTGTCATTTCTCTTTATCAGGGTTGCCGACATTCACTTCTACTTTGAACCCACAGTTTAATTAAGAGTTATCTTTGTAATATTGATGGAGTGATAAGTCAAGCAAATTTTACTCAGACGTGTTAACACAGGCATTAAGTTAATGGCACCACCATCTATCCACACTACTACATGCTGCTTAGAAGAATGTTCCACTTGACTACTGAATCATAGATTCAGCAGGTCATTTTTGAAGTCTGACTTTTATCTAAACTTCTAAAAGTAAGTTACTAATAAAAGTAAATCCAACTGAACCTACAGCATTTAGTAATGAGACTTTAAATGGCTGCAGAGCATATTTTAAATAAAAACAATATTTCAGTATTTTTTAATCGAGGTTTTTTTTTGTCAATTAAAAAAAAAGAGGAAAATTATCAGAAGCCATTAGAAAGTCACCTAGAAAAATGACAAAAGTCTATTTTAAAGTCAACCATTTTATTTTATGAGTAAAACTATCTCTACTTCAGTTCACATCGTTCAATTACTAATTGATTATGAGACAATATATACTGAGAACTGAAAAACTTAAGCACACCTCATCTCCCATGCTCTACTTGGAGGAACACAGATGCAATTTTCAAATCTTTGCTTAGTTTCACCTTTCCTTTTGCCAGTCCCAAGTGCTGCAGCCTATCACACAACTTGCATGAGAACTGATACCATGATCAGCAGACTCTATTTGATCTTTGGAATATTCCCTCTGTACAGTCAAAATCAACGTGTAAGTTTCTGTGCTAGTCTGCTCAACAAGCAGCTTCACAGGACAGCCTGTGAATTCTCCAAGGAATCACCAAGACTTGATGTAACTAGAAGAACAACCAAACTCAACTCAGAAATTACTATGCTTTATTATTAGTAATGATATTATTTAGAGAAAATGGTTGTGTAGTTGCAAAATAATTTCCCATTAGGTCAAAAATTTATGCTTGAAGCAAATTTTCTAGGATGAAATTTCAATTTCGGCCATGAAAAGAAACTCACTTTCTTTTCTGTTGTTACACAAGAAGAAGAGGTAAAACTAAAACCAAAACAAAACAAAGCAAAAATGAAACAAAAGACAAATCCAGCACTAAACCAAGATCAGAATACATCCTAAAGTCTCTTACTGGATAAATGTCAGAGTAAATATTTCATGCTTTTATCTCATCTATTAAACTGTGAGATTAATTTTTCATTAACCATCTAAATATATGAATGCATTAGGTTTGCAACGCAATATTTTGATAGTGGAGAGGGCTACACAGTGTTTTCTGTGAGAAACCCCCAGAAACTTCCACATTTATGCAGCCAATGACCATCAGCAACAGGTGTAATGCCCTGGGATAACATATTTAAGATGGGACAAGGTTATTGCACAGGTGTAATTATGGACAAAGAGTAAGAATATGTGAGAGAAACAACTCCAAGGTTGGTGCAGGAGGGGGAGGAGGTGCTGCTGGTGCCAGAGATCCACTGGCAGCCCCTGGTGAGGCAGCTGTGCCCCTGCAGCCACAGAGACCCATGGGGGAGCAGAGATCCACATGAGCCCAAGGAGGACCCCGTGCTCGAGCAGGTAGATCCCAAAGGCAGCTGTGACCCCACTGGACACCATTGCTGGAGCAGGCTCCTGGCAAGGACCTGTGGACCTGTGCAGAGGAATCCACTCTGGAACAGGTCTGCTGGCAGGTTTGTGGCTCGCAGGGGATCCACGCTGGGATGGCCTGTGCCTGAAGGACTGAGCCTCGTGAAATGGACTCACGCTGGAGCAGAGGGTGAAGAATTGTAGACCTTGGGAAGAACACACACTGGAGAAGCCCATGGAAGACAGCCTCCCATGGGAGAGATCCCACACTGGAACGGGGGAAGCAGTCCCCCCACAAGGCAGAAAGAGCTGCAGAGAGAATATGTGATAAACTTACCACAGTCCCCATTCCCTGCTCCCTCCTGCAGGAAGGTGGTAGAGAACCAAAAACAAAGCTAATCCTGGGAAAAAAGAGGGAGGAGTGGGGGGCAGGTGTTCAGATAATTTAGTTTTATTTCTCACTACCCTGTTCTGATTTGACTGGTAATGAATTATATTAATTTCAGAAATTGAGTCTGTTTTGCCTGTGATGGGAACTGGTGAGCGATCACTCCCTATCTTTATCTCAATCCAGGAGCCTTTTGCTGTGTTTTCTCTCCCCCTGTCCAGATGAGGACAGGAGTCACAGAGCTGCTCTGGTGGGCATCTGGCATCCAGCCAGGGTCATTCACAATGAAGAACAACTTTTCTTCCAGGAAATGTTATACAATAACCAAGACAATGTGCTTTCCTGAAGATAAATATTGACATCATATGCTACTATAGAGGCCAATACTGAATGCCAACAGTTACCTCCTGATCAGTTCCCTGCTTATAGATCTCTTTGGAGTCTTTGGGATACTTCATGGAAGAAAACGAGTTGCAGATTGCACTACTTGATGAAAACAAAAAAAAGGTACTTAATATTTTCCTGGAGGATAGGGGAAACATTGACTCTCGCCAAATAGGTTTGATATTTCAGGAAAATAAGAAATCAGCAACAAATTCAGAAGACTCTGTTAGAAGACTTCAGGAATGTTGTGATAGGATGGTGTATGCATGAGAAAAATAAATGATCTGGGATTGGATCCCAATCCCACCTCATGAAAGACAGTTTGATACACGGATCTCAAGGTGCACACACAGAGGCTTTGCTATGGTATCTACAGAATTAGAACAGGTTATGTGCAATCACAGGGACAAAACTATGAAAGTACACCAGGTGTATCTGCCCCCAAAAACTTGCAACAGAACATTGCACAAAAAAGGTTATCTGCATTTTCAGTAACTTTAAAGTGAAAATGAGGTACACATTTGGAGACTTGATGAGAGAACAATTAATGAATTCATTCTTTATATTGTTTTTTCTTCAGGCCCTGTGCTTGGAACAGGCAAAATTATGTTACTATTAGCTATGTGATTTTCTAACCAAAGATAGCCAGGTAAACAAAAATCCTTTAAACAAGTAAATTAACAGATAAACTATAATTTCCTACTTTTATGATAACCATCTGAGGTAAAGGTGGTAGCAGATGTAAATTCTGAACTCTGGATTAGAACACGAGCCATGATTGCGGGGCGGGATGAACTGGGCAGGAGAGCACGGAAAGCGATACTATCCCCTTATGACCTTTTCATTTTTGGCCGGCGAACTGATTTTCTTGGGTCACTAACTGTATTTAGCTAGCATCTTTGCCAAACACAAACAGATCTTTACCTCGAAGGCCCCCATGTTTGGCGTTCTTCTTTTCCTTCTAATAAAGACTAAAACAACGTGATTTTAATAACAGATAACTTAAAAACAGGATCGGCGAAGCCAAGACGGACCGTCGCGGTCCATCGAAGCCTCAGCGGTCCCGGCCGCCGGGGCTGCCGGGCGTGCACCGCCCGAAGGCTCCCGGGGCAGACGACGCGTTCGACGCGGCCGGGGAGGAGGGGAGAGGAGGGACCACCTCGGCAGCTCAAACAAAGCGGCCCCGAGCATGAGGCGCCGCGGGACCGGCGCTCAGGGCGCTGCACAAAGCCCAACTTTTGGCCGGGCGGGCCTTCAGGGGACGCCCGGCGAGCGGAGCCGGCCCCGAGCCCCCGCGGCCGCCCGCGGCCCCCGCAGCCCCGCGGGCTCCGCTCGCCGCCCGCCCCGCCGCCGCCCGCGGCCCGCGCGCCCACCTTGGCTACCGAAGAGGCTCCACAGCTTGGCGAAGATTAGGCCCATGCCTGGCCCCAGCTTCCTGCCGAGCGCCCGGGGCACTCCGAGCTCACCCAGGCGGCGGCGGAGGGTCCCCAGCTCCCTCGGCGGAGGCTCCCGCAGCGGCCCCGGCAGCGCCGAGCGGGCGGGCGGGCACACGGAGGGGCGGGCGCGCGGCCCCGCCCCGCCCACCAACGGCCGCACGGCCCCGCCCCGCGGCCCCGCCCCCCGCGCGTCAGTGCCGCGTCATGGCGGCGGGTCTGCGGGAGCCGGCGGGGCCGGTGAACGCCGAGCGCTCTGGGGGCGGCACGCTCGGCAGGACGGAGCCGCCCCGCACTGGGACGATTGCCGCCAGGAGCCCTAGGCCTCCGCCGCGGTGGTCGGTGCCTTTGCCGCCCCTGTGTTCTTCAGCCCGACGGTGCCGTGGCCGCTCCACGGCTGAGAGTTTCAGGGCAGGCAGTCTCTCGTGTATAGAAAACTTGTGAAAGCAGCGGATTCGCTTTCAGAGCTGTGGTGCAGGTTCCTGTACAGAGCTCTTGCGTGGGCACCAGCGGGTTTCCTCGGCGGCACCTTGGGGACGGTCAGTCTGAGCACGGGCCGGGCTCCGCCCTAGCGAGCGAGCAGCGGGCACTTGGGTGCAGAAGCGGCGGAAGTACAAAACCTGTTACTTTAATCCGCTCAGCAGAATTTCATAGAATAAAAAAACCACCCAAAAGTAATAAATGAAAAGGAAGCCACGTCAGTAACGTGTTGCCCGCTAATCGCGGGCGCCCCGCGGGCTCTGCTGCCGCCCGGGCGCGCCGGGCCCGGCTCCCGCGGCGCCGCTGCGGCGGCACTTCCGGCTGCCCCGGAGGAGGCGGGCCGGCGGCCCGGGCGGTAGGTGCGTGTCGGGCGGGCGGCTCAGCTCAGTCCAGTCCGGGGCCGGCACCGGGCCGGCGCCTGCGTGCTCCGCCCCGCCCGTGGCGGCCCTGTCCGGCCCGGGCCCGTGTGCGCCGCGGGGTCCGGCGCTGGGCGGCGGCGCGTCCCGCTGGGTGCGGCCGCCTCCCGGGTACCTCTGGGCTGAGGCGCACGGTCTCGGGGGCCTGCGAAGCGCTGCGAGTCCCGTTCCTCCCGCTCCCCGATGTTTTCAATAAGGGCGGGCGAGGGGATAAAGGAGGGAGCCCCACATTCCGCTCCCTACCGCCCCACTGTTGTTTTCCTCGTGGGGGAGAGGGTGGGCAGGGAGGTTTGTAAATGTTGCTCGGCCTCCCTGGTGCGGGCCGCGTGTGACTGCTCGCGGTGTTCATGTGCGTAGCTGGATCGAAGCCCTGCTCCGGCATCGCGGTCCCCGCTGCACTTCCCCACAGAGACACATGAAAATTTGGCTTTTATCTAAAGTCCGTCGTGCCTTTTCTGGGGCAAGTGTACGGCACACAGGTCTGCAGAATAAAACCACTTCTCTCGGGTACGAGCCTGCCTCCTGCAGAACGTTTGAAGTGTGACTCTTGTACTTGACGCGGCCTAGGCACTCTGTCTCTTCAGCCTGGCTTCCTGCTGTGTCTGAACTTAGAAACATCTGTCCTGCCCCCCTCAGCTGTGTTCCCCAGCCTGGAAGGTTGCATTCGTAATGTCGGTATTGAAGTCACACATAGGGCTTATTTATTTTCAGGATCCCAATTCTTTTAAATTAAGAAGTGTGGGATTTTTTTTAAAGGCTGTCTTTTTATGCTTTTGAAGAAAGACCTTTCCAAATGTGGGCCATGTTGGGATTTTTTTTTTCCTCTGCAATGTAGGCATTCTAGGACACCAAGCACATGATATGTCACGTTTTCTGAAATGTTAAAGCTGAGCTTTGGTGATATCAGTTGTATCAACTGTTGTACTGTTAGATACTATTCTACTGCTATTAGTTTTCATGGCAATGGCAAGGTAAATTCTTGGCATTTTGTTAGACTGTAAAAAGAAGTTAGTTCAATTGCAGTTTCTTTTTTTCAATAGCTGCTAATGTTGTGAATAAGGCTTTGAAACTCCTCCCCATGCAACTTTGCCTTTGGACTCAAAAGTAAGTCTACATAAAGGTCACATTCTTTTAGCATTAAGATTTTAATTGAATCAGAAATATTAAAAATAAAAAAAATGAGAGGTTTTCTATGATGGAAGTGACAAATAGCCTCTTATTCAAATCAAAATGAATAGCGAACATTCTGAGCTCTTTTTTCTAACTATATTTAGTACAATGAAAATGTATTTCAATAGTCAGAATTCCTTATTATGAGTGGAATAAACCTAGAGTGATGTGGTCTCTTTCCTTCCATTTATATTATTGTAAGCTAGTTTAAATTTTTAGGTAGTCTCATTTCAGACTGAAGTGTATATAATTTCTCAAAATACAAATAGAAAGGTGGGCAGATACCATTTGGGAAGATAACTGTATTTTATATCTTACAGAGAAGAATGGTAAAGAATAAAATATCAAGACTGAGCAACAATAAGTTTTTATAGCTGGGCTTTTCAAGAGGAATTAAAGCAACATCTTGAAATTTCCTGTACCTTTTATCCATGTATTTTTTTTCACTGGATAGCTTGAAGATTTAAGGATCAGTAGAATTTCTGTAATTGCGAATAGTGTTGCAGCCATATCCTGACCAATATTTGGAAATTTGGATGCAATAAAACTGCATTATTAAAATAGGAAGAATCAGAACTAACAGCTTAGTTTGTTTTGTACTTCTTTTAGTTACATTTATAAACTTCAGAGAATACGATAAGAATCACGAAGAAAATACTTAGCTTATTTCAGTTCTTTTCCAGCAGATTTTAAAAACTAAAGGAAGATGTCCTTTTTCCCTAAAATTGCTTTCCAATATGAAGTTGAAGAGTATCTCAGCAAAGTGTTCAGAAATAATGAGGTATGTAACATAGTTACCCCTAATCATCAAAAAAATAATAGATTTTTGTGTAACTTTATAACCTTTACATTAAAATAGTCTGCACATTAAACACAGATTTTTTTATATAAAATATTTTTATATTTAAAATATAAAATTAGTATTTATGCTCATTGACTCCAAAGTAGCATAGAAATATTTAAATTAAATAGAGTATAAATCAGACAATTCAGTTTTGGATTCCATTGAAGAGTGGATCATAGATAATTAAGCACATATTAACCACATAAAATTGACAAGAAATCACTCCCTTACCACGGTGGGATATATACTACAGACAACCTATTAATTCCTAATACCAAGGATAAAAAATTTGCTTTTTAATAGACATTTTTATCAGTATAAAAGTTTCCAATTCATAGACTTTGAATTTACTCTTCCGTTTCCTTAGGGCTGGTCTATGTACAATAGCAGAACTCTCTAGCAGTTGCTTTGATATTTGCTGCAGATTGTTTGCAGTGAAGTTGCTGATAGAGCTGCTTTTCACATAAGCATTTTTCCATAAATTTATGAGGCTTCCAGTGGAATTAGGCTTCCAGACATAGACATTTGTCACTATTGCACACCATACAACCATATCCCTCAATTTCTATGGAATATTTAGTGGGGTTTTTTTGCATTGAGGAAGAGGCTTCTGTGTGAACCTTAATATAAAATCTCTTTCTCTTTCAGCTTATCACTGCTTTAGGTACACAGGAGGCAGAGAATAAATACCAGTCTCTGTTAAGTCATCTATCTCATCCACCAGCCTTTACAACTGTAAGAGTAAATACCCACTTGGCCTCAGTGAAACATGTGAAAAAATTGCTGTTTGAAGAGATCCAGAAGGTTTGTGCAATTTCTTCGTTACAGCAAAAACATTAGGGTATTTCATCTTTCTGAACATGAGACCTTTTCATTACTGGAAAATATACTTTAGCTCAATGCATCCAGTGGTATTAACATTATGCAACCACACTGATTTCCTGTCACCATTAAACATTAAATAAAAATTCATTATGTACCACTGTCCTTCATCTCTATCCTTCCAAGAAAGGCAGTAACAGGGAAAAGACATCCAACTCTTTTTTTCTTATGGCAGATCCAAACCCTTGATAGAATTGAGATACTGCTGTGGTAAATAATGTAAAGGTGTCATAAGAGAAGATGACAGGTAAAAAGGGTAGCTTAGTGTGCTGTCCTCAGCATGCTTAGAACACTTTTATTTTAGTAGACTAAAGGAGAATGCTGTATATCTCACGGGAAAAAACTGTTTAGGAAAGTGAGAAAATTGGTATGTTTTGGAAACTGGAGCCATGGTGATGCCCTGCAGGACTATATATTTTTTTTTAACCTGTTTTTAATCTTTATGTAATTTTCTGGATTTTTACTTTAAACATTTGTTTTATCTGATAATACGTAAACCATTATGTTTAAGAAATGAATTATTTTGAAATTTTGTCCTGGATCTTCACTCTGTCTAAAAAGATCTGGTTCTTTAAGTAAATTATTAATGCTAGTGGGTGTACAGGGAGCTTTTGCATGACAGGAGCCAAGACATTTCTGTGATGCTGAGGCAGTTGACAGTGTTCTGCTGGCTGGGATGGTAATGAGTTTTGCTAATTTTGGCTTGATCGTAGAAATCTGGAAGTGGATATTGCAGGGTTATATTTTGCTTCAAGGCAAAAGGCTTTGCTGAAAACTGACTTAAGACTAGCTTTTTACAAACTTGTTGTATTTTGAAGTGTAATTACGTGTTAGAAAAAGACACCACATAACACTTTTGACAGAAATATGATCATGGATTTTTTTCCTTTTTTAAGAGAAAATACTTATTTATTAGATGCAAACTGATTTATGGTTTTACATACTTTAAGGTTATATTTTAGAAGGCTCAGATGAGAAGACAAATATGTTTAAATCCAGAAACCTTTATAAAATGGCTTTTTTTCTTTTTTTTTCAGCTAAATACATAACTCAGCTATCAGTACCCAAACTTGGGCTGACAAGAAAAAAGAAAAGTATTGCCAGCCTGGCCTATTAAGTAAGAAAAGCAATAAATGAGTAGAGTGGTTTATAACTAATAATATCTAACGAGTTAACACAGAATACAGCCAAGCTTCTAAGGTGGTGTCAGTGTATTTTCTGTGTTCTGACAACAACTCAGCCTTCTTCCAGAAGAAAGCAAAAACCAGTGTTAAGGTTATGAATGTCAGAACACTCTCCTGTTCCCTGAAGTCAGTTCTCAGTCAATCTCTTTGTGATCTTGTTATTTCTTAATTTATTAAATGTTTTAGTCTTTTACACCAGTACTTTTAGTATGTAATGTCCCCTTGCTCCTATTTTCCAACTGCATTTAACAGTTTTCATTACCTTTGTGTTTTGTGCTCTACAGCTATAAATTATGAATGCAAAAACGGTTTTCAGTTTAATTAAGTATTTAAAATATTAGGTTTATTAGTGATGCTTACTAATTATATTTTTAAATCAAACAGCAATTTAAAGGACTATGTGTTCCAGTTCTCGAGCACCCAAAACTTCAGGACATTTTATTAATTCCTGTCATTGGACCCAGGTTTGAAATTTTCAGTCTTTAGCCTTAAAATGTTGTAAAATGCAATTTTCTTACAGATTTCTTGTGAAACAGCTGTGCGCTCAGTTATAGTGAGTTATAACTGAGGCACAACTTCATTTGTATTATGACCTGGTGGACAGTCCATATACTAACCAGGTCAGAGTTTTAGTCCTTAAAAATGAAAGAAAAAATAGAGTCCTGTCTTTATTTATAAGACTAATGTTTTATGGGGAAAAATGTATGCATCCTCCCTGGAAAGCCAGGTAGGTGGCAGATAGAAGAACTGTAGCTAAGTACAGGCAGGGTTTTCTTCCACTGGAAGAAATCAGGTGGAATCAGGAATTACTCAGTAGTTGTTAAACACAAAAAATTACTTGACAATCATCTGGCGTAGGAAGGGATAGAGGACTATTTCTACATCCCAGTATAATTTATTTGTATTCTGTGTCAGGTTCATAATAGTGGCAGAATGGGCCAGAATCTGCATTATTTTGAGGATTGGTTTTCTGCTTGACTCTTTGATTTCTCTGGGACTAAAATAAATATTTTAAATGTAATACACGATAGTGAACTACTTTTTCTCTATTATATCTGACAAATGCCATATTTGTGCACTAGAGTTTACTTGGGGAGTATCTGACTTTTTTCAGTATACTTTCCCTTTTTACTCAACTACATTTTGTATTTCTAGGCGAGATTTAAAAAAACATGCATCAGAAGTCATAGTTGGAGCTCAGTGTGGATATGCAGTACTTCGAGGAGCACACGTTTATGTCCCTGGAATTGTATCCACTTCAAGATGTAAGAGTTCTCTAAATACACCCAATTAAGTTGTAAAGCTTGCAGAAAAAGTGTCACCCTTGGATAATAGATAAATGAATAGCGACACAAAATTGTTTTCTGTTCACAGCTGAAATTATTCTTACAGTTCTAGTTTATGGTAATGGCACTTTTAATAGTCTTTCTGGCTTTTTAAAAATATTTTCACTATTTTTCATTTTATTTTTAGTAAGTTATATGCAGTTATTTCTCACTGGCATGGCCTGTTTAAAATTCCTTTTTCCATATATTTCATAGCTGAAGTATTGATTCTCAAGGATTTCAATTTCTTGTTTTTCATTTAAAAATATTTTTAAAGAGAATTTTCAAAGTAAAACCTGTTTTTGTAAGAGTTATTTTACTACTGAATACTGTAACCGTTAGTATGGATGTGAAGTGGAATAAACTTTAAAAAGTTGGCCTGCTTTGCAGTGCTGCAAAAAATAAATGGGATTCCACATCTGGATGGTGACTAGGTTTATCTTGATTATTTAATAGATACAGATTATTTTTATATCTTTACTCAATACAAAGCCACTTATCTTCATGATTCTGTTAGATTTTAAGTTACAAGTCTAAAAAACCCCAGATTTTCTTTTTTCTAATCCATTGGCAATTCATTTGTTTATGTAAGAGAGATGTAGTAAAAATCTTTTTTTCATTGATGAGAAGAATCTTCAGGTTTTATGTCAGATTCTTAAGAAATGGAAATTATGCATCAGTGCCTGTGAGACAAGACAAAAAAAATCTACATATGCATGCTTTTTGTTCAGCAACCTATTTTTCTTATTTAAATGTCAAATTAACTTTATGTAAAATCAGTACAATTTTGGATGATTCACCTTATTCTATTGTGATGAGATCTAGTGATCATCTTGATTCTTATTATTAAACAAAATGAGTCAGATAAAGCATTTATCAAGTCATTTTGTTTCCTTTCAGGAAAAAAAACCTTCAAGAAGTTTTAAGCACGTGCTTAAGTCCAATTCGCTGAACAGGAATGTTTTTCTGTCTAGGGCTTGATAATGAAATAAGTGTATTGGCATAGCAGTTGTTGAAACTGTTTATTTAGACAACTCCATAAATATTCAAATCCTTCTTTGAGTCAGCTAGTGATTTATCATAATTGCTGCATGTAATTATGCATGTAACATCAATTCAAAGAAAATAAATATACTATAAAACTTATGGAACACTTCAGGGGAATTGCAGATAAGAAAATAAAATGAAAGGGCACACTACCCACTTGATGCCAAATATAATAAGTCTGTATTGAGCACAGATGGTCTAACTAGGGAAAAAATAGTACAGCAAGGACACAGATTTAATCACTAAACTTGCAATCCAAATGAGGGTAAACTAATGATCAGGGGGCTTTGAGCTTAATTTAACTAACCAAACTAACCTTTATGTTTATGGAATGCTGGTATAATCTGCAGAAAGCTTAAGAACTCTGTGCAGGACTAGTATACTTTGATAGGATGATTTTCAACAGAGTGTGAAATAAAATCGTTTATGTTTGAATACTGAAAAAAACATTGACATTTATGTTGATGGAAGAGGTAAATTGCTGCAGGTTTTTTGTTCAGTGAAGTTTAAGCAGACATTAATACTGAGCAATCACATAATGTTTTGTGTCACATTGAGTAAGAAGAAGTAGTGTAAAAAATATATTTTCAGTGGCTACCCAAAAACAAATATTCCAGTTAAAGAATTTCAGGACATTTGGACATGATCAGGCAGCCACTTGAAAATGGAAAAAAGGATTCTCTAGTACAATTCCAAGAATTCTTGAGAAGCTGAACTGTTACTAGTCTTGTTATATCTTCTGGTTACTCCAGCCTGTCAGTTACATCAGAAATGCAATTTTGTAAATTTTTTTATTGCTATCAGAAAAGGTCTTTATTTTTAAGCATATTTTTGTCCAGTCAATACATAGCGCTTGTTCACTATTCTGTAAAATCACCTAAACCATCCCTTTTCTATCTTCTTTCTAACTCAGAAAGTTTGTTAAGTCTGTAGGATAAACTTCTAGAGTTTGGTGTATAGTTACATACTTTACTGATCTGATGTGTTTTAGTTGGAGATACAAAGCTCTTTAAGAGGATTACTGAGAATAGCAATTCCCTTAAAGGGAAGAGATCCAGACCAGAACGAGAATATAGAATCACTTCTGTCAAAGCAATAAATAGTTAGAGAAGAAGGAGCTATAGCTATGTTCTAGGTAGCAACTCAGAAGTCATTAGATAAATTTAGCACTCCTGTCTTTGTTCAGTAAGAGTGAGCAGTGTTGTTTCATGTACTTGTGTGCTTGGAGCATGCATGGAGGACTGGATCCTGAAGAGTGTGCTAAAAACTTGTGGGTGACCCTGCCATGATGAATAAAGTGCAAGTTTGTGTAGCCTCTTAGAAAACAAGACAGTGCCTGTCTTGCAGCTTGGTGTCTCTCAGAGCCTCCACTCATTTGGTGGCCATTCACTCTGTAAAATTTTCAAGATTTACATCATTTGATCTCCTATGAGTACATTTAGAAATTGTGAAGTTTGGTATGATAGAAGAGTTGTAAGTAAGTAGTCTGTTGAAAATCCGAAGTTACTTGATCACTACTGTTTTGTTAAGTGTCATGATGATTTCAGGCTTTCCGTTTTTCTTTGTGCAGTTGTGAAAGCTGGAGATACAGTTTCAGTGTATTCAGATATTGAAGGGAAATGCAAAAGAGGAGCCAAAGAATTCGATGGAGTCAAAGTTTTCCTTGGAAATGGGATCTCAGAACTCAGTCGCAGTGAAATCTTCAGTTCCAGTGGCCCACTGAAGTAAGTCTATAGTAATTGCAATCTACATGTAAAAATTTGCAAAGAGAAGTGAGGAGATGGGAAAACACTTGAATTATTTTGTACCCTGTGTGCAGTCACAGGATGGTTTTGCATGTTGGGATTTCCAATACTTTTTTGGGAAGCTGTTAGTTTCATAGTGGGATCCATTTACCAATTTACTTGAGAGATAGAAGGAAATAAGTGGGAGTCTTTCAATAATTTATTCAGCTCAGTAATATCAATAGCAATATCAGTAATATCAAGTGTTCTCACTCTGGGAAAATTGCCATTTGGTAAATCATGTTCTACTACTTCCCCCTGTGGATGGAACAGAAGTGCAGCCTTGTCAATTTCTCCATCTTTTCAAAATATCTGTAGATATTTTTTTTTTTTTTGGTGGGACATCGGACAGAATATAAGGTCAGATATCTTAAAAATTGCTAACATTTGCCTATGCAGTTACCTATTTCAAGACTTTGCTTTTCTATTTTGTTGATGAAGCATATGGTTTATTCCTCTTGTGTCACCTAAAACACATATAAAAAGTAATGTAAAAGACTATGGATGTCAAGTTAATGACCAAGACTTTACTTCCTGAGAACAAACTACAGAAATTCTAGTGAAAATTAAAGTACATTGCCAGAGATTTTCTGATTTATGGGAGCTTAAATATAGTAGATGTAGTGGTAGGATGTACTTGTTGAGTTGGTGATACGGAGCAGCAGAATGTATCACTAAATCTGGTGTCTGCAAGTTTGCTTTCTCATATCCTTCCTTCTCATTGGACTGTCCAGTACATATGCAAAATAATACTCATTCACTTTAGTAATCTTTTGTTTGTAGACTCAAGTGTTGCTCTTTCATGGTTTTCCCTTTACTGCTGTCCATTTCCTGGTATATTGGTTTAGCAAATCTGCATCAGAATTTCATCCACATTTAAAACTTCTAGGTGACTTCTAATTTGAAACTCTGGCTTTGCAAGCAAATCTATGTTCCCGCAAGTTTTTCATATAGGATTTCTATAGTAATTTGACTGAAATATCAGGGATTTAGAAAATGGAGAAAAATCTGAGTAGGAAATCACATGCCATTGCCCTAGTGCATGCACGTGGCTAGCCAACAGCAGTTATGGATTGAAGGTAGAGTATTTAGGTCTGGTTTTATGCATTTCTTTCCAGAAAGGCTTGGATTACATCTTGGTTTATCCTGTGTGCAGAACCAGAAATTTGCTCTATGCAATTTTAGACATGTTTCCAATTTATCATGTAATGCATTTTTGCCATGATTTACTCAACTTAATGATGTCATTTTAAAGAATATCATACTACAAAATCATAGAAGTATTTTTCTTGGTTGTTCTTTCATTTTTGTAAGATTATTGTCTCAAGTTTCTATTTGTAAGCATAATGTTTTTAATTGACTACTGTTAAAATGTATAAAACTGAGTATTTGAATTTTTTTTTCATATTTTTCAGGGGGCTGGGTATAAGAATGATAGAGCCAGTCTACCTTAGTCCTTCATTTGACAATGTGCTTCCTAGTAATCTGTTTTTACAGGTATGTTTGTTCCAAAACCAAAAGTCTGTACTATTTACAGAATAATGAATATCCTCTTAGCACATATTCATGGTTTCTACATTCCTTGTGCATTGTAGCACCTAATTCAGTCTTCGGATTTGAGGAACACAAAGCATTTAAAATTAAGTCGGTATCTACTGACTGTATGTAGGTGGTTTAATCATACTGTGTCTGAGATATGAGCAACATAAGAGATACTCACTTCAAAACACAGGAATTCCTCTTGCACAGATACTCTGCATAGAACTATTAGTTTTTGAGATCTGCCTGTGAACTCTGGAATATGAGCCCCTTTCAATGTACATCATTCTGTAGACAGTCAGGAAAATCTCTAAATATTAGGTTGACTTGAAGCTGTCATTTAGGTACTGAAGACAACTTTAAAAGGTTTTTATACTTTTGTGTTGAACTAAGAAGAAAGTACTTCCATATTGTCTAAGGTGCAGTACTGTGTAAAATTATAGCACATTATTTCTCTTCAGTGTAGCTGTCCTGTTTATACAATTAACAGCACAGTTCAGCTTCTTGCCACTTTAATTCAGCACGCTTAGACATCTGCGTTTTGCTCTTACTGTTCTTCAGCTGCACAAATATGTTAATTCAGTAAATGTTCCAATAAACAGGTTAATAGGAAATAGTTGTAATAAACAGAGCTGCTCTATGCCAGAATCAGCTTTTTTATTTGGGCTTTGAGCACTGTAGTCTCCTCAGTCACGAGCTCTTAAACTTCATGCCATACCTAAATAAAGGAGTTGATGCAGGGTATAAAGTTTGAATTCTCTCATATTTGTTTTTATGATAGAATTTACCTTCTGTGGTTGTGAGCCATATTTTAGACCCTCAACCAGGAGAGAAAATTTTGGATATGTGCGCTGCACCTGGAGGAAAAACAACCCATCTTGCAACATTAATGCATGATCAGGTAAGAGAAGTAATTTGGCATTTTCTAGGGAAAAAAAGTGTGACTGCTGTTCATTTGTACAGTTCTCTTCACTTAACTATTAGAATGCACATATAATTTACAGCAGCAAACAATTAATATTTTGATATTTTACTCACCAGTGTATTTTGCTACACATCAGTTACTGAAATGGGCAACAAGACAGTCTTTATTAAGTATTCACCATCAGCTTTAAAACCTTATTTGCTACAAATTGATGGTTGAAATATGTTTAATTTCACTTTTTAAAATGTTACTAAATTACTTTTAACTATGCAAGACATAGTTATGCAAGAGTATGCTGGATTCATGAAACTGAGATGCATAAAAATCAGGGGTTGGTACTGTGTGCCAAACAAACACACAACTTTCTACAAAAATTTATTAAAAATCCAATCCAATTAGGATTTTTCTCAATAAAAATTATCAATTCTGCATAAAGATAAGATTTTAGGTTGAATTTCTAGTCTGAATTTGTCATCCTTTGGTAGAGTGTCACAAATCCAAAACTATCTCATGAGGAAGTAATAAACATGAGAAGAAACAAAAAATATGTAGAGAAAGACAAAAGAAAAGAGAATGTATTAAAATAAGAATGTAGATATAGGATTACAAGTTTGCATAAATTGAAATGTTATGTGCACAGTGAAATACAGAAATGCAGATTACTCTTCTCTAGCAGAGGGGAAAAGCATGTAATATTTCCTCTAAAATTTTGTAAGGCTTTATTATTTTTGTTGAAATAGGGTTATTAGAATACATCAGATTGTTCAGAAGTCTTGCAGTTATATTTTGCAGTACTTTGCCAGTTGCCTGTGCATAACTTTGAAGGCACAGCATGTAATGCTATAAATGTATTGAGAAAAGGCAGGCATTCCGTTCTGTGATGCTTTGTGGAAATGTTTTCTTCTCTCAGCATGGAACAATATCAGAAGGCATTAAAAATGCATTATACATTTATAATATACATATATAAAGCTTCCAGTAAAGAATTTCAGTGTGATAAATAAAGGAAGTCTGCAAATCGTATATTTATGTCATGGATTCATTTACATCTATACTTTTTTTCATGTCTGTATCTACATTTTGTATAACTTTGCAGAACTGCTTTTTCCTTAGTCACTTTGCATATTTTGATTGTGCTTACCTGCAGCTGAAGTTGTAAAGATTAAGAATACAGATGTTGAATATTTATGTCACTTGATTTTCATTTTCTGAGTATATAATTTTTATTTAAGATGTAGAAGATAAAAATATGGAAAAAAGCACTTCTTTTTGGATTTTAAATTCCATTCACAGATTTTCCATACTAATTTTTAACAGACAGCACATTAAACCGTTAACATTTCAGAATATTTAAATCACTCTCACTTTTTTGTGTTATAATTGTAAACATTACTATATTGTTTTTAAATTACATAATCAAGATGTAAAATTACTCTGTAATGTTAAGAGCTCTTAGATAAGATCTCTTGGAATTTATTGTTATCTGCATACTACACTTTTAAGTAGTTGTTCTGGTAGTGGCTGGCATGGGCCAGATGGAGAACAATTGTCTCCAGCTTATTCTTTTCTCTGGAGAACAGAGAAGCTGTGAATAGCCCATCCCTGGAAGTGTTCAAGGCCAACTTGGGTGGGGCTCTGAGCAGCCTAGTCTAGTGGAAGGTGTCCCTTCCCATGGTAGCAGGGTTGGGCTAGATATCTTGAAGATCCCTTCCAACCCAAACCATTCTATGATTCTAGCATCTCTTTATCTCTGCAGTATGCAGAGATGTGCAGCAAATTATTTATACATAAAAGGAATCATGTGTGATTGTGATTTCCCTTCCCTCAACTCTAAACTTATTCTAGTATTTACACTATTTACCGGAGTAGCTTGAGTGACAACTACTGCAGGTATTCCAATATGAGTGTGAGCAAGTCAGAGACATGGCTGTGGGCCTCATTTCCTCAGCACTGAGCTGGAGTGTGGTCGTATTTCCTACCCTCACCATACAAATTTAAAACCTGTTGACCTATTTTGCCATGTATTTGAGGCTTCTACTCTGTTTCAAATGACTAAACTTTTATCTTAGTGCCCAGTTAAGAAGCACAAAACAAACAACAAAAACACTTGCCAGAAGTCAGATATTACAGCATCCCTTAGAGTGACAGTGCCAAGCAGTCAGAATGTGCACAGCTTCAGACTGATATGGCTATTGGGGAAAACTTATGGGAACAAGGACTGCAGGAGTGTGGACTTAAGAATAAAATGATTCTGTAGGGAAGACTGTGCTTTATGTGTTACACTGCCCAGGGTTGGGGAAAGGAAATCAGAAACATCAGTTTAATCCCTATGCTTTTGATGAAAACTTTGGGATTTTTTTCAGGGTGAAGTAATAGCCATGGACAAGACAGTTAACAAGGTCAAGAAAATCAAGCAGAATGCTGAATTGCTGCAGTTGAATTGCATTAAGGCCTTTTGCTATGATGGAACAAAGGCCCTTTCAGTTGAGAAGAGGGAAGATAAACAAGGTAAAATAAACAATTTGGGTAGTAGTAGCTTTTAGAAGAAAATAGCAATGTTTTGCAAAAACAAGATTAAATCTGTCACAGGTTTACAACTCCTTGAAATTTTGGCAGATACCTAAGTTGCTTCAGCACTAGTCTTTTGTGATTATCAGCTTCTCTGTGAAGCAAATACAAAAGTCAAATTATCTGTCCTTGTCACAACCTAATATTCTCAAAGGAGATGCATTCCTTTCCCAGATAATATCGAAGACTGAAGAAGCCTTAAAGCTTCTTTCATGATCACATTTAACCCTGTACTGGGAATTGTCTGAGCTAGTCTGAGAAAAAATTATTTTTGCAGACTCGCTTCACTTTTTTACTTCAAAATCCTCATCAGTAAAATGGGGTTATTAATATCTAACTCAAGTGTTGCAAGGTTTAGTTCATTGATGTTTGTTCAGCTGTTCAAAGGAAAGTTATATACAAGTACAGTGTATTATTTTAAGTAATTTCATTTGCTTTTCTGAAGTGATGCATTTATGATACTGGTTCTGTTCCCATGATGGAATGATTTAAATGGTATCTGCTGCTTTGGTTATTTTTAGTTTGTTGTGCAAAGTATGCTGTTCTTTCTCAGTCTATTTTATCTCAGTCACTAGTTAGCCTAAGTAGGAATCAGATTACATAATTCACCTTCTTTGTCCCTATGCATTGCAGTTATTCCTGCTTCGGAGGAACAAAGGTACTTTCTTAAGAGTCTTTTTATGAACATCAAATATTGTAGGTGGCAAGTAGCAATTACAGAGATGAACAAGAGCAAGCTGTAATACTGAGAGATAATGAAGGCTTTTCTGTACATCCCTGCAAGTAACACATGACATATTTTGAACCTTTTAGTAACGGATCAGAGGTAGATTAACCAGATATACTCATTTGGTAGTGCAGGAACAAGCTAGGTAGCAGTAGTGTGGTAATACATGTTTGGCAGCAGTAGTACTGGAGATGCTGAGCCAGTCTCCCTAGCACTAAGAAGATAGAAGCTTCTGGGCTGTTGAGCTGTTAGGGAATAGATTAAAGGATAGGCTCCGCATATAGAAGATACATATTGTCATCCAGGTAATAGTCAGAAATTGTTCTTCTCTTCACAGTTGTTTTGAATTGTTCTGTCATGGAGGCAGCATGCCTCACACATTAGAACTTGCAGTAGTTCATGTTATTAGGAAGTGTTTTATTTTATATAGCTATGCATGTATCACAAGAAACAATTATTATATAGACAGTCCAATTATTGTAAGGCAGTCTCAATGAGTAACTACAAGTTTGTCTCAGTAAAGGTTTGCACGCTTTTGAGCTGACCGTGGTTCTTTAGGGCTTATATTTACAGTGTACAACTCTGTACCCAGCACTTCTGACCAAGCATATTTCAACTTTTTGATTACTTTTACATTTTACTTTCAAATTACTAAATTAAGCTTTTTAAAAAAAATTGCCTAGAGGGATAATTTTTGAGCTCAAAGAACTTAAACTGTTTAGTTTTCTGGAAGATGAAAACTACCACCAAGCAGTGCTGAGACTTGTCTCTAGCTGAGACTAGTTTTGCAGACACTGTCTATAGTGCATGAATGTTTTATGTCAAGGAAGAAGCAATAGCTTCTCCTTACTTACAGTGAAGTCTCAAGGAAGGAAACAGCCGCATTTTACATTCATTGCCTTTTACAGAAGGACCTCCATTCTTACCAGAGTCATTTGATCGAATTCTTCTTGATGCTCCATGTAGTGGGATGGGACAGAGACCAAACATGGCTTACTCCTCAACTTTGAAGGAAGTGACCTCGTATCAGCCACTACAGCGCAAGCTTTTCACTGTGGTATGTGTTATACATTGAGTAAATAAGCTAAATTGGACATAAATGCTTGTGCAGCATAAAACTTATCCAAAAAACGGTGCCTCATTTTCCCTATTTTTCCAGCAGACAGGAAATATTAGGGTCCTGTAAACCTCTCAGCTTCACCAGATCTGTTGCTCATTGGAGCATGGGAAAGGTATATGTAATCCATAGTAAATAAAAAGCTTTGTGTTTTTTTAATTCTTTCAGTTTCATCAGTTTTACATTATAATAATCACAAGGGTCTAAATCACAGAGCAGGTGGCTTAGGAACATGCTAAGGAGTGAGCTTGGGCTGATACTGAAAGGATAAGATGAAACTTGTCAAAATCTGAATGATATATATTCAAAGTGAGTGACAGCTTGAAAAGCAGCATAGATAGAGCTTCCATGCCAAATACATGGAAACAATTGACGTCTGATAAAACTGACATAAGTATTATGTATCCATGGTTGGCAGCAGGTGGTGAAAACAGATCTAATCTGTCTGGGATATGCAGAGCTGTACAAATAACAAATTTTACAAGGTGAATCATCTCAATGACATTAATAAACTGCATGAGCTATAATGCCTATATGGAAAGAAGAATCCTTCTAATCCATGTTATCCTTTGCTGTATTCCCTGAGAGGAATTAGTATCAGTATCTTAATAGTTTGCGCTTAATTAAGTATTCAGTTTTAATATTCTAGGCACATGGGTTATTAGTTAATGTTGCTTATAATGAAAGTTTTAAATTTAAAAATAAGCTGAAATATTGTTTATTTCTCCCTGCAGGCAGTGAAGTTGCTGAAGCCAGGAGGTGTTTTAGTATACAGTACATGTACAATTACACTTTCTGAAAATGAGGAGCAAGTTGCTTGGGCCCTGAAAACTTTTCCATGTCTCCAGCTTCATCCACAGGTAATACTATTTTCAGGGTACTTCAAACAATCTAGTAAGCTTATTTTGGAACTGTAAAGTTATGTGGTATGTTTACTGTGCATAAGTATTTTTTTCCACCATGGACAATTTATACTGCTGTGGAGAGAAGTAACAGAAGGATTTCTGAGGCTTTTTTAAAGTCTATTTTTGTGCTTAATTGAGCTTTATTTAGGCATCATTAAGTAGTTTCCTGCTGTGTATTGTGGGGTTTTTTGATTTGTACAACAGTCTTTTAAAACATAACAAGGACAAAAGATAAGTCAGGTTAAAAGTTCTCTTGCAATTTCTTTAATGCATGTATTTTATACTCTTCTTTTGCACATTAACAGAAGAGATTAAGTTTTTTGGTTTTTTTTTATTAATGCCACTGAAGGCATGAAGACTTACATATAAAGTATGGGACATAAATGAAAATAAATTTGTGTTTCAAAGAAGGAGGATGTTATATGTATGAGGGCTATTTTTGATTTATTTAAAAGGAACAAGGGAAAGAAATTTTTTCAGGCTCAGTGTCCCAAGAATGTTGTTTTTTTGGAGTCAGTGTCCACCACTAAGATGTCTGGGAGGAGGTAGTATCTAGGGAGATACTACTAGAATTTTTTCTATACCAGCTACAATTCATACAATTCAGAAATATCTGTTACCTTTAATAGTACTTCAGGAGGGTTTATCATCAGACCATGCGTGTCCCACTTCCTCTTTGATGATGAGATGAGCTGGGTGAAGTAGTTATCATCATGGCTTTGAGGAAAAGTCTAACTCTGATGCCTGTTTAGCTTACACATCCTGTGATGAGTTGTACCTGTCTTAAGAAGCTTAGATGAACCTTTAACTGAAATTAAAAAAAGTATATACAATAGCTGCACAATGAGAAATTAATATGATGGCTGGTAAAGATCTAACAGAGCTGAAGCTCTTCATCAAAGCTTTCTATGGTGTGTTCTTCTGTCTGTATTCTCACCATCCATCCATTAAGAATTTTTCAGTTCCAGACTGAGATTATACATTTAACCTAACAGCAAAAAAAATTCTCCATGATAGAATGATAAAGCAAAACACAAGCCTTATTAACTCAAATGCAAGATTATTTTTTTCTATATAAACTCTCACCACTAGTATCTGTCTTGTATAAAGCAGTTTTTCACACACAAATGCCATATTTGTAAAAATTAATCTTTTATGTATAGTATATTTTAAATGAGATGACACTGAGTTGTTTACCCACATATAATTTATAATATTTTATAACCAGTTTCTTACTAGTGTAAACTAAGGTGAGCTTTTCCAGTGAACATGAAGCAGGAGTCTAGGGTCTACTTACCTCATGTTCCTTTATGTATTTATGTCCCATATTCTTTAGTCTCAGTGGATGCCTCCTTTTCTATCCGGTCCACTGTTTCCCACTTTCTCAGTTTGGCAACAGATCCTGGAAGCACATTGGGTAATGTGGGCAAGGAAAAAACAGGAGATGGAGCCATAGGCATTGTTCTTGTAGGTGGAGGTTACCACATGGCAGCTCCTCCTTTGTGCAGACTTCCTCTTAGGAGTTTACAGAGGAGATACTCTAGATCAGCTTAAATGTAGTAACTTAACTGGAAGAAAAAATTAAAAGGTAGAGGAAGACACTGGTCTGCCTTTAAGCAAGTTACTTGAACCTGTGGAAGACAGTTTTCCCTAGACTTTTACCTTTCCCTCCTTCTACTAAATCAAGTCACTACCCTTGTCTCCTTTGTATGTTACTTTTCTCTCAATTTGCAATAGATACCTCTGGCTTTTACCTGGAAAGCATTGAAATCCTGCTGAGGGAAAGGAAGAATCAGTGTGCAGCCCCTTGGCTCTCCAGCAGGCAGTACGTGGTTAGGCAGCTAACTCGCATCATGTGCTGGCTGGGTGAGCTCATGTGTTAGCAAAGTGTGATGGCTGAAAAAACGCTCTGCTGTAGGCTGCATTATGGGCTACATTAGACTAGATTGACAAAGGAGATCTATTTTTGATATTGCAGTGCCAGCTTTTGCACGCTTTGTTCCATCTCCTTACTGAATGCATTGAAAGAACAATCCAGCTAAGAATTAATTTTTTTTTCCAGGAATTAGGAAGGCTATTCACAAGAAATATTGAGGAAAGGGCTGGGATTTTAAGTCCATCTCCTCTTCAGGATTTTGAAGCCAAATGTCATCTCTTGAAATTGATTCTTCCTTTTTTTCTCTGCCTCAGAGATATGCACATGTAACAGTAGTCCCATTCACCTGTTAGTCTCATTACATGACTAGAAAACGCAAAGTTATATTTTTCTGCTGCATCATCTGCCAAAATGTTGTCTCTCCAGGCAGTAAAATATTCTGGGCTTTTAGTCTCTCCAGTTGAAGTTTTTACTGTGAAGAATCCCAGTATTTTAGGTTGGACATTAGGAAGAAAGGTGATTGAGTGTTGGAATGGGCTGCCCAGGGAGGTGGTGGAGTCACAGTCCCTGTGGGTGTTTAAGGGAGGACTGGATTGCCGTTGGTGCCATGGTAGTTGACAGGGTGGTGTTTGACTTGATATCTCAAGGTCTTTTCCAACCTAGCTGTCTCTGGGATTCTACTGCTGTTACTGGTGATACTGGTAATGGGCTAAGGACTCACTATGTGTGACTAAAGTCCTAGCTGTTAAGTCAGTACACAGAAGTGCTGCATCATTTAGGAGTGGCAAGCTAAACCCTTTAGACTGGCTGTGTGGTGGTAACAGCTTTCTTGGGATGTTTCAGCCCTTGGAGTGATGAATCGTTTTAGACCTGTGCACCTATCCTCAAGTGCTCTAAACTACTGAGATAAAGTGGATGAGGGGCATCACCACCTCCTCAAAATACTCGTATATATCTTGTATAAATCTCGTATATATGTATTTATGTTTGTATAATATTGGCCAGATGAAGGCAAGAAAAGAAGCAACGTTACTTCTGAATCTTCTGGTGTTAATGATACAAGCAGAGCTTCTCCATGTTAATTGTTCAGCAGCTCTGCATATCCTCAGCAGAATACATTTAGGGCATTTAAGAACTTTAGAGTTGTAATAATTTGCTTTTCTTTGTTACTTGAACAGGAACCTCACATTGGAGGAGAAGGCATGAAGGGAGCTGGACTATCACTTGATCAGCTGAAGCTGCTGCAGAGATTTGATCCATCTGCTGTCACATTGCAAGGAATGGATATTAATTCTTTGCAGGATTCCAGAGAAGATGACCTGATTTCATTGGCAAATAAGGACTGTATAGGATTTTTCATTGCAAAATTTATTAAATCGCACAGTAAATAAGGATTTGGGATTGCAACCTGAAAAAATACCTCAGTGAGTCTAAGAACAGTTCAGACGTGAAGTGCCTTTCTTCCTGCTGCAATGTTTCCAAGCCAACAGGCTGACGGCAGGGTTGCTATGGCAGCAACTAAAATCTGCCAGCTGTTCTGATGGGAAAGAGCCACAGGTTGCAGCAGAAAAGTCATGGTTGGGGGAAGGGTAGTGTCATTTATAAGTCTCCCTCTCCTTTCGTATTTGCAGCAGGTCAGTGCCTGAATGACAACCCATACTGCTGTCTGCTCTGGTTTCCCCTTATCTGGTGTAGCAAATGTAGGAAGGGGATGTAAGCTACTTTACAAAATGCAAACATAAATAAAATAGACAGGAACTATTACAATGAATTTTGGAAAGGGTATTTTCTGTGGAGATTTACCAATATTCAGTTTCCTTAAATAGTGCTTCTCAAAACACTGCAACATTTTACAAAGAACTATTTTATAAATTGATACTTAGAACCTCATTTCTCTTTTATTTTAATACAAGCAAGATTCTCTGTACACATAGTATATACACAAAATACGATTAGGCTTTGTAGCATGTCTTTTATAGCAGCATGAATATATTAAACCATCTCACTCTGGGAATGTAAATAAATATTGTTTCAACATCAAACTTCCCATGCATAAACTGTATTGGTTCTGAAATAGCCTATTGGACTGGCTGACAAGTGACATTTTTAAAAATCAAACATTTGTAACAGAAGGGGCTACAGTTATGATTATATCAAAATATTATGAATATATCAAAAGACAGAAAACAATGCATAATACCATCTGAAATGTTGCAAATCACCTTTCAAACAACTAAGGATATTAACTCTTTATTGGTTAGAAAGCATCACCAGCTAAAATCATATGAAAATTGAAACTGGGGAAGCATGCTAATGAAAACTGCCTTAGTACTTGCTCAAAGTTTAAATAATCTAAATGTCTTAAAGACGTTAAATGTATTTGAAAATTATTCTTCAGTTCCAGTTTGAACAGTATTCTGTCGTACTGGAACTGGCAATAGCACTAAAATTAGAAGCTGAGGACAGTGGAAAAACAGAAACTGACATCTGTGTATGTTTGATGTTTTCCTCTCACTCATCAATTTCCAGTTTTAAAAAGCATTTTCCGAAAAATGTCTGTCTTTTCGCAGATAACTATTTGGTTGGATTAAAAAGAGCAATAGTTCTTTTATCATTCGCCTTTCTACTGTCAGAAGAGCTTTTTGTATTCGCTCACAATCAAAACAAATGTATACAATTCTTTTTTGTGGTAGTCTTGTTTGTTTACTTATATTTTCCATAAATGTTTTGATACTGTATGTTTTCTACTGCTCTTGAATAAAAACCAAATGTTTCTTCTGTCCTGCCAAGGCTGACTAGTACATCCTCTGTAAGGCCTATCCTAGCAGGATAGGAAAACGGAATTGTCTACTACTTCTCTACTTCTGGTGGTCATTCCTTGCCATTAAACACATGTCTAAAGAAGATTTAAAGTAATTTTGTTTCATCAGTAGTATGTGAGATATCTTATTTAGAGCCCTGAAAGTTCATGCTATAATCTTTCTAATCTAAATATGGTGAAAATAATTACCTGGGAACAAGAGTAATTAATCTCTTCTTGTTAAGAACGTGTTGAAATCTTTAACTTAGTGCTAGTAAAAAAGCATTTTCTTTTTTGCAGAACATAGAAATTTTGTAAACATTAATCAGCACACATATACTATATACTGAAGTTTGTGTATTCATATAAAGTAAGGAACTTTACCTCCAGTTTCAGTAGCAGGATTTGTGCAATGCTGAATTTGAAAGAATTACTGAATTTTTAGTGGAATATTTGTTGAGATTCCCCCACTTTCTTTAGTGTTGGATTATTGGCTTTTTAAGGAGGTGACCTCGCTTGATATTATAGGAGAAGTGTATTGGGGGTGGGAAGAAAATGTAACTAACTTGTAGTTAATTCCAGTGTAATTGCAGAGCAGACCTGAAAAAAATTACATGAACTTTACCTATTAGGGTTGTTTCTGCCAAATTCGACTGCTGGCCTTAGAAGAGCACTCAGCATGGTGAAGAGCTGGGCCTCAGCTCTTTCCCCAAGGGCCCTGTCTCTTTTGGTAATGGTGGAGTGACTTCTCCATCAGACAGGTCAGAAAGAAACTCAGTTAAGATGCTCCATCCCTTGAAGGAGCCAGCATCCTTTCTCTACAGGTGTGGCTTAAGTTAGATGACTAAAGTTGGATGGATGCCCTTTTTCTTCTTTTCCAATCCTTACTGTGCCTTTATCTGGAAATAGTAGGAATACTTTCTCATTGACACAGTTCTGATGGATGGTATATATATATATATATATCTGTTTTAAACATATGATTACTTTCCTGATCATCTTTACACACTGAATCATTGTGTTTCATCAGTTGATGTTGAAGCACAATGGAATAGATTTATATATTTTAATATATATATGAGGTATTTATATATTAAATGTAAAAAGTTATTGTCATTATAATGAAAGATTAAACCTACAAAATAGATTAGGCATGCAGTCAGATCCTGTTGTTAAGAAAGTCTGAAAAGTAGTTTTCTCTATTTGCAGAAATAGTGATTAGTAATAGTGCCAAATCTAACTATCTATGTTGGTCAGTATAAAGATACTAAAATAGGCAGCCTCATAGATTATGAAATTATGATACAGCTTTTTCTTGTTTCAGTGTCATGGAATGCACCGATTTTTTGGATCACAGATTTTCATATGCTTTTTAAGGAATGGGCTGGTGAAGGTGATGAATCAAGGAATTACTTTAGAGTGGGTAGTTTAAAATATAAAGAACCTTGTTTTTATGTTTGAATGTTCATGAATAAAAAGTTTAAGAGAAAATCCACTTTTGTACTTCTAGAATTCATTGCAGAGTAGGTATGCATGATAGATAAAAATGGCAAGAATAAAGTAAGAAATGAGAATATGGATGAGTTAGAAGAACCTGCTTAATCTCTATTATATCTGATATAAACCTTCTCTGGGGCTGCGTAGGAATACATTTCTAGGGTGGTAAATTATAAAAAGAAACTGTCTATAAAACTACTGTAAGCTCATATGTAATAGTTTGTTATATAAAAGTGGGGAAATAAATTACAGACAAATTGCCAAGCAATAAAATTCATTGAATAACACTTGATTAAAAACATTCACAGTAAAAATGGCACCCACATATTTTACAGATGATAGAAGAACTAAGATTTTGGTGAAAGATCTGCAATAAAGTAATAAATATAAGTAAATGTACACCAGAAATGTTATATTATACTGAAAAATAATTTCTGTGTTTAGACTTTGTGATCAAGTTTTTTGCAATGTGCTCGATTTTTATGGATGGAACAGAATTGAAGTCAAAAACATTTGGAAAACAGCTTTCAGCCTGATGTTTTAAAGCAATCAGAGGTCAAATGTAACCACAAATCAAAATAAATTTTGAAGAGGCTTTACTAACTTACAAACACAGGAGGTGGTGTATACCAGCTCTTTTCCTTTGAACAGACATTGATTAAAAGCAGTCAGACCACTCACTTCATTCTAGCTGAGGGAATGATAATGGATCCCATTAAAACCTTTGCAGAACGTGAGCATGACTTTACAATCCAACAGAGCTTAAAAATGGTGATTGCTAACAGATTCAGAAAAGTCAAAGTATTAAGGGGCAGTGTATTAGACTCGGGCAGGAACTGTGTGTATAGGATGAGTAACTAGGTATGCAGGGAGAAGTAAAGATGGGCCTCTCCCTTTATTCAGGGTTCAGTGAATGGAATTTCATTTCCTTATCCTCCATTTATAGTAAGGGCTATAGACTAGAAGTACACAGATTTCTGTGAAAAGAGGTACTCCACTGAAACTCTTTAAAACTGATCTTAAATAGGTCCAGAGCCTTAGGAGAAATGTGTTTAATTTTGCTCCTGGAGAAGTAAAAACCATGGAACTCTTCAAATTCTGAATTCCTGATGCCAGACACAGAACATGAATTCATGAGTCTTCTAGAAGACTTGTTTAAATTCTAGGCAGCAATTTATGGATTGATTTAGTAAAAATAGTTTTTTTCAGCTTGTAACTTGTACTGATGCTTCCTTTGTGCACAAACCTGTTTGCTTATTCCTCCCCACTGTCCTGTTCTTCAGCAGATCTGGAGGCTTTTACTGTCATCTCCTTCCAGTCCCTCTGGAAGAGAATTCTTTCTTGACATCTGTGTGACACTAGACAACTGGCAAAGGATAGACTAAGGCTACTCAGCACTGATGTATAGGCATTTGAAAAAACACACAAAAATAAGGTTAACATCTAACATATACATGCAGATTTTGAAATGCATCCCATTCCTTCCATATACTGAAATTCTTTAGAAAAATACAGAGTTGAGCTGCCCAGACTTACAGATCACTTAACTTATTTTATCTTCCTCCTTTTCCTTCAGTTTCACTAGTTTTATTATCTTTTTAGTTCATTTGAATGGAAATTTTACAGGTTGGTTGTACCATACATCCGTAAGACTCTGGAGCTCACTGGGACATCTACCATTTCTCAAATTCAAAATCCCTGAAACCAGATACAGAAATATGAACTCATTAGTATCCTAATGCAACCAATAATATTAAACTTTCTATTGGCAAAACCTTGCAAAGACATTTCATCACAATAATCTTTGATATGTCCTCCACTTGGAGTATTTTTAAAGCTTCTTATTGACATAACTCTGTTAAAGTGCTTTTCAAAGTAGTGCTCAGCAGGCAGGTGGTATTGTGCAATATATGTAATACAAGCTCACATTACAAATGATTTGTCACTCTTAAAACAGAAAATGAAAAAAGGTATCTCAGCAAGGCTAATATAATCTATTCAGTGAGTCTGCCTAAGAAATACACGTGTTTGTTAGTATGTTGTCTATACAGAAACAGCAGCACTATATAAAACACGATTCTATGACCAGTTGGATTTTGATTTGCCTTTTTTTGTGATGTTTACACTCCATGAATCAATATATAGGCCATACTTAAATATTAGGGCTTGGACTATGTTCTTTATTTTCTCATTTATTTGTCTATACACAGCTACCTATGCCATAGTTTTCATATACTACTCAGTGCTTTGAAATTCTGCCAAATATTCCTTAAAAATACTTTAAGAAAGCTGAAAAATAAACACTCTCTGGAGCAAAAGTAAAAAAAACCAAACAACAGCAAAAAAACCCAAAACCCAACCAACCCTCCCCCCCCAAAAAAACCCAACAAAATATTCAAGGTACTGAAGTGGAATCACTTCTTAGAGGACATAATTGCCATGAGTTGCAGGGAGCAACACCATTTACTGCAGCTGGAAAATTAGCTCAAGCCAGGCTATACAGAGCAAGACAATATCACTTTCTTCCCACTTACATGTGATCTGATATGATTCAAACAACAGTCTTTTAATATAATTTTTTACAGATACCCTGAAAATTCTCTTGTATCAAAAACCAGTTTATGTACTCTTCTATATCCATTTAGTAATACAACAGATCTACTTACCTATTCTTCCTTTCTCTACAAAGCCATTTAGTGATGTTTAGAAAAATGATGAGAATTTTATTTCTAGAAAAATAACCTTTTTTCTTGTGTTCCCCACAGTTCATGCTTTGAGCCAAAACCTACCCCTGAATAACCACAACAGTCAGCAGCACTGGGAGGAATGGCCAGAAAACTGATAGCAGAATTTCCCACTCTTAGGTTGGTGTAAAAATGCTTATAAAGCATCAGGGAGAGGGATAGGAGAGGAAGGGAAGAGAATGTTTAAGGGATTTTCTTGGATGCTGGGCTAGGATGCTGAGAAAGCATGCACCTGCAATATATCTTGTCCATTTCACTAAAATGATATTCAAAATCAGGCAATGCTGATATTCCCAGAATTGAAATAATAAATAAAAAGAACTCCCAGCTAAACTACTTATTATCACACTACAGTCTTTATATAATGTGCTATTTACAGGGAAATACAAAAAGTATTTCATTCATACAAGTACTACAAAGACTACATGTGATGCAGAACAGAACAACTTTTACACTAGGCAAGGGTATGGAACCTGGAGTCAAAAATAATAGTGAATTTCCCCCCACTTACCAGTGCAACAGATGTTCAGTGCAAAACAAACTGTGTTCACTCCCTTTGATTTCAATGCATTTTCTCTAGAAAGCTCCTAACAGAGTCACAGTCATTTTTTTCTATGCTCTCATCAGCAGCACAACAGCTTTGGTGAAGGAAAAGCAGTGAGCTGGCTGCAGAGAGGGAACGCAGAGAACTGGCAAGTGTATAAAAAGTGGAGAAGCTACAAAAATTTATTTTTCCAACAAAATAACTCTCCACAAGCTGTGTAAACTTTTCTTACTAAAACAAATACTCTAAAACACAAAGATTTTACATTTCCAGTGAAACTCACAGTAACATTTGCCTGATTTCACTCTCCTGAAGTCTCAACGAAGAGCCAGCAGATTTATGCTTTCCCAATTACCTGGGTCAGTAAATTCCCTCACATTCCCTGAATGCAATTTGGATTTTTAAATTAAGAGACAGAATGTAGAAATAGACTTGTTGGGCTTTTGAGTAACCTTTGTTTTCTTCAGTAGATTCTCACAGTTTGCTGCCTAACGTGCACACGCACACAAACGCCAACCCACCACCCACCCACTCACATACACACCTCCAACATGTGTGCTCTGTTTACTGACAGTAGAACAAAAATTAAGCTGTGCCCATTGCAATATAATGACCCGAACAGAGAAGAATAATTTATAGTGGTAAGTTCATTATCTTTACCATAACTTTGAAATGCAAAATTTGGTTTGCAAGGACAGCATATGGTATAAGAGTTACACCCTTTATCTCAAGCACTCATCTGTATTTACAGTAAGTATAAGCTTTCTGCTACAGAAGAAAAAATATTTAGGTTGAACACTGTTACAGATTTCCTAAGTGAGGCTAGTTCCAGTTGCCAGTAATTCAAAAGCAAATCTGCTGACTTGGCATTAGGACTCTAAAACAGTGTGATCAAACTTATATAGTAAGAAGGTGTCTGCAGAAATAACATTTATAAACTGTATATACAGTACACAGTACCAGTACATAGAAAATAGATTTTGACTCCATGATCCCCTGTGTGTAAGGCAAGACTGAATTCTGTCTTCATACGGAGACCACCAGAGGTACAAGCAACAGAGTGGTGCTTAAATCAATATGCAAATCAAGTGCATACAAATTAAAAATCAGAGCAGACAAAAATTTTTAGATTTTTTTATGTGCTGATCCTGGCTTGCTGAATACATGGGAAGTTATTAAACATCAAATGTACCTTTTTTTTAAAAAACACTAACAACACCTTGATGGCAACAGATATTGTTCAAGTGGCAGCTACCAAAAACAGCTTGAAAAATGTCATAGTACAACATCAGGAACTCTTCAGTTGTACTACACTAATTCATATAGCACTAACTGAAAATAAAAGTATATGAATAATCTATTTCATGCTATTGCTATGCAAGCAACAGCAAGACAAATCAGCATATAGAAGGATACCATATGTTCTGCAAAGAAGAACCCAAGATATTTTCAAGGGGCATTGTTACAAGACTTCAAAGAAACACAAGACTGCCAGAGGCAAGAGTTACTGACGGATGTAAACATCCCTGTTCCACTCTCCTGCATCGTTACGTTTTTTCGATATCACTTCCCCATCCTTGTCACAATATTGGTCCCTTGATTTATGACGGCTGCGCTGCTTGTTGCATTCATTGTGGTCCTGCTCGCGGTCCCTCTCCTTTGAGCGATGCCGGGATTCTCTGTGTCTGTGCTCACTCATCCCGTGGGACTCGTCTCTGTGATTATGATCCCTGTGAGAATCATAGTGGTCACCATGCTCATGTGAGTAGTCCTCCTTTGGCTCTACGTAAGCTGAATCTCTGCTGTCTTGTGTTTCTGAGTCAAAAGTTTCTTGCCTGTGAAGGCCTCTGACACCACTGCGATGGTTGTGGTGCTGGCTGGAGGAAGAGCGGTGCTGGGATTTCTTGATGGGCTCGACCCGTGCTTCCTCTTCAATGTGGGAACCGCTGCGCTCAGGGACCGAATGGTCATTCCTCTGGTCTCCTTGAGATCCCTGCTACCAGAACCAGCAGTAAGATCATGAGGTACACATTGAAAAACTTCCCCGATACCAAATTCAACTAGAAAGTACCATGAAACCAATAAAATTTTAAGTACAAAACAATCCACTTTGAATCTAAACTAGGAAAGAAACCATTAGTATTCAACTTTTACTGAAAATTCAGTATTATAATACAAACAGTTCATTTTACTCGCATCAGAATGTATGGTGGCACTCGGGTTATTCTGTGGTACTTTCTCATTTCTTGTGATGTTTCTGACTACTCCAGTTAGCAATAACTGCCACCACCCTCCAAAGAAAACGAGAGCATGCAGAAACAGCACAGACTGCAGAAAAATTGAGAGGAGGTATCATGCCAGGACAGGGTATATCTCAGTTGAGAGTTTACAGCTGCGTGTCTGGAAACAGCCACTATGGGAAAGTGATTTTAGAGGGCTGAGTAGGTGGATTTCAGGGAAGAACCAAAGTACAAAACCTTGGCTCTCATAGAGTAACTTTTTTTTAAGGAAAAAAAATGCAATTGATTCTGGTATGAATGAAGTTTGTATTATGATACTAATAGTATCACTGACTTTCTGTTTTCTCAGCAATAATTTAATTTTTTCTTGGTAATGAAAAATTAAACATTGATCTTAAAATGTTAAGAGCTTGAGAATACAGCCCATTGCCAAGAAAAACAGGAGGAGAGTGATATTACCACATACAAAATTTCCTAGCACACCACTGCTATTAAAAGACTGAAATAAAAATTACCAGGTAATAAACCTACTCTTCACCCGCATAAATGCTTTGAAATCACTGCAAAATGAACAAGTGGCATTATTTACCTCATTTGGGGTTTCATTACATTAACCTCTTTTATTGCCAAACCACAGCTAAGGACCTTTCAGGCTTAATTGCAAAAATTTTGATAGCTAATATTGAAAGTGAATTATAATTCTCACACGAGGTGAAGAATGTCAAGACAAAATCATCTCTGCTGCCACAAAATTAATGTAGATTTTTACCAGAGTTACACAGGCATTTGTTTGTGAAACTGTTCTGAATACCAAAGTTAGTCTTAAGTTTGCACTTCTATGTTCAGAGTTGTCTAAAAATAAGGATTGCCCCCAGGGCAGCTCATGCACGTATCTTCTTTCTGTCTTTCTATTTTGTGGAAAAGAGCTATGGGAAGGAGGAAATTTTGTCCTTCAGCCACAGATCCTGGCAGGTGGGTTTCCTAGCAACCCAAAAAGCAAAATTACAGGAAATTGGAAAGGAAAATAATCTGTATTTAATCAGAAACTTATAAAAAGCAGCATATTTAAAATCAGCAATTTGGTAGATTTGACAAATCTTAATTTTCTAAGACAACATTTTGTTACATGAACTGCTGAGAGACAAGATGGGTTTCTAATTTGAAACAAACTGTATAGATGAGAACAAAGTAACAGGAACAGCAGTTGAATTTCTTATTTGTTCTTGCTTTTGCGGTTCTCAAGATGATTCTGATTTGTCAGAATGGAATATAATAATTGCAAACATGAATAGATCTATGCAAGGTGAAATGAAATTACTCAACAGAGGTGAATTTTAAATGAAATTAAGTGAAAACAAAAAGAGCTCAAAGCAGTGCCTGTGTAAGCACAGCTTTTATCAGTTCATCACCATGACTGGTTTTAAGGCACATGAAGATGGTACACATGTGAAACCCTATAATTCTCATGTGGTTAAATGCAGGTACCTATACACAATCATGACTAATAAAATCTGTTGTTGCTGTGGTTTGAGAACAAATGCAAAATTTGAACCTGCATTGGAAACACTGCTATTTTTACAAGGTCAGAATGCATCTTCTGTGCTATGAATAGCACATGTGAAGGAACACAAGGAATAAATTCAGAACTGATACCTGGCATTTCAGAATAGTGTTAGGGCTGTGGTGATTTATTGGCAAATTCATTGATAGTAACTTTCATTAAATATTACAGGGACACGGAACAGGTAATGTCTGAATCTGGATTAGAGTCCAGCTTTGGTTCATAACCAAATTTGGGCTCTGATTTGGAATAGATTCTACAGTGCAGGAATTTTAGGGCCAAATTTCATAAGGTTTTTTTGTCTAAAATAGAGAAAGTTTGAGATAATCCTATTTCAGTATTCAGTTTGTACTTTCAAAGAAGTAGGGGTTCATGGAAAGAAGTTTAAACAGTGTTGAGAGAGGAGAGAGAAGCCTCCACTGAGTAAATTTGCCTCGCTCCTTATTTCCAGTGGTCCCTGCTTCCCTGCACTATATGTGTGTGAGGTTGCTCCTGCCCTTTTGGAGTTAGCCAACTGTTTCCATAAAAGTTCCAAAGCTCTCCCTCAGACACAAGGTGTAAGGTGTTTGCCTATTTTATTTCAAATTGTCCCAGGAGGCCTCACGCCTTCAAACACCTCGTGCCATGCAATGCACACAGGCAGCTTCATGCTGTAAAAATGCCCCTCTGGCAGCTGGCACACAAATCCCTCCTTACAATGTACACTGGGGACTTAAAAACCACAAACCCAAAATGTGTTTCATGGTAAAGGGCACTGCATTTGCCCCAGGGGAGGATGACTCCAATGCTCTGCAGTGCGCATGTGGCTCCCCCGGACCAAACAACTGGTGGCTTTTTCCTGCAGAGCAGTCCAGAAAAACTGCACAGGCAAAGACTTTAAATTCTCTAAACACAGGGTCTTAACACTGTTGAAAAAAAGGGTTCAGCCACCATCATTAAAAAAGAGACTCACTCTGTGCCAAGGCAAAGACAAGCTCAGGTTTGAGATGTCAGCTGAAGATTTATCGTAGGAAAATGATACCAAAGGAACACAAAAGTTTTATGTTCCATAAGGGACCCATATTGATTCATACTTCTGTATTAGTGACCTACAAACTGTGAAACTGAAAATACACCATCATTTTTAGTCCTTAAATAAAAATCTGTTAGTTTGTAAGGAGACAGCACAGCATTCAGAAAAGTGTTATTAAAACTCTGCATAGTTCCTCCAGAGAATGTGGTTAATACAATGAGTATGTGAGCTATAAATCCACACCCAAAAAGCATGAAAAAAACTTAAGCAAAATAATTTAGAAGTTTACAAAGCAGATAAAGTTTATCTAGCAAGGCTGCACACAACAATACTGAATTTCATACTCAGAAATTCTTCCAGCTCACATTTTTTTCAAGGTGTTTCAGCTCTGAGGACAGAAAAAAAGGCAGAAATAAGCTATAGCTTACAGTCTCTTTTCCTGCAACTGTCTGAAAGCAAGAGAAGGAGATTCTCCCTCCAAGATGGCTAAAGAAATTTTTCTCATTAAAGAACAAACTTGTCAAGTCTGAGGTTTTCTAATGAGAAATAAATTATTTGACACAAGAAGTTGTTTTGCAAAACCATAAAAAATGAGCACAACTTTTTTTCATTTTAATTTGGGTGCAGATACATTTTTTTCCCTTTGACTTTCTAAAGAGAGGTATTTTTCTTAGCCAAAGTTATGAAGTGTAACTTGCATATGTATATAATTTATGGGCATATATTGAACTTAGGCAGAAATTTAGATGTAATAAATCTTTATTTGATCTGGGACAGATATAGTTTATTCCCCTCTTCTCAGCCTCAAGGAGTCACTCACTACTTATAATGAAGTGGTGAAGTAGTTTAAATGCTTCATTTCATATCATGCACACATATCCAAAGGAAAGCATCTCCTTATGCTGAACACCTCAATAAAATTATACAAACCAAAAGTCAAAGGAGAATAGAGGGGACATAATATGCCCATATCAACAGGCACAGAGGCAGGAATAAAGCCTGCTTTTCCCAGCTCACAGGAGAGTGTCCTCACTGTTCAGAACATAGAGCCTCTCTCAAGGTCTTTCTGCACAATGTGCAGTGCAGCAGGACTTGGATTTGAGTAAGAGTTTGGCTTGAAGGAAGTCTGTACTTTTCACTGCAAAATGGCCAATGAATAAAAGAACAAAGGAAACACTGGAAGGGCCACTTTGACCTTGAGTCTTTACTAATACAGTCAGTCATCCTCATGCTCTACAACCTGTGGGAAGACTGGAACAGATTTCCTTACAACATTTGTGGATCTGCACTACACACAACCCAGGCTGTCATCCCAGGCTGGGATTTGCCTATTAGCAGTAGTGTGGCCATCAGTCAGAAAATTACCAGAGGCTGGAATGTGCACAGTCTTAGTCTAGTTTGATTTCTCTGACTGGATTACACATGGCCAGCTATAAAAATGCTTGTGGCTGGTACACATATTACTGGCACAGCAGTGTCCTGGGCACAATAAAACCTGAATTATTCCATCCATTCCATTCTATTTCACATCAACATATGTTTTCAGTCAGGCCAACTTTAGTCCTTGGAATCAAAACCAGCCCCCTAGTCAACACATAAACACATGCTACTCTGAATACAATAGCAATAACAGTAACATGCTTGCATTTGCCTTTTATACTAAAAATGGGTGAATGTCTACTGAAAAAGCTTTTACTCTATGAACAACAGGAAAACATATTCAGCATTTTCTAGTATCAGCCTAACTCTGTGCTTTGGAAGGAGAAGTTGACAGAAGAAAAAGAAGAGATGGCATAAAAACTGTACCTGTAAATTAATATTTGGACCTGGGCTAATAGAAAGAGTGGCTGTTGCAAGTGTGCGAGTGAGAAGCTGGTTAGGAGGATTGCTGCTAGGTGGATGTGTGGCCTTCCAGTAGGCTTCCAGATAGTCAGCAAGGTGCTCACAAGCATCTTCAAGCTGGTTCTCATCAAGAATTACATCGAACATTTCCTGATAAAGGAAAGGTTTTAGTGAGCATCACCAGGTAAAGGGAGATCAGCTAGAGACATTGATCACATTTTCCATTAATCAAAAAGGAACCACATTTTTAGCACTTGCATTAAGATATTTTACCCCTTTTTTTTTCTGTGTTTGTTTTTCTAAATGCAGTTGATACAAAAAGACTGTAACCCTAACTAGCACTAATGTTACACTTGCTAAAGCAAGGCCTTGTGACTTCCACATAGTAATGCACAGTCAAAGAAGACAGGTAAAAAACAGCTTGAAAAAATCTTAAATTTACAGAAAGAGCAGATAAATATTGAAGAATTAACTATTGAAAAATACAGAATGGCAAGAAAGGGATACAATCCCCTTGTGGAATAACTATAAGAAAACTAAGGCAAGCTAAGATCAATAACTAAAAACATAAGAATACAGATCATTCAGTTTCCAAGTGTCATACAAATATTAGGTAAGACATTAGTCACACAGTCTAGTTTTAGTCTTCTAAAGTTAGGAGGTGAGTTTCATCCATTTCTTCCCTGGTCAGGGAGAAGAAGGCAGCTTTGAGGGCCTGTGCAGGTCTCCAGCATTCTTCATTGATTTCCTGGGGATGTGAGCATTGCTTAACTGAGATGCTTGAACTTAAATGATGAAGACATTCCCTTCACTCAGCTCTGTAACTATGGCAAATTATATCTGCAACCCATCTTCTGGTTTCTTACCCATAGTCTTGGCAGCTGAACATGCAGGCTGCAATGCATGCCAGGTTCAAAACACAGTTGGAGTGTCATCACTTTATAGGTAAAAATTTAGAGAATTTGCTTCAGTAGACATCTGAAGAACTGCAGAGCTGTCAGCTATGCAGTACCACTCAGCTCTTTGCCAAAACCCTGACCAAGAACATCAGCAGTGGTGGGCTGTGCTGACAGATGTCCCCGAGGAAGTTACTCAAACCACTGGCCTTACTCTAAACTACCAGAGATAAAGCACAGTCACTAAGAGGGATCAGTTTTAGACCAATAATCCCTGAAAACTTATCAAGTAAAATGAATGTTCAGTTTACAGAAGCACGGACTGAATCAGCACACATCCTTAGTAACTGATTGTGACCAGAACTCTTTTTCCCCTGCACCTAGTGTGGAGCCCTGAGACCTCAGGAGGTGTTCTGCAAAAGGCAATAGTTAATATGGCCAGAAGAGGGCAAACATTCCTGAAAATTATGTAATGAACTTCATGCTTGAAAAGAAAGGCATCTTTCAGAGACAAGACATAAATTGACAGTAACTCACAGGAGGACACTGTGCCAGTTTATCAGCTGCCACCATCTGAACATTAAGGTGTTTGGCTTGAGATTTCCCTCGAGATTTTATCAACCTCTGTAAAACCTGTGAAACGTAAGACATAAAAAAAGTGAGCAGACTCTGATTTAATATACATATATAACCACTTAAAATGTTTAGATTTGAAACTGCTCACATAAGCAGTGCAAATTTTTCATTTGCTGGCTTCAAGAACATTTCCCATGTTCCCTCATCCAAGATGTGCTAGTTTTCATTTACATCCAAATATCTCCTTTCCTTTACAAGCACTAAAAATTCCATTCCTGTCTTTTTCCTTCTGCTTCTGGTTTCATTTGTTTTTAAGTTGAATTTTTTAAATTGATCTCCTGAGTTCTCTTCCTACAAATTCATTTTTCTATTTAAAATGCCCCTTCACAAGGTCTGTGCATTTTTCTTTACACACAGTGAAAGAGTATCTTATCAGCTGATAAAGTCTAGCAATCAGTCTGATACTCATTCAGTGAAAATAATTCTTTCATTTCCATATTATTTTGATTTAACAAACCATGAGCACTACTTATGTGATTGATACTATAAAGTGCAATTCCAATTAAAAAACTCATTGGAGCTATAGCATCTTTTCCAAAATAGATTTTGGTTAACACTAGAGCTCAGCTACTTTTTAATTACTAATGCGTTACTATCCAAAGGGAAGCAACAACAACATATAGCTCTGAACCTAAATAAGGACATGTGATTATCTGCATTTAAGCCCCCCCCCCCCAAAAAAAAAAAACCCTCAAAAACACAAAACAAAAATCCTGAAAGAACATGAAGGCATCTAAAATATTTACCTTTGGAGAAGAAATCTTTACATATACTATAATGGGAGCCAGAGAGGTTTTGCTCAGTTGAGCTGGGTGGTTAATGGTATCAGCATCAAGCACTACCAATTGCAGTGTCCTGGCTAATTCAAAAATCCGCTCAATTTCACTTTGAACTTCAGCTGCAAAGTAGAAAATTAGAGTTATGAAAATACTCTACTTGATTAGCTTTAAGAAATGTAACACTGTAGTAGACTGGTATGTTGCTCCCTCTCTGGGTGCAGGAGTTGTTGTTATCCGTTCAGGTCCCTGGCAGAGTAGGATAATGAATACAGCGTTAATGAGAACATTTCACCCCTATTGTGCTGCCCTTGCAGGCACTGCCTGCCTTTCTCACCTCACCAGTTCCTGCTATTTCAGCCTGGAGAGATAATGATAACACCTCTTACACGACCCCAGTCCATGTATATAAGAAAAACGGGTATGAATGCTTGCTGCATCAAATGGCAACCTTAATACACCACAAAATCTGCTACGTGGAAATATCAGCTCAGACTTCAATCTTACCCAGTAACCAGTTTGCTCAAACTGGAGTACCTGAGATAGGTATTAGGAAGTACTGATTACTATAATAGCAGAAACTACTGTTTTCCCATTTACTTCAACTTACCAAAGCTCTGGAAAACAGGGGTTTTTTCTACTGACCTCAGTATGGTACCATTAAAAAAATTTGGCTATTATGTGTAAAACACTTTTATAAGAGAAAATAACTGAATAATCCAAATAATGCTATGGTATCCTCCTCAGAATCCCAGGGGCTGTGGGAAGCTGATTTTCCCAGAGTAAAATCATCATCTTTTCTTCTGGTAGTCATGTTCCCAGCTCCTCAGCACCCTGTCTGATTGGCAATACTTTCCAGGGCAAACCTCTCAAGACAGATGGGCTGCATCCGCTTTCACAAGTGGTGTAGAAACTGTCTTCATTCCCCAATGAAACAAAGTTATATCTTATAATAGCAAAATCATCTTTAAAATGAAATCACATTTTCCTGCTCAAATCTTGCTATTGGCTGATTTCACTGAGGAATTAGAGAAGCTGGGTGATTTATTCAAGTCTATAAAGAAAGTCATCGGGCCAGACAAGACTAATTCATATAGGTTTCCCTTTAAAGGTTATGCATGCTTCATGAACCAAAACCAGATTAGATATCTAGCCCATTCAAAGAAAAAATTAGAAGACAACCAACACAGACTTAAAGGTCAAGAAGAAGTACCAAAAATTTAATAGTTTCTTGAAATCACATGATCGGCCTTTTATCTATTATGCTGGCAAAAGCTTAACTTTTGCTTGAAAACACAACCTATCTGACCTGGCTAAAGAGAGAGTTTTCTACATCAAATAGTCTCTTTCAAGAGATATTAAGAGATTGATTTTTTTTCTATCTTAGAATAGCAACTATAAAAAGGGTGCAATATTTCCAAGAGAGGGCAAGACATACCAGCTAGTATTTTGGTTCCAAATCAATAAGTGTTTGCTATGGCAATTTTCCAAACAAAGTAACATCTAAATGGTCATCAGAAAATCTATATGTGATATCTTTTATTGGAGGAGGTGGGCATTGGTTTGGATTTATTAGAGATCTCTTCCAACTGTTTGTGGTTGGAACTATCTGCAGTTTTGGGTGAGCACATACAATCAGCCTTTTACAGCAGTGAACACTGTGAGATGTGCACGGTGTGGTATGGAAAACATCGATGCATGCTTTGCTGCTGGTCAATAAAAGCACTGTAGTCCCACTGCTGTCTGAATTAGGATCACATTTTTTAAGACAGAACTTCTGATGGTTCTTGGCACATTCCCAATTACATTTTCTACAACTTTGTTGCATAGACATACTGCTGAAATCACTGAATACCACTGTCTCAGAGTTTTAGTAGAAGATAGTCAATAATCTGTCCCTAATTTAAGTTCAAGTGACAACTAGAATAAACATATCAGAGATAATTTGTCACGCTGTTCTGATGATGAATTTAGATTGCTTTCCTGCAATTTCAAACCAGGCTCAACACTTTAGTCAGTATAACAATATTAGTTAATGTATCATTTTAAGGCCATTCTAGACTGCTAAAAACTCTTGTTCAAGACAATTTATAACCAGCAAAATCTGTCTCTATGCCATTGCATCTTAATTTTGTCTGGGGAAGCAGCATTTGCTACACTGCTTGAAGCACTTTTCTGCCAGTAGAGAACACATCTCTGTGGACTAGATTTCCTGCTATACTTTTTGAAACATCCTCTGCCAGGGCAGAGTATACCTCAGGGTATGTTCTATTGTGAAACACACCCATGACAATAACTGCAGGTAACTACGGTCCTATGAACCAATAGTTTCCACTTGAGTCTGAAGATGGAGAGAGATTTTTTCGTCAATTAAAATGTATTTCAGTACTTATTTTTCTTAATTTGGGTATAGAAGAAAAATTCAAGGAGCTCCACTGCATGATTGGTGAACTAATACATGTGCCTCTACCTCTCCAGTCAGGACTGGATGGGAAAAATGCCACAGGGATAGCTGAAGAGGTCTTGATCTCCTGTTCCTTAGAGTACTTCTTCAGCTTCTGGAAAAATTTTAATTTTGTTTGAAATCTTCTTTGAATTCCAACTTGACAAGATTGTTGCAATTACTTACATAATAGTAGCTTGTCTTCTTAGATAACAAAGGCTTTATCCACTGCTACTGCTTTGGTTTTCATTTTTCTTTAGCACTATCTCTCAAAAACCAAATTCTCTGCCTGTAAAAATTCCTTCACAACAAGACATTCAACACGAATTTTCTCTGAGACTTTTATCCAAAGTAAACAAAGAACTCAAAAAGTCATGTGAGGATAGTAACACAAATGTCACTGGTAGTTAAAATAGGGAGCTGAGAACAGTGATGGTGGGGTATCTTCAAATCAGCACAGTAATAGCTTTGCAATTTTCCCACCTCCATGAATACCATCTATTTATAATAATTTCCCTTCTTATATACTGGAGAGGCATAAGAGTGAAGTTATAACACTAAACTCCAATATACTGTATTTATCAATCATAATGAGAGGCATAAAAATAATTAGAACTACTGTGACAATCATCATGAAGTGCTGACAGTCCAGCTACAACACTCAAACCCAGAAATCAGCTATCAAATTTTAAAGTGACCCTTACAATCTATTTCATATGGCCTCCTTGGTAACCAGAAAGTGAACATATTTTAAATGACAGGAGCACTCAACTATATTCCATACAATAAGGAGTCAGCTCTAAGAAACAGTAAGTGCACATCTCACAGAGATCTTTAAATACAGCATATTACATATACAATTACAGCATAAACTTACTTCCAAATATTGAATATCAGTATCACTACTGCACTTTGGACAGAAATTCAGTGCAATTAGAGGACAAGTAAATTGCTTATCTCATTTTGGGGCAGAAAAATATTCTTTACAACAATTGGACCTCACAAGTGAATTCCAAGAAAAAAACCTTTCCCAGCGATAGTCTCACCTAAAATACAGGCAAAGATACTACAAGAAGTTTATCTGTGTCAATTCATTAATAACATGAGGAACTGCAGTGGAACATAGGGTCACTTATGTAATGCCATGGCACAGGAACATTCTCTATGCTACACTGGAGAAACACAACCCTCCTGCAAACCTGGGCTGCATCCACAGCAGCCAGGAGTCAGCGGGACACTCAGCTTGACAGAGCAGTGGCTACACCAGCAATTTGTTTCAGCAAGACCTGATAAAATAGCAATTCCATGAGAGGGACGAGATGCAAAATGGACATGCATCTGGCCTGCAAAGGCCCAAGTGAAGCACAAAATACTGCTTAGAGGCAGCAAAGAAGTGTTTGTTTTCACAAGGAGCAGTGAAATTCACAGACTCTTAACTGAGCACAGTACTTTTATATCCTATTAAATTTGACCTTGTCTCCTGTCTATGGTATCATTGGCTCTGTTTTGTTCAATGAAATATACATGTAAATTATGGTTTCAGCTGCAACAGGCACAGAGACAAAGCATTCTAGCTTTTTTAAACAGGGCTTCTGATACTACAGACATATGGAATGAAAAGAACACAACTCTGTTGATGTATGCAGTACAAAATTATTAGCAACACCTTACACAAATGGCTTTGAAATAATTTTATAAATTAAGGAGAACAGCTATCAGTAGCCATGATTTTTTTATGCTGATTCTTTTATACAAACACTGTTACTTAAAAATAATTAACCACTAAACTCCACGACTATAACAAATTAATGAGAAGTTTAAGGCAACCTCAGGATTTCCATAACAAAGGTGAAAGAAAAAAATGTAGTTTTTATCCAATAGAAGGTCTTGCACCAAAAAATCCTGCTAGAAATGAGTGCAGGTCATGTCTAAAATCCAAGAAAATTAAAAAAGGAAGTGACAATTATTGAGCTGTGCCCACACAAGTCTCTAATGAGAACAAAATCATGAGCTTGAATAACAGAATTAAAATTTTAAATTTTAATTTGTGAGCTTGTGTGTACATATACATGCTTAATATCAAGTGAAAAATCACCAGTGTCTCTCTCCATGGGGTACTGCTGTAAGCAGAATGCAGATCACAGCAGGCTACCCTGGACTGCACCAGGGATCTGTGCTCACTGGAAACAAAGCAAGGAGGCCCAGAGGCTACCGAGGTGATTGAATAAGCTACAAGGAGTTTGAGCACAACAGAGCAAGCTAAGAAGAAACCCCACACATATATAAATGTTTGGCCTCTTTCTTCTCATCTTCCTCTTCCCTCCCCTCAAGCAGCTGTGCTGCTCTGGGCAGGCAGGGAGGTTCAGTCCCACAGTCTTCCATGACCCTCCTCACACCGTGGGGTGTCCCAGTGCTGGGGAGCACAATGCTTTCTGCCTGTGCTCCAGCATATCCAGATAAAAAGGAAAAAGTCTTGAAAAACATAAGCAAGAGGGGAAAAATGCTTTAGCTCAGTCCTCAGGCAACTGGTCAAAAGATGCTTGGACTGCAGGTGTTTAAATCAAATGTCTAACCTAAATTTAGTTTTGTGGATATACTTAGATTTCCCTGGTCTCCAACAAATACCTTAGCCACTAGCTTGTTACGTAAAAAGGGGAGGGTGGGAGTGGGAGGATGACAATATTTTCCAGGAAAAGTGGCTGCATGTGTTACTCATGCCTAACAGATGGGGCTCCTGCAAGGGATAAGGCAGAAAGGAGAGAAGCATGTCTGCTGCTCTGCCTGGAGCTCTGTCTGGGCTCTGCTGAAGGGGAGCTGTGGGGCGACGTGCTGCAGGAACACAGGGTTTTCCTCCTCCTGCCTGTTGAGGCTCAGTTTAGGCAGAATTCAGATGGCTTTTAATGTACACACACGTCCAAGTGGTATTGACAGAATCGATGTCATGTTTGGAAACCTCAACATAACCAAGATCTATTTATAATGGACTAACATCTCCTGAAATACAGCACTGTAATTATGTGAAAATATAAAACAGATAGTGTCATTTAAAAATACTGAATGGCACATAAAATGTCTACTTCCTGCCTCATTTTTCTGGGCTAGCAAAACAATAGCATTCAGGGAATGATGCTTCTTGTGCCAAGTTTAAACTAGAAGTAAATTTTAATGGCCTTTGAATGGAAAAGATTGAAAGCAGCAGATTGCAGCAGTAACACAAGTGGCTGAGCACTGCACAAGGGTGCACTGAAATGACTGTGCCAGGAAGAACCACAGCAGCTCCAGAAGGTGCCATGCAGCAGCACAGCACTGCTCCTATCATCAAGTTCCCCTTCACTCTGTTAAGGAGTAATTGTAACAGCAAAACTGGGCAAAGAAGCAGTCTAACATTTCTTTTGTCCAGGGGATCAAGCAAGTGCCTCTGCATAGTTCAGAATGGGTATCATCATGTCAGACTGGCAATAACTTGGGTGTTTGTGCACCGTGCCTCATTACTCGGTGCACTGCTGTAGGTTTTTGTCGATCTAATCCATACAGAGGCATCAAGTAAGTGCTCCCTTGGATTGTTGCTTTTTTCAGAACAAACATAAATAAAAATGTTCAGCCTTCCTCACGGATAGGATGTGGAACTACTCCATCCCTGGATATTCAACCCCTCCTGTTGATGGTGTGCCACTCACAAAACATTTGCGTATTCAGTGAGTGGGAGAGATACTGACTCTGCAGCCTGATGCACAGAGTGGGAGGCAAAACACATGGATTGCAGTTCCTTTTCCAGAGAAAGTTTAATTATTATGCAAAGTGCGTAAGACTCAGCAGGACCAACCAAGAGCCATCCTAAAGGTAGGTGATCATAGCCCTGACATGGCAGTGGGAATGATGAGTCCATGCCTCTCTTAGCAGAGAACAGAACTGAGCCCAGAACTGAACTTTGCATTCTGGTTAAACAGCACAAACTTTTAGTCTTGGATAAAATGGGGACACAAACACCAACTTTAATCAGTTCCACCAGTACAGGAGAAGGAAAAAAAACCTGGATCAATTCAACCTACAGTGTGAGCAGTTTAAAGAAAGCAAACTGTACTCTTAAACAGCTAACTAGCTAAAAATATTTTACTGATCTATCCAAGTATCCTGTCTATTACACAGATATCCATAACCTTAGAAATTATTCTAACACATTGCTGCACTACTTTGTTTTGAGCACATGTTTTGTTTCAGTGTAATTATCACAAATATTTCTGTGCAGTATCATGAGAAAATATAAGGACAGGTTGCTAAGAGTTATCTCTAATTTACAAAACTCAAGATTTTTTTTCCTTCATATAAGCTTTGAAAACAATTAAGGAAATTTTATTAAAATGCTTTGCCTACACTGTATCAAAACCTTATTTGCAAGTTAGAATATTGGAAAGTTAGTAACAAACTCTAATACAAAATTACCTAAAGAATTCCTTCGGCAAACTCTGACCTTAGATGTTAAGAAAATTAAGGCTGTCCCAGGAGGATAAAAGAGTATTTTGGGACATGTGAGACTGATAAATTATAACAGGTTCACTAACTTTATGCTACTCTTTGCCTATTTGTGGGCAAAAAGAAGTGTATCTTCATATATCTCCTTGTGAAAACCCAAAAGGTCTTAGCTGCTATTTTACTGCATTCTGATCCAAGGCAGATTTGGGTTTACCAGGTTAACATATTTAACACTCGAGAGTGAGAGTTATGGACATTTGTCACAGCTATTTTGAAGCTAAAATTATAAAGGGACAATCAGGATTTTCCATAACACATTGAATATCTCCTTTGTTTTCTTTGAACTATATTAGATCTCTGAGACTTTGGGAAGGAAATGTACTCAATTAAGTCCAAATTTTGCATTCCTGTTCCTTAGTCTCTCTGTAAGTAATGAAGGATTTTTATGAGGCCTAGCTAGAACTCTTTAAAATTTATCTTTGATTTATAGTTGAGGAGGCCTTTACTTGAAACTTATCCTATACCACAACTGTCATTAAATTACCAGACATGGAGAATAGATAGTAATATCATGTATGTATATAATATACAGTATATATATATATACACACACACACATATATATTTAACAAATAAATTATTACCATAGTTTCAAGCATTTGATAGGCCTCTCACACAAATATCAAGGAAAAAAAAACCCACAAGGCTGAAATTTGCGCAGCTAATTCACTACTATTTCTTTGAGCATTTATATTTAATTTTCAGAAGACAAAACTTAGGGTTATCAATCTAATGACGTGAATGGAGGCTCTATACACTTTTTAGAGACAGCCTTTCAAAGGTAGGTGCTCAACTGCACATGCAAACTGGGTGTGTGTCATGCCTGACAGGTTACTGCATATGCACATGGAAAGCAAATAAACAGACTCCCAGGCACGTGATGGCAATCGATTTACCATGAACACAATGACACATTTTACATCCACGGTCACACGTCTGTGTTAGAACACACAGATTAGGTGCACACACCTCAGAAATAAGGAATACCTAATCTGTAGTGTTTACTTGTCAATGTCAACTCTATTTTTAGAATTACTTGAAAATAAATAAGGAAAACCAGCAGGGTTTTCTAAAAGAAAGACTTAGCAACACAGTACAGGATCGGCTTTTGTCTGTCAGTGAGCCAGATGCAAGAAACAAATGGTGGTTCTGTCAGGTACAATAAAGCACTGAACACAAAACAGCAGGAAAAGTAATTTGCAAGCTTGTATACATACCTAAAACATCTGGAAAGGGAGAGCATTAATGAAGCAAAGAATGGAAAAAGCCAACACAATCAGGTTTTGTACAAAGCATACAGCATGAGGTAAGGTTATAACAAGTGTAACATACACAGAAAAAGGTCTGGGTTCTTTTGACAAAGAAATGCAGCAAAAGCACAAAGCTGGTTCAGTTTCTGCAAATGGCATGTGTCCATATAAAAATTTAACTAAGCCAATTTGGGCTGATTTTCAGATGAATAAAATTTAACCACCTACTGTACCTTCTACGAGAAAAAAATCTGTTTAAAACTACAGATTTCTTCTAGGCTTTTAAAGAAATTTGCCCTTTCCTTCAATTTACTTCTAATATCACATGTATTAAAACATGTAACAATATTGACAAGCAAACATTTCTCTTACATCAAAACAAGCTTAATTTGAGAGTGTCCTGTCTCAAACCATGACAGAGAGGAATAAGACTGTACTATCCGCCTGAACCTTTAGAAGTCAGATACAATGTTTAAAAAGTTCTCGAGAACTTTAATTTTACACTAGATATTCAGTGGCAGCATTGGTTTCCAATAAGTCAAATCCCAAGTCTATTTTTAACTGATTCCATTACAAAAGCAAACTGTCAGTCGATTGGTGTGTGTGCCATTACAAGCTGAGTGAGAATCCCTTATAATCCTGTAAATCCAGCTCCTCGTGGCTATTCCCATTTCTGATTATCACATTATTGGCATATGTCTCTTTAAAATTATTCTGGTTTATCTATTAAATAATTCCAAAGAATGGTGCTCACTTCACAGTTTTCTGTGCTATGTACCACACTGCAGACCTGTACTGGGTGATAAGGTAAGAGTTCTCAAAAAGAGGTACATTTATTACCCAGAGAAAAGTACTTGGTATTAATATATCAAGCACAATACCTTTGTACTACCTTAAGTAGTTGATGGTACACTTATTAAAATGTAGAGTTCAATTATTGTTAACTATTAATATATAATAGTCAAAAGCCAAAATATTTTCAGAAGTCTAATAAATAGCCTTCTCTTCTGCAGTTTCAACTGCTGCTCACAAACGTGATCATAAGTGAAGGGTAAATGGCCTGGCTGCATGAGTTACCACTACATAAAGTTTGATATGTAAAAAAATAGCTTTCCATTGAGTCTGGAAGGAAGGAGGGATCTGGATTAACATGAAGCAGTTCTGGGGAGCTATATTTGCTATATATGTTATATAGCAAATATATATATATATAAATAATAAATAATAAATTATATATATTTGCAAAAAGACATTCTTAAATTATATCAGATATAAGGAATAAACCACATCTCTGTCCATGTGCCAATGACTGTTCAAGGAGGAGAGAGAATAGAGAAACTCATCTCCCCACATCTCATAGCTGTGCAGCCAGGAGACCCTTTCAGAGCAAACCAAACCAAAACAATAAAAAATACTGTTTTTCCTTAACAAGAACAATTTTTCATTGTGATAAATACCAGTTTTAAATACATAGGCCAGAAGTAAGTAACTGTAGATAGCCTGGACCAAAAACAACAAACCAAAAAACAACAACAACAACAACAAAAAAAAACAACCCAGCACAAATTTAGTGTTTGCTTAAATTCTGGGTTTTTTTCCTTCCTTCCCCACCCTATAATTTCCACCCCCCCACCCCTTCAATGAAAAGACCCTATTATTATAATTGTATAGAAAGGGAAATGTAGGTAGAGAAAAAATTCCTTTTCCAGGAGGCTGAGCAGACCTGCAGCAGGTACTAGAAAAGAACTAATGTGATGGGAGTTCTTATTTAATGATGTATCTATAAAAATTGTATTAGTAGAGAATACTATTGGCTGCAAAGCTAATGCTAATAAAATACAAAATGCCAAAATAGCTCTCCTAAACCAAATCTTTTGAGATCTGTATTAGAAGAGAGCACATTCAGGAACAAGTCATATAGTTGTTCCTTTAGGGCTGCTGTCTCATCCATTATGCAGCTCCATACACTGTCAACTTATAAGAAGCCATTGAATAATTTACTTTCTCTTCATTGTCAAATACGTGTTTCACATCTCATTTAGAACACATGGCTCTAATCCTTCTCTGAAAACAGAATGCATAAAATATTTATGGGCTATTTTGTGGAGCTTACTTTGGTGGTATATGCAAAAAAAAAAAGAAAAAGATTTTTCCCTTTTAAACATGTCGGTGAGGTGAGAAGCTGGTATTATTTGTATATTTCAAAGAGAAAACTGAATTACAAAGAATAATCACAAGTAATGAATAATTTGGGGGAGATTAATTATCAGAAATGTAGTACCTGATTCTTCAGAGCAATGACCAGTAGAAATTATATTCAGAATAGAAATACAGGAAATCCTAATTCCTGGGAATTCTTTCTTCCAAAATGGAACATAACCTTGAAGCTTCTTATAGAAATCAGTACTAAGATTCAGGACATTCCTGATGCTGCTCTGTAGTGTCAGTACAGAGTATCAATACTGATCTGAGAGAAGCAAAAAATTCTCTGAGCTAGGCAGAGAATGAAAAGAATACCTCCCCAGTTAAATATCTGCAAAGAGCAGACCCTAAAATAAGAGAACTTCTGGGGAATGAGAATCCACAAGGCTGATATTTTACAAGGTACCCAACAGGAGGTCCAGTAGCCCATAAAGGACTGCCTGCTTTCCATCCCCCTTCTCCAAGTCAGTGCATTACCATGCAATATGCTGATTCTGATGGTATACACTATTATTTGGCAGGTCCAAAGCTGGAACTTCTGTTTCAGCTACAACACTCAGTTATTCTACAAAAGATGCTTGAAGCATATGAAGGACACTGGGAAAAAATAGCCATCTTCATAAAGTGTATAAATAAACTAATCCAGTACTATACAGCAGTTCTGTATCAGAAGCAGCAAAAGCCACTATCAGAAGCAGCAAAAGCCAATATTGCACTGGGGCAAATACATTGCATCCAGTTCCCCACACTATTTTTGTACATTTTTCAAGAATATTAAGGCAGAGGACTGGTGGCAAAGCAGTCTATAAATATTTGACCAAAGATTGGATCACAGCATACATTACCTAAAGATACTAAAATGCTGCACTGTTAGCCTTCTTATTATAACTTCTTACCTTTATTTTGCACTACTTGAATTTGTAAAACTAATAATATTATTTTCATAGGATATTTTATTGACTTATAGCAAATTCATCACACAAACTGAAAAAAAAATCCACTCTATAGTGTGATATTGCCACTCACCTCTTCTACTTCAGCCACCTAAATACTCACAGCAGTGGTGTGTTGTCACCCACCAGCAGACTACAATGATTTTTGATTCTGACTCTTATTTCTGCCTTGGGGTACATTGCAGGTAGGCAAGGGAACAGGCTGTAACATGCCTTGTACTTGCTTCTTTTGCTTTCTACAAGGGTTTTCCCACTGTCATACAAAAGCAGCTACCTTTTCTGACTCCAGCTTATTTTATCTCAGTTTTCCTCCCAACACTACTGCCACATAACTTCCCTCCCTGACTTCTTGTCTAATTTCTGCCCTCCCATGGTTTATCCCATGCCTACGAGCACTGACCTGGAGGTGCTTTATCACGGCTTTAACTATCCCAACTCCTCCTCCACAATCCCAACCTTTTCCATAATGGATTTTCACTACTTGCCTTCCTGCCTTAGCCTGGCCACATCACCTCCAGGTGATCATCTTTAAAGAAAATGACTTTTTATTCTAAACATCCTCCGTGCTGCGCAGCAAAGGAGGGATTGCAAATTTACTGACGAGCATCTTTTCACCTCAGTTCTGCTTGGCTACCCTGATTCAGTCTGCTGGGAGGCAGGTTCTGCTCAGCATCATTGCTGGACCTTGCCAAGGAAGGCTGAGTCTTCAAGCAATTCAGATGCAAAGCTTGGCATGTGTTAATAGCAGCTTCTAATAATTTGGTCAAGTTTTTCATTATTTTCATAAAATTGCCCAGAAACATGTAACTGGAATTTTGTTCAGTTCACTACCAAATTTCAAAACCCTGATAGATTACTAGAACAATGGAAGTATTACAGCTTCTGAAAGAAAAGGGTTTGAGAATATTTTAGCATATGTAGAATTAATTTTTGTCCTAACTTTATGCTAGAACGACCCAGTTGCTCTGAGCAAAGATCTTTAAAATTATTTTATAAATCAGTTAATTTTTAGAAAAATTATATGCAACTGAAAACTGATATGTAGCAGGAAATCTTAGTTAACAACAGGCCTGTTACAAAAACTAGAGATACACACCTACCTGTCTATCCACATATTTGCATAAATACATAAACACTGTCATCTTTTGGGTGTCTCAAACTGAGGATCTGTCAGAACTCACATTTTAAATACCTTCATCTGAAAAAGTACCTTGACACAAAGAAAAAATGTTGATGCTCTCAAGAGTATGGTCCTACACGAGATAAAGATGTACAAGATTGTCCAGCATTTAATTTTTATTGATATTTTTTTCCAGTATAGAATTTTGTGATAGGTGTTTCATGCGTATGAAATATTTTAGCATAAGGAATGAATATATGCAGCTTTTACTGCTGCATATATTTGTACAGTATTGCAAAATTGCACGAGCTTTGCTGATGAGGCTGGAGACTTACTCATCATGATTTTTTGTTCCATGACTAGTTGACTTCTATACTTATTACCAATTTTCAGTCCTACTCAAAATAAGTGACACCTAATCTTTTCATTAGATTATTAAACAGTCTTTGGTGACAAGAATGAAATTCACACAGAATATTCTTGTGTGTAAAGATATTAATTATGTTGTTACACCACATTGCATTTTGATATTTGAAAACACATAAAATAAGACACACTTGGAAGCTACAGACTACTTTCAAGCAAAAATTCACAGCCTCCATATAGCTGAAAGCAAAGGCTTTATGAAACAAATTTTCAAGAGAAGGAAGTCAAAATTTTTAAGGTGGAGAAGTTTATTCTAAAAAGTGCTAATATATTAGACAAACCTTAAATATTCAGTCACAGTTCAGGTGTTGTTGGAATTTCTTTTTGTTACAAAACTGATAAGAACTTATTTAATAGTTCTTGTTCCACAAAATTTACAATTTTTCAAGATTCAATGCTGTGTTCAGGGGAAACCAATCTCTCTCAAAGGCTACTAAAAGGAACCTGCAGTTCTGGAAAAGCAGAAGCACGGCCAGAGTATTCACCTGGGATCTAGTAAGTTCCCCTTTTTCTGGTATTGATGGGGGATCTGTGCAGGATTTGTTACAGGTCTTTTGTCCCATATCTCAGTCAAGCCTTGCACAAGTATGTAGACTCCTGGCAGGATTAATCTTCGAATCATAGAATGGTTTGTACTGGAAGGCACCTTAAAGATCCTCTAGCTCCAGCCCCTGCCATGGACAGGGAACCTTTCCCTAGACCTCTTGGATGTCTCCAGGTGTCTCTACAGAGGGATTGCACCACTGAGAGTAGCACAGTCCTGGATAAAATACGTCTCACACTAGAGGAAAGGCAAAGGCAGTCAGGAATTAAGACTCCAAAATGACCACCTTTTCCTCCTATCTCTAGGACACCTTGGGACACCTTGGAAGCTCCAGTGCAGCCACCTGTACTGTAAATGGTTACATTTAATTAAAACTTCCCAGCTGAGCTTATTTTTCTTCCTGAGTAACAAATGTTTCATTATTGATACAACTGGACAAACTTCATTACAAAAAGACTCATGTATGATGACAGAAATTTTGGCAATGAATGTAGCTATACAGCTTTTTAAAAACATCTCCCTTTCTGCATCCTTCCTTTTTTTATACTAACCTTAAGATTATTATGTCAGTTTAAACTGACAAAAAAATCATAAAATGTGTACTTCAATAATTTTTCTCAGGCTTCATATCAGTAGCTGTCACTACTAGTAATCTTATAAAAAATAATGCATAATATCAATAATACCCATATAATTCCAAGTATTAGAAAACTGCCACTTCTATTTAACCAGAAGAGCATGTCTTCAGATTTGATATGGATGGCTGCCTCTCCCCACTGAGGCAAACAGCAAAACATGAAAACTGAGCATAAGCAGAATAAACCAAAATCAGCACTATAGTAAGTTTACCTGATAGTGACTTTAAAATGATTTCTAGTGCCAGGATTTCTGAATTATGGGAACTGTGATTTCTCACAGCAGAGAGAAGGCTATTTTTAGCATACACATATGAAATGAGAGTAGCACACTTCACAGGCAAGTCGTAGATAGCATCATTACAGGTACTTACCTAGGCTTGATCTCGTGTTAGATCGCTCTATTATCGCATGCTTACTGGGATTGTTTAATACTGAGCGTTTGGCAAGCGAGATGTCTGCTGTGACTCGTGTAATTGATATACTGCAAAATAAATACAGCAAAATAGTACTCAACGTTATTTATCTTTCAGAGGTGTGGGGAGAATTATTGTTTAGCACTAGAAGATGGCTAAGACTACAGGAAAAGAAGTTCTCAGCAGCACAGTATGCTTCACGCAATGTGAACAGAGAAAAAACTTTACCTAACTTTACTGCTACAATAACTACTGACAAGTCTTCCTCCTACAGGTCCCTGAGGAGAGGGGAAGCAGGAGGAGGCCAGGGATTGTTGCAGAAGACGGGATTTCCCTGGGATCTCCAGGTCTGGCAAGGATCTGACATTTCACAAGTATCCCCAATATAACCAGGCTGGTTTTTCCTTTCCCTGACTTCTTGAATGGTACTGAATGACAACCCGGCTTACTTTAGCCATACCTGTAAGACATGTAGGGATATGCAGAATTAAATGGTAAAGGTAAGGCTCATCAGGGAAATTAGTCCAGCAATATAACTCAGGGGTTTTTTGTCTGTTTTGGTTTGGGTTTTTTGGCTTTTTTATTGTTCAGTTTACTAGCATGTGTTTTTCTAACAGAGTGCAAGAGCTACCTATAATTTTCCAGAAAGATTCATGCTAGCAATATTCTAGCCACCTAAAAATAGGAACTGTAACTTGAAGAAGCACATACTTGAAAAGTCTAGGTTGACTATCTGGCAGGTTCAGTTTTCTGTTAATGAGAAAAGATGAGCCAAGAAAGAAGTGGTTACTTTCACTTGTTTGCATTGACCTGCTACATAACCTTCTGTATATTCTTCTTCTTAGGCAAACAGTTACTTTGTTTTGCTTTACAGGGTCAAAATGCACCCTGAAGTTCCTTTTCAAACTCCCTGGTCTAATGGAGTTTAGAGGTCACATTTTTCCAGTGCTGAGAGTTAAATCAGACTGATATTCCCTTGTTCTTCCTTGAAGGATTTTACTTGTAATTTAAAAGAGGAAATGGATTTGCTAAGAAGTAGAAGGGCTCCTCTCTAGCAAGCACAGTCAGATGCTGTTTGTTCATCTGAAATGTAATCCAATAGGCCATTTCCCAATGAACTCAACATGTGTATACATTTATCTAAAAAATGTAACAGAGCCAGAAGTTAATATGAAAAAAAGCAGAATTATGTGTGCAATACTGTTTGTAATATAATTTGATTGTGATTTAACTTAAGCTAAAAGCATAACCAAAGATTGTGATTTCTGGCACAGCTGCTCACAGATAGTGCCATTTGTCTTAAAATTAAGTCAAACATGTTTATTGGGGTACTTATTGGTTTTCTTTATTTGCTAATGGAAGGACACTACAAACTTTTAGAGCTCTTTGGTTTTTTGTGTTGATTTGGATTTTTTTTCTGCCAGTCTTTCTTCCTACAGGCAATAGAAATTTTTTGCCTTTTTAAATAAAATTATGGCATAGTGAACAACACTAGATTTATCAGTATATCTATGAAATATGCTATTTTTCATTTTAAGACTTTTTACCATCTTTCTGAAGACATTTTCATGTCTTTGAGAAACATCACATCAGGAAGACCAAGTCTGCTCTCAAAACAAAGGGTGTGTATGTTCATATTGTGAAACAATTGTAAGAAGAGCAAGGGCAGCAGTGTGGGAGCTCAAAGCAGTAGCAAATTTGTTCAGAACCTTAAGTAAAGATTCCAATTGCTACTGAAGTTTGGGATGCTTCAAATCTGCTACTATAGACATAAATTTTATTTGGAATATTTCTGGATTCACCCTGCCACGGATCTACAGCCAAAAATCTGACATGCTCTAAAATACTTAAAAACATAAAGATGCAATAATTTTCTTCTGCTTGCAACAAATATTTTGTTAACTTCCCATTCTGAAGGTGTGTTATCTAGAGTTTAACAATCCTGACTAATATAAAGAGGGTTAGGTATTCTATTATTATTGTGACTGAGAAATTCCACGAGCTTAAACTACAATGCCTGGTATTTTAAAGAACTAAAGCTATTGACAAAATACCTCAAGCTCCCTCTTCAAAGTTTTGACAGCAGCAGAACACACAGAATAGTGTTATGGATCTGTCTGCTTCCAAACTAAATAGAACATTCCTTGAACTTAGAGATATAATTACAGGATCTTCCTGTTTTCACAATTTTTCCACCCACTGTCAACCCATTAGAACACATTAATCTGGAGCTTGATCCAATACCAATAAAATCATGTCTAGAGAATGCATCTGATGTCTCTGCTCCGTGGGTCTGTGATGTTGGAGTTACAAACCACGGCACTGCTTTTAGGGACAGACTATCATTTGATATCTAAACCACAGTAATGCCTGGAGGCTCAAATACAAATCCCATTGTGCTAAGCCTAGTGTACTGCAACCACTCAGGTCAGAACCCAGCGAGTGCAGCCAGTCTGCTGCCAAGGGTGACCATATTTCTGCCCAACCCCTTCATCCCAGTCCTTTTGAAACTACTGTCAAACCAAGGTCCTATCTTGAGGGATCAAAAGTTTTACATTCCCATACACCAGATAGCCTGAATCCCATATCACTCTTTCCAAGTTGGATGCCAAGTAAGGAAATAGAGCTGAGGAGGAACTGTGGCTCTTGTCACTTTGCTCAAAACCTGGGAAGCATTGATGAGATATCACTTGAAAAATACTTAAAATAACTTTTTAATCTATAGATAACTATCTAGCAATTTGGAGTGTGAATGTCACAGTCATCAAGAAGAAGACATCCTTTTTTCCACTCTCAAGAAATGTATGCCCCAGAACACTTCCCACTGCAACACAGCCTCTGCAGGCTCTGTCAAGAAAACTTCCAATCCACACAATAGTCCGCTGATCAAGGAATTAGCTGTCATTCCTAATCTTGTCCAATGCTATTATTTCTTAAAAATCTGGTGGGACCCAAATGGAACCTGAAGTATATTTGCATTGCAAAGTACTTACCGCCCTTCGAATCTATGTTTTAAAAAATCAAATAATGCTTTTTGCATCATATCTGTTACCTAGAATGGAAAAAAAAACCATAATAATAACCACATAGTAAATTCATAATACTTATTTATAATGGTATTATATAATAAAGCTTGTATCCGAACAACAGGATTGGAATGCAATTTATTCTTAATCTCAATTTTGACATGAAGTAAAATACAAATAAGCAGCTATTCAATAAGAGTAAAAAATGTCTGATGTTTCCCTATGCTATAAATTATTAAATACAAATGAAGCACAATATTTTGTCAAAAATGAAACCATTTACAACAATCAATTACCTCATATCCCTTCAGAGAAGGCCCCACTAAAACTACTGGTCGCATAGAAGGCACTACATCATAGGGAGGGATGTGCTCTGTCTGCAAAACAGAAAAAGTTTTCAGCATCACAGCATCTAGAGAAAGTGTTATACACTCTTTACAGTATTAGGAACTTCGAATTTCCAGTAATGTCACAGGAATCTCAGATTCATTAACTTTTTCAAGAAACAGGTAGCACAAGATAAGGATAAAAGAGGTTCAGAGATTTATTTTGAAAAAAAACTTTTCTTTGACTTTAGGGTTTCTTACTGTTTTCATATTTACTCCGGATAGTTAAAAACTCTTATTCTGGGTCATGCATATTTCCCACCACACAATTCCTAACTGCAAAATTGAAAAGGTTATTTCCAACAACTAATGAATAGAAATGGTTAATTTTACAGCTGTGACATCTGTTTTCAACAGAAATTTTATATAGGAAATTATGAAGGAGAAAAACTGAAAAAAAAAAGGGGGGGAATGAGAAAAGCATAATGCATCTTTTTTTTTAATGTTCAGATCTGCCCACTGCTGAAAATACATTGTGACATCACTGCAAATTCCCATGCAGCACTCAGTCTGATGTCCACATTTGCACCCACAATTCAATTACAAATCAAATCAAAATAATGACTGGTCAAGTTAGTATTTCTAGAAAATTATCATAAGCAGAGCTTGGGATAGCATTTCTTCCACTTTGGGAAGTTCTTGTCACCACCCAATAATGGATTCTGGTAGTACCATATTTACCAAAATACTAACTGATGTATCATGCACAATTTCTAAAAATGTATTCTAACATACAAGGATAAAAAGATTGCCTCCTTTTGAGGATGCAAAAATTTTATATTATCACAATTCAATATAAAAAAATTAAACTGTTGAGTTTAGTACTTTTTCTTCTTTACTAAGTAGCTGTTTAATATATACCACCATGAATGGGGTCTTATCAGAAAGAGTTTTTTGTTCATAAGTAAGGTTTTGGTTTATCTTTGTCTTGGGAAAAAGAGATTGAAATTCAACCCCAGAAATGTGTGGGTGTTACAGAAAAAGAAATGCCAGATCTATTTTTCAAATGCTTACATAGTACAAATACATCAGTCAAGATCACAGAATACAGACATTGTTCATTGTTCCAGAACTCAATGTATCCCAAGGTGTTTCGCAATAACATTAAAATAAGTATATACATTCCAAAACACAAACCCACAAAGACAGACATTTATACAGTGACAGCACACAATGCTACACAAGCAGCAGTCTAAAGCAGTCTAAAACACAGAAAACATTTTTGTGAATGTCCCTCAATGTAATTTATTTTTTATTACCTGTAGTTTCACAAGATAATTAATAACATGAGAATGAATACCAGTGCCCAAGGCATCATAAGCATGTGAAATGAATTATTTTTTCACAGTACAGAATCTGACTCAACATGTTTCAAAGCAAACCCCTGCAATTAGGCTGGGCCTGTATCCAAAAGCAGTCCTCCACTGTTCTTGCTAACATTTTTAATAATCTGATAAGCGCATTTGAGACAGATTCGAAGAAAAATTCATTACAGTTGTGCAAGTGCTTTTAGCATGAGTGCCCTCATGCAACAGATCTTTGTCTTAATGTGGCTGACTTAACCAAAGGCATTCATGCTAGAAGTTAACCAGCTGTTTGACAATCAGGGCAAGCACAGAAATCACCTTATTTGATGGAATATGGGGTATTTTAAAATCCTGTTCTGTTGCAATGGGCATTTTTTTCTATAATCTTTAAAGCTTGAAATAATGAAGCTGTCAGCAGAAAACTGAGTAGAGGTTATCTAATGGAAGCATTAAAGTTCTTTAATTTAGCAGTAGAGAATCTAATATTTTCTAGAGAGACTAGCACTAAACTACACAGCTTTCATTGCAGATTCAAGTTTAAATAAGAACTCAGAATAAAAACTGGCAGATTTGACCATATGGCTTTTACTCAGTGGTTTGACTATGTAGATTATTTTGGGATGGCCATCCAGTAGGTACTGTAAATGTCAGTATTACAAACCCCACTAACACTAGTAATGATTCTGATATGGAAAAAAAGAGGCACTACAGAGTGAAAGAAAGACACGAGACTAACCCTCATCCATGTCTAAGGTGGTTCATCTAGAGGCTGCATCTTTGAAAGATGCTTATGCAGACAGCATTCAATACGTGTCACCATGTCTTATTCTCCCTTATAATTTTTATCCAATTAAAAATATGATTAAGTAAGAAATTACTGTTGATTTCCACACCAGGCTTAACAGACCGAACTGAAGCCAATAGTAGTGACTTGGAAATGGGAAGGATTCAATACTATGTAAAAGAATTCAAGAAAAGAGAGACAGAAACAAAGATCTATTTATTAAACACGACAGCATCCACAGCAGGGACAACAATGTCACTTGTCACTGTTTAAGCACTATAACAGTCTGTTATTACCTGTAGATTTAAGTGAGTGGTTAAAACCAAATGAATGAGAGCTATGAAGACTAAAGATTTTAAAACAAAAAAGTCAAAATGTGGTATTTCACTACATAGTCTGGCTGCTACCTAATGTCTTGCTAACTTATTCCAGCAAAGGTCCTAGAAACATATTGCAGCTTTTAGCAACAGGGTGCCAATTGCATAATTCTGTAGTTATCTGGGTAATCTGTGGAGAGACATTGGCTCTCCTGGGAATCACAGTACCATTTCCAATAGCTGAGATACTAAAAAAGTCTTACTAATGGATGGCAAGAACATTTGGCCAATAATTTATACATGACAACAGAAAAAACTTGAAGTAAACTGTCAAAGTAAGTCTGAGGTTTTCCACTGGTCTTGTGCACTTGCAGACTTTGCATCTAGTGAATTAGAAGCTTATGTACAGACTAAATTAAAAATACAACAAATTTGACAATTTGTTTCTTAAGTCCAAACTAAGTATCTGATAAGATTCCAATAATTATTTCAATAGACTAATTAAAAAAAAAAAAACCTTGAAAAATATATAGAAAGAATATACATGCACTAGAAAGGTGCATTACAATGCTAGAAATCATTTTCTCAAACATTACAAGGCCTTCTAAGTGTGTCCTGTTATTCCATCAAAAAGGATAAGTATGTAGCAGAGTTGCACAGACACACTGAACTTTTGCCTGTTCTCCTGTAATGAATCCACTATCAGCTTAACACATCTCTTCATTCTTAATTCTAGAATAGCTGCATTGTTAATCTGGAGCCATAATGCTAATGATGCCAGTGGCAGGATAAACACAGGTGATGTCGATATAAACTTACCGATTTCTGCTTCTGCTTAGCTACAGCAGCATGGAAAAGAAACAAAGAACAACAAAGCATGCATGTTATTGGCTGGTCAGAGGACGCAGACAGTTAACAGGACTAGAAATGCGACGCAGTGCAGGTGAACAGGTGGACAGATGGGAGCTTGGAAGTCGGTGTTACCTTCTTAAAGAAGGGCATTCTTTTCTCTTTGGAGTGGGGTGATGTTACACTGTTTGCACTGGGTTTGGGGGAGCGATGGTTTGCTGGAATATCATTTTCTTCTGCATCTAAGCCAGTGGCATCTATGTCTACAGCTATATACAGACAAACAATTCAGAATTATCAGATGACAGGGAAAGTAAAGACAGGTTAAAAAGGAAATTACAGGTAAAGAGAAATAAAACTGTCCAGAGAAATAAATAAATAAACAAACAAATAAATAAATAAATTTTGTAAAAAAATTAAAAGTCAGCATGAGAAAAAACTACAATAAAACAAAAGGGGAAAATTTAAAGGTGCAGTGCATTAGGATTAGAAGACAGAAGGCAATCTGTAACAGCTAGTGTAACATTTACAAAATATGGCCAAGTTTGTTCTTGTTACGCCAGTGTAAATCCAAAGGATTCACTGGAATAGATAAGACTTCCACCAATGTAAACAACAGAACTTGGCCAACAACATTTGGATTATTTTATAGCAATGAACACTAATTGAAAATGGGTATCATCAATTGAAATTTGAAATGTCACAACAGTGTATATGGGAAATGAAGAAGTAGAAGAAAAACTTCTGATGGCAAAATCAGCCAGATGTTGGTACAATGTTATTGACATTTATCTCAGGATGGACTACAATTGGCATTCTTAATGTCTTTAAATAAAAATGCATCGCACTTATGAGATACATTTATTAGAAATAATTAAACACAGATGTACTGATAGTGAAAACTAAAAATAATGGATAGCAGAAGAAAGGAAATTTATCCCAGCTTGGCTCAGTGACATGGATCCTATGTAAAGAGTGAGGATGTAGGCAGGGTAAAATGGAAGTGAATACAATAAGCTGTTGCTGTTCAATCTCTACCAAAAGAATATATACCAAAAAATGCTTATACCATAACCACAAATTATTTACCCTTTTTAGCAAGTAAGTAATAACAGTTCCAACAGGAATCCTCACAGACTCAGTCATAAATACACTTTCAAAATACAAAGCCATATTATCCTGAATGCTGAGTAGAACAGATACCTGCCAGCTACATCCAAAATGAAACAAAACCAAACAAAACCTTTCTTCTTTACAACAATCAATCCTGATCTTAAGTAGTGATTTAAACTTGTCTTCACAAAGCAAGTAGATGCACAAAGTGAACCACAAATGTGTAAAATATCACCCTTGTGTGAAGATCTTACCCACCTCTCCTCTCCCCCTGGTAACACACGCCTATCTTGCCATGCCATTATGTCAAACTAAGCCTAACCCTAAATAGATCTGTAAGCAGAATCATTTATATTGACTTTATCCAGACCCTTAATTAATCATTGTAAATTATTATGAAACAATCTTAGTGACCTGATTTCATCTGCTTTCATCTGAGTGGGACATCAACTAATACTGTGGCATGTGCTTTAAATTATGTAACAAATAAATATTTCTGTCAAGCCTACGTGCAGCCACTGATGTAAGAGACACTTGGGGCAGTGATCTCTTTTGTTTGCATAAAGTACACTCTCCCATTTGAATTATCCACAGACCTAATGCCTTAATGCCTGACATTCCCTGAGTTACTGTGCCTTTGAGCCTGCCCTTCCCAGGAAAAACCCAGTGAGTAGATCCACATCCTGTTTCTATAATACTGCTCCTAAATCAGCCACAGAAATCATGTAACATTTTCTTCTAGCAACACTGCTCCTTCATCCTCTTTATAAGTATAAAAAGAACATATTATCTTTTCTTGACTATAGGCCAGCACAGATGCTGTAAATCACTCACAATTAAAACTCCTTCGGTTCTATGTTCAACCAATACTGTTAGTAAAAAAAATCAGTTACCTTAAGCTTTTCCTGTAAGAAAGAAATGCAGAATTTGATCCACTAGTTACCATTATCTCCTTTTTTTCGATTCTCAGCCTTCATACTATGGAACATCTCCTGTGACAGCTCTTTTGCTGTTAACCATCTTTAGTTCATAGCGTTTTTTCAGTCATTTCCAGCATTATTCTTATCAAGTTTGGTGGCGCAACAGGACCATACGGATTGTTTGCTACATCAATATTGAATTTTCAATTACATATGAGCCTCTCATTTGGTTTTTCAGTGGTTCTTCACCTCGTTCGTGACTTTGTTTTGTTTGGAGCTTTCTGTGACATGATTTTATTTTGAAAACCCCACCACTGACTCAAAAGTAAAAAAATGAAATTAACTTATTCAGTTAGTATTCTTCAACTTATTACATAATTGATGAATTTTTAGTTGATTATACTTTCAAAGTGAGGAGTTGTGGGAATAATAATTGAATTGTGCTTTGAAGTCATTTGAATTTTTGTTTTAGTCACAAACTATGCCTCTTTCACCTTTCTTAGGATGTCCTAAGAAAAAATTATTGTAGACTCAAAATCTTGCAGTCACAGAAAAAGCTAATGTGCACTATCCATACATATTTTCCAAATCTTCACTGTAACTGAATAAATTTTGATAGATTTTCTTCTTTCTCCAAAAAAAAAAAACCAACGTGTTTCTTGAAAGACAGTGTCTGAAGAAACAATTCAATGCAATGAAAATTAGAGGTTGGGTAGCCATCAGTCAGCTGGTAATCAATGTGATATCTGTGCTCTTGATTCTGAATTCTGTGCAACATTCTGGAAATATATTTATTGATCTTCAAGAGTTTTTTGATAGCAAATAATATTACAGAATTTCAGATGCTCTAACTATAATATTGCAACATAGGTCCAAGGACTATTTTATTACAAAAATGCAATTGTTGAAAAAGTTGGCCCATACAGTAAATACATCAGTTTAGAGCCATCAGAAAATAAAAGATTAAGGTGTGTTCTACACCTTTGTTATGGCCATACATTAGTGAACTGATACAGTATTTTTAAAACAAAAGAGAAGTTAAACTGAGGTGGAATTTTTATAAACAAACTGCAATTGTAATAAAGTTGGTTGTTACTAACAAATCCATGTTTTCACAAGACAGATATATTTTACAATTAATTGAACCAAATGAAGACACTACCAAAACATGATTTAATTTCTCTGTCTCCCTTTTAAATGACCAAGTAAATACTTTAAAATCTTCAGGCTCATTTAAAGATGCCTGCTCTGTAGACCAGACTCCATATAAATGAATATGATTGGAAGATCCATAACTTTGCCCTAATATACAACACTAGCAACTAGCTAGCACTAGCAACACTCACCAATATTTTCTGTTTTCAGATATTTACCATGTACATGAGAAGATAAAACATCCAGCAACACAGCAGCTGAATTCAATAGAAAAAAATTTTGTGATCTTCTGTTGTGCTTTTTTTATTGAGCTAATGCCAGCATCCTCCACCAACTTGCAATGTATTTGCTTCACATCACTTGAATCCAACCTAACTAAATTTAAATCTGTATGTTGATGCTCTAAGTACAAACCAGTATTTCTGAAAGATTTGTCAAAGGCAAAAAATATCCAGTATCCTAGAATTACGTGAAGCACATCCTCATGATCAGAATTGTGAAACTAAATGTTCCTGATGTTTTAAAATAATGCCTTTCTTGATGCTCCTGCAGAAACCTCTCAGGAACTTCTATTCTTATTGCTGCTTTTTCTCTGGTACAAGAAAGTATTTTTTGTCTAGTAGGAGTGCCCGGACCAGACCAAACTTTCCACTATCCTACTGTAATGCAGTCTCACAGATCTATCATGCCTTTGCTACAAAACTCCGTGGTAAAGGCAAAGAGGGAATGTTGGGCATTAACAGCCCTATCATTGCCTGAACTTGCTGGCATTGACTCCATTACTTCAAACCACCCCAAACCAGCCTTATCTGGTAACACATCAATCGGGTTTTACCTATGGGGAATAATGTACCCTAATGTACCCTACTGTCTACGGGTACATGAATTTTAACAAATTAGGTTAATGAGTCTCTTTACCGAAGGGTTCACAACCTACTCACCAGATGATGGAGGCGTCGATTTTCTGGAACTAGGAACGATGTCACCCAAACTGGATGAAGAGTTTCCTCCTGATTTACTGGAGTAATGTAATAAATTAGTTTGAAGGTTTGTAGCTTTCTCAATCTTTAATCTAGTTTATCTATCATCTGCCTTCTAAATGAGGTACTAGCTGTGAGACAAAGACTATATAAATATATACATATATATATACACACATACAAATATACATCTCACACAAAATGTACGAACATTTTGAGACCTGAGGAACTGCAAACATCAATCATACTTCCTGTGCTGCTGTGCAATTCATTTTGCTACTCTCACTTCCTCATGACCTTAATACAATTCAGTAAGTAATATGACTACTGGTATATATTAATTAATATTAATACACATTAATAAGAATAATTCTTAAGCAAATTAACATATCTCTTTCTTTAGCTATTGCTGATAAATTCGTAATGAAGATGAGACTGTGTCTATAATCTATTCAATTTAATTAACATACAAATTCTTTTGCTTTCTCAATACAATATAGCACTTAATAAAAAAAGTCTCTCAAACAAAGTTAAAGCAGTCTAAGGTTTTGTCAAGTTTTGCTTTGTGAAAACCTATCCAAGTTGTGAAAATGAAACGACAGTTCTAGTCTTTTTTATTTCAGTTACCACAATGAGAAAAGCTTTGGAAAGAATGTAAGAAAGGTTATTTCACTCTTCAAATAATTCATGTGATAGTACTAGTTTCCACTTTCTCTATTTAAAATATTAATAAGCACTGAGTTAATATATTTGTTGTGTAGGACAATGTTATCTCCAGTGAGAATTTCTGGAGAATGGATTTGGAAAGGAACCGAATCACTGGGACAGATCTGGCTGTCCCAAGTGTCATTAGAGGAAGAAGGAATCCAGCATCCTTCTGCTGAGGGCAGCATTTCACAGCTGGTGAATGCAGTTGAGCACTGCACAATCACAGTGTCCTACTCCAGACATGCTCTACAAACACTGCTGCCCTTCCTATGGGGATAGGAAAGCATTTCTGGCTTCCCAAATGGTTCCTAGCTCAATTCCAGGTCCATCCCACACAAATGCACTGGGAATATTTGTTCCCTTTACACTCAAAGGGAAACAAGTGACATTTGCTTCCACAGGTGTTACTACAAAACTACTTTATTAAGATTTCTACAGTAAAGATGACATTATTCTATCTTGTAGTATTGTTCAGAATATCTGGAAACAATCCTTTTTCTTATGCAATGATGGCTGCAGTCAAGGATAACGAATGACTTGACACAAAACTTCCATCATAAAATGTAGTGCTCTTAAAAGTTGCATTTGTAGGCAATGAATTTGACAAGACTATTTGCTCCCTACAAGCTAACTAACAGGCACTGGCTTTGGCTTACAAGTAAATTCATCTTAACTTTTTCTGCAATTTCTAAAATGAGCTTTAAGTGTGTTTAGAAAGAGCCAGATCATCCTAACAAGTAAAAAATGCGACAGAATTTAGATAAATCAATTTTAAGTAAAAAAATTTACTAGCACATAGTAAATGTACTTACTGCAATGTATATTAACAATTATTTTATGAAAAAAAGAACAAAACTTTTTTAGTTGTAGGCTACCACAGATCACCAATCTAAATGTCTGCTTTTTCTTGCAAATAGCAATGACACTAATAAGCTTATTACTTAACAATATAATGTATGAAATAATGTTATATAATAAATGATATAATTAGTTATATATTAATTCCTTAATCGATTAAAATGTTTGTAACTGCCATTAACAATAATTAAGTATATATATGACTTATTAATATGATACACAGCATCAATTTTCAAGTTGTGTCACAGCCAATGTTGCTATTATTAATGATTTCTTGTTATTACCTGGAGTAGAATTTTCCTTGTTTTGCCTTTTGTTCATGCTGCAGCCTCATGTTTTCTAGTTTGACTGGGCTTGGTATGAATCCTATTTCACAGCCTTCTTTTACCAATCGTCCTATCCACCAGTCATTATTAAATTTCTACAGATTAAAAAAAAAAAAGAAAAAAGTAACGTACTAAGAAATTACTGTATCTGGGATAACTTTGTTATTAGCTTTAACTTGCACTTATGCTATTTTTTGTAATTCTTCCCTTCAATTAATCACTGTGCTATGTTATTATGGCAATGAAGAATCGTGGTAATATTCAGAAATACATTAAAATAGTTATTTCTTTCAAATTATTAAAATCTGCAGTCCTTAGGTGGAAACTTTCCTGCAAAGACTTCATGTTTCTCCCTGGTTTTGATTTCTACCCATTTCATTATACTTTTTCCTGCTTCACAGTCTTCTCCTCTAATACATGAGAGCTGTTTGTGTTCTCCCTTCACAGTTCTTGGTGGACACCAGAGACTTAGGATCTACTCTCACCTACTGCTACAATTTTTACAGCTCTGTAATAATCTATTTTTCTTATTCCATTTTATTCAGTTCTCTATTTAAATTTTAAAATACTGCTTCTCAAATTCCCCCACATCTCACTAAAATCTTCTACAATATGACTTAATTTGGCTGCTTATATACACCCTACTTCAGATAGCTCATGTGATCTGCATCTTAAACTTACTATGACAGATCCACAAGGAATGGATATCTTTGGATAACTAAAAAAACCTAACAGTTACATAAGTCCACCATATAGCCAAATTAACTGAATTTCAGCTCTGTTAAATATGGGATATTGACTACTCTAATTCAACACCTTTATTCATACACACCCCCCCAACATGTGTGGGAGAGGTTGGTTGTTTTGCAGATGTCTATACTGCAGTACTATTTGCTTTTTCCATTCTTATTTATTCATCATTTTTGAAGGAGAATAGGTCACTCATATATGGGCCCCACACACAATAGTTTTGGTGTTTCATGGGAATAATTACCATCAAATAAAAATTTTGAGTAATTTGGAATATTTATGAAACTTTAAGAGAATACCTGAATGCGAAGAAAGTAGCTTTCTTGAATCTGAAGCTATTAATGTTGATATCATAGTGCGTATTTAATTATACAATAAGAAGTTTTAAAAAGTGTACTGTTAGGAATAAAACATGTAAAATGTGTGGGATCCTGTAAAAAGAAATTAATTTTACCATCATTGGTGGATCACTGATACACAACCTAAATTGCAGTATTATCTTGCACTTTGGCAACTACAGATGCTTGCGACCAATTATAAAATATTCCAGCTAACAAAAAAGAGAGATTAAAATAAACGCACTCTTAAACTTATAAAACATAAGGAGATCTAAAAAATTCATCCAATGGGATGTCTTTATGAGTAAGAATACCAGCATTTCATGCTCTGGAATAACAGTTTCTCAAAGCTGTATTAGACTAAAATGTATTATTAATATTATAACCTTTCATTAAAAAAGGCTAACTAAATCATTAACTTAGTAAAAGGAAGAGAGACAATTAAAAACCACCATTACATTAAAATCTGAACAGTCACTATTTTTGTCCTACAGTACAACAGATTACCACGCAACAATATTAATTTTATTAGAAGCAATAGAAATCCTAAATCCATGGGCATTTCCTATTCATAAAGAAATAGAAGCAAGCATGTGGAATGCACTTCTGCAAAGATAAATTCTGTGCCAGTATATGAAGAGTTTAAGATACTTTTTAAAGTGAATAATACCACACATAATACTTTATGATTTTAATTTTTTTTTAAAATCTTGGTAGAGAGGTGATCAGCTTTTAAGGTGCTGGCTGCTTTGAGTGATTCTTTGTAATTTACCTGTGTTTGGAGTGCCAAGAGAAATGCAAAAATTAATTAAACACAGAGCCAAATGATGACCATACATTAAAGTCTCAGAAGATTCATAAGTTACTATGATGCAGCAGTTTCTTTTTGCAGGAAGGAATCGGTCATCATCATGTGTACTACTTTTAATGAATGTAACCTAATAATGAAGATAAATTTCCCTCATACTCAATCACTGCAGTACGTTTCACCACTGTCCATGTACATTTTGATGTTTTACTTGTTTGAGCCCCCTCAGCAGCACGAATCAGTGAACAACCCTTGCAGATGAGGACAGCAGTGGTCCAGTATGGCATCATTATGTAGGCAGAAGCTACTGAAGACTAATGTAGCTTTCTTTATTTCAAACAACAAGTTAGGTATAGAATATATTAACAACACTGCATTTTATAGTCGAATGTGGGGTTTTTTTAAATCTTCATAAATAATTAAAGTTTGGATGATTCAGTTCCCCCAGTATTAACTGTAGGGATGATTATTATTAACAAAAGTATTATTATTATTATTATTATTATTATTATTATTATTATTATTATTATTATTATTATTATTATTATTATTATTATTATTATTATAATATTAACTGTAGGGAGCACCTCAGTATCTGGTGGGACGAGCAGGGCATGGCACAGAAGATGGAGGGGGAGGACCTGGCTGTGCAGGGAAAAGCTGGGCCTGGAGCAGCCTCTGAAGGAGCTTCAACCCACCCAGACACAACAGCTGCTGCCAAATGTAGGGTAAGAGTCTAAGTCCAAACTTGATCCCTTGTGGATCCCTTCCCATCTCTGCCATTCCAGTGGTGCAGCTGGCCTGGTCCCAGGGTCTCTTCCCAACCCATCTCTGGACTAGCACCTGGAGACAATCACCTCTCCTTGGCAGTGTACAGAGAAAACCAAGTTTTTAAAGGCAATCATCACAGAATGCCTATTCTATTACACTTGGGGTTGCAAGAACGTTTTAATCTATTATTCCACCCCTCAGTGCTACATGCAGCCACAATGTAAGAACTCAGCTGAGCTAAGCCTCCTCTCAAGGCATTTTGGAGATGCGGAAAAGTTCAGGAGACTCTTCTTTCTGGATTTTCTCCTACATCTCAGACATACATCTAAGACTAAGTTGTGCTGTGAAGAAAAATACATTAACTTTTGACAGAAAACTGCTAACCCTGTGTGTCTGGTTTATATGGAAACAGGGGAAACACTTGATATAAAGGCTGAGATTACCACTTCATTTGATATGCAGATGGAACAGATTACTACACAAAACCATTTGATGTAACCAAAGTGAGCCATATTTTCCAGTGCTTCAAGACTCACTGGGAAGGCTGATGGTTTTCTCTTGTCAGGACTCTGTGCCTGGTCATCTCTTCTTTTGTCACAAGACAGAGCAGAGCAATCCTTTCACACTATCATCAGGCAGAAAGCATATTTCCTTCACTATATACTGTCTGAATAAAAATTATTCTCTTTTTGTGTCTTTAATATATACGAAAGATTACGATCATTAGCCAAGTCTGATTCTTGTGTTTCTTTAGTCTGTCCATCTGCATTTCTATCTCTGTATTAGGACTGTTCTGTTCCCCAAAGCACCCGCGCTAGCAGAATTATTGTGCCTCATCAATCATAACTACTGAGGGGTTTTTTGATAGTCTAAAATGAGGCAAAGACATAATTTCAAATGCATGACTAGGTTGCTCTCAACCTTTAACTAACTTTCTATTTCTTTTCCTATGAATTTCCATATCCAGATGGGCCATTTTGAGACAAACCACAATGGAATATGACCAAAAGCTAGGAAACCTTTTAAAATGAAGGAATCATTCAAAAGGGAGCACAGGTTAGAGAGGAGGGCCTGCATGTGAAAAGTTACCAAGTTATGTGTTTAGGAGTATCTTGCAAGGAGCAAAGAAAGAAAATTACTTTAGGTGTTTGAAATTGTACAAGGTTAAAATTGTCGAAACCAAACTACAGGAAAAGAAAACCAATGCAGCAAATGCAAAGTTCATTTATTGACAGCTGCAATTATCTTGAAAGATCATTCCAGTTCTCCAGCATGTAACTGCTAACTAAATACTGTGTGTGCCGGGGAAGTAGATTCAGTTAAAAAACAGGAGACTCGAGGATTTTGGGGTTGATTGAGAAGCAGTCACACAGCTAAAAGAGAAGCAACCCTTGGCTGCTGAATCACAACAAACCCTCACAGTACCAGATTAGAAAAAACCCAGAAATATTTCATCTTTGAATAGTCAGACACAGGCATTTAAACCTATAAATAAGTGATTTTTACTAGAGAAGAAAAGTATTTGCTTTCTGAACTTCATTAATTCGATTGCAAGAAATTTGTGCCATTGATTCTACAAGAATAGCATTTAAAAGAACATTCAATTCCTTATACACTCTTAGCTTCTTTAACATTTGTAAAGTGCTTTGGCAATGTGAAGTGTTATCAACATTGCAAAATAGTAGCACTATTACTCAAGTATTTCCTTAAAGAGTGATTCACTTACTCCTCTAGTTTTACTTACTTCTTTAACATGAAGAAAATCTTTAGCCTCAAATGAGATGGCCATGCCTGGGACTGGAACATCATCTTCATGAGCTGCACTGTACCCAACATTTGTCCGAACTGCAAATGCAACTGGTTTTGACTGCAAAATAAAAGATGAACATCATAAAGATTTCCCTTGCAAACACATACATAGGTACAAACACATAGATGGGAGATGATTTCAGTATGTTATGCTCTTAAAATCCTCAAAATTACAAAGAACTCTCAATACATCCATGCAAAACATAATGATGACTAGTTTTTACTGACATTAGCTATTAATATTGGCACATTTCATAGAGTACAGATTTTGAGGAAAATCAAATCAGTAATTAGTAATCACAATCCATTTGACAATCCATATAATATTGTCAGCTTGCAGTTCTGCTGCAAGTTCTGTATTTGGGGGCTGCTATGAGAGGTAGTTTTCCAAACTAGAAAACCTAAGCTCCAAGGACCATGGGGCAAAAGGCATTGCAAGGGGAGCATGGCACTGCACCAACATTGCTTCTCCCACACCATTCTTATCTGGGCACTCATGTGCTGGTCATCTCAGGATCATTCTGAGGCTGCACAAGTGTAGACCTCACAGCCTCAGACCTCAAGAACTGTTTGGGGAAATTGCATATTTGGAGAAGAGGTGCCGGCAGTTGCCAGTGACCCCTAAGGAAGTCATGTCACTGCACTCTGAGAGCAGAGCAAGGTGCCTTGAGATCATCAGCCTCAGAGAGATCTGTTCATTCCCCTAATTCTTTCTTATGCTGCTAGCTGACATCAGTGAGTTAGAGGACTTTCCCAAGTTTTGTTTTCAAGTAGTTGCCAGAAGAGTCACATAGAAGCCCCACACCTGCACAGCTTCTCCTAACCAGCACGACCTGTGCTGAGCACCTCTCTGCACAGGTATGGTAACAGAAGGTGCCATCCAGCTGTGCCCAGACTACAGCTACTAAAGGCTTGCTCTTCTCAAAGGCACAACCATTTTATAGGACAACATTTCTTCTGCTTTATTCTAGACTAAACAACAGCTTGAGCTTGCTCTCCCCACAGAGATTATCACACAGTATCCCTAGGACCCACCACTGTCCTACCCCAGCCTGAACCTTTAGCCCACTTTGTCATAAACAGATAAACTGTTAGAAGGGCATCCTGATACGATTATGTATTCATGGTTACATTTCTGAAACTGGGCATTTATGAGAACAATCATTCAAACCTAAAATGTAATGATTTCAGTACATCAATTAAAAAATCTTGAAGTCATGCCACAAAAGAAAGGAGTCATACAGGCACTGGATTCAGCGATACCATGAATCTTTCTCAAAAAGAAAAGATACCCTAAATTAGTGAGTTTAAATATTCACACAAAACCTCAAAATCTTCCTGAATGTAAAAATTACAGTCTAACAGAGTTGATGCTTTCTATGCTATTACTAATTTCAACACTCAAAATACAAATATGAATAAGCATTAAATTGTCAAATCTAAGCAACACTTACTATCAGATAGTAAATAATCAAATAAATCATTCCCTGTTATTAAGAATGATCATTTTGTAAGGCACAATGACCTGTCACTGCAGAAATATATCTCAGAACAGGAATGGATCTATTAAGGAACAATCTGTGCCAAGCATCTATAAGGGGGATAATATGCTTGCTTATCCATTCTCACATTGCTATATCCTCTAGCAAATATAAAAAATTTGCTTAACCACTGTGACTTACTCCTAGAAGTAACAGTGGATGAAAGACTTTAGGTTGACTAAAGACTTTAAAATCTCGGCAGCATTGCAACAGACATCTCCAGGAAGTTAATGACCTTGACATACTTCTTAGAAGTGATCTAAAATTTCCTGTTAGAAGACAACACCTGACTAAACAAGAAAAAAGATAGAAGCTACTCCAGAACTATGTTAACATGAAAGAAAAGTAGCAGGTGAAAGTTCCGTGTCATTTTCTGCCATTAAAAAAAAAAAAAAAGAGTAAAACTCTGAGCAGAAAAACAAAGCAGAACATTGAGTTACAGATACTCACAGAAATGGCATGCCCCATTTTAGATACTTGTCACACTGGTAGAAAGGGAGACTAAATTATCACGGGATTAGACTACAATAATTCATTTAATTGAATATTAAAACCTAATTAATTTATAGAAGTTAAATGTTAGCCTTTTTACATAAATAAATAATTCTGAAAGTTTCATAGCACTATCAAATTAAGTACTTTTCCTGAACTACATTGTCTTGAACTAAAAAAGCCCAGTTGTTATGTAATTTTGGTCTTATGTAAAAAAAAAAAAAAAAAAAAAAAAAGACACATGCATATGTATGTTTGAAAATGTATCTAGCATTTGCTTACATATCCTGCAGTTCTAAAATAAGACTGGGTCAAAACAGTTAAGCACTTGCTGTTCATTCTCTAAATCTCCATGAAAATGGGATGGCAGTTTAGCACTCAGTTTATCCACAGGCTGGACTACATGGACAGATGCTCCCAGATGTTAAGCAGTTTAATATGTCTCTCCAGAGAATCAAAGTAGCCTGGAAAATTTCATTTATCTTCAAAATGAACACTTCCATCTTGCTTTCCTTATTTTCTCCTGTAAAAGTACAACATTCAACCAGCTGAATAAACCCACAAGGAGAACAATCAGACCATTACCATCATCTATACCATGAAGGCAGCAGGGAATACACTCTGGAGTGAGGTTCTTCATGAATCAATTTCAGCTTCTGATATAAACTCAGAATATAAATCAACAAAATCTTATTCAACTGTTTAACCACTTTTGGCTTTTCACTTTTGGTAATGGACATAAATTAAAATGTGTCTAGAACAACCTTAGTCAATTTTCTCTTTTTCTATATGGATCTCACCTCTTCCTTTATGAATTATATTTACTTTACACATCTTCATAGCAGCCCTCATTATTAATTTAATACTATTTACAGTATTATTATACTTCCTGTATTTCCTTAAGCCATGCTTAAGCGTATTGAATGTAAACATGATCATTTGCACATTGTATCTATCTTGGTCAATTTGTCAGTTTAAACAAGTTTGTTCTTGCTTGGTGGAATTTTTATTCAAGAAATATTTACTCAATAACAGAGCAAAATAATAAATTTGTTCTCTAGTAATGTACTTAAAACAAGACAGGACCTTTCTTTTCCTATAACTAACTCCAGATTTTTTATGCTGTGCAATAAACCCAGTGGAGGTAGCCCTTGGGGACTCCCAGCTAAGAAGGCAAATTTTTCAACATGGAATTTGCTCACAGAACAGGCCATCTCCCTCATGGTCACTAATTTTGGAATTGTTGCTTGATAATCAAAGCATTTCTATTTCTCATTCACTACTAGGATGTAGAAAAACTGATGAAAGCATTCTCCAAACAATGTTCATCTACACTTGGGCTTGATCTAGGATCTCTGATCCATCTTATTTCTTACTCTGTTACATCATTCCCACTTACTCTGTTACATCATTCGCATAGTAGAGGCACCTCTGTATTTATACCAGTTTAGATGAAATCAGAATGCACCTCTATGAAGGTAATGCCAGCTAAGACAAGAACTGACTCAGAAAACTATTAGGGTTACCATTTTGACAAAATGCGTGTCAAAGTTGGTGTCTGTGTTAAAGTTCAGAAAATGTGTCTCAAAGCAAGGTCACTCCCTCCCTATTTCTAAATAAAGCTACTCATCCTTCATCCTATCCACTTTCCATACATGCATGCAACCTTATCCTGAAGGTAAGGAATTATTCTTCTCTTGGATAGTGAATATAATGGGTGTCTCTCAAATCACTAACAAGTTTGCACACATAAAAATTTTAAAAGTCACACCATTTCTTTCGTCTGAAGAAAGGTGATTGCTGCTACTGAACTTTTCACTGGTAGTCTCAGAGGGGAGCAGATATGACAGATGATGACCTATGTTCAGCACTGTTTTTACAACGTAGCCCTGTACACAGTATTTGTGCCATCAACAATAGTAAGACTCCATGCAGGACAAAGATCAATAGCACTGTGATGGCCTAATGACTGCTGTCTTGAAAACATCTCACTTTATTTTGCCCTGCTAATGACATAGAGTCAAATATACAAAGCAGAAGCAGTTCAAAACCTCTGTTTTACAGAATTAAATTATTTTTATTAGTATTATAAAGGAATTTACATTATGAAACCTATACTGTCACAAAACCAGCTTGAGAATGTAAATGCAAAAATAATAAAAAAACTTCTCTATTTTACCTTTTTTACTTTGTACACTAGTTTATGCACCTGTTACACAAAAAAAGAAAAATCAAACCCACATGACAACACAAACAATTTACAGGAAATTTTTGTCCTAAGTGTTGATTATTGCTGGAGCCTCATGACAGATAAGAAATCATCCAGTCTCTAACAATAGCATCTGCTCAGCAATCCCATTGCTAAGGAAGCAATGACAATTCATGAATGTCCCAACAGAAAATCAGAAGCATGTACAGCTGCTATCACTAAAAGCAGTGACCAAAAATATGACTTTTCAGCAAAGATCAGGCTTTCTTTTACAGGTGTGTGTACCAAACAAGACTGGTAGGAAGCCAAAACCACAGAATAAGTGAGGTAGGAAGGAGTATCTGGCGTCTCTCAGTCCAACTCCTGCCAAAAGAGGTTTGTTTCATCAGACTGCTCAGGGCTGCATCCCAGTGAGTCTAAAACACCTCCAAGGACATAACAACATAACCTCTTTGTGTATCTTGCTCCAGTATTTGACCACCATGGTTGTGAAAAAAACATGCAGGAACTATGGTTCTCTCACGTATCAATGAGTGAGGAACATAGAAATCCATAATGGAAAACAAATACTTAGTTTCATGGTCCAGTACAAGCAAAATGAAGTGCTTTTATAAGTAGAATTTATCAATTACCAGTTTTAATTGTAAGTGGTCTAAAAAGAGGGTTGGTGCTGTTTTTAGGACTTCCAATGAAGTGAAGGAACTCAGAAGTACAGTGTGAGAACAAAACACAGTAGAATTGTAGTTAATAAGTAGCAGCCTAAGTACAGTGGTACAATGACATCCAAACTCTTCTGAATTCTAATGGATAGCACAGATCCCTTCAAAAGAACCTGGGGGAGAAGTAGTTAAACACAAAATTATTTGATCTGAGTACATTTTCCCATCTGTTTCCAAAATTAGGGCGACGTGAACTATGTCCAGCCAGTACCAGTGCTTACTCTGCTACTTTACAAAGGGTTGGCTCATGAATTCTTGCCGAGGACACGTCACAACCGTGTCTCTCTGCTGCCTTCTGCAAGAGCAGCCAGCAAGGACTGGTGCCCATGGCGTGAAGCTCCCGCACCATCAGCCCCTGCTCGACTTCACACAGGCTGTAAGGGCTGCTGCACAGAAACTCAGCTATTACAGCTTAACTGTGACTTTCCTTAGGATAGAGGCCCATTGGAGAAACTTTCTGAGGAAACCTTTGAATCCTTCCAGTTCCTTGGAATCCGTCCTACAGCAATGCCTGCTCTCAATGTTGAAGAGAAGGGAAAATTTAAGACATACAGCTGGTACAAAAGAGAGACTGCCAGATCTGCTTCTTCTTAACAATAGGTAGATTTCAGAGAATTTTTTTTGTCCTCTAGTACTCTCAAGAGATACTTTTGTTACTATTTTAGCTCATCTTCACACACAGCTTGAAAGTCATGTTTCTTACTTCCTTTTGCGAAATCGTATTTTAATAGAGTCACCAATGTCGGTTGACATTCAGCTCAGGAGGCAGCAAAGACTGAAATAGCTGTACTGACGCACACCAAGCTTTCTCATATGAGCAGGATCTTTTTTTATTAGACCATAATGCCAAAACTCGACAGTGGCCATGTGTTGTCTGCATGCAAGTGTGCCAGAAAGGTGGCTCTTCCATAGCACCCACTTGGGGAGTAAACAGGAACCGCTGGAAACCGGCACAGCTGAAAAAGTCTGTTTGTGCTTACTGAAAACATGCTTATTCTGGCAGCAAAAGCCAACACATGAAAACTGTCATTTGCAATAAAAATAATGTGCTGGGATTTCAAATTCTTTTTTCAATGCCACAATGAGGATGTTTTATGCTTATGAGACATTTTAAGCTTATGAGACAGCATTTTAGCAGATCTTAGCTTTGTGGCTAAACTGAGGTTCACATAGAGAAAAGATTTGCAGCAACATTTTCATGCTCTTCACAAACAAAAAATTTCCAGGAAAAGTAAAATTCTGTGATACAGCAGGCTAAAGTAAACACTAAATAAATCAGCAATGCAATGGTTAAAAATGTAGACTCTATTACCAACATCTCTTTAAAAGTGCTGCTTTGCTTAAATTGTTTCTTGATTCAGTATTATTCATGCAAGTTTTTTTGTAATATTTAAGTAAATCTACACTTCACTTTTTCAATTGGATCAGAAAGTCTCCACAACTGCTAGAGCCAAAGATTAATGTTGGTTAAAATGTTTCACTTTTACATAATATTTTAAGCATGTTTTTATAAGAAACTATGCTGAAAAATTCTTCCTTTATTCAAAACATACATTTTGTAGCTAGACTGCTCTGTTTCCAGGAATTATATGGCTATATGTTCCAAGGATGATATTTTAGAGTCTGAAAAGCCAAATGTTCTATTAGTTCTTAACTCATATGCTGAACTAAAACTGAGAAGTTATGTGAGGATATGATAAACACTACAGCTGCCTCAAGGCTCCCACCCCTTTCAAATGATTATATCTTATGGCCATAGCTTATGTAACCTTATGCCTCACCTGAGTATCTATTGTTTAGATACAAACAAATGTTTGTAGGTCTTGCATTATCTGAGATACTTCTCATTTTTAAATTAAAATGCCATCTATTACTGCAAATCTCCTCGACAGCCTAGATATGGTTTACATAAACACAGAGTACATATTCCCAGCCATTCAAAGCTGTGGTAAATGAGTATTTGTTAAACTTGAAAGCTTACCAAAATTAAACATCCCATACTTAGGAAAAAAGTGAAAATGAGGCTACCATTCCCTAAGCAGAATGGTAGTGGTATCTTTAATTTAGCCCTCGCTGTGTATAGTATTATTGTTCAACCATTAACTTCCCAAATAATATATTTTCTCCCCATCTCAGCACTATAGAATTACAGCATCACAGAAGCATTAAGGCTGGAGAAGACCTCCAAGACCACTGAGCTCAACATTTGACCAAACACCATCTTGTCAACTAAACTACATCATTAAGTGATACCATGTCCAGTCATTTCTTGAACACTTCCAGGAATGGTGACTCCACCACCTCCCTGGGTAGCCCATTCCAATGCCTAGCACTCTTTCAGTTAAAAAAAATTCTTCCTGATGTCTAACCTGAACCTCTCCTGCCATTTCCTCTCATCCTGTCCCTGGTTGCCTGGAAGAAGAGACCAATCTCCTTCCAGGTGGTTGTAGAGAGCAATACATTCTGTATCTTACTTGCATACAGGAAGACCTTTTCTTGCAAAAAAAACCAAGAATGTGTGAAACACAAGGAGCTCTCCATAGCATCCAAGAACCTTTCAATGAATTCATTTTTGCCATCAAATTCCCAGTTCAAAAGAGGAAAAGCAAGTGGTCTCTAAGGGATTATTTCTGTCCTTTTAAAATGTCATGAACATTTTGCCTGTCTTTATTGCCCAAGCAGGGAGCTAATGCACCAATCCCATGATAAAAAGGAGAAGAAAAATAATCAACAACCACTTGTTAAATATAATCAGACTATAAAGTAAAGTCTGTAGCTTCATATATCGGCACAGGAAAGCTAAGATAGCACAAAACACTTTGAACATCATCTTTTCTACCTTTGGAGCACCTGACATTGTATACACAGTTTGTATGTTTTTCTATTTATTACGTGTATATGTGCCATTTTCTATGTTCAATTAAAACAAACAACGAAAGGATCATCCCAGAAATGTCTTTCTAGTGTCACACTGACATTATCAAACACCATCACTATGACGGAAATCTTTATATTCATTGCCAAAAACTCTCTGCAACTTCCAGCACAGAATTAACAGACTGCAAATGGTTTAATATTCTGTAAGATGCAGAGCACTAGAGCCAAGGCACACTTTGGCTCTGCTGTTCAAATATTTGCTGGAAGCAGAACAACTGTGAGATTTGGGAACTAAAGCTTTTCAAAGAGAAGCTAATGAGAAATGAAGTTTTATCTAAAATTTTTCATTTTATTAAAAAAAAACCCCAAAGTTTACATAAAACTGATACAAAACATATGAACTATTAGGACAAATATAATAATTTTGGCAGAATAACACACGTAAGCAAAATAAATTCTACATCAACAACTTCATCTATTAAAAATTCTCCTATATCTTGTATCTCTTGTATGTTGTAAACCTCCTTTTGTGCTTTGGGCAAAAGGGCAATTCTTGACTCCTCAGGCTGGCCTCCACTGTGCCTGTGGACATTTGGCAGACCAGTGAGCACTAACCCCTTACCCTTCTCTTTGAACAAAAGAGCTCCCAGGAGTTCAGCACCAGCACAGTGCTGCTGTACTGCAGTTGTCCTGCCCTAGTACAGGAGGAACCATGGCCTTGTTTATATGTTCTAGGGATGCCTTTCTGCCAGAAAAAAATCCTGCAAAGATTTAGAATTAAGCTAGAGCAGTACTAGGGCTTCTTCCTGGCATAAGCCAGGAACCAAGGAAGAACCATGCAGGGGAGAAGCCAAAAAAGAACAGCTAAAAGCCAGGCTTTGGGCCATTCTGTGTCTAAGCTGTGTCAAAAGCAGTACATCATCAACACCTAAAGATTTGTGGGAGCTCTCATCTTGTCCCTGTCCAAAAACAGCATCTCACACTAACAAGCTAAAAAAAGAATTACTTATCTTTAATATTTCCTAATATTCTTATTTACATTAATATTTCCTAATATTCTTATTTACTTTTCCTTGAGACATCTCATTTGTATTCCTTGCTCAGAGCACAAGATAAAACATGTTTCCTGGTGGGTGTATGAGATGCAAGAGTGAAGTGCTGTGATGATGATATCCTTACAGAATACATTATGCAGCTGGTGCACAGCTAGTCATCTAGCCAGCAGATGAAACATTAGCTGGCAATAAACCTTACTCTTATTATAGCCATAGAACTGCTAAGGTTTAATTCCAGGCTGGATGCAGCAAGAGTTATTATAAAAACATGAAAAAAATGGCACAGAATTGTAACAATTTTCTCTTTTGTAAGAAAAGAGACATGGCACAAAAACGCAAAGTGGCAGTAAGAATTCTAATTTGGGTTTCTAGACTTTTAAAATTTACTGTACGTTCCTTGGCTGAGTGGATTGAATTTTCTGTGGATATGCAAGGGCATAACTCCTCAGGCTGAACCAAAGCTAGGGGAGCAGCCTGTGCTCAAATCAACCCTATATGATACAGCTGCCAATGTGCACACAGCTGTGCTCTCCACACACAACAGGTAGTACACACACGACTGTTTTATCCATAAGCAGCTGCCATTTACACTCTCAGCATCATGCAAGATTTGACATGCCTACACCTCTTGCTGCACCAGATTCTCCTGTGAAGTAACTGCCACTGGCATGAGAATCAGCCCTTTTCCCCTTCAACTCCCCAAAGTGTCTTGCCTTTATTTTATAGGGTCTAGTTAATACCAGAAAAATAAAATTTTAGTTTCTTTCTCATTGCTACATACTGTAGAGGGAAGAGCACCCAGAGGAGGATGAGGACATTCAGCAGGGGATCACTTCTTTCTCCAGCTGGCCCATCAGTCTTCTCTTGCCTTTTTCCTCTTTCTCCTGATTTTCTCCCCAAAGTCCCTATCCTTATAAAGAGGTGATGCATGCTCTGGATCTGGTGGGGCAGTTGTGTGCATGCCAGCGAGCTTCAACACACTCTGCACTGCTTTTTTACATGCAATACAAAGCATTACTGGACACCAAATATGGTTTCCTAATAAGCAACTAAAACTCTGCATACTTTTAAAGCTTCTAAAAGAACAATTTGAAAATTCTGTACGTTTCCTGCAGTATCAAAATTATATAAAATCCATGGCTATACTCCAAGGAGATCTGTAATCTGTTCTGAACTGCTGGTAGTCAACCAGAAGCTTGTAAATGGCTTTATGGCATAACCCATGTGCACAAAGTGACACCAGGGATACAGGAAAACAGATGGTGGACTTCTGCTCTTTTTTTGTTTGAATTTATTTAATTAATAGCCATATTTTGTTTCCATATTTACTTAAAGAAATTAAGAAACTTGGGTGAAGCTTAAGGGTAGAATACTGAGCTGCAATGATGTTAAATGTTTTGTTTTTTGGGAATAAAAACTTTTTGCAAGATGTGGAGAATGGAAAAACAAAATAAAATAAAATCCATGTGTAATTACTTAAATTACATATTTTAATCTTGTTTTAAATTTGTATTTCATCCCAAAGAAACACTCTTCTTTGCTAGCATGAAGAACTTTTAAAATTGGTTGATTGGTACCAAAGTCAAAATTTCTAGTATGTGTTTTCATGGCTGTGTCATTTTTTGGGTCAGACACTGGAAGATAAAGGCATGTTTTACTTGTTTTCTTCTAAAATGAATCTTTTTTTGCACAATGAGAATAAAAAAAAGCTTAAAATGAATAAATATAAACACTATATTAACTTCACATGGCTTTAAAATTCTTATATTACTTTAATGCAACATTATCTGAAATTTTCAAATATTCACTGTAAAATAACTTATTTAATAGTGTTTGGTATCATGATGGGTTTATAAAGACTGGTTTCACATGAAAAAATACAGATAGTCAATTGATCAGCATCCAGTTAAAAACTGAAGACAACTATCTGTTTAGGTATCACTAAACAATTCACACAAACTTTTTTTTGTCACTTTTGTGTTCTCAAAAATGTGGTAACTAAACGAAGTGGAAGTCCACTGGATAACAAAAATTATGCCTTAACAGAGCTGTGTTATAACTGCATAATCAGAATTGACATAAAGAAGATAACATTTCCTATCCAGAGATAGAAGAAAAAATATGTTGTCTAGCACAACAAATATACAGGCCTTCTCTGAAGTTCAAAATGCACTGTGAGATACACCACTGAAACTCTCTTGATTTAAGGATAAAATCAGCAAAAAAGCCAAAACAAATAACCCAAGGAAGGGACATGAAAGAGGCACATGATAAGCAATCAAGCCTGAGAAAGATGATAAGGGTTTTATTTGAATAATTACTGATTATATAAAGAGAGTTCATTGTCCTAATGGCATACTTAAACTACATAGACATTTATGAAGAATGGAATCAAACAGGATAAGAATAACATCTTTGAGTGCACTAGAAACCACAAGCAGAGAAAACAAAATAAAAGAGGCTCCTCTAGGTTTGTTTCTTATCAGTTGGTAGAAACTTTAAAACATGCAAGTAGAACAAAGCAAGTGATCAGGATTTGGAAAGAAGTCACAACAGTCAGGAAAGACTGATAACAGGGGAATGAATACAACAGTCTATGTGAAAGCAGATTTCAATATTCTTGCAGGGCACCCTCAAGTACAAGCAACTCAAGGAAAAAGTTCAGGAAAGTGACAAGTCCTAACTGAAATAATACTAAAGGCATAACCACAAACTAAACAGTTCAAAATCTGAAACTGTGTCATATGAATACAACAGAGGAAACAAATAGGGAAAAAAAACCGCATAAAATTATAGATGCAAATGGCCAGACACTCATCAACTCTGTATGAAAGAAACACTTCACTGACTCAATGGCTGTCCTAATGACAGGATTTATGAACTGGATCTCAATTAGGAATGACCATCAAACATGTGGAAATTAGTACCCCATGGAAGATGACCAGACAAGAAGTCTATTTTTAAAAAATGTCAAGCCTTCTTCTCTCTTTGATGTCTCATAATACTGTTTTCTATTAACTGAGGTATTTTTAATAAACCATTTTTTATCTATCTTTAGTCCCCAAAGCAAACAAGCTCCATATACATTTATTTTGGATTAGTTAGTTGTCCTTTTCTGTTACTCAATTAACTTCTCATGTTTTCATTAATGTGGCCTCCAAGCACTATATATAAAAATTCATACAAGCATCCATTGTCATCTCATAGTGCTGTAGGAACAGAGAGAAGCATAAAAATAAAAAGACTAGACACAGAGTGACAGAAGAAAAGATTTCTTTTTCTTGGATCCTAAAAGAGACAAGGTGAGGTTTATTTCAACTGAACAAGTTACTAAGTTGTTGGGCAGAAAGCAAGCCTTAAAGACTACTCAGGGCAGAAGCCACCTTTAGTAGGTCAGAGCAGGCAGCAACTTACAGTGACACAGAAAGTGCAGAAAAGTGGCCCATAAAGCCCTGCTAGGTCCACCACGGGATCTAAGGGGGCTGCTTGTATTCCTAGGGAAGAGAAACAAAGCAAGCTGACTACAATGATGGCAGGTGAGTTAAAAAACACAAAAACACAGAAACAAAGTGGGAACTGTGTCAGGAAATGGACGCTCAAAGGAGCTAGAAAAACAGCCAAACATCCTGGATTGCTGAGCCCAAAGAACATTACCAAGAAATTAACATGGGTATTCAGGCTTGCCCCCAGCAAAACCTCAAAACCTAAGGCACAGAAAGAAAAGCATCAGGTATCAGCTACTAGGCTGGTCCCAATCCTAAAGCTACTAGGCAGTGCAGTGGCTTCAACACCCACACTCTCAAGAAACAGGCAGGGGAAAGGCCAAGAGAAGTGGAAAAGGTGGCACTTCAGAGGGCATTTTGTTCGGTATTATTTGCTGCAGGGAAGATAACACAGAGGGTCAGGTGATGATGACTTGGCCTCCATAGGCCAGACAGGGAAGTGTTAGAATTCACTCATAAAAAGGTTTTTACAGCCACCAGAAATGTGACATTTAAGACACCCTGGAGACTGAAAAAAACTGTTACAGAGGAAAAATAAATAAATAAAAAGGCAAAGAAGAGAAAAGGAGCGAGACAGCCTAAGCTGTGAAAGAGTGTGTTAGAAGAGAAATTGGTAGGATGCTGTCCTGTCACTTGTCTTGGAGCAGCAGCTGATTGAGTCTGCTGAACCACTGAAGCAGCCCCAACACAAGAGCTGCTACTGCCCTGCATCTCAGCACTGCTGAGGGAGGAAATTGGTAGAAGGAGATAGTGGTAGATCTTGGCCTTTAGCTTTACCCCTGACATGATTACTACACAGCTCCTCCCAGCTGGCAAAAACACAGCAGCCAGAAAAGTAGGGACAGAGTCTATTACTCAAAATATACTTTAAAATTCATTTCCTTGCCTCCTCATTCATCTGTGCTTCTCCCCATTGCCTTCAACTGCTGTGCCAAGCAACAAAGGCAGGTCACAAGCATATCCAAAGTGCAAAAACTGTTCATGCTCTATGTCGCTTGGCAGCCCTTCTTGCTAAAATGCGTGTATGATAGACCCAGGGACCACATAGAGGAAGAAAAATCTAAGAAGCCATCAAAATCTTAAAAAAAAACCAAACAGTGTCACAGCAAAATGCAGCTTCCAAAGTATCTGAGGCATTTTGATGGAGAATTGCCTGGCCTCAGTTAGACATTTCTGTAATGGCACCGTCCTCCAGGGCCACAGCACTGCAGCCAGGTGGCATCAAACAAAGGAACCCTGGCAAACACAGCCCTAGATGGCAGGGCTGGCCCTGGCTACACTGCCAGGACAGCAGTGACCTGCTGCTCAGGCAGCAAGTCTGTCACCCTGTATATTGACTTGGGGGTATTTGTTGCATAACACTAAAAAGAAAGAAATAATTATAAAAAAAATTCAGTATAAACTCTATCTTTTCCAGCTGTTCACATTTTTATGTCATTGGAGATACAAAACAAACACTAATGAACTTTTCACATCAGCTACAACTGTAAATTAATTCCCCTTATTTTATGGAACAAGTCAAAGGCAAAAGTTATAAACAGAGTTTATACTTTTTTACTGTCCCATTCAGTATAATGTGTTCTGGCCATGTAACTTAATGTTCTCATAAATCCCACAAAGCCCAAACCCTTTTGATTTACCAGAACCAGTGTTATTTGCTCACAGCTTTTCTCTCTTTTTTTTTTTCATCTTTTCCCTGCACAGGATCAAATTGGCCATTTCTGATTTCAGAAAATACAACAGGGTGTTTGTTTTCAATGGTCTTTGCATTGAGACTGTACTTTTCTTTGCTCTGACCTTCAGAATCACTGAAACTATGGGAAAGCAGTAAACCAAAGGAAAAGTGTGAGACTTTTACACTGGGTGCCCAGAACTGTGCTCTGGTTGGTCATCCAAGCAGCCTTCCCACACACCATAACCTCTGCACCCACAAAATTTTCAGTCTTTTACTTTATCATTCGATAGAGGGAGTAAAAGTCTAGTACTAATAGCAAGAACTCTTGAATTTTGTGATGATAGGTGACCAGATAAAAGCAAATGTGTAAACAGTGCAAGCAAAACAAAAATGGCACCACGCTTTGCAGCTGACAAAAAGGGCAAAGTCACGTAAGGAGTTCAGTATGAAAAAAGATCCGGAATCTATAAACTACGTTTTTCATCCTAAATATCAAATGCAGTTAAACATTAAACTCACAATAGGTAACATAAAGACATTCTGTGAAAAAGCTGTGTTCTTTCAAGCCACCTACGAAAATGTTTTTCTGTCCTGTTTCAAGCAGTGAAGGGCTCACTGCCTTTCACTGGCTTAGTACATTATACCAGATTGGAACTGTTAACATCAACACTAACCAATGAATTCCTTGGGAAGCAGAAGCCATGGCTGACCCAGTAACCTCTGAGAGGCTTAGGAAAAGCTTTTAAAAACATAGCAGCAACAAGCACCCAGAAGATCCTTTATCACAAATACTGTGTCTTCTCTGGAAAGAGAAAATCCTACCACCCCAGTGAAAAGTCCTTGGAAGAACATCCTCCTTCTGTGGGTGGGATATTTAGTCAGGTGGCTGAGAGAAGCACCATCCCATGGGATGCAGGAGGGCAGGGAACAGAGGGAGGGGACTTTAATTCCTGGGAAAATGCTTCATGAGGTCAGGACATTACTGCTGATCCAGCCAAGAAAAGGGATGCAACTGTTCCCAGAATAAAAAGGGAAGAGACAAACAACATGAAACCTTTAACCTTTTTGTTCACCATATCAAAGTGGTCAACCAAAGGGTAATGGTAGCTGACTAGCTTTCGCTTCTGATAACCTCACAAACCATTAGATTCCCTGGCCGTGTCATTTCTCTCCCATCAGCATTTCATGAACTGTTGCAAGTATTGTGAATGCTTTACCTTTCATTTTTTGATTTTTTTTTTCAAATTATAAATGAACTTGTTTATTAGATCACAGGGGCATAGATCTGTTTCTTTTTTTTCCCATCTTCATCTTACACATAAGTAACCAGTTAAATGAAATCCAAGATAAAAATGTCTGATTTTAAAGAAAAAAAAAATCAGCTCATTATTAAAAAAACACCACTTGCACCCAGTGTTGGGAATAGAAAAAGGCCAAAAGGCCTGAAAAGTAAATTCCCATGTTAAGCAGACCTAGCATTTCTGTAAATGGGCAATGCATATGAAGGAAAGGACTAAAAGGTTCTTAGGCTTAGAAACTGCTACCCTTTCCTTTACATATAGAGGGAAATGAGAACATTCACAAGTCATTCAACTGTTTGAGGTACACGATAAAGGGTATACTTTGAACACACAAAATAACAATATTAACAACATTACAGTATTCAATTTTTATTTCTTTTTAAACACGTGCAACAAAAGATGTGCAATTTTTCTGCCACCTTTACAGCCAACATACAATGCAGGGTAACTGTGCTCCCAGCCAGAGGACAGAAATGTAGGTGGCAATGAAGACATGCCAGTTCAGATCTGCCACTCCTATAAACTTCACTAGTTCTTGTGCTTGAAAAGAATACTGTAGCCCTTAACCCAGAATATCTTCCCTCTTTCCACCAGGACATCCAGGATCTCTCCATCTTTAACTACAGGCATTCTCTTGGCCCTCACAGACCTTTTTGCAGTTTAGAGAAGTTCCCAACAGGATCCTAACCCCGTTCCTCCAAGTTAGTGCAAAGCTACAGCCAAAACCTCTGTTGCTCCCCTGGCTAACAGGCTGTACAGGGAAAATTCATGATCCCTCTCCACTGTTCAGCTTCAGCCTTTCCAGCCTGGCTGCACTCCCTGTTCCTCAGAAATCTCACTGACCACAGCAGTGCCCTCACAAATTGCTGCTCTCCATTCAGTATCATATCCTTGCTCCCTCCTGGCTCCCTTGTTTCTTGAGAGGATGGAAGTTAAGAGCATTTGTTGAGCTAGTATTTTATGGTTGCAGTGTTGGGACATCCTGCCAACATCACACAACAAACTCAGTTTGCTCAGTTAACTCAGAAGTTAATGTGGTTCCCTGTAAGTTAAAATCAGCAGGATCAGTCTTGGTTTTACACCACCCTTTCAGCAAGGTAATATCTGACAAACCCTCCCTCTTAAAGTGTATTGAAGCATGGTCATTTTCCACATTCATGTCCAAGAAAGAATGAACAGCACAGCACACCATGAGAACAAATTACTTAAGTGAAAAATGCAAGTAAGAACTGCAGAAACCATGATGAATCACTGTATTTGTGTTGACCAAAACTCAAGATGTTGAATCCCTATTGAATTTACTGGAGTTCATGAATAAAGACATGGCAAGATGAGGAAAGAGGAGGTGCAGCTCCCTCAGGCACAGGCAATTGCTGCCCTGAGGGAGAGGGTGGCTGTTGCTGATGCTGCTCTGCCATCCTGTCCTCAGGTCAGCAGCTCCTGGACCTGCTCCTGCTCGGCCTCCTGTCTCTGCTCTGGCACAACATTCCCCACCCTCCTCTATAATTCATCTGAAATACAAAATTGAACATGTAGTATGTGCATTGTTGAATTATTTAAGAAAATACTATGCAGCATCTTACTCAGTAAGACAGTTTAGGGCTAAGGTGAAGCAGATATTTCCACTAGGAAACTTAGGAGAAATACTGCTTCCCAGCCTTGGTTGTCGTATGGAAAAGGCTGCTGATGAAAGCAAGCTAGGGGAAAGCAATTCACTATCTACTGATTGTGTAAGCAGCCCACGAGTGACTGATCTCCAGCCTTTCTGCCCTGCCTTTTAACGAGTTTTCTATTAAAATTTTTCTCTTTCTGACATAAAAAGTAAAATTGTGACACAGGTTGTAAATTTTTATTTTGTTTACTTGTTCCAAATTGTAACTAAGCTCTACTGATCAAAAGTTGCAGACTTCTTGCCCCCCAAAGATGCTTAAAAACTGATTTGGATTAGAAAGTCATACATTTGAATCTAATTATGAGCGAATCACTTTCAGAAAAGTGTAAGAATCACTTTACTTACGCAAAAAGTAATAATAACAATCACATTCCAGAAATTATTGTATTTCAGAGAAGGGTAATCTTCTCGTTCTTTTGTAGTAGTTTTATCTAAACTTGTAAGGAGTCAAATGTTCAATTTTGCTCCTGAGATATCCTGAGAGACAACCTCTATATCCATCAGAAAGTTCCAGGACAACTGGAAGCACAATTCATTAACACACAATAATCCATAGGGTAAAATGCAATACTAAAGTATTCTCTAAGGTACTCTCAGGACAAGAGAACATAAATAACAAATTGACTATCTTCAAAGTATGATAAACCAGCTGCTTTGAAATAATCTTTCTTGCTAATTTAAAATAAAAATATGCTTTACAAAGATGTGACAATGCAACAAGAGTGCTCAAACCAGAAAATGCCTCTTTTTTTCATTTCATTAATTTACCTGTAATAATTTTGCATTTAATACAAGATTCTTGAATTTCAATTAGCTATCCAAATATATGATTATATGATCAATTCCCATTTAGCAGGGTTACTGTCCTCTATTCAATGCTGTTATTTCCATTAGTAACCTTTGCAAATATGATAAACCTATCAGTTGTGAAGGCCATTCCTTTTATGCAATAATCACAAATTGCCTTTCATTTGACATTAGTCTGGACAAAAAAATGACCAAGCATCACAAAGCGTAATTAAGAAATCACAAATATAACTTCCAAGTGCAAAGAATAGAAGAACCAGTCTTGAATGAGAAGTTGACAAGACAAGAGTCCTGAGTAACACAACTTTCAAGGAGGAAATGGTAAGTTTCTTCTTTAAAAATACAAAATTACCAGAAAAGTAAATTCTTACAAGAATAATGCATGCGAGCATGAATAGACTAATACCACGGCAAAGAGTTCTTCTTTGTTCTTCCTCTGATGTGTAACCAGGTTAAAAAATGGGAGCCTTTTACCTTGGAAAACAGTTGCACAGATCTAAAAGGCCACAATAAAGAAGCTTATACTTTTACCTGAATGCATTCATGACTGACTAAACCTTGAAATTCACAGTACAAAATGTGAAGTCACAGGTATTCAGATCTGTGATGTGCTCTAAATATAGATAATTTAGGTCATAACCATAAGAGATACAAACAGTCCTCTGAGATAATCCTCATGTGACACTGTTATTACTTTAAAAGGAGTATTTCTATAAGAACTCTTGATTAAATATAGAAATTTGACAGCAGTGACTAAATCTATATGCTATATGGCTTTTCTGTAAGCCTTTCCACACAAATTTTGCAGAAATTTCTGGACAGACAGTGCTAAAGCTGCTCACAACTGGAGAGCAAACTCAAAACTAATTTTTATTTTTTTCTTGATAAATGGAAGTCTCCTTTCCAGGCATTTGCCTCTTTTAAGGATGTATTCTAGAATGTTTTCAGAGATACAAACTCACTTCAGAAAGAAAAACATAAATGAAAATGAGGCTCTGCATAGTCTTTGCCACAAAAATATTTGCGATAGATACTATCAACTTTCTAAATGTCACTAATCACATTTCACCTGTTGTCACTGTTTCCATTAATTCCCAGAAACCGTGAAATCATGAAGGCAGTAATGTGCTGGAGTATCTAGGTTACTTGCTGAAGTTGTTCAGAAAAGAGGATTTGAACTGTAGAAGCAGAGGCGCCCAAATGGCCACATGCACTAGGGGACAGTTTTCAAGGTGAAACAACAAGGCACATTCACTTTTCTCCCCTCCCCATCAGTTAATGACTTTATGAAAGCAAGCAGCTAGTGTAGCCAATATGCATAATTTTAAAGTCTTGGATTATTTGGTTCGTACTCTTTAAGTCCATGGTTTTAAAATTTTATAATTTAGTTACAATACAAACTGTCATTATAAAAATAAAAGAAGGCTTATATTCTAGTCCTTACAAATGCAAAAGAAGTCTTGAAAATATTTCCCAAACGTTGCCTAAAGGCTGAGAAACTTGGGAGCACACTTAAAAAATATTATTTTTGGTGTTAATCTTAAACTCTGCCTTCTCCTGCTGCGTATTAACTGAGTAAAACTCTGCCCATGCCCCTCAGCCCTCAGTGCTGTCATGGTGCCTCTCTAGTATCTCTGCAAATCTTCTTTCAAAGGCTCACAGGGAAAGATGCAAGAAGTGCCAACTGCAAATGAGGGAGCATATAAACATCAACATTCAGCAGGCATTGCAGACAAAGAAATAAAGTGCTGCTGTCTCTTGTGACAGGCCACAAGCCTATAGTTAAATTAACACCACAGATTTGAGGGTCTTGTGCTTCCCTGCTGGGAGACTTGCTCCTATCAGGAATTATCTAAGTCCCAGCAACCAGCACACACTTTGCTTTGCCTTTTGCTTTGCTCTGTACAACTGTGTTGTGGAACACCTACTGGATATACTACAAAATAATAAATAATGTGTGGACTGGACTCTCTGTGTCCCTACAATAAAGGGCCCAAGGGCTAAAAACAACCTGCACAGTGTTCTAAGACTGGCCATGAAACAAGTCCAATTCAGGCACTAGGTATAAACAGTGTTAGGGGATAAAAAGAGAACAAAGAACCCTTATCAGCACACATAAAGTACACCACACTCAGCAGCAATAGCTGTAATGGAGAACTAAAGCCCAGTGCAAGCTCCAAAGCATGCTGACAAACAAGTAAGAACAATTCATGGTGGATCTCAGACAGAAGAGGAAGAAACCACCAGTAAGGAGGCTGTGATGACTCCCTGAAGCCCCACCCTAAACACAGCTGCCACTGACCTTAGGAAAATACCAGAAAGTTTGTGTGTATTTCCTTCTTACTGCATATAATTCTATACTACTGAAATTGGAATAACAACAGTTCTTTGATTAAACTAACAATAAAATCCTGGCTTTCCATATAAAGTGCTTGCTTTTGTCCATTCTTTCTGTGAGTAAAAAACTGGTAATGATTCAACAAAACTTCTCCCAAGACTTCAACCTCCCCAAATCAAACACGTTGATGTTTATAAGGTAAACACAGAATTTGGCTCATTTTCCCTACCAATTACAACAGAAAAAGCTCAAAGGTTTTTGCCTCCTCAAAAATATGCAAAATTATTTAAAAAAATTAAAAAAACTTAGCTGGATGAATAGACAGCATTTAATCATGGTACCTTTCCACATCACTCAGATTTTTGCTTCAAAAATGTCAAAGGAGCATCAAGCCAAATATCTTCAGCATTATATTTCTCCTATCTTCATTCTACTCCTTTCAAAAATCACAAATGCATTAAATGTTTCTATGACTAATATTAATAAATAAAACCAAAACCAAAGTTTGCTGGAGTCATACCTATTTTTTTTCTGTTGTATAGAGAAAAAAAATTACTTGTAAAAATGTGGGCTGATCATTAAAATTCTACTTATTATACTTTTTAAAGCACAGTATAAATACAAAAATAAACCAGGAACAGACACAATCATTCCTATGTCACTTAAGCTGTACCTGTATTCTGTTTTCTTTTATAAAAATTAAGTTTGAAATGCTGATTTTTTTCCAAGCTGGTGTTGCAGCTAACCTTCTCCTAGGTCTCCCTAATTTTCAAACATAGCAATGCCATAAGGTAAGACTTGTAAAATATTCTGCTTATGCAGGACTATATATCTTATAAATCAGATTTAGACATTGATATTTTTTTTTCTCTCATTTGCATGCTCATACATCTGGTAAGGAAATGGATAAGAAGAATCTTTTGGGTTAAATATTGTTCAGTTTTACACTGCCAAGAGCTGGTTTTAGCCTTTGAAAGTACCAAATGTTCCCAAACAGAAGAATAAAGTTAGAGCCACATCCAGAATTCAAGAGTATCCTTTCCATATATAATGCTGGGGGCTATAAAATCAGAGTCCCTCCCAAATTAATGTTTGCAAATTCTCTGCCACAGAACAGTGAAGGGTCCCTTCAGGGCACTGCTGATCTGCAACCATGGTGCCAAACACCATGTGATCATGCAGAACGTATTTGGTGGTTAGAGTGAAGGAAAGCAGTACCTTGGGAAACTCAGAGATCCAACCAATAAATAGGGTGTGAAAACATGAAATATTTCTCACTGTTACTCAGTAATCTTTAAATAATACCTATAAAATATGCTTGATGCATGAACAGTTTAACACCCCACATTCCACTAGATATGCAACCATTGCACCTTCTTTTCTATGGAAAGACAGTGTTCATCTATCATAAACAAACATAAGCAAAGGAAGCTCAAAAAGGGAAAATGGCTGTGAGGAAAGCAAATGCAACAGAGATGATTGTTATGGAGTTATTTGCAATGGTAAACCACACTTTTAATACCAGAAGTGTCAACTTGACTGTGTTTTTCCATCAGACAAATAGAACAGATTAATTAAAAATTTATCAGCTACAGAGATGTCCTATTCTATTTGATAGATACTTAATGACTAGACTACTTCATTTACCAATATTGCACATACCTCACAGTCTTTGTAATCACAACACACAAACTGTACAGGAAGAAAAGTTTCAACATTAAGGAAGCCAACAAACAAAAGCAAACATGGAGCCAAGCAGCAATAGCAATACTACTCTCATTCTGTGGACTAGTGATTGTTTTCCAGGAGAGGAAAAATGTCTGACCCATAATACGATTATTAAAAAAGCCAACTAACCCCCAATATACTAAAAAGGAAATGGAAGGGATTAAATGCTCTATTCCTGATGAGAATACAAAAAAACAAGTCACCAAAGAACCGTAAGGAAATCATGCAAGTGAGTACTTGGAAAGAAATCACACGTTGAACAATCCTTTTTCTCACTGCTGGTAAAAAGAAGAAAGTTTCTGCTCTCTCTCATGTCAGTTTAATTCTGGCATTGAGAATTTTACCAAACTGGCTAACTGCTTGGCAAAGATGTGAATACAGACAGTTCAGAAAGACACCAGCAACTAGATTAGACAATGAAGGATAGATGATGTGTGCTGTCTACACAGTTGGTTTTATTTCCATAGCTGAGGAGCCAGCTACTGTGATGAAGGAATTTCTGCAAAGCAAGCCTTAGCCTCCCCCTTATAATTTCATCTATCTTATTTAAACAAGAGGGAGCTTTCAAGATTTCCAAGAATGATACTTTCCTCCTGTGATGCTGGTGGCTCATCTTCCCACATTACAGGCAGCAGCTCCCAGCCCCTCCTTGTCCCCTGCACCACTATCTGCCTGCAGAGATGCTCCAGCCAAGCAGGAAGGAAAGGAGCAGGATGCCCAGGGAATGGACACCTCATCATCATGACTAACAAGGAGAAGCTGATGAAAAGGGGAAAGGAAAGAATCAGAAATCTGAAGAGAGTAAGATGCCAGGTAAAATATAGAGAGAGATTGAGAAAATGATGGTAAAACCAGGACCATCCAGAGCTGTTGTAATTGTTCAATAAGGTGTTGATTTGGATGCAATCCTCTGTTCTAATGAAATATAGACAAACCTTGCATTTGAGGGAATCAGGACTAGTCAACTTACATTTAAATATAAAGTAGATATCCACTCTATAAAGCACCTTTTTGAGAAGTACAGAGGTGAGATGAATGGTCTTGGATCAGATGTCATGTACTCATTATTTATGAAGTGAAGCAGAAATCTTTAACAATGTACTCTCAAGGGTATTTTAATAATGAAATTGAGCCCTAATTCATAATGACCTTCAGACATGCTATTATGCATATTTTCAATTCCTTTCAGCCAACATTCCCACTATGCAGTCACATAATAGCTATTCCAGCAAGAGAGCTGGATCACAGCATTCATCTATAATAAATTGTTAATTTTTACATCACTAACTGATTAGTGTAGTCCCACAGGAAACAAAAATAACTGTAAATTAATTCTGCTTAGAAACATGTTTAAATACAGTATATTTAGAACATTGGAATATGTTCCTATTTAAAATGTAAACTTTATTTAGTTGATGATTCATGTCTTTCTTCAAGTAACTGTGGGATAAAAGCACTTAACTTCTTGGACTACATTTTGACTTAACGTTGAAAGACTTTCTTTCACTATTTAACATGCAGAAATTCTGCTGCAGCCTACTTAAAAACAAACAAATTCTTTCACAGTCATTGCAGGCTCATTTTTTTACCTGTATTTCCTATTTGCATACATACATTATACATGTAATAAGTGTCTGCTTTGATAGATATTTTAAACTGATCAGAGTAATTAAAAAAATTAAAAGCCTATCTGCTAACTTCTACTTTAACTAGGCTAAATATAATGACTAAGCCAAGACTTGAATACAGAATTCATATTTCAATTTAAAGATTCAACAGTAAACAAAATGTTGCTCAAAACTGAATTTCTGCATATGCAGCCTACCTCCTCTCAGCTTAAGAGGAAGTAGGAGAGATTTAAGGGTCCATTTAATATATAACACCTTTTTTTTTTTTAAGTTCTAGAATGACATTAAAATATACTTATCTAATTTGACCCTGAGAGGAATTAATGATTTAAATGTGGTGTACGTGTTACTAAATAGATCTATTGGATTTTTTTTTTTTTTTGGTAATGAAGCTGATCCAAGAAATTCACCCTTTAATGGGGCTAAAACTAGGCCTCAAAGCAGATACTGGGAGCAAGACAGTGTCATTATGTGTTTCAGCACCATTCACTTTCCAGGCCAGCCTGAGTTGGCTTTTAGCAAGGATGTGAAATCTTTGAGCCATTGGTCAGGGAGTGGAAGTAATTTAATTATTTTTTACCTCTAAAAGCAGACTGCAGGAGAATCTGGTGTTAAAGCTTCTGTTGGCCATTATGGAGGGGACACACTGAGGAAGTGTGTGTTGGGCTTCAGAAGTCAACAAAAGGATCAGAAACATCTGCAGAATGCTTAAAGATTTGAGAGATTTTATTTTCTCTGCCCCCTTCCAAAATGAAATAACTTTCTGCAAATACAGAGTGTCTCAGACAATGTGCAGTGAACCTCAAGCAGTAGTTTACTATGATGCTTTTAACTGTTTTCTGTAACACCACTGACCACCACACCCAGCAGTTCCTTACATATGGTAGTGACAGAAGCTTTACAGCAGAGGTTTTTACTGCTATAATAAAGTGTTTAGCACCCATCACTTGGCCTTTTACAGCTAATTAGAGAAGCCTTACTCTCCAGCATGAAATTTCTTTGGGTGTTATTCAAGTGACTGCTAAATTTGACTGTGTTATGCAAGAACATGTGCATCCCCCACCTCTGCAAAAGGTTTCTCTCCCATACTAGATACTGATTTCACACAGGGCCCAACATTTGCTAAAGCTGTTTCTGTCCTCAGAGCAGCCAAAGCAACACACAGCAGGTACTCAAAGTTTGCTAGGAGAAATAATATACTTAATTTGCTGAGTCTTGAAAATTTATCCTACTTTTATTGTATCAAAGACCTCGTGCTTTACTAAAAATCTCAAACTTTATATGTAAAATGTGAAGAATCAAAGTCACAAAGATATTGAATGTACTGAAAAAGCTATTAGAAAATAACTTTGGGAGATGTTATTTAAGCAAAAATCTACGATAATGAGAAGTAAAAAAATACTTTTTTAACATGTAGAATTCTACAAAATATTGAAAAAACTCTACAAAAAATGTATTTTGACTCTCTGAGAATCAATACATTTGACAAGATTGATAAATTAAATTTATATTCCTTGAACAATATAAATGTGTGCTCTTAGACCCTGATTAACTGCTTAATTTAAAAGTTAAATTCAAACAGTACATTCTGAACTGTCCCAAAATACTATATTATCCTCTGTTTCCATTCAGAGTTCGTTCACTGAAGAAAGAGCATTACCAGATTTAACTGATTTTATAAGACCTTCTTCCACTTTTATTGCCTCTAAACTTCCAACTCCATAAGAAGACAGAAAAAAAACCTGGAGCAAAATAAACTATTCCTTGATATAAATCAAGAAGAATGGTGTCCAACCTTGGTGTCCCATATATCTCTCAAATGCTTAGATACTTCTTAGGCCTGAATTGAAAGAGGGATCAGTACATGAATTTTTTTCCAGCTGTATTAATGCCACATAAATCCTTATGTGCATTTTGTTATTGATATCTTTTACTTCTGCCTAAACTATTCAACACAAATAGTTTTAACAGGGAAGAAAATTGTTTGTGGGTTTTGACAGGGTGGTTCCTGTATTACCTGTGGTTTATAAAAATTCCTGAAAAGAAATGAACTTATTGATGAGAAGCACCACTTATTTTTCCTTTTTTTCCTTTGTTTTTTTTTTTGTTTGGTTTTTTTTGTTTGTTTGTTTTTTTGTTTTTGTTTTTTTAAGAACTAACATAGTATTCTTTTATTATATTTAGAGCTTGGTGCTATAAAGATAAACAGAATCTGAACAGACATCATAGTAGTATTGACACTGAATACTCTGTATAAGCACCTAATTGAACTACCTCACAAAACAAATACATGCTTTATGTATCATTTCAAATAAATAAATGTAGGACTTGAAGTTATTTTGGTTTCTATAGATACATAAACTTGACAGTATCAGTTATGCATCAATTTTTTTATAGCTTCTTCAAAACAAGAAGTGTTTCTGTGTTGACAATTAATAAAATTTACACTACTGATACACATATGATGAATTTTAGTTTCATATAAACATCTGAGAACCAGATACACTTATAGCACATTTAGTGGCCTTTCATCTCTGCAGTTCCAGGCTCTCAATAAAGAGTGGGTATGGTTTATAATGTGTAGTGTGGGGGGTCTTTCATGTCACGAGATCACTGTGGTGAGAACTTCAAGTCAGCATTAAAACACCCAGGGATACTCTGTAGGAAGTCATGTACGAGAGCAGACATTCATGGTGTCTAGAATTAATGAACATAGCTCCAAGAACCCAGTGTGAACAAAATTCAGAAAAAGCTATTACAACTGTCCTTGTGATGACATGAAAGATGCAAGCAGGATGGCAACTATATTATATGTTCCAGCTGTTGAATTATGGTTGCCTTCATTCCTGTCTTAGTGTGTAAAAGTCCTGCAGAAACAGCGGAGAGCCTATTGCTCATAAATAGAGTGAAACTGCTGCAACATACACTGAAGTTTAAGGAGAAAATGTAGTTTTACTTCTGACTGTTGGAACACAACTATCCACCAGACTGCACTAGATAAAATTTTTACTGGGTTTGCAAGGGCATTCAGGAAGCAACACTGATGTGTAGTTTTGAGACCATAATAAGACCTTGTCCATTCATGACAGAATGAAGCAGATAAAGCAGGTACATTGCTTTATTACCTTTTATGTCCTGCTCATTTTCCTGGAATTAAGCAGCAAGTATGTAGCCACGTCCCTGTTCACATCAGGCATCTTCTGAAGGAAAGTCCTTAACAGTAATCAATTCACTGCAACTGGTAAACAAACACCCAACAGCATGTGCTGCTGTATCAGAAACTGTAATCAGCAGGAGGTTAAGAGCGAGATCCCAACTCACACAGGAGAAGGTGGATTTCTCAGCTGAAAAGCATACTTTTCAACTCACTTTTCCAGTCCTGTGGTTTGGAGCACTCCCCATACCACAGCACACCGCTGCCTACAAGGCTGCACCGTGCACACTGGGCTAACTAAGCTGGCTTCAAAATTACCCTCCTGAAACAAATGAACTGAGAAGCTGCAGATAGAAACTTCTCAAAACAATGCTTAGAGCCAAAAGCACTGCCACGAAACTGTGCTGCCAGAGACACAGCACAGTCAAAGGGTGCAAGGGAAATACTGTCAAGCCTGAGAAATACAAGGTAGAAGTTGAATCTTTCAAACCTGCTCAAGAATGACAAATCAAGCTCCTGTTTATCCTTCCCATTGGATTTTCTTCAAGCTGAATCACATAACAACGCTGTGAGAGTCAATCCACACAGTGTCTATTTCTTTCCAGAATTCCAAATTCCTTTCCACTTTTTGCCCCTTTATCCTTTCCAAACCTTCCTTTAGTCCTTCATGCCTCTACTGTAATCACGGACTTCCAAGAGAAGCTCCTGGACTGAGAGCTTCCCTCGGAGATTTTACCCAGCACTGAGCACAATGCCAAGACAAGCTCTTGCTCTGGAAGGCAAATAGGGCGGATATGGATTACACTGGGTGATTTAACCTGGCAATTTTATGTTGAGTTTAAATCTAGGAGTAATGAACCTCTTCCTTTTTGAGAAAAAAGAAAGGGTTTCATTAGAGTTCATGTGTATACAGTCATACACCAGCACAGCTGTGTCTTTCTTCACCTTACCAGTGGAAAGCACCCATCTCTTTTGGCACAGGCAGCTGGAGTTATCAGGGTCCCCCTGGTCACTTCCAGCTGAATGGGGACAGGTACAGAAAACACTCCTCTTTCTCATGTTCCTGCCAGGAAATGTCACATCCCTATACCTGCAGAAGGCAGCTCAAGCCCTTGGAAGGCAGCTGGATGAGGCAGGCCCATGCTTAACCCCAGCAGACCAGGTCCACTGAACATGCCAGGGCTACTATAAAGGCAGCACAGCTGAGCACTTCCATGGTGGGCCTGTGTTATATCTCAATTGGATTAAACCACCAGGAGACATCAGGGCAGAATGCAAGGAAATGTGTGTTTTGTGAGTGAACCACATGTCTTGTTGCAAAAAGGGAATAAAAGGGTCGAAATAAGGAGAGAGCTGGGATAAATGTAGCACGTTCCCTTAGAGCTCCTCTGGGAATTACACGTTCATCTGTAATCTGACTGCTTCTGAAAGCCAGAAATAGATTTTCCTTTCCAATTCCTGCCATTTAATACTGCTGATTATTAAAAGCAACGTGCACAGCTGATTTACAAGATAGCAGGTTCCCAGCACTTCTCATTTTCACTTGAGTGAGGAAGTGTTTCTCTTATGACAGACAAGGTGATAGGGACACAGAATAACCCCAGGTGCTTTGTGTTGACATGTTTTACCCCAACTGAAATATTACAATCCAAAAAATTTTTAAAATTCATTTTTAAGTAACTGGCCAAATGGATAGAGCCAAAAAGCAGCAGGCGCATCTCTTCGCTCACTTCAACAATCTGACATCTCTAGTCAAAATAATCAAAGCAGTTGCAGTCTGATCCTTCATCTTTCCTTTCAAGTTGTTTTTTCCCTTGGCTTTTCCTTCAGTCACTGAAAAAGGATGACTTGCAGTTCAAAAACACAAGTATATTTGCACAACAAAACTCAAACCAAGGGGTGCATCCCTGCTTTCCATACCTGTCAAATGCAGATTTGTTCAAAATACTGAAAATAAAACATCAGTGTTCAAATTGGATTCTGTATTCTAAATGTAAACAACAAATCACCATAGAAAATATGTATTTTATATGATAAAATTTCCAAAATTACATTAAAGGGCAATCTCATAATCATGTATTTAATTCACATATTTACATACCAACAAGAAAGGGGAAGTCTCACTTCAAAGAATAATTGAATGAAAAGTTCTTATTTTAATGTCAGTTATGACAGGCAACCACTTGAATAACCTAAAAATTAATATAACAATTACAGTATGCTAAAATCACCCAAATCTGGGCAGGGAGAATATTAAGAAAAGTAAAGCTGGAGACAGTAAAAAAAATAAATTTTAAAAAATGGGAGAAACCCTTGGATTGTCTGCAACAATATTAATCTGAATTTTCTGCATCATTGTACTGCTTGACATTGAATTATTTTAAAAAACAGATACTGTTTGCAGGTCTTGCTAGCAATATAATAGGATTTAAATGTCATCCTCTAGCTATTTAGCAAGGAGAAGAAGGCATTTAAAAAAGTATCTCCAAGAAGTAATATTTCAGTGATTACTATCTCATCTAAAGCTAGAGAATACCAATTGAAACTTATATGTTAAGATTTCATATCAGATTCAATGAAAGTATTTGCTTGCTTGCTTACTTGTTATTAGAGCTGAATTTTTCCAATCAAGTGAGCAAAAATAAAACTAGGTAGTTGTGAAAGTTACAGGACTATAGCCCACTGGCGACATTTCCATGACAAAAATGAAAGGAGAAGGGTAAAATGCTTATCTACACTTTCACAAAGGATAAATGTCTCTTTAATCTTTGATGTTTTGTGGCAGCCTAAAATGCATCTCAGTATATACATTTTACCTCAGGACTGATTATTTTAGGAGTATAAAATAGAGTGTTTATCGTATTTAATTTGGGAATACAACCCATGTGGTTATGAAATCCTGGAGGAAAATGGCAAAGCAGGATTGGAGGTTAATACACAGAAGAAGTGTTCAGAGCTTTCTGCAGGGTCCAGAGGTGAATGTTAGGGGAAGTTTTTTGCTCTAGGATACACACTGGCTTTACACAGAATATAGAAAAAAAAGATGGCAAGAACATATCCAGAAAATATACAGAACATCAGCAGAAAAGCATCAGTGAGATCTCTCTGAATCTTAATTTTTAAATAATTTCCCTAATACTCTGAATTATGCACAATCTAGACACTCTTCATAGTTCAAGCTGAGTTTTGCACTTAAAATGTTCCTAATGTAGGAACACAAGTATCCTTGCCCAGGTATTACAGTATTACTTTTAGTTCCTACTTACTTTTTTTTAAGTTTTGTATAAAACGAGTGACTAGTTTATGTAACTAATACTAAATTTTCCAAAGGAAACATTTTAGTATTGGCATCTAATGTCAGTCTAATTTTGTATCAAAGCACTTTAATGCTACCTATAGTTAGAACTCCTTGGCATCTTGCATGTAATTTTATAAAACAAGTTGCAATTATGATGAAAAAGAGATTATTTGTGAAGCATCCTTTCTTTTTTTTTTTTTATTATATATATAGCCAAAACTATAGATACTTGTTGGTTTTTTCTTCTTCTTGGGAGGTTGGGTTAGTGAGAAAGAAAGGGATTCAGATCTTTGCCAAGGACTCAAGCACTGTCTGGAGGTTTGTTTTCACTGCAGATGACAAGTACTGCTCTGCATAATAATACACATCAGCCAGGTGTCTGCTCCAACAGAAATCATGTTAGCTCCTGAACTGGTTGGAAAATAGTCCCCTCAGCACAGGAAGAAGAAAGCACAGGGCTTTGCTGTCCAAACAAGTTTTTCTCCAAGGCACTGTGCCACATCATGTGTGTCAGTGTGACCTGGGGCACCTCTGCAAGGCAAGACACTCATTGTCTGCACTGAAGTCCTTACTCCAACTCATTCCTGCTTCCACAATCCCCAGGACAGTCCATTACCAGCTCTGGTCACAGGATAACTTTGTTCTCCAACAAAACCTTTGCATTTTTGCACAAGTTAGTACTTTGGTACAATAGTTCTCCCTGCATACAAGCCAACCATTTTACAACAGGAAGCTGTACAGCTGTAGAATAGAAATGGCCAGTTCAAGTAACCAGCGATAGTTATCTAATCATGCAGCCATATATGCAAAGGTATATTCATAAATGCACAGGGATGAAATGGATATATGAATATATATAATGCACACATATACATGTATAAGCCCACGCAGATATAATGACATGGGCATGTCTTCCCTTAACAATTCCTTTATGCTCCTGTTTACAGATTCACAGGATGTTCAGAGTTGGAAGGGACCCAAAAGGATCTTAATTAAATAGCCCATTATTAGCACTGTGCTCTCACCAACTGAACTGATCTCAGGGTCAGAGGTCCAGAACCACAGACATTTATATTCAAACATCACACAAACTGTAGCTACTTTTAACAATGGTTTGAGCCCTGAAATCTTACCTTCTTCTCTATATTTGAATAATTTTTCCCTTTTAAGTAGAAAAATCATATGTTAACCACTAAAACATCTGACAGGTGGAGCAGCTGCTGCTAAAAATGAACTTCTGGATTACATTGTCTTGGAAGATATTACTGTCTTGGATGTTGGAAAAAGTAAATCAGACCCTATAAACCTCAAGAAAGTTAAGGAACCAGATCATGCGTGTCTTAAGTGGAAGTTACTTTGCTTAGAGCAAGCAGCAGCATCTACCTCTATCAGACAGCAGTGAAACTGCTCACTGCTGTACCAGCCTGAGCAGCCTGCAAAGACATCCTTAATTCCTGCTTTCCCATTCCACATTCACTCCCCACCAGTCACAGAGAACATCCCCAAGGCCACTGCTCATCCTCTCGTATGATTCCCATGACACTCAGCAGCTTCTGCTGACCCACACATGAGCATCAGACCCATCAGTCACTGTCCCCAAGCCACAGGGAGGGCTGGCCTGAGCACACCTTATCTGCAGCTTGGTTCAGCACCCACAGGTGGGATGCAGGCACATGAGGGTTCAGGAATCTCTGCTGTGACCTGTGCAGTACCACCCTGAGGCAGAGGCTGACAGCTCACTGGCTGGGTATGCCAGAGACCTGTGGGACAGGAGCAGAAAAACATCCAGATGAAGATGTTTGCACCTGGCTTACAACACCTACTTTAGTTTTAAAACACTTCTTTCACACTGCTCTTAATAAAGAAATTATTTAGTTTTACACGAAGTACTACTGGCACTGCTGCCCTTTATGTGGCAATGTAACCACACAGAACAAGTCAGAACAAAGACATCTCACCAAGGGAGCAGGCTCATGTGAAAGCAGCAGGTGAAAGAGCAGGCAGAAGAGCTGTGCTTGTCCTCAGAATCTCAAAATGCTGTTTCAGTATTGCATCCATTCCTTGGGGAAAATTTATCTCTTTTCCTTATAATGTGAAGAAAGTCAGGATACTAAGGTATCTACAGCTAGGTATATAAATGTAGGCTGTTAATATCCCTGCACTCATTTTTTCTACTCAAACCCAAGAAGCCGAAGAAGAAATGCTACTTAGTAAACATATTTCATCACTCTAATCAAGGTATGAATAGGAGATGACAGATGTCTTCTAATTAGAGGCAGAACTGTCTCTGGGACATTTGATTCCAGGTTATGTGGGACTCTACTGGAAGAAAGAATTCCAACCCCCAACAACGCAGTCCAGTGGTAAGAAGGGATAAACTGTTCAGGGAAACAACCAATATAACAGAAGGCATTAGTGTAGAACAAGTACATACACTTCAATTGAAGACAAAATAGACCATGAATACACACAAGAAAAAACTATAGGTCACAGACAGTATGAAGGAAGCTGCTTTCCATCCCAGTGGTACACTCCTAAGAAAAAACAGCAGTAATTAATGAAAAAAATGAAGAAAAAGAGTATCTGTAACCCAATTTGAGCAGATCCAGTAATGCAGAACTCGCAGCTAAGCAACAACCAGATTTGCAACTGTACTTTGGGATCAACAACTCATTCTTTTTCCAGCTAGACCACTGTGCCTCCTCTCACATGATCCCACTAACTGCAACACACAACATTAGTGATCTAAATGATGACATGCAATAAAAATATTCTAAAACAAAAGGGCAAAGGAGAAGAAATCAATGAAAAAGACACTACCACACACAACAGCTAACAGTACTCTCCCGTGTTGCTAGAGCTTTGTGTGCTGTTCAGCACCATAACGTTCTGGTAATTGAGAGAAAATAGGAAGAATGTCCATGAGGGAACAGCTGACATAATATAAGGATGCACATCAAGGAGATGGGCACTTCTGGCCTGTCAAAAATGCTACTGCAGCTTCAGTAGACATACCTCAGCTAGCTTTGCAGCTGCCTGCTAGCTGCACAGGGTCATTCTGAGTCTGTGAAACCTGTCTGAGAGTGAATAAATACTCAAATAACTAGTCTTGGCACATTGCACTGGATAATTACATCTGACAATCTTTTTCATGCCCTCAGCCTTGCAGAGCAATGTAGGCATTATCCCAGCCTGCTACACATTTCAAAGCTGTGGTCTCCAAACCATGCATTACATTTATGACATTGCATTATTACTCACAGTCACAAGCCATCACCACTACTACAGCACACAGCAAAAAAGAAGCAAAATGTGACAGCTTATATCATTGCCTCAGACACAGAAAAGCGACATATAGTATCAAAATTATAGTGGTTCACCATCTTAACATAAAAAATACTTTAACAGCATCTAAAAATAAAACTACATATATTTCAAATTTTTACAAACTCCTAAAAGGATGCTAGCAGTGGAGCATGAGGTGCAGTGCAAAGAAAGCAGAGTCGAGGGGAATTGATATTTCCTATTATGAGCACAATTACTTCTCAAAGGCCATGGTCTGATTTTGACAGTCATTTAAGAAGTTTTAGGACCACAGGATGTTGAGAACAATCCTTAACAGAGAACAAAGAGCGGTCCCAGGTGAGAAACAGAACCTGAATTATTAACTGGCACTTTCAGTACCCAATGTACTAGAAATAATTGAAAAAAAAATCATTTTCTAAAATGCTCTATAGAAAATATTCTATAGATCTCTGTTGAAACTGTTTCTGAATAAGGAGCTCTAAAGCCATGGGAAGAAAAAAGGCAAAATACAAAAATTTGAAGAGACTGAAGAAAGAAGCTACTTTAGCAGAAGAAAAGAAAGGTTTATAGAACATCTGACTAATTCTATCTCGGTCAAAAACTAGACTCAAAATATATGAAGTACTTGTGGCAAAAAAAAATCAATTGAATATTTAAATTGATTTTACCAGCCCTGGAGAAGGCCAAAAATTCCTGAAGACCCCTTTCTAAAGTACAAAATTTAGCTCAATTAGTACTAGAATATTATTATTATTATTATCATTATTACTTGTACTTCAGTTATTATTATTATTATTACTACTACTACTACTACTATTACTTGCACTTCAGTTCTCCTTTGATCTCATCCCTCTCACTTGGTGCAATATTTTAAGGAATATTTAATTGAATACTAGCAAGGAATGGACAAAAATCCCACTTTACTTACTATAATTTCTTTTGAATCATCATCCTTCAACAACTAAAAAGCTTTTGGGACTGTAGAAATTACAATTTTTAAATTATTAGTGCTAAACACAATTAATGTCATTATTTTTTGGCTTGTTAATGCTGCAGATTCATGTTTTTGTGAAAACAGGAAACTCAGAAAAGTACCACCAGAAGCCCTTAGATTTGGATACTATTAACATACACTGGCCACAACACACGTCCTCTCTATCCCAGACTTAGCACATGTTGTGGTCTGTGAGAAGAATACTGAGGAAATTCTCAATGCCTTGATTTTTTTTTTCCTATATAAAACCAACACACACACAAAAAAAAAAATCCCAGTCTTTTGGCATTTTTACTGCTAAACTATTCTAATCAAGAACATTTCATCTCAGCTTCAAGCTTAACAGCTTAATTTCAGATCTGTTTCCCTCAAGAGTAGATGCTGGCCAGCAGGTAGCCTCATCAGCTGCCTCTTAATTTTCTGTCCCTGGATGACTCTGAACATGCGCCCCTGGCCACACCTTCCTTACAGTAAGTCACATGCCAAAGTGAGTCAGCAAAATATGCTTAACCATTTTCCAGAGAAGCAATGCTTGTATTAAATAAAAAAATAAATATATAAAAGTGGCCAGAATGCCAAGCTTTTTTGCTGTTATTTTCCTTGTTTGGATAGGTATCAGAGATACATTCCAGCTTCATGCCACACAAGTACTTAGACACTATAAAAATCCAAATTTAAAAATCTTAAAATTGTCCTAACAATTTGGCATTGTGTTCTCCATCACTACATTTTTATCTTCAGTTTAAGGTGTTTTCCCTAGCTGTAATAAAGGAAAATGGATGTCATTTAACTGTTTTCATTAACTGCGTGACACAGTTCAATAGTTTTTTATCTACCCTTAATTCACTATCATCTTTCCTCCACCACTGCATTATTCATGTGTGTCACCCTCTTCTAATTCCTGTGACAAATACATCTGTAATGATTTTATTAAGGATCAACACTTCCTCTCACGATGAGAAAAGGCAGAAGTTAAAGCAGCTCTGTCACTTGGCTCTGCCGGGAAGTGGGTCAGGGCAAAGGCGAGGCAGCTGGGGGGAGCAGGCAGCAAACCTGCAGCCTGTGGCAAACAGGTCTGGGTGCTGACAGCAGCCAGGAGGCACCACCAGCAGCTACTGCTTCTTTAATTTTATTGCTTCAGGGAGGTGAAGGACTGAACCATCAATAAAGGCAGAAAAACACACCCTGTCATATTTTATAGCTACCGAGTTAGGCTTAATTTAAACACATTTTTAACCACTTATTTCAAACAAAAGCACCAATTGTGCATAATGTTTATTTAATAGTATTAATTTAAATATTGCACTAGACTAAATATTAGACTGTTACAGCCTCTATGTAAAATTATTTCCATACATTACATCCTTGAATGCCTTTTAACATTTGACTAGAGAAACAAAAATGCTAACCTAATTCCAGCCTTAATCTATTTTAAAGGAAAAAATATTTAAATAACTAATTTTGTATTTTCTGTGACTGGAATAACCATTGTTACAGCAGGTTGGTTTTGGCAGTGCCTATACTACTTTGACTGTTCACAAGTTGTCTTACAGTTTGATACGGTGTCAGACCTAGAGACTATATCTCATGCCAGCTGGAGTGGGAACATTGGTTTTATGTATAGAAATACAGCTTTTAGAAGTCAAGGTCTGCTAGCAGTTTCTCTACAAACTACAATGGCAGCTGTGCTAGAGGTCATGAATATTACATAAGGGCTGTCCATGTATTCAAGCCAGCATCAGTAAGCCAAATTCCCATAGCAACACTCTCATAGATTTACTCATTGCTAAGGGATGCATCAGTTCAGCAGTAATAACTGCACTGCTACCCTGATTAGTCTGCAAGATACTATTACTTCAACTCTTCTTTTAAAGATTGTGAGTTCACTGATAAAATTTAAAACTTTACCTGAATTTCAGGGCAGCCCTTATCAACTTTCCCAGGAGCAAAAAACCTCAAACTAACAAAACCCAGTCCTGATAAAACTGAAACTCCTGACTACAATCAGCAATCTCTGAGATAAAAGGCTGAAGGGAAGAAGTGAGCTGCTTCTGTTGAGTTTCTGCTACACTGATCCCAGAACAGCAAGATCCAACTTCAAAGAGATGTTCAGCATCTCCTACACTTGGATCCAGCAACTCATTAAAAAGCTGCTGTAGGAGCTCCACAAATATCAGTTAACAATTACATGAAAAAAACCATTTTTTGGCTTCCCTGTTCAGGTTTTCTGCCCTGACAAAGATGTCTGCTTGTGCATTATGGTACTGTATTATTTACAGAGCTGGTCCTCGCCACACTGTCAGCTACACAGCTCAGTGATCTGGACAGATTTTTCAAGGAGCCCTTGTAAAACAGGTGGCATAAATGGGCAGAGGTACAGCTGGCAGTGGAGAATTAAATGGAATAGGAGATGGAAAGGAGATAAAGAATTTTAAAAAACAAGGCAAAATGGAGCAGGGGACTCAGAGATAAAGTGAGGGGAAAATGTAGATCAGGTAGATCTAAGGGGGAATCTCAATGGTGTATTTAAATATATTAGCATAAAAATCAGATTTTGTAAAACAGCAATACATTTAAACCTGGCAGGTAGCGTACAAAAAAGAAAAACCAGAATGAAGTGGTAAATGAATGATAATAAATGAGCACAGTTTTTACAGGTGCAGTATTATTTAAAGATGTAGCACAGATGAAAGAGAAACAAGCCCATCACTTTCACTGCTAAAATCTTCACAGTCCTAAATAAATCAAATGGAAAATACATGAACACACAGCAAAAACCTAAAGCTCATTTTGTGTTTTCTTACTACACTGTCACTATCTGCCAGGAGTATGGAGAGAGGAGAAATCTGAAGACCTACAGCAAATGACTCATGGGGTCACTTAACACACAAACTGTAAAGAAAGTCAGTGATATCTTTAGGAAAAAACACCCTTGTAACAGATTCTCCTTATTTACATATGACTTGTAGGGACTGTTCCTTCTTTGAAGGGAGATAAACAGGATATTTGAGGGCTGATTTTTGACACTGTGAAAGCATTAAGTGCCCTGGCAATCCATAAGCAAACTTTCAGAAACATCTTCAGTAAGAACTCATTACTTTGACCCTATATACTGCTACAAATGTCTATATTTAATGAAAGAATAAATGCACACATTTAAATAAGAATGTTCTGAAATACATAAGTCAGTCAAGTACCTGTTACAGAAAACTGATTCTAAGTGATTTTTCATGGAGCATACATTTTCAACTGCCGTCTGGAATGTTTCTAAGAGATCTAATCTATATGTTAACACATTAAAAACATTTTATCACTAATGGATGACAAAGAATCACGGAATGGTTTGGGTTAGAATGGATCTTAAAAATTATCTAGTTTCAACCTGTGCTTTAAAGCTGAGCATTTTATGAGTTTGTAACATGAAACACCACCTTACCTTGGCTTTTTCCAGCTGTGCCTGGGCCTGTCGCTCTGCCTCTCTCCGCACTGCTTCCCTGTCTTCTTCCAGAGATACATCTGAATCAGATGGACGGCTGGTGTAGGAGTCCGCCGAACCCTGCAAAAGAAAAAGAAAAATAATGTCACCAGTTCCTTGGATGTTAAAAAAAAAAAAAAAAAGAATAAAAAAGAAAAAAAAAGAAAAAAAGATACAGAAGTGGTTATACACTTCACCTTTTTTTTACTTCTGTATCCCTGAAAAGAGACTAACAGCCCAAAAGGGAAATTCACCTAGAAGAAATTATGTCTAGGTAAACATTTTCTTCTGGAAACTTTCAAAAAGTGCAGGTATCTTCTCCAGTATTTTACTTCCTGCCCTATCTCTGCACTCTTATTTTTGTGCTTTTCAGCAAGGAGGACCAGTTTCTCTGGAGACTTACAGCACTGGTGCAGTGCAGGGCTGAAGGACACACAGCAGCTTCAAGGATGGCTCCATAAAAATTAGAACTCTAAACAGTGACAGAAATAGCAAGTCAACAGACTTTCTATAATCAAAATGCAAATTTAGTATCAATAATTATCCTTATACAATATCACTGCTATGAGATTCAACCTCTGCTATGCATTTTTATTTTAGGGCAGCCTCTTTACCTGACACACTTTCCCCATCAGAACAGCAAATGGCTCGTATCCATCTCTGCCCCTCAGCAAAACATGCAAATGACCACAAATCAACTTCCAACTAATAAAATCCGTCTGGACTCAACACATGTCCCTGTATCGCCACAATGGAAGCAGCCACAATGCCAGAAAAGCTCTATAAATAATGACAGCTCTGCTTTCCCTCTGCATCTCCCTGCATACAAAATAGAGTTCTGGTAATTCAATCAGAATGAAAACAACTGTCCTCTCCTTACCGCCTTTTTTCTCTCCCTCTCTGAAATACATACAATATAAGGTGATAAGGAAAATGCAGGGCTTACACAGATATCAGAATTCTTCAGACGTCCTCCTTTGGCTCTTTTCAGAAGCCTGATCCAGGTGGCCTTCATTAGCCAGACAGCTCAGTTACTGTCCGCAGCTGCAGCGCCCGGCACTGATCTCATAAAACATGTGCACACTGAGCACTGCAGAATCACAGCTCCTTTCCTATCCATGCTCTGCTGTGAGAGCCTTCCTTCTCTTCCCTCTGCCTTTCAAGCTTCCAGCCTCACTGTTTCCAAGTATTCTACTGCAATTAAATTCTCAAATTTTCTCATGCCAGTAGGAAAAAAAGAAAAAAAAAATTCAAAAAAACTCCGGCAAATCCACACCACCTCCAAAAATCTCAACTTCAATGATATAAAATAAAACCAGCTTCGGAAATACTGTGAGAGATGCTTCAGCTGATCATAAACTGAGATCGATCACAGAAAAATACCTAGGGCTTTTTCCTTTCAATTTTGGGGGGGCGGATTTGGCTGTTAAAAATAGTGCTTGTAAAAGAACCTTTTAAAATCCTGTGCAAAATGTATTCAGTGACATTTGCAAGTGCAAAGTTCATTTCATCTCTTCCTAGATTGGCTGGGGGTGGGGTAACAGGCTGTTCGTACCACTGGGCATGCTCCATATGTGCAGCCTTTTACGCAGATGCTCACATCACACCGGGCTGTTAGCCTATGCCAAATTGCCATTTTACATCTCAAGGGTAAACAGCTGGAAAACGCGAGGTCCCTGTGAAACTGGAAGAGCTGGTACAGCGTCTCATTCCCGTCATGGATGTCTGCTGCCAGCCACGTTTCCCTTGGATGCTTGATTCTGCCACAGAGTGCTGCCCTCCACTGCAAAGCACTGAGCTCCACTCACAGCTCCCTTACAGAAACCAAAAATATGCCTGTTGAGTGGGAATTTAACCCCCTGGTAACTGTGAATATTTTTTCTGACATTAGCAGAGGAAAGGAGCAAAGAATAACTGCAACATACCACGCAACACAAAAATATTAGAGCCTAATATGACAAAAGTCAAACAAAACCTTAAATTTCACTATTCTGCTTTTCAGAATCACTCTCTACCCTATAATAAACTGACATAGGAATGACATGCTAACGCAGGTTTTCCTAGAGTGTTTACAATTTACTGACGGGTGTACAACAATCTAGGTGAAAAAAATCACTGTACCTGACTGCAGTGCCCGCCTTTGATATAAATTCCGATTTACAAGAAAAACTGCAAATAGAGACTACAGCTGAGAACAGTGGTCATGCACATGCTGCAATATGTCAGCATATCCCAATTGCATCCATTTGTGTCTGTATAACAATGAAATTCCCCGTCACAAGAGATGAAGCAGCCTACATTTCCCCATTATTAGAGCAAACAACAGTTGTTACTAAACTCACAGTTCTAAATACAGCTACTTCTTAACTTTACAAATGTTTTACTTTTTCCTTTCCTGAAGCCCATAATAGTTACAGGATAGAATTTAATAGACTGTCTTTGAACTGACATAAAGAAAATTATTCTCCAAGACATATTTTGCTTTACAGGAGTTCAGATACATCGGCTAAAATATGGTCATTGTTCAAAACTAAAATGTTCCCTGAGCTAGAGCAATAGGAGCAGAAGTCAAAATAAAATGCACACAAAGTTTATTGCATTTTTTTTAAAATATCTTGTCTGTTAAGAAATTATACAGAGGCCCTGTAACCGCCTCGAGGCCGGTCAAATTTTTGCTCTTCTTTAAAATTTCCCTTTGCCACAACTTCTGACACAGCTGCCAATGGAAATAGTGGGAAAAGATGAGCATCAACAAGCAAACAGAAGTTTAGTGCAGTGTTTAAATCCAGTTATGATTGACACACCAGTGGCCTGTGGATGAATTAGTGATGTGGTCACAGCACTAATGAAAGCTGAGACTGTGATGGGCACCCCCAGAGTCCCAGCCCCCAGGACACTGCACAGTCCCTTAACACTCAATCCTCTTTGGAGAAAGGGCACATCCAAACCCTTCCCCACCAGCACTACAGCTCCTTGGTGCCACTGCTGCCATGAGGAATGGTGCCATAAACTAACCCTGAAGCAACACTACCTTTAAGTAAAACAAACAGAGCAGCCACCAACAGGAGATTGTACGACAGTGTGGGTGTTTGCTTCCTACAGCACTTCTATGGTGAGCACACAATATCTGACACGACCAAGCGCCAGGGCATCACTTTCACTGTGCTTCATTCTGCCGTCCACAAGGGATGCTACCTAACTGGTCCTCAGCCTATAAAAAAAACCATGAAGCACAGTAACATAACTCCTATCTCCCCTAAGGGAGGCAAAATGCCTTTTGGGTCAGGCTAGAATTGCTAAAATTTGAATTTCATCTTCCTGGCCACAGAGATCATTTACAGTGCTTGTCATGTCTTGTGTTGGTCACAGTCCCAATACACATCCAAAAAAATCAGAGTGATTCCATTTATTTTAATTGCATTGACAAATTGCATGAATCAAACTAGTATTACATTTATTTTCCCCATAGTACAGACATGGTCATGTAAATTTTCTGTGGAAAGGAAAAGCTGGAAGCTTGAAGCTCCTAGGCTTTTTAAATATGGAAAAAACTCACAGCTGGATAATGTAGAAAAAGAAGGAGCATCCAATTACATTTAATTAATTGTATAAACTGAGTATTTTCTTATGAGCTACAAATGCATTCAATCACATTAAGATTAAAAAAAATTAAACCTAAAAAAAAACTATGATGAAACTATATTAAAAATACCTTGACTATTAAAAAACCAAAAAACTATGACAACTGGATGTGCATTGTCCATTCCTGACAACCAAGGAAGCTACATTTCCTCCCTGGGTTACTGAAGTTTTTTGCGGTTACTCTGGAGAACAGTAAAAATCCTTTCCCAAGAGCTTCTGAAATTCATTCTTTATGAAATTCTTCATGTCTCCATCTCCTTCCACTGCTATATGGAAGAGCTGCAGTAATATCTGTATGTAATATATATTACTGCAGCCCCCAATTCCTCATCTTTCATGGGTAACTGTCAGTAAAAATGAGATAATTCATATTAATAATTACTCCACCCATTTATTCTTATTTTTTTTTATTCCTTACTTTTCAGGTTTACAGGCCCACTTCATTTGAAAAATAAATTCCTGTTTTAATAACATGCTTGACAAATATTTCCCAATTATCTTACCACTTATTACATTACAGTAGCTTCTATGAGCTATTCTTATAGTGCAAACTCATACTTTTCACACTGCTAGTGGTCATATGTGATCGTATACGAGCTCCTTTTTCTTCAAGACCATAAATGTCTGATGTTTTTAGTACTGCAGAAGTGTGCCATCTTTAGGAGACTGGGTCCCTCAAGTAAAAGTTTTTTTTTTTTTTATTATTATTTCTGTTTACTTGCAGGTAGAAACTATTTGGGTAACTTCAGTAGTGCCTCTAGATCTCTTATTTTTCTGCCAGTTTTCTGTACCCATGCTTAACTTTCATCAGTACAGTTGGAGCTTAGGTACAGATTTTGTCTGATAAATTCTCACTGAGTTAATACAGCCATAACTACTCTCATCAATTCAGCCATGGCCTTTATATTGTGTTTTTCCCTTAAAGAATAAAATTCTTATTAAAGAATAAAACTATCTTCTTAGAAAGATCAACCAAGTTCCTTCAAGCAAAGACTTTTCAAATTATTATTTATTCAATGAAGGCATGAAGCAGCAAGCAAACACGCATCGGGATTTTACTAGGAATGAACAAACACATGTGACTGCACACATATATAAAGCCCTTAATTTATAGCAGTGGGGTCTTCTCTGAGATATATTTTCCATCTTTTCATTCACTTGATGCTAATGAGACTTTTAAATCCAAAAGGAGAAATGCCTTTATGTCTTCATTTGATTTATATATTGAACATGAAAGCTCAGGCCTCACTGTGCCAATAAGAGGAAGAAATCACGTCAATATTCTGAATTTATAAAGAGATATTGTTAGCTGTTTATGTTCTTATCCTGTGCAGTAGTAAGAATGGCATCACATGTCCCACTAGGACATGATTTGAGATAGTATATTATGTCCTTGTGATGTGGAACTCCTTCTTGTTTGCTATGAACTACAGTAAACAAAAAGAGTTATTTCCATGAAATGCTAATTTTTCTTAAAATCTTTTAAAATTGATTCAGAACAAAGGCAAAATGTGAAATGTCAATGTTTAGTATGAACTGAAACTGCTGACATTGGCACATAATAATATGCCAGGGAATACAGATTGTTGTTTCATCCTAAACTGATCAACATAAAAAATGTAAACTAGAGTCAGAAGTCAGAAGCTCTCCCACAAATGCACCATGAGTAGAGGGGACCTCAGTTTGGCAGAGGGACTGCAAGTGGTGAACATAAAAATTTCTTACCTATGAAGTTTCCTCCAAATGTCTAAGCAATGTCATTATTTTGAATTGTATTGAAGAAAACTCAAAACGCTGCTCTGAGAATACTATATAGTATTATATGGATGTTAGTTATCTGAGGGTAGAATTTATAGAAAGACCAAATTTAATTCAATTAATTTTTTGCAAATTATATATGAAGTGTATGACAAACTGTAGAAATACCTTTAGCAAAGGAAAAAGGAGACTCCATGTCTTCATTAAGGCACTATCAAACAGGAATTGTTGATTCCTTGTGTATGGGTCATGGATGCTTCACCACCTGACAAAGTCCAGTCCTGATGACCTCCCTGGATCTTGGCATGCACCCTACAGTGCAGTGCCACAAAATTTACATGTAAATAGACAATAACTATCCAAGAAGGGCTACCAGCTCCAACGGTAGGGATTGAAATATTCTGCTATGTTTGCATTTAAAAACCAAACCAAATGTTGATTAGAATGTTTTTGTTGTTCTTTAATGTGGGATTGCTATGGCATCTACAGCCATGGGGGATGTTCAAATCACAGGACTGAAATTTCAGAACAGCTGGGAGCTTTAGGGTGTCAATGTGATTAAAAAGGAGATTATGAAGGAAATCAGTCTTCTCTTTACCCTTAACATGACTTTGGCAAGCTTGATTGCAGCATCCAGCTTGCCATTAACAGGTTTGCAAGGCACTAATCCAATTTACAGCTTCCTGAAAGCAGAGTTCTTAAAAACAGCTCTTAGGTTTCCAGAAGACATGATTTTGACATTCAGGAACCAGGTAAATAGCTGAACCAGGTACTTTACCCAGAAAAGTCAAAACAACAAAGCCAAAATAACGCCCCACCCCAAGCAAACCCACACATGTGCACTCCCATTTAATGATATTAGACTAAATGTTTGCTTCTATGTTGTTTCACTAAGAAAAAGTGGAATGGGTAGGTGTTTTTAGTGCAATGATGGTCTTTTCATGGAGACTTCTCAGAAAATCTTTGAAAATATGCAAAAAGGCAGCTGCAGAGCTGAGCCTAGTTAGCAAACAGAGTCCTCATAGTCAGAGCTAAACTTTTCCCAAATCTCTGGATGCTCTGGTGTGTTATTTTACCTGCTTTTTTTAAAAAACATCTAAGATAGAAAACTCCTTGAGACCATATTGTGCTTGGTACTACACAGTCACAAAGTGAATTACAAACACTGCCTAAACAAGCTTGCAATCAAAAGTCTGAGAGAATATGAGCAGAAAACAACAACAGAGGAGTAACAAAGGGATCAAGGTAGCAATGCAACAGAAAATAAAGTATTTTAAAATATTCAATACCACATTATGAGTCATCCCTTGCATAATCACAGTGGGTTGTTCTTTGAGTAAGTTTTATATATGTATTATGGCAGAGATTAGTTCTGTGAAAGCCTCTGAAGGAGGATAATCTGGTAGCTCTGTATATTCTGACCGAGAGATTCTCACATTTATGAAATAAGAGTAAGGGCTTTTGAGGAAGAGGGCAATGACAGATGACAGAAATAGAAGGCGGTCTCCAGATAAATTAAAAAAAACCAACTTTATCAATAATATAATCACATCATTGAGAACTTTAGAAAATGAAACAAAAAAAAATCCCCAAATTAAGGGAAAAGAAATGGAATTTGATGTTTTGAGATAATTAATTGGCTCTAGAGAATGGCACTAAACTATTAATGATTTTGAGCTATACAGAAAAGTCAGAGTGATGACAGAGCTAAGATGTTGCCAGTGGAATGACTTGGAGACAGGTGTCAGAGGAAGAAAAATACACCAAGGAAATGATGGCAAGCAGCATGAACCTAAATCATCTCACTTACGTGTCAGACTGTCAGCACACACATGGATATTAACACTGATTGATTGACTCATGATAACTTTTGAAAACTCTGGTAACTTGGGTATATGCTTAAGACCTTAGGTAAAGCAGACTTCTTAGTAACTACTAGCTGACCTGTGATGCTGTTTACTGGGGCAGAAGTGGCTTAAAAATTAAAGGTTTTAAGAAAAATGGAAATAAAACTTTTGATTGTATTTATTAATAAGCACCAAATAGGATGAAGGAAGGATTTTAAATTACAGAATGACAACTTGTAAAATAAATAATAAGAATATAAAATGCTATGTGTTGATAAAAGAGCACAGACAGAAAGACAAATATTGGGTCAGCCACAAAATTAAAGTGGACAGTAAAAAAGAGGAAAAAATGAAAACACATCTGGGATGTCAACAAGGAAAGAGATAGCTAGAATAGGAAAGAATTTGCAGGAAAGCATGGCAACCATCATCCCAATTTGTCTCAGCTCAGTTAGAAGTGCCAATTTAGATTCTGTGTTCCAGATCGTCAGTATATTTTTATCTGGGATTTTGGTTCAAGTCATTAAGATTTCCTGCATACTTAAAAATAGCTTCCCTGAAAATTCAACATGAAATTCTGTTACCAGTGGAGAATTCTGAAGGGAAAAAAACTATTTTCCCTGAATTTCATCTTTTATCTCCATATATACAGGCTCTATTTGGTTTTAAAATCTAACATTTTTAATCTACTCCAGATAAAAAATTGAAGGTCTGGCGGCTTGCTTTCTTGTTTGCTCTTTCCCTTATTACAAATAGTGATGTTGAGCATATACAGTGAACTCTTATGTATTTTACTGTTTCACAAAATCATAAAACATCCTGGGTTGAAAGGAACCCACAAGGATCATCAAGTCTAACTCCTGGTCCTGCAAGGGACCATCCCCAAGAATCACACCATTGGTTGTGAGCATTTTCCAAACTCTTCTTGAACTCTGTCTGGCTTTGTGCTGTGACCACTTCCCTGGGGAGCTGTTTCAGTGCCCAACCACCCCGTGGGGGAAGAAGCTTTTCTGCTATCCAGCCTAAACTTCCCCTGACTCAGCCTCAGGCCATTCCCTTGGTCCTGTTACTGGACACGACAGAGAAAAGATCAGTGCCTGCCCCTCTGCGTCCTCTCACAAGTGAATTGTAATTGTAATTGCAATGAGGTCTCCTCCCTGCTGAACAGACCAAGTGACTTCAGCAGCTCCTCATACAGTTTCCCCTCCAGACTTCACCATCTTTGTTGCCCTCCTTTGGAAGCTCTCTAACAGTTTAATGTCTTTTTTATATTGTGGCACCCAGAACTGCCCCCAGCACTCCAGGTGAGGCTGCCCCAGTGCAGAGCAGAGTAGGACAATCCCTCCCTTGCCCTGCTGGTGATGCTGTGCCTGATGTGCCCCAAGACAGGTTGGCCCTCCTGGCTGCCAGGGCACTGCTGGCTCATGTTCAACTTGCCATGAACCAGGACCCCCAGATCCCTTTCCATGGCACTGCTCTCCAGCCTCTCACTCCCCAGTCTGTCCGTACATCCAGGGCTGCCCCATCCCAGGTGCAGAATCCAGCACTTTCCTTCTCTGAACTTCATGTGGTTGGTGATTTCTCAGTCCTCTAATTTATCAACATCTCTCTGCAGGGCATCTCTGCCTTCAAGGGAGCCCACAGCTCATCCTAATTTAGTGTCATCATCAAACCTATTCAGTATATCAGTATGTCCTGTGTCCAAGTCATTGATGAAGACGTTGAGGAGCACAGGGCTGAGGATGGAGCCCCGTGGAACCCCACTAGTGACAGGTCACCAGTCTGAGGTCACTCCATTCACTGTAATCCTTTGTGCCTGACCATGAGCCAGCTGCTCACCCATCACATGATGTGTTTATCCAGCTGTGAACTGGACATCTTGTGCAGAGGACACTGTGAGAGACAGCACTGAAATACAAAAAGATTCCATCAGCTGGATCCCCTAGATCAACTGGGTGGATTATATTGTCATAAAAGGAAAATAAATCTGTCAAGCAGGACCTTCCCCTCAAGAAGTGGTCTGGCTGTGACCAACAATACATTGCCTTTCAGGTTTTCAGTAACTCCCAGAACAACATTTATCATAGTTTTACCAGTCACTGAAGTGAGACTGACAAGCCTGTAATTTTCAGGGTCATTCCTCTTGCCCTTCTTGAAAACTGGGACATTTTCCAGCTTCCAGTCAACTGAGACCTCTCCAGATCACCAAGACTGTTCAAAAATCATTGAGAGAGGTCTTGCAATGACATCAGCCAGCTCTATGAAGATTCTTGGATGGATCTCATCAAGCCCCACAGACTGACAGGCAGCAAATGCTGCACAAATTTGGAGCTGACTGGGAGTTTATCATTCTCACAGTCATGGCTCCTCCATGCTCAGAGCCCTGGGACCCCCAAAGCCCATCATCAATGTCGAAGCAAAGAAAGCATTAAACATCTCTGCTTTTCCCATGTCCCTGTTTGTGAGATGACTATACTCATCAAGTAATAGGTAAAAGTTATTATTGGATTGCCTCTTTAAAAATGCTTTTTACTGTTCCCCACAGCAGTGGGTAGCTTCAACTCTAATTGAGCTTCAGCTGCATGAGTTTTCTCCCTGCAGTGGTGAGTACCATCCCCGCAGTCATCCCATATCACCTGACCTTTCTTCCACTGGCTTTTGTGCCTTAGCTCCAGAAGATTCTACTCCACCAAGCCAGCCTTGCCTACTGGACCTCTGACATTTTGAAATTGCCTGCTCCTGTGCCCTTAGGAAGTGGTGCCAAAAGAGCAACCAGCACTGATGGATCTCAACATCTTTAACTAGCGTTTTCCCAGGGAACCTTGTTCATCAGTTCCCTGAACAGCCTGATGTCTGGTCATGTCATAACTAGCATATCTAGAGATGAAGTATCACCCGAGATTTTAAACTCTTGATGGTCTCTATCACCAACTACCAATTCACAAGATGCCTTTCATTAGCAAGCAGGGCATCTTCCCCAGCAGCTCCCTTAGTACCTGTACCATGATGTTATCATCCAGATGTTTTAGGAATGTTCTGGACCTGTTTTTGCTAGCTTTGTAGTGATCCCAGTTAACATTTGGCAAATGGAAGTCCCTCATAAGAGCAAGGATGGATGGATGATTTAGAATTAACCCTTAATTCCTTAAAGAATTATTCATCAGTGTCATCATCCTAGCTGAGTGCCCTATAGAAGACTCCCATGATGATATATGCTTTACTTTGTTTGTCCCTTAATCCTTACCCAGGGGCTCTCAACTGTGCCAACAACAGCTTCAAGTTCCAGCACTCAAACTTTGTCAGCTTTCAAAGGTAACAACTGCTTTTATACATATTTTTGCTTGCTACCCTTCATTTTGCTACCCTACCATAAATAGAATTTTTGTCTGTTTAAATAAATATCTTTTTTGCCATCTCTTAATGAGTTAGTCTGACAATCATACAGTCTGAAGAAATCAATGTCATACACTAGTTGTCTACTGATAAGTTTATTTTCCAGATCGCTACTGAAATTTTGATTTTCTAGTCATGGTCTGTTGTTAACAACATTGGATGACTGTCATGACATAGAATACTGCCATTTGCTCACTGCTTAGATTAGGAGAGGTTTTCTTACCAACATCTTTGTTAAACTGTTCATATGAAGACTAAGGAATTAATTAAATTTCCCTCACTCAGGCTCACTGAAATCTCAAGCCCTTAGAACAGAGGTTCATTCCTGATTCAGCCCAGGTATCTCTTGCAGACACAATGACCCTTTAAGCATCTGCAGCCTTCTTTTTGATACTGCCAGAAACACCAAGTAAGCCATTTTATACTGCCAGGCATCAACTGCTTCAGGATATAAACATGACAAAAAATACACACATCCTTATCACTGGCCCAAATCTAAATCTAAGTCCAGTTGCCAAGAGTGTCAAAGCTATACAAGTCCTTACAGTTTCAGATGTTAGTCCTTTTCTTTAGTCTTCATCTTCATAGACTTGACTGTTTCTTTATAGCCATTACCTATCCATCAGGTCTAGCATAAAACAAAGCAAACTACTTGGGATTTTACCAGGAGGTTGAGGCTCGTTTTCATTATTTACACATTACAACTACTCTCATCTGATTTCAAGAATACAACAATCTTTAATACTTTACACGAATGAAAATATCTCTGGAAAGGCATTTTGTCCCTCTTGTCTATCACCTATCAAAATAATCTTGAAAAATTCCCTTTTTCCAGCATAGATTTTCATAGTTTTTGTTCTAAACCACAAATACATCAGTTAATGTATAGATTGAATGCCAATATAGATGCCAACTATTCAAATCCATTGGCTCGTTTAGATTTGCCACTAAGAGCCACTTGACCTAGTGCACGGATGCAGTAGATGACACACAGTAGCAGAGGGTATCCAGCTAAAGGAAGCACTACATGCCTGATTCTCCCATCCCAGTTACACGACTGTCACTGCTTGCACAGCTCCACCAACTGTCCTTTGAAAGAAGGAAAGTGAGACAGTTTGTGATTCTGAGTCTGCTAATTTTTAGAGCACTATCCCCATCTCTTTACCTAAGAAATAAGACTGAAGCCTCTGTATGTTATTGTCCCTGTTTTTCATCTGCAAGGCAATGCAAGAATGTGAAGAGCATAAACAACACTTATTTACAACAAAAAATAATAAAAGGAAATCATCTGATAGTATATAATATACAATATTGGATAAACCTAAATGTATTTTCTCCTAGATAAAACAGATCTTTATGATAACACTAGAGACAAGATTGCTTAAGTGATGATGGGAGGGTTAAAAGGGCAGGGCATGTATTAAGCAACATGGAAACAGAAATGTGCTTGCTTCTGAAGATGGTGCTAATCATTAGATGCTAACTTGAAAGGAAATGAAATATAAATTAATTGCAGAAGAAAAATTCAAGGAAGTCATAAAAGCACCAAATGGTGTGGTGAACTTTCATAATTCAGTGCTGGAATATCTTTTGTGTTCTGGGACATTCAAAGGTTGGAAAATACAACAGACACTTTCCAGGATAACAACTGAACTCAGGTTTCTAAAATTATTGCAACCTAGAAGACCAAGAATTTTCTGGTTTTCAGACATAAGAGAAACATCAGGAACATTCTTTCTGCTTCTGAACAGACTTTGCCTGGGTCAGGAGAGCACATTACATCATATCCTTCACTGAGCCATTTCCTCTTCTAGAGGATACACCAAATTTTGGACCATTGGTTGTTCTTTCATCTATTGTTGCAATACTGAACGCTGGCAGAAAATACATGTTTGATTACCCTATGTTAGCCACACACACCTCTGAGGAGCCTAGCTCCTTGCTGTTGATAACCTCCTTGTAGACACTGAGAGATCCCAGCTCCAGGCTGTGCAAGCCTCATTCCCTCAGGCTGTATCTGCAAGTCAAGAGATCCAGCTGCAACCATCCTGGTAGGCCTTCACTGAATGCTCTCTGATTTGTCCACATCATTCTGTTGGGACACCAAAACTGGTCACACTAAAGCAGCTATGCTCTAATGAATGGTGTGATCTGGACAGAGTGCCTGTACTACTTTTCATACAGTAATCAGGAGTTTGGGATTTCTAAAGAATCTGTGACTAGAAATATAATAGAATTCTTCCCAAAAAAGAGACAACATACACCTTGGGCAAACCTTCATTTTCAGATTTGCTAGGCAACAGTCAACTTCTTCAAAAATTTTAAGACAAGCAGTATCTCACTTTGTTGTGGAACGTGAATTGTTTATATGCTACAAGGATCAATCAACTTTGTAAAATCCCTCAGATAAAGAGATCTCTTCCAACACAACCCTAGCAAGTTTCTGGTAACAAATGAGTCTCCAGCACCTGCAGTGATGAAAGACTCCAGTTCTGTAAGTCTTAAGGTCTCCAAGTATGTTGTGCTAACTCTTATCAAAGAAATACAAACAAGTCTATGTCATCCCCAACAATTTGTTTTCTTCAGGAACTGCACTGGCTAGAGGCTGCTATTTCCTGTCTGATCTATTGTTTGGAAATTAAAGTAATTTTCTCCTCATACTCATACAGTTATGCTCAGTCAAAAGTTATACTTCTTCCAGTTTACCACCCTAACGTATCAGCTGTACCTCTATACTGCTGGATTCCCACCGGAGGGACAGGAATATGACAAAGGTGAGAGATTGCTCTGAGATTGCCACTCTGCTGTGCTAATTAGGAAAGCAACTCATATTTGGATAAGAGTCCTAAAGATAAAAAGAGTGAACAAGGAGTAGCCAAAAGTAGGTAGATAGATGATGGGCATCGTTCAGATTATCCAGAGGATGAGCACTATGAGAATGTAGCAAAGAAGGACAAAGCTTCAAGAGGAGAAATATCAGGGTAATATGAGAGAAATATGAGAGAGTATTTCAAGCATGTAGGAGACGGCAGGCCAATGAGCATTTCTGAACTACTTTCTGGCTACTTCTTGCCACTCTCCAGTTTAGCAGCAGAGATCACAAAAGCAGAAAGATATCTTTTCAAGGATGAAAAATACTGTATAAAAATACCAAAATCCAAAAAAATTACCTCAGTGTTATTTGAGTTTATATGCCTGGATGAGAAGGATAGTTTGTAAGCTACTATCTTCCTTTCATTTATTTTTAACAATACACATTTTTATAACATTTAATCACCTCTGTACTCTATGAAGCTTTCCCTTAAAGCCAGCCAATAAATATCCAGCAGTTCTAGACTTCTGAATTGAACCACACAGGCAGAAGTCTAATTGCACAACTGGGTTTTTTTTCTGCTTACAAGCATTCAACAGGAGCTCTGTGTTCACCTTGCTTTAGATGAAGTCAGTCCCAAAGTGTGCCTGGGCAGGCGAAAATTAAAAAATGCTATAGAAACCCAAGATGCATCACCTCTCTTAGGTCACACCTATGGCCCATTCAGTAGATTGCATATGCACTGCTATACCACAGTTCAAAAACTTTTGTACTCAAAACCCCTCAAAGATTCTCCAGACACAATGCTAGATTCCTAGGTCAGGTAAAAGTCAGAAGTCATCACTAAATTCAAGACAGGATTTCCACACTTTAAGAAATCCTCCTGGATCTCAATATTATGCCAGCTAAACTCCATTTTGAAGGAAAAAAAAAGGTTTTCGTTATCTTATTTATTCCTTTTTACTTTTTAATTTTACATTTATTTTAACTGATTTCAATTAAGCTGAAATACTTATTACAAAAGACTGAAAACTCACATTTAAGTAAACCAGAATGTCATTCTTGATTTGCACTACACTCCTTCCATTATTCCTTCTCTAACAGTTGTTCCATCTATGATCACCAATAATTCATACAGTTAACATCTCCCTTCCTATTCAAAGTTTTTATGTTTACAATGCTTTAAAAAAAGAATCATGGGTTATTGTTTCCTTTATCATGCAGAAGAAAAGGAAATGCCTGTTGCTGAAGCTGGCACAGTAATACAAGTGTGCTCTTTTATAACCTCTCATGTTTTGTCAGTTGTCTGCAGATCTAGATCTTTTTGTGTTTTGAAAAGGTGTCAGTATTTTTAAATTAAAATTAATTTTAATTGAATTAATTAATTAATTTTATTAATTTAATTAATTTTCAAAATCATCATTTGCTATGATCTCCATAGCAGTTCCTTCTTGTTTTCTCTCTTGATTATACTAAAACACACTTTATTTAAATTGAATATCATTGCATTCACATCATAAAGTCTACCAGAGAAGTGCAAGGACAACACTTTCAATTGTTACAAGTCAAGCTGATCCACAAAACATGTTGTGTAACTGGCAGGACTAATCTATCCCACCACACTTACAGACACAGATGTCCAGGTTTATTTAAAATAACCCTAATTGAAACAGCACAATTTGTAGAGTTTGGGGTTTTTTTTAAATGTATTCATTTTACTGAGAGGCATTTGATTACAGGAACATCTCAAATTTTATTCCTGTGGTGACAAGGCAAAAACAGCTATAAGAAATAGTATCAGCTGAATTATGTTTTGACCCTCAACACACCAGGACAGTCCCATCCAGACCATTTCCCAAATGTTCTTGCCTGCAAATTCCACTGAACATCTGGATTCAAAGGGATGAGAGCATTATTTTGTACTAAAAAGACATGGCTGAACTGAATTACAAAACATCGATTTGTAAGGAACATTTTTCCTTACAAATCTATGTTCCTGGCAGGAGAGGAGGGGGATAACATTCATGCATGCATAGGAAAACTCTTAGAAGGCAAAGCAGCTTAAATTATCAGGAAATTGGTGTATGTGGTGGTCATTTAAAAGGAAAAAAAGCATTTTCTCACTGTCAAGTTCAAGTGAAATGTCCAGCAGCAAAATCAAAACTTCACATATGGTACTAAGGTCTTGTACAGGGAACCTTATGATTTCACTTAAGCATGTCTAAAGGCCACCCATGTTCTGGCCAGGATGTCTATAATGAATAACAGAATTACAGCACACAATATGAATTATTCAGTTTTAGAAGGAATTAAGGGAAACAACACAACTTTCTTAAATACATGGGGTAAACCCAATATGATACATATAATAAATTTACTATATTTGAGTAACGATCTAATGCCTCTTTCATATCTCACTTTGTTATCCCCATATTTACATGGAATCCAGATTAAGGCAAAAGAATCACAGTGAATTAAAGGCCCAAAATTTCAGAATTATGCTGGGCATCCTTCACTAACAGGATCTAAATCATGGGCAACTGCTGGACAAGATGAAAATTTCTAAGTGTGAGTTATGACTTATGATGTAAAAAACCATGGGGATTCCTCCTCTGTGCCCTGAAGGTTTTTATATAGCTGCATTCTCTCAGTGGAATCAAAGAAAAAAAGTAGACTGGTGAGAAGACACATGGAAGAAAGGACATCTAGTCCAACCTCCTGCTCAGGACCCTGTCTAGTTGAGGTCTGACAACCTCCATGGGTTTAAATTCTGCAACTTTACAAAGAGTTTTAATTTTTAATCTCCTACATCAGATAAAAGTGAAAAGAAGTTCTAAGAGTAATTATGTCTTAGTATAATAAACTCTGAAGTTTGACATTTAGCCTCAAAAATTAGCCTGCTGAGCTTCCTCCACAAGCAGATAGAAACAATTATATGAAGATATGCATGAAGTCAATTTTAGTAAGGCCCATTTCTGCACATATAATAAACTTAAACTACCTCCAGTGAAGAAAAAACTAAGTTTGTCATTTCATTTCAGGCAAATATACTTTATAAAAAGACGGTAATCTATGTGGAGATCTTTTTCCTATCATACTTTGTTGTTACTTTAAGGAATAGCTTTGAAATGCAATTATGTTCTTATGATACTCAGCTAGTAATATTAATGTATCAGCCTTGCACCCATAAACTGGCCTATTACTGTGCCCTCTGCTTAAATATATTCTTGTAATGGTCTACCTGTCTTATACTTAAGCACTCAGCTGAGTAGGAAGCACTCTTAGTTTTTATTTCTGAAACATAATTGCTTTGCTTATACCAATAAGAAATTACTTTGATTTAAATAATTTATTTTTAATATGAACATCTGTATAGATATTTGTAAAAAACACAGAAGCTTCCTTAAAAAAGTAAAAAAACTGGAAATATTAACCCAAAATCTTACTAATTCCATTTGACTGCTTTGTAAGTTCTAACACAACACTAAAATTGCAACCATAAAATATAGTATTGAATTCTAGAATTTTAAATGCCAAAAATTCCTATGCATTACTAAATTAAGAATAGAATAATATTAAGAATAAGTCTAGAATCACAATGTGTTGTAAATGACAATTTAAAATTAAATGTGGACAGGAGAATTTGTCAGGGATTTTAATATTTCATTTCTCAGGGAAAAAACATTTTAAAATGGCTGGCTCTATGGTTCTATAGTTACAGCAATGAAAACACCCAAGTTTTGCTAAATTTTTTCCCAGCAGAATCTTAGACATTAATCTGGTCAAAGATTTATAAAATAATAAAACAATAATAAAAAAGCATGGCTATCGTTATCCACTTCTGTGTAAATGAAAGACTTCTGGAAAAAGAATTGATGATTGCTATTAAAGATGTGTTACCTATCCTCAGGATTTCGTAATTCTTATTCATCAGCTGAAGTAATTATCTGGAAAGTAATATGCAGTGTAAGTAAACAAACAGCATTTCATTTAGTCAGTCCAGTTGCTGGAGCTTGTTTATAATTTAGAGAAGACATGTCTTCATGATGATAGATGTCCATGATTTCAATAAAGAGGTAGATGGATTTTTTTTGTCTGTGATAGCCTTCCTGAGAGTCAATGTTAAATAAAAATAAATTAGAGGTTTGCTCTGATCAGCTGCTTCTGAATTTGTACATCAGAACAAATCATCTTACTTATTATCATCAACCGGAAAACAAAAACATATTCCCAAACAGACATAAACACACAGCCACAACTGTGAAAGAAGATGAAAACAAAGGAAAAAGAAAATGGACCTGTGCCTCAAAAAGACTATCACAGAAACTTCGTATCAGATATTCTGAACTGGGATTTTTGGTCATTGGTTTCCCTATGTGGAAAGTTTCTATCAAAATGTGACTGGACTATATCCAGTCTGCCTGCTAGGAGCGCTTAACTGAGCTGTTGTAACTGCGGGTTTTGAAAGGTCAAGAGAGCAACAAGCTATCCAGCCTGCCAGCCACCACCTCACACACCATGCAGGGGAGAGCAGTTGTGCTACCCAGGACAGAGTCTAAAACAGGCAGTGTGCTGCACCAGGCGAGCAGGCACGGATTGCAGACAGTGTGAACGTGCCTTCCTGACTTTAGCTTTCCATATGTGCTGTAGGAAAGTCATGATTTCCATTTTGCACATAAAACATCTTCTGCTAACCCTTCTGCTACCCCTTCTGCTACCTTACACCCATCCTAAACAACGTAGGCATCAAAATGCACGTCACAAATATTTAACTGGAAAACAAACTTTAAAGTAATGCTATTATTAGAGGCAGAACATTGGGATCCCTGCAAGATCTGGAATTATTTTTCACCATCTCCATGCACAGTATATGCATGCCCCATTTCCTTAACTAAAGACATTCAAGCCACCTTCTTCTAAATATCTCAACTTTTCCACGCAGTGCTCCACCCCAAGCATTATAAATTGATTACTTAAACCACATGCCATTAGTATCTTTTACTCAGATGACATCTCTAGCTACACAGGTCTCTTGACATTTAATTAAATAAGAATTATATGTGACATAAGAGGGAAAAAGTTGTAAATAATTTCCAAAAGCCTGGACACACACACAGGTGTGCAGACAAATCCAAGAACTACATAAATCAGAGAAGCCCAACTAACTAGCTTGTTGTTAACCCTGCACTGCCCTGCCTAGATTACTGCTCCTACCATTAACACTTCTTATGGCTACATTAGCTTCATTCAAATTCCTCCATGAAAAATAGCCATATTTTTTAATATCAAGGCTTGTAGAATAAGTGATGAATATGGAATAGAAAAACTCAAGTGTTCCTGGTCATTAAATTATCAGATTACATTTTTTTTCCCCAAGTCCATGCTGGTTCACATTACTGAGGTAAAGTGCTTTGTGCAGCACGAGGCTGATCAGTGCATTGACAGGTCATTATCATGGCCATTTCCTCCAGATGGAAATAAACTGAAGCCAAGACCAATAGATGAACTTACAGATTTCCCCAGGCCTTGGTGCTATCAATACACTCAGAAGCCAGGTGCTGTGAGAGACTTTCTTCCCACCGCTCTCTCACAAATGGAAAAGTAGCTGAGTGGTTCAGAGCTCCCTCAAACAGTTTGGTGGGATTTGTAAATACTTTAATTTTGTTTTTTTTTTTTCTTCTTTGTGTTTGTGAGGTGAACTGCACTGGTCCTGCCAATGCAGGATAGTTTTTGCACTCCATTTCTCTTATGCCCTACTCCTTAAACAGAAGTAAACATCTTTTTCTTTGCTATTTTGTCACCCGGAACTGGTCATTTGGGTTGGTTTCTAAATGTCAGAAACTGTTTGACTTTCACAGGACTCCCTCTCACACGTGCCTCAGGCACAAACCTGCTTCTCAAACATCATGTACTCACCATGATCCTCTTCCACAATGAAAGAAATGCTCCTTCCCTTCCTTCATTGCATTCAGGCACCACTTGGCACTAAACCAGTGCAAAAGGATCCAGATAAATTGCAGTCATTGGTTTGCCTCATATTTTTTGTTGGAAATATCTATTTCTAAAAGTTATTTCCTGAAGGGGAAACCTTGTCTTTAATCTCCCAGAGCTACACACTCCCCAGGACCCTACATTAAAAATCTGATATTCTGAGCTCTACACAAGGGATACTAATCTACTGCTCACAGACTTATGTACATAACAGAGCCCAAAGCTCTTGCCTCCACCCATGGCCTCCACAGAGCTCTCCACCTTTTTTCTGACTGTTCATGCATTGGAGTGTGGGGGCAGAGGCAGGGGAAGGTCAAATACACCATAAATACCTTCAATGCACTCTTGGAAATAAAAAAGGCTCCATTTTCAGTCACTGAAATTCAAATTAAAGACAGAAGGCAAGGAAATAGAAACATTAAGGTCAAACAGTAACATCATTATTAAAAAATTTACTTCACATAAACTACAGGATGTTAGATTAAACACTGGCTTTTCTCAGAGGAAAAAAGTATGGTCACTACAATTGTGCAAATCACTAACTGGCAAGTACACTGGGTGTCTTGGGAGTAACACAGAAATGACCCATACTTTCCTCTGCATGGGTTTATTAAGATTTTCCTCTCTAGTGTTTCCCTATTCTAAGCTGAAACTGTTTCAGGAGCCACTCTGCTACACCATCAAAACCAGCAGCTCTCCCAGGCTTCCCTTGGGGAAATCCCAAACTCATATGCAGTGCTTAAAACACAGCTGTGAGGTCTCCAAGCTAGTCATACGGAATGATGCCATACAGAATGACCCTCATTCTTCCAATTTAGGAAAAGAAAACTGTATTGTTTCTACACTTTGGCTGCTGCAGAGAATCCACAGCTAAAAGGCTTGCTAAGGGTGACTGTTTCACAAATCTGCATCCAGCTCTGGATGTGAGCCCATCTATCTTCACGTATTCACTTGTTCCACATAAGAGTTCTTCTCACTAAACACACGGTTTCAGGCATGAATAATTCCATTTCTTGTACAGCTGTACAATATTTGCCGCTGAAAATTAACCAAGGGCTATTGTCACTAGAAACAAACCAAGTCAAGGGATTTTACAGAGTACAGACTCACGGTTCTGAAGAAAACCTCAGAGACTGAATTGGACTGCCTTTCTAGTCTGTACTTCAAGTTACACTCACGTGTTGTACAACTTATCTATCTGAACATAGCATTAGATGTTGTTGCCTTAGGTTAAATAAGGTGAATATGGAAAAGTCATTCCAGAATCTTATGGTTAGATTTTTACAGTGTTCTGTCACAGGTAATTTGCCAAACTATCCTTGTAATAATAAACATGTAATTCAAGGGAGAGGTTCCCAAAGAAACAATTCTGATTTATGATTTTCAGATACATTCCCATGTCAATCCACAGTATGATGAAAACTACCAGTGCTAAAAAGCTACAAGTGACTCTCTCCGATCTTAAACAAGATCCTTTCCTCCCTTCACTCAGTTTCTGAAATAAGGTAAGTAGCAATGACTCAGAGTAAACACATTACTGTGCTCTCCCTACTGATTTCTAGGACTTACAGTATTTCTAAAATAGGTGGGGTTTTCCCTTGAAAATTAGCCTTATCAGCAGAATGCCTGTACACAAAGATTTGGTATCTGTCTGATTCATAAAGAACAGTCAAAATGTAACTCTTCTCAAGCCTGATTGACATTTGACTGCTCCAAGATATTCCCCTCCTTTAGAAATTAAGCAGACAGATTTTCATACTTTTTGGAAGATAATTCTGCCTGGCAGGAGCCATGAGCATAAGTGGCATTTATCAACATCATACTTAATATTCCAAAAGAAGTGTTCCATCCTTCAAGAGGACATAGGCAAACTCAACGGAAGTGAAGATTCAATTTAAATAGACAAGTTCAAAACTTTTGCCTGGAGAACACAAGTGGCAAATGCTGGATTTCCAAGGCAACCAAAACATATGCTCTGGACATCACAAGAAATTCACTGGACTTATAAAGAGGTTTCCCACTCTTTTTAAGGATGTTTTCTAAGAAAAATATCTATGGAGATGAAAATAAAAAAACGCCAAGTTTTGAGTTTCTTAGGAAAGTTAAAAACTGATCGCAAAAATCTAAAAGTTGCATGCAACAGAGTGAATAAAATTCAATGATTTTTCATAAATGACTGATAACCAAGAAAACTTGCTGCCTCTGAATTAATCTGCAAAAAGAATAGCTTTCCAGTGATTAGGTTTTCCTCAGAAGAAATCCTGAATAACCCTAAACTTAACAGTGTTGGATCATGCTAATGCAACAGAGCCAAAGTCTCTGTCAGGTGAGACTGCTGGTGGGAAGGAGTGACGAAACACTAAAGGTTCCTGTGCCCAACTGGGACAAATCGGTGCCATCAGCCCTGGCACACCTCCACCAGGGCCCCGGGAAGGCAGGAGGGGTGTGGCTGGAGCTGCCCAGCACCCACAGCCCTCCACCCGAGGGAGGAAGAGCAGATGCTCTGCTGGGCAAAGTGTAGCCCAGGGGCACAGGAGAGCCTCCCAAACTTGCAAGCACCATCTGGAGTCCCACCATCCCTTATGTGGAACTCAAAAGACTGTTGGGAGTAAGTTTTAGATGCTGTTGCTGTGGGAAGGTAATGCAGACCACGATCTACCAGGCATCTGTGAAAAGGAGCTCCCTCTTTCTGTTTCATTTTTGATGAACTACTCCAATTCTGTTTGATTTATTTATTTATTCCCTTTAACCAGAGGTTTATTTTGCAAACCAACAGGAAGAGGCCTAAACAAACAAGTTACAGCCACAAATGAGACTGTTTGGGCCTGCAGCTTTTTACAGTTTCCTGTATTTATGAAATTAAATCACTTACTATAGTCAAACAAATCTACTTTGCCGGGTATGTGGCAAAGAATGTCTAAAAAGATACTATATGCTTATTTCATCAGTCATAAAGAGCTTAATAAGCATCTACCTTAAGTTTTAAAATGTGATGTGAAAGACACTGTGCATCCCAAGTTATAACAGTTATGAAAATACTAATGGAAATAGGAAAGGACCACTGCTACCTGGTTTTATTATTAAATTTTAAAAATACAGCTTTTGTCACTGTGTCATGACAATTCCGTTTTTATTTTTAATATGAAGTGGTCATAAACATCAGCTTTTTTGTTTTGATAACTGGTCCTTAAGCAATACTATCATTGTCAGCAGGGGGTGTGGGAGATGGTATCAAAGTTGATTCAAAGTTGAGCAGTGCTGTCAGATACCTGGACTTAATATGCACTCAGAGTAAGCTAATAATCCAGGCTTGTTTATACAGAGGAACTAAAAGGAAGTAAAGTGGATGCAAAAGTTAGGAGTAGCAGTCTGTGACATTTTGCTGTTAAATTCAACTGAGTTAGAGTACACTTCAGATACTCATGTTTCTGCAAATGTGTGTGCACCCTCACGTGGACATATGTGTGTGCACGTGATATGCAAACAATGATCACACACAGCTCCATTTCTCTATTACTCTATTTAAATACTGAGTTTTAAGAGATGGATTTACTGAATTCCTCTAAGAGATGCTTTAATGATGCTATGTTTCTTTTCATCAGTAGTCTCCTCCCTAGCAAAAAATCAAATTTTATATGCATAGTTAGAATTCCTTTAACTTATTTAAAACTGCTTTAAATTAATAGTAAACTTAAAATTAAACCCTGAAATTCTTCACTGTCACTTTTCACTCACTTTGTCCTTCAGTGACTCAAGTAATTGTGTGGGAAGATAAAACAAATGCCTTTTCCACAGTACAGAGCATATGGCTTCATGAACAACAGATCTGTACAGATAAAAGTTTCACATTGATTTAGCTTTTACTGAACAATAAAAGTGTTCTTCAAGATTTATGTACACCATCAATTCTATTTTACTTATTACTGAGTAAAGCAAACATCTTGATAAGTCTGGCTGCCAAAATAACACCAAAAGATGCACCCTTATTTTTCCCCTGAACTGTCTTGCTCTAAAGAAAAACTAAGAAGAAAAACCCAAATGGTATTTTAGTTCGCACTTAATGACACATTTTGTTTGAGCACAGAAACTCTTCAGTTTCAGGGACCTCTAGAGATATCAAAGAGAACAAAAGAAAAAAGGAAATAAAAAACCCCAACCTCACATAATTCATGGTGGGCTTCTTACTTTTGCTATTGATGCTATTTCACTTTGCACAGCTATGTCATAGAAAAGGGACTGGAACGAGATGGCTCATGTGCCTGGGAAAGCTGTCTCAAACATTAAACTACTTTCCATGACACAGAATACTTTGATATTTTTCAGAAGCTGAAACAGCATCAGATAAAGAGATTGAGATTTGAATCCAAAGCTCTAACACAATTCTTCAGTCATCTAGGTTATTTGCAAGACATTTTAAAATTTCAGACTTGCTTGCTGTATGAGTGAGGAAGTAACTCCACAGGATACAATGATGAGGAAAATGCAAAAATATGTTAAGAGCGATTTGCAACCATTTGTGAATATCTGAATGTAACCAATTAAAAAAAAATGCTTCGAAGTTTGACACTCTCTCCTGCTTTACAATTTTTATACACAAATAAACATTCTATAGTATAATCAGTGCAGTGCTCTGTGGCTTACTGCTTTGGAAAAACTAAGTTCTTTTCAGTTCCCTAGCTTGGTTTGTGAAACTTTGTGCAAGTCACACACACACAAATGAGTTCAATGTGCAGACAGCTGCACTTAAATTATTTTCCTGAATGTCTTCTACATTTCTTGCATCTCAAAAACATTTAAAAGAATTTAAAAGAGAAAAAAAAAGACAAAAAGAAATCCAAAATAACTAAATTATTTCCTTGAAATGTGTTGTAGAACCCAGACTGCCATAAAAGGCCCTTTCATACTTCAAAGAGCAACTTCAATAATCAAAACAAAACATTTGCAATTGCCAGTTATATGCAAAGAATGTAGCACTTTTAAGCTTGTGAAATTTATTTTGATGTCCTATAGTAGAGTTCATGCGTATTTTTCAGTGTTATTCTTCCCCAAAGCTCCTCAGATTTGGACTCGGTCACAAATGTGCGTGGGTGGAAGAATCGATCCATTTTGCTTACAAAGTAGCACATGAGCCACAGGCTGCAAAACTGCAAACTTTTATGTCGGCTAACAATGTCGTGCAAAAGTGTGGAGCTGTTAGTGGTTTTCTTCTGGTCTTCTCTGACATCATCAACTTATTTCAAACACTGTTTTACACACATACTTAAGTAAAGAGTGTCAGATCTTAAAGTGGGCGTGTTTGGGTTTTTATAAGCTAGTTCTTTTGATGGGCACTGCAGTACATTACAATGACATGCTTTGAACTGTACAAAAGAAATGGTTTGGCAGCATCCCCACAAACGTACTATTAAGGCCAGTTCCGTAAGCTCCATGTAATCTATTTACATTACAAAGTATGAGACAAATTCTGAATTATTTGGAGGCATGGGTTCGCTTAACTCAGAGTCCAAATAGCCTCATAATACTCAGTAGTTAAACACTTTAAATATCACCACAGTGCAACAGACAAGTCAGGGAAAGTAAAATCAATTTAATCTAGCAAACAGTACCTCACTACCTGAAAAACTTGAAGAAAAATGTCATATTTAAAAAGCAATAGAATTGGTGAATACTGAAGTTCAAACACAGAAAAAAATGGTACTGAAAGAAATTCAAAGCTGCCCAATAAACTCTGAGATTGGAACACTGAAAGTAAATAACAACTGAGAAAAAAAAAAAAAATCACTAGTTTACATCTTACCACTTCGTACTCCTCACTGCCAAAAAGGTACATAGCCACTGCTTCACAGTCTGACACCAGTTGCCCGAGCGCCCAGTCGCCTTAAGTCAGATCTGCCACTGCATCCTCAGCTGCCGCGCCCCAGCCGGGCCGGCGTCCCGGGCTGCTTTCCCACGCCTGGGCTGCTCCTGGGGCACCGCGGCTCTCGGGCATGAACCGTGTCTGCTGCGAGGGCCGCGGGACCGGCGGGATGGGAAACTGCGAAACTCGGCGGGCGGGACAGAGGGACGGCATGGGGCGGGACGGAGGGACGGGGCGGCGCGGGCAGCGCCAGCCGGGGTCGTGCGGGGCGGTGCGGGACGGAGGGGTGGGGTGGAGCGGAGCGGGCAGCGGGACGGCACGGGGCGGTGCGGGCTGAGGGATGGGGCGATGCGGGAAGCGGGGGGCGGCAGCGCCGCGTTCCGGCCCTGCCCCGCCTGGCGAGACACCGCCCAAATTGTGTGCGGGGAAAGCGCGGCCGGGAGAGCGCGAGTGCGGCCCGGGAGCCGCGGCCGGGGCCCTGAGGGGGTCGCTCTGCGGCCGGGGCCGGGGCCGGGGCCGGGGCCGTGAGAGGATCACTCTGCGGCCGGGCCGTGAGGGGGTCGCTGCTGGGGCCGGGGCCGTGAGAGGATCACTCTGCGGCCGGGCCCTGAGGGGGTCGCTGCTGGGGCCGGGGCCCTGAGGGGGTCGCTGCCCCGGCAGGGCCGGGCGAGCCGCGGGCTGCTCGGATCGATCACACGTAACCCCTCGCTGCTCTGACTGCGCTGCAGAAACCCGTGCAGCTATCTCACTGTCTGTGTCTTAAAAAGAAAACTCTCTTCTGGAAAACAAACAAACAAGCAAATAAACAGCCCAGAATAGCTTCATTGCTTCCTCGCACGGATTAGTCCCAGACCGCTCTGCAAACACTGTGTAACTTTATCTCTGCAGCACAATGGCACTGAGGTAACTGAAAAGTTACACCCGCTCCCTCCAGCGCACGGGAAGCGGATCCGGCACGCAATGCCACACCGGGACAGAAGAATCCAAGGACCCGCCTGCTCCTGGCCAACTTCTAGTCCAGGCACAGCAGGCAAGAAAGAGTAAAAGAGGACAAAGAACAGGATAAAACACAACTAAAAGACTTCAGAGGCTAATTCACCAACTGCATTCCCAAACTAATATTAAAATGGGGATTAAAAATAAATCCCACTAAAGATAGTTTAGGAATACAACATAAAGTAAACCAGGCATGCAGAAATATCGCTGTCTAGGAAAGGCTTTTCCTTACAACTGAGGAAGAGGCCACCAGTAGGCATCCAGTAACACAACCCCGATCAAAACAGCTCTATGAAACCCATCCCTTATCAGCTCAGTCCTCTCAATTCCTTATAGTTCATACTGCTGCTAGCGCTACATCCTGTAGCCAGAACTATACATAAGTACTTAAAAAAAAATATGGAATACTTAATGTCTTAAGGAGGAAATGTGTGGGTGTCTGCTTGCCCATTGATATCTATAATCAAGTTAATATAATATACACATCTCATGCCAAGACATAGCATTGAAAACCAGTCTGTCCTACTCAATTTCCTTCTCTTCCACAGAAGAAAGAGAACAAGACCTCTTTCCTAGCAAAAGCAGCAAATGAAGCAGTTCAATTACATTGTAAATATCTTCCCTGTTCTTTCCCCTGCATCATCCCCTGGTTATTTTAAGTAGACAAACTCAGTTTCTTTGCGTGAGTTAGTAGGATATTCTTCTCTCAATCTGTTTTCTCTGTCAAAACAGACCTTTAGTCCTCTGTTGACTATATGTGATGTGACTCATGAGTCTGGATGTTTTTACCTTCTTGTATGTATCCACAAGCAGAGTTAAACCCAAGAAAATAGTTAGAAAAGGGCAAATTAGAAATCAGAAGACATTAATTTTATTTCCAACCATATGTTTACAAAATAACATTAGTTTAATCTGTCAGCTGACCTGGTCACTTTGCATTATATCAATCACAAATTATGCTTCAAACAAATAATATTATAATAGTGCATTCCCAGAGACTAAATAAAACATGCACCATTCCTGCATGGAGGCTAACAGGCACCAGACACCTCTACTGGAATGTAATAACCATTTGTCTAAGTTGGTTGCTCCAATTGATGCTGAATGAGTGTGGTCACACACACTTATTAGCCTAACGTAATTTCCTAAGCTTTCCCACACAGTGTTTTTAGTGTGAAACCACACCTGTCAATACTAGGCAAAGCCAGTGTCATCATGCATTACTTTGCTTGTCTGATACAGCTCTTGTAAGCAATTGAAATTTGGGTGCCGTAGCTTGATTGCGCCTTTTTGGATATGGCTCTCACAACTAATCTGGAGGGGAAAAAAAACAAACTAGCAGATATGTTACAAATACTTCTAACACCAAAAATAAGGAAAACATATTGCTTTCTGTGTATTAAAATGATGACTTTTTAAAAAAATCATTTCATCAGCTCCTGTACTTTGGGAACTAATATGAAATCAGGGAGGATTGCAGTCCACATACACTCAACAGAGACTTAGGGCATTATTCAGTCTGTCACCATAAGTGACTTTCACGTCACAAGTAATTCTCGCTACAGACAGCACAAGCAGCCAGAGTCTGGCAGCTTGGACAGTAAATAAGCTGAATTGCTCATTGCACTCTTGAATTGAAACATCATGACAGTACCAAAGTCTGTCTCAGAGCTCCACAAAGAAAATTTGCATATCGCTTTTATGGTTCAAGAATTAAAAATCTGCAAAAATGCCACCCCTGTTGAGGGTGTTTAAACTTAGCAAAGCAGTGCTGGATGGATGACCTGTGCTCCTCTCCCAGCTAAGTGACAGCACAGGGTTTGTGCTGCACATCGCTTCCCCAGTAGCTTAGTGTGGAAAGGAATGGCCAGCAGAGGGTGGGCAGCATCTCACCAGTGCTGACCCTTGCAGACAGAATTCTGTGTGATCCACACAGAAAGAGTGAGCAGAGAAGTAGAGGAGATGGAGGAGTGCAAGGGGGGTGTGGAGACGGATAAAGAGGTTGGAAAAAGGAATCTGTGAACAATGGAGCTGGAGAGGTGGTGGGATGGGAAAAGCAGAAAACCAGAGTGCAGAACAAGAACAGATGGAAGCAGTGTGACCCACAGGGAGGAGAATCTAGAAGTCAGGCCACAAGACAGAAATTAAGGTTATGCAAGAAGAATGTTCATGGTAGGCAGGGAGCACAATAGGATTTGAAAAGGCCTTCACAGAGACAGCTGGCTACCTGACTAGCCTAAAGCTAGGAGGTGAGCAGGAAGGAGTGGAATGGTGTGGACCAGGGCAGAAATGCTGAGATGGGATGCCTGAGGAGAACTGGCTGATCAAGCAAACACGTACCATTGGAAAAACCTGTAAGTTGGAGACTTCAGCAAGAGACAAAGTTGCTATTCTCTTTTGGGATAGAATGGAACTGGGATGAAGGCAGAAAGTGTCAAAAGCACAGAAATAGGTCTAAAAAATGGTATGTGGAAACAAAGCTAAGGGTGGCATTGCTCCTCTCCCCAACTGGCACTTTCCAGCATGACGTGTTCTTGCAGATGTGTGACACAGAGCTACACCAACACAACTTGATGAAGACTGGGCCTTAAAAACCAGCATTCAGACTAAAGAAAGATAAAACACTGTGACTATGAGAGTCAAGACTACAATCTGAAATTACTAAGTAAATCATAAAAAGTAAATCACTTATTCAATGTATATGAGCCTTTTAAAGTAGCTCTTGCTCATCTGTGGAAGCCAAAACAGAAACAGCAATATTAATCACGTGTTAAAAGAGGAAAACAGGCACAAACAACAGGTGTGTCAATGTGTGTGGACTTTGTTTTCCCTGATTGCTTTCCTAAATTTTTTCCTTTCATAAAAATCTATTAAGGTGTATAGTATCTGGTGGAATGGGAGTAAAGAAGACAGAGCCAGACTCTTCTCAGTGACTCCTAATGAAAAGGCAGAAAGTGATGTTTTAATTGAAATATAGAAAAATACATTTGAACATGGAGAATTTTTTTTTGGCATGATAGGGTTTGTTTTGTTGTATTTTTTTATTTTATTGTGACGGTTAGAGAGCACTGGCATAGACTGCCCAGCGAGGTTGTAGAGTCTCAGTCCTTAGAGAAAGTTAAAAGCAATCTGAACATGTTTAACATTAGGGTTACCTGCTTGCTCTAAGCAGGTAACTGGAATAGCTCCAGAGGTTCCTTTTTACCTCAACCACTCTCTGAAATTAAAAATTATCTGATTCACATTGATATTTTAGGGATTCTATCTCTCCTTCACATTTTAATTTTCAAGGATTAAGCATAATGACTTTTCAGATTGTCAAAGAGAATAGCATTTAACTCTGGTATTTAAACCCTGACCCATGTCTTTTAAGCATAGCTATGAACTGTCTACACTATAAATAGCTTTGTATATCATAGTACTTCAACACAGTGCCTTTGGGAAAACAAACAGAAAAAAATGCTGACATGGTTGTCAAGGTTAATAGACTAAACAGACCTTTCTTGATAAACAAGAATCTTTCAGCTTGTATCCAACAGTAACAACATTTTTTTTCCTTGGGGAACTCTAATGGAAAGCAATTGACTCTCTCTTACCTAATTCAGATTCAAATTCAAATTCTAGAGAAGAATGTCAACAGCTTGTAACTTCTTTACACAGCTATCAACAAGAATTGTTTCTTGTAAATGTGAATGTTTCATGTTAAGGGAACTTTTGGCAAAAAACCTCAGAATAAGCTGTTCCCTCTCACATATGGCATGAAAGAGCAAGAGCTATTTCACTTTAATTACCCTGCATCCACACCATCCACACCATCCCATCCCATCCCATCCCATCCCATCCCATCCCATCCCATCCCATCCCATCCCATCCCATCCCATCCCATCCCATCCCATCCCATCCCATCCCATCCCATCCCATCCCATCCCATCCCATCCCATCCCATCCCATCCCATCCCATCCCATCCCACCCCACACCGGCACTGAATAATTTCTTAACAAGTTTATTTATATGTGAAAATTATGGTTAGCAACTGGTTTTTTTAATTGTTCCTATGAATTTTAGCTCTCCCATTGATTTTCTCCCATAGGGGTCACTCTAAGTGTGGGCAACACACTTCCAGCAGCATAAACTTAAATTTTCAGGAGTGTTACTGCCCTGAAAGAGCTGCAGCATGGACCTGAAGCCCAGGCTGCCTTGTTCCTCTGGACATCAGCACATTTAGAAGAATGGGTCTTTTCCAGTTCTTCTCATTGCCACTGTAACTCTCTGAATGCCACTGTAAGTCTCTGAATGATGGTAACTGCAGTGTCTCAGCAGTTAAGAACAACTGAAATAGGATTCTATATTCTAAGAAACATCCAAGTGTTTTATGAAAATGATAGGACTGCCTCAGCAAGGAAGACTGAGAGCATGTCAACCCAGAAGAAATAAAAGCTTGCTCACAGCACCACATTGCTCAGACACTTTCATGACAGGTTAAGAAATTCAGTTAGAGCTTCCCAGACTCGTGCTAAACACCCCAGTTTGTGTGCTGGGGCTAGGCAAGGAGGGAGATGGCAGGGCCAGGACACAATTTGGACCACTTCCTTCCCTTGAATGATACCTTCCTTTCTTTTAAAAGTATCTCTTAAAAGAAATAGCGCGGTTTGGGGAAAGTTAGGTTTTGTTTGTTTGTTTGTTTGTTTGATTTTCACATCAGCAGAAGTGATGGGCAGCATCCCTGAACAAGGTGCAGATTCCAAATTATCAAGATACACTGCATTCATTTCCAGAAGACTTTGTATTTCTTTTCTGAATTTATCCATTTTACATCCAACCATAAAATAAAAAGCCACCTCCTTCCATAAAATTCCATGCATCACGTAGGATGCTTGTAATTCTCCCTTACAGATGGTGTACATCTGAAAGAGGGTTGTTAAGTAAAATTTTATTCCGTTAGGTATATAATAAACCAGTGTCAACTAATTCAAGATGCAATAATGAAACACTTCCTTAAGATTAATGTCACAACTTAAATCTCAAAACCAAGCTTCAAATGAATGAATAATAAAATAAAATCCATAAGTATGCCCATGGAAGTACTGGAATGCTATATAAATTTTATTTTTAAACATTAAAGCTGCTTATCATTTGCAGATTGTTATTGGTTATTATGGTTACCATTCTCTAACACAATCCAATCTGCCTGCACTTTTCTATTTCAGGATACAGCAGTGATAACGTTAACAGGAGACTTAACTTCTCAACTTGCCAACATACATACATTAGGGGCACATGCTATCTCCTGCTGCACTGAAAGATAACGTGAGTATGTTCTCACAGTGCCACAGAAATAACAAACTGCTGTTCTCCCTGCAGTCAGATGTTAAAACATCTAATCCAACTCCCAATCAGTGTCAGAAACACAGCATGTTTGAAAACATTTGTTACAGATACATAATACAAATACCTGCTGTATTATGAATCCTCTGCATCACTGAGATATTGCAGAGGTGCTACAAATGCTATAAAGTTGGGAAATCTGCCCATAGGTGATTGCTCCCATGCGTGGGCAAGATTTTTTTATTTTTATTTTTCACATATGATGCAGAGTCATGTGGAACATTGTCTTCTTAAAGCCTTGCTGTAGTGAACCACAAAAAACAGGGAGAGAGAGAGAAAGAGCAATTCTAGTGCTCAACATGTTGTTGCTGGTCTAGGACAGTCACAAAAGTCACCTGCAGCTGAATGTGCTGCCAAACACTTCTGAAACAGCAGTAAATTCTGTCATAACTTTAGGTGGATGGAAGAAAAAATTAATTCAACAAACATATGTTAAAAAAGCAATACCCTGAGTATTAAAAAGGAGATAATGTTCACTTTGCTATATGCATTAATTGCAAAAAGGGAGCTTAATACACTTTTAAGCACAAAAATATCTATAAAAGAAACAACCTTCACAGAGAACACTTAATATCTTGAAGTAGAATATATAAAACTTACAGAGTACTGTAGAACAGCCTGCGCTGTTTTTCCTTAAAAATACATCTTTCCACTGAAAGGTTACTACTTTATAGTGTTACCCATACACTATTGCAACATTAAACAAACGGGTTTTTAATCTCAGTGAAAGGCTTTCATCTCTTGCCCTCTGCACTTGTCTGCCTCTGAGGCACTGAAATGCTCCATCATGGCCAGATGCTGAGTGCCCAGAGCTGGAGACTGAGGAATAACTTTGGCTCGTAGCTGTGCACAGGAGTTACCCCAGACTAGTAGGAATATTACCCTCTGGCCACATCCACATCCTGAAAACTGTGTTCCACTTACAGATTGTCCTCTGGGACAGCTGCAGTGCAATTCCATACTCAGGATATTAACTTACTAACTGTTAGTTCACAGAGGAGATATCCAAACCCCTGTGCCTTTAAAATGGTTTTGGCTTTTAAAATGTCCAGCCATATCTCAAAATCACATTTATAGAAGTGCTTGTAAAACTTGAGCTATTGATACCTCCAAATTCTATTCTCATTTCAGAATATAAAATGTATCTAATCAGGAGAGCCACAACAGCAGGCCACAGGAGTAATTTTGGCTCACTCTACCTTTGTTTATGCATTTTTGACAAAAGCCATCACTCCACAATTCCATAAATTTAAATTATTGATTATCACCAAACTTTGTGGTTTCTTTGGCCTCATTGCTTCTTCAAATCTCAGTTCCCATTTCTCATTTTTGAAACCTCTAATATTTCTGATGGTCAGTTTTGCAATCCTAAAATCTGTATTAATTAATTTTTTGTATATTACCTTGTGCAATTTAATGAGTTCCAGTGAAAGAAGTTCTGGTTAAATGTGAAAGGTGGAAAACTTGTCTGTGCAGAAAGGACTAGATATCTCTCGGGACCCACTTCAGAGCTCAAAATAGGAATTAAGTGGAATTTAGGCAGTGTATGTGCTGCTGTAATGGCTCTCTCACCTATGAGGCTGGGTGTCACCCTGACACAACAGAAATACACTCCAGTTTAATGAGCAGGGAGCCAGATGTGTAACCCTGGCTAGGAACTCGCAGTGTGTTGCAGTGAAAACACGGCCAGAGGAACCAGCTAAGCAGAGACAGCAGTTTGCAATGCAAGGGATTAGATAAGTGCAGAAAGTTCCTCCTTACAGGGAATTAATGCAATGTGTTACAACAACATGCTCAGAACTGCCCTGATGAGATGCATCATGAAGGTAAGGTACTTTCAGTCAATCTTCCTTGTCCACTTAAATTAACAAGATCTTGTTAGCAGAGAGTAAGAAGGTGAATACTTGGCAGAGAGTAAGAAGGTGCAAAGGTCTTTCCCCTTCTACATTGAAATTACTTTTTTTCTTTCAGTTATAATCTAGATATAACTGTAAAATGTACAACTGTGATTTTTTAATTGCATTTTTCTGTATTGCACATTTTCTTCCCCTCCCTTTTGCCACAATTCCTGACCAGTGTTCATAAAAAGAATGCTCTGAACAGCCTGGTTCCCCCATGCTGAGCACTGGAGGCTCCTGCATCCAAGTGAAGAGCGTTTCTCAAACTGCATTTCTGTGTGGTGCATTCCTTCTCTGTCCCAGACTGCAGGACTCTCATACTCCAAGAAAGGTATTCAGCCATTTTCTACACCCTGACTAGAGTTCTAAAGGTGAACCTATTCCTGTTTCAGAAGTCATCCCCCACCACGTTTTATAGGTACAAATCTATCATACTAAGGTGCGTTGGATGAGGATTTCTGAAGTCACTGAGAAACTCCTCCTAACTACAAAAAAATTCGCTAGACATTAGATTTAACATGTGGAAAAAAAGTCGATAATATAAGAATTATAATCAAATCCATAATTGCTGATTTTAATACCAACCTATAAAAAGACAATATTTTGAATTCCAAGATGCACAAATTTGTCCTCTCCTAAATTCATAAAACTGAACCTAAATTGTACATTTTGTTGTCCATGACATGAACAGAATAATCAATTTACACTGAACCAGCATCAATGCAGAAAGTTGCTTTTAAAATTTAAGAAGGAAATTATTCTCTCAAGTAGTTCAAATCTGACACCTTAAACTTCTCCTAAAATAAAATACTTCTGCCATTACAAAGCTGTTTGCTCTGTTTATGTCTGCACAAGTTCTAGTGAAGCTGGGACATCCATATGAAATAAAAGTGATAGAATCTGATCACATTTTCAGGACAGAAAACATTCAGCCTGAAAATACCATGATGTCCTAGGAAATCACTGATTCACTCTGAATTTGTCGGAAGTTATCAAAGTGCTTAGCTTGAAAACACCTTTTCCAGCATTCCACCACAGCATCAGCTATTCAAACTGTTATATAATCAAGCATTAACCTGTTTCTTACACATCAAAGTGACCCTGTTTCCAGGACAAACTGGAAATATTCATAAAAGCAGTATTTTAAAACTTCTAAAATTAATTTTTCCAATGCTGCTCTCTATGTATTAGTTTAAAAGTTTCTAGAGAGCAAATACTGAAGAGATGACTCTTTCAAATAATACTATTATTTGAAAACACTTGTTTCATTGTTTGCTCATAGAAACAACTTCATCCTTTTACAAGAACAAAGTATATGCAAATGTGACATGCAGAAAATCAACCAGAACCTTTCAAATAACTATCAGTCACTTAATGTTTCTTTAAAAATAGGCAAAATCATAGAATATTTTGTGTGGGAAGGGACTTTCAAAGGTCTTTTAGTCCCAATTGTAAGGCTTTTAATCAGAGAGAAAACTATAAAGCCCAAGCATAGTTTTGGTCATGGAGATTTTCAAGGAAACTGTATCCTGTTGAAGTGACCTCCTGAACTATGTACTTGGGAATTGCACAGAAATGATAATACATACTCGACTAGGACTTTGTCAAATTGAGAAGACGCGAGGACAATTGCTATGTCTGTAAGCCAGTCTTTCTACAGGCATCCTTCGATCAGCATGTGCATACTCAAAGTGAAATTTAGCTTTTATATCTAGCAAGCCTTTAAAATTCTATTTTCTTCTGATACTAATATTTTACCAATACCATTAACTAGCCAGCTAGTAATTTTTAAGTGATGAATATTATAAAGCATCAACCTGAAAGCATCCTTTCAGCAGCCTCAAAACATTCTGAAAAAAAAAATGTTTATAACCAGTAAAATACTGCAAAATGCAATGTATCATTGACGAGCTGAAGAAAAAAAGTTATTTAGTGACAGCAGAAGTAATGAAGCTTGGGTTCCCACACACACCTCCACAATACTTTCAGCTCTCTCCCATTTTCCCTACACACCACATGCTCTGTACCCTCAGCTCCCCTCCCCTCCCTGAACTTCTCTTCCCTTCTTCTCTTCCCTTTCCATGAGCTGAACAGGAGTGAGCATTTGTTTGCTCTGTTGCAGAGTTAAAGTTGTGCTCCTCAGCTGGATGGATGCTGCCTTCCAGATGCCAGAGGAGGCCAGAGAGTGCTCTACATCTCCCACACTGGCCCCTGCAGCCCCCAAGAAGTTCTGCTGTAATCTCTCAGTGCTTCTGAGACCTCTGCAAGGCGGGTTTAAATCGGCCCCTGAAGTTCCTGAGAAGCACAACTAACAGATGGAAAGTGGGATTGCATAAATCTTGTCTTAGGAACTAAACCTAAGAAATCAGAGCTGTTATACAAAGACTGTCCATACGCTTTAATACTCGGCAGCTTGTTTAAATATAAGCTGATGCCATGAGCAGCAATTTAAACATTTCTTCTGACAGAAAATTTTCAAATCATCATTGTCACAGGACACTGGTTGCAGTTATAAAGCAGTTATGAGTCTGTTTAAAACACAGGCTTTTGTGTCATGTACATGCAGCACCAGTGGCACAAATAAATTTGTAAACAAATACTGCACTTATAACAAAGGACTTTAGGGATCAGTGATTACAATATTGCAAACATTCATAAATTCATATGCAATTAGGACAACCTATATTCAAAATTCTGACATCTTCTGTATTTTGATCCATAGCAAAAAATAAATTAAAAAATAAAAAATAAAGCATCCCTGTGATTTAATAGCCTATTAAATGGATATCTGAGTGCAACTGAAGTTTCAAAGCTCTTTACATCCTTTTACACATTTTTTCTTTTTAGTTTTCTTTTTTTTTCTTTTTTCTTTCTTTTTCGGGGCACCTCCACACTAGGGATCCTGAGAAGCAAATAGCAGAATTTGCCCTTTCAAGTTTATGAATTCCTAGGCTTGTCCACTGCTATTTGAACACTAAATAAAAAATATTAGCAGCAAATATATATTTCACTGATGCTAAAAAATGTAAGTTCAGGTAAATTTGGGTAAATTGGAAAAAGGCAGGGTGTCACTTCTCTGCATAGAGGGTGAGATAAGGATAAAATGTCCTTCCTTACTCTTTCTGAAAGTTACTGAAGCTTCCATACTCCAGAATTTCTGTTACAATGACTGTTGGTGGTGAACACGTATCAGTGGTTATGGAGTAAGTAATCTTCTAATTAATCCTACTATAACATTTTAATTAACTTGAACATGTCAGGGGTCAACATGCTCCATGTCTGGAAATCTAGAAAAATGTACCCATAAAGTAGTTAACTGAATTTCTGGTCAATTATACAATTTGAATCTACTCTTGATGCAACACCTGCCATTCAAAAACTATCATCAATAATAATCTTACGTAATTATTCATGCCAACAGGATGAAAGTTCTCAAGCTATATCTCTTCTTTAATCTTCCCAATTACTTTCCTCCTAGATATTTAAACAATTTGTTTTTTTCAATTAGATGATGTCTGAGCTAAAAAAAATTGCAAGCACAACTTCCTGTAAAATGCTTCTGAACAATAAGAGACTACAGCCAAAATTTGCATTAGTAAAACAAAATAGCCTTCCCCTCATGACATATCTGGAGACTAGAATAAAAACTGAGGAAACAGGAAGAGAATTGTCATTGACTATCACGTTGAAAGAAGGGTTGATCAAATACTGAGGGATCCATGTACATGGCTGAATCCCTTTTACTCCTTTCCATCTGTGTTTCACTTCACCTATCCTGCTTCATTCCTGCTCCTGTTTACAAGGGCTGTACATCCATAGTACCACTCCTTGTGATTCCCTTACCCTGTCAGATAATAACTTCTTCCTCTTCTTCCTCTAACAGGACCTCTATGATCATGCTAAGTAGAATTTGAACTTCTTCATGCTGTGATATGAGGGAAAAGCTTCCTTTTACTCTATAGACCACATAAACAATAGTTTCTCCTTGATGAAATTATTTGACAACCAGCAGATAGAAAGATGAAAATGCTGCAAGGGAACATGTACATTAGTTATGCTAAGTTTCAACATCAGATTGGTTCTCTTGAAGAAAACAGTGTTTTCCAATTTGATTTTGTTTTTTCATTTTAAAACAACTTTTTCCCACCAAAAAATCTGTGTTCTGATTTCTCCCCACCTATGGATTGTCAGAGAATCCCAACACATATTGTTTACCAGAACTCTTAATAATTGCATGTATATAAATCAAAACATAAAGGCTTAAGCTTTTTACTATATTAATTAGATAAGAGAAGACTAAAGGCAGCAATAGCTATGCTTAAACTCAATGATTGTAAGGGTCTTCTCCAAGCTAAATGGTTCTGTGATTCTATTAGTAGCTGATTTCTACTATTCTGAATATCCAGGACGAAAATAATCCCAGTGGAATTGTATATAGTATTTGTACGTTTTCCTGCTTCATGGCACACTTCCTGTAAGACCCACTCTTGTGTTACTTCCCCCACAAACATAGGAGCATAGTCTAATTGGAGTAAAAGAAGTTGTTTATAATGACAAGTTGTCCATAAGAGGAGAACAGAATGGATATTAGCAATAACTAATCAGTTTCCTGTGTGGAGATCCCTAAATAACCCAGGAATAGCAATGATCCAAATCTGATTTCCTGCTAGAAAAAAAACTGTGGAGCAGCTGTTACAAAAGACAATGCCTCTGACTTCTCTCAGAACAACTCTGGAAAGCTACTGTCATGCTTAAGGTACTGTTCTTTTACTGCAATTTTATTCAAATATCTCATAAATGTTATAGAAAGAAGCAAGCTTAAGCCAAACATTCAGCTTAAATCTATGTTCATGTTAATTTTATTTTAATCCCCATCCTTTATTTTATCCAGTGTAAAAAGAAAAAGCACATACATTAGAGCTTTAAAAATAATATTTGTCATCTATTTAAATTATATTCCACAGCACAGCTGTACTGGGATGTCTGCTACTAAAGGTCTCTGGCCCCAGGATACACATACCTGGTCAAATGCTGCCAAACCAAGGCTTGTGAACGTGTAACAACCTAACTCAAGCAAAAATAATAGAGTACAATGTTTGTGTCTGTAGAGAGAATGTACTTCAAGCTACTGCCAGCAGAGAGTCCCATTGCTTTCATATTGAGAATAAAACAATTTAACACAATCCCTAAAATCACGGAACAAACAGCAAACCACTTTTAACTACTTTAATAGGGTCACAGACAGAAGCCCTCGGCAGCAGCCACCTGCAAGTGCTTTCCCCCCCGCCCCCCAACTCATTTTTTTACAGTTTTTCCAAACTGTAAGTCAAGTTAGTATGTTTCAAGAAAGGAAGCTCAAAAGTATGGTTTGGACTTCCACAAAAAGGCTGGCACATTTCTCCACAACGTTTCAGGTTGGCTAAATGAGAACAAAGTGAAACAGTTTAACTGTAATTAAATTAACTTGCAAGCCAGCCTCTACATGGAATTGTAAAATTAAAGGGCTCCCAAGCATCTGGCCTGCACTCCTACTACATATGCTTACCCCAGGAGCAATGTGCTTGGTTTGAGGAGACATCAGGCGTCTGTCAAGCATGTCAGCCTCGCTCCAAGCAGGCCAGCCCTTCCCGCAGCAGCAACACTTCTCACGGGAGCAAAACCTCCGGCACACCGCAGCGCTCCAGCGAAAGCTTCAGCCGCTCAGCCCACGCTGACCATCACTGCAAACACTGCACCTCTAGGCCGGGTTTACAGGGCCCAGCTTCAGCCTGCACACAGCAAGACTGTTTGCTGGCCGTTCCTCTCAGCTGTTGATCTGATTCAGCCCCTGAGTTGGGGACAGCTCAGCAGAGAGCCTGTCACCATCAATTACCAAGGAGGAGTGGGAGGGCTCCGTGCTCATGGTGACGCCAGCTGCTGCGAGGACAAAGCCTGCACACTTGCTGGAGTAACATCGCACTTTATTCCTCTCAGAAGTATGGCTTGCAACATGCATGGCCCCCTGGTAACACACAACTGCTGTGCAGCCAGGAACAGGAAAGCCATCTGAGCATTAGCACCGCATAATTGATCTATTGAGGCTTGTGGATACAGATTTATTTTGTTCTCCCCTACCCACACAAATATTTTGCTGGAATTTCAAGCTGTAAATATCAATTTCAGTTGGAAATTTTCTGTGTAAATGGAAAATTCTGTGTGACTATATTTAAGGTAGCAGACCTATTATGGTAGAAGATTCATATAAATGAGCCTTAATCATGATTTTTGTATAAACTATCATCCTAAAAAACCCTCACTAGACATTTTGTCATGGCAATACTTCTATATATTTGCCAGTCTACTGAAATAATCAGGAAAACTTACATGCATAATATTATTGGTCCTAATGAGTTTGAGAATTTGCAAGATTAAGGTCAACTGGCTTAAAATAAGAGCACAGGTTAGAAGTAATTAAGGATGAAAGACACATGTTTGTATCGGCCTGAGGCTTCCTGAGTAGTAAAGAGAAGAAAGGAGCAGATAGCAACAGGCAAGGAATGGTACAAACAGAGAAAGAGCTCCAGAGAAGCCACTTTCCCCCTCTGTTACCACGGAGATAATGAATATCAAGGCAGTGATTCCTCAGAGCAGCAACAAGCACAAACATTGTTTTGGCTCCAGCTGCTTATTGAGCTGGGCAATCTTCTCCTCTGCCTATGCCTCAAGACTGGTCTTCAATAGGCATTCAAGGCAAGCAAAGCCCCCCAAAGTCCAGCCTCTGGTCCACGACAGCTGAAAATATTGTCTATTTTCAAAGCCTAAACTCATAACACTGACATCACGTGTTGACTCTGTAAAGTCAATGGTACTTGGAGAGGGAAGGGCAGACCCTACCTACATGTCTCACAACAAGTATCAAAACAGATTTTTTTTCCTTTTAAACAAGGACCTCAGACTGGCTTCCATTTTTATTAACTGGTTCCTACACATTTTTTCACACAGACACATTTAAGGTGTTCCAAGATTGATTGACCCTCTTAAAACGTAATTTCCTATTTATATTATCTGCATGCCATAGTGCTAAAAATTCTCTCTCTCTGAAACAGGAAGTGACCTTTGGTTAATACCTGATCAGGTGGTTGTTCGTTTGCAGGGTTTTCTGTGATTTTTTTTAGGGGACTATGGGAATGCAGGATTCTTAACATTTTACCACTGTTTCAGAACTCAGCATTCATTTTAGGTCCATTTTGGATGCCAAAAGAGAAACTTTGCCCTTATTTCTCATGAAATAGACATTTATATTTACCTGAAATAGACTGAGCAAAGAAAAATACACAGAACATTGACAATCTCTTGCACAATTAATTTTGACTTCTGTAAGGCACTTCTAGGATGGGTATTAAAATCAATCTTGAAACAACTACTGGTTTCCAAGGAAGCAAACAGTAAACTCCAACAAAAATAATTTTAGAAGGCTGTGAGAAGTATAGCAATTTCTGATGCAATACTGCATTAATAATGTTGGGGGGGTTAACATTAAAATTACTGAGCAAGCGTTTTAGCAAACTTATTATCCTTAAAAAGTTTAATACATGCTGTGGGACACAAACACCTCGAGGCAAATCAGAACTACTCTGAAGAATACACAATCACAGTCCCAGCTGGAATATGGCAATTAGGACAGAGCAGCTCTCATTCCAGAGGTTGATTTTCTGCCCTTCAGCAGATTTTACAGAATACTGAAACTAAGCTTGCAAGACCATGCTGTCATCATGGCAAATTTTGGTATCATAATATTGAAACAAAAGAACTTTGTAGTAGAAAACACAGTAATTGAGATAATTTAAAATGTAGAGACAGCAATAGAAAAAATTTGCCTGTACCAATTTTAGTTTCTACAGCTCCCTAAATCTTTCTGTCATAGAATAGAAACTCCTCTTTTTATTCCTATTTTTTTCTTTTTGTTAACTTCTGAGCAGCAAACAGCATGGAACCAGTATGCAGTAAGTGCTAGATGACTTCCACCCTTTTCTGTCCCTCCAAAAATGCGTGAATAATCACCTAAGAAGTGCCAGATTTGTTTACTGATTTGTAACCTGACAAATCAGGTGCCTTAGAACAAAGACCTTCAACCCCTTACAGAAAAACACATCTTTACTATGAGAATAGGAACACAATTAATTTAGAGATTACTATTCTAATTCATTCTTTAATCCTGTATAGTTCTAATGGAGAAGTAGTCTTAACTTTAAATCTTAATACTCTATATTTACACAGTGATTTCATCAGAAGTCTCAATTAATTTTAAACACAACTTTATAAAATTTTATTATGTTTGGACTATAAATGTCATTAAGCACATGAAAAAATCTAAATAAAATCTAACTAAATCTAACTAAATAGTAACATACTAATAGAAGCTTGCTTGTAAATGTTTAAGCTCCTTTGGCTTTGTCTTTTTGTGTAACAAAGCAAGATGGATGATAGTCTATAAAAGTTCTTGTTGATAAACCAGATCAAAAATGTGTTGTTAAGAGATCACACAGTCAGCAACTCAGAATTGGTAAAACCTTAAGACATATGAGTAATTTTTCTCATCACCAAGTTATTGTGCATCAGCTGATCCATATGTGGACATGTGGGCATGCTTAGCATATGGCAAAAAAATTAAGGCAATTTATTGTAATTCTGCCTCATTATGAATTATGTTATCTGACATTTGCTGATGAGTATATGCATGAACATAGCAACTCATAAATTTGAATATCTAAGTCTAATACATACATATATACTGGAGGATTTTTCAGTTTTGCCCTCTCATTTTAAAGGCAGGTAATTCATTTGTTCTCTTCAGTTACTTCAGATATCACATTTACTTTTATTCAGTCATCAAGTATCTCATCAGTCTTACACGAGTTGTCAAAACATAACTTCATGTTTCTGAGGTGCCTCAGTTGGCCCTTCAGGTATTTAAGCATCCCATACAAAGAGCTCAGGTTGAATTAACTGTAACCCAAGCAGTTCCCTTTTCCCATGTGAAGATGTGTATTTATCCCTTTGCCATTCCTGTAAGTGATACATATTATCAGCTCTTCTCACCTGGCAAGAGTCAGCTTTAGAAGAGTTTTCTTTCAACTTTTAGAAGACCCAAAGTCTTTCCAAAAGACACCAAGGTATTAAAATCCCTTATTTATTTATCACAACAAGACAGCAGAACACTGTAAATGTCTACATGAAGTTGGTATATACGTATTTTGACATATATAAATCTAGATCAACAAAATTTAAAACTTTTTGTTGAGAAGGAAGATAAAAAATTAGTCAAAGCTCAGACAGACACAACAATTAATAAGCAAACATTTAAATTGTTCCAACAGCTTGTCAACAGGAAAACACACAAACCCACCCAAGCCCAGTCAGCAGCAGAGCACTCCTGCAAATTGTTACTCCTGAGACCATCAGCTACATCTGAGAGTGGATCATTGCAGCTTTGTGTCTGCTGATCTTCACGAGTTCAAGGACACACTGCTTTGCAAAATAAGTTTAGTGGAAAATGAGGGATTCAAGCAGTCTAAATACACTCCTGTTTTCTCATGACACTTACTACAAGTATGATCAGTGCACAACAGCACTTCACAGTTAAATGCTGGTTAGACAAGCAGGGTTCACAGAGTATCTACAGTTTGATTTTAGTTTTTCAGAGAAGGAGCTTCAGCACTAGATAAAATTTTTAGATGGCACTGAGAGATGTGTTAGGAAATTTACAGGGATCTGAATGCAGCACATAAAATGCAGACATCACATAAAATAGCTAAACTGAAGGTTTAGATAAATTCATACTACTGCTGGGGGCAGAGCACTTGCTCCTGTCCTGCCCCCATCCCTGGTACCCCCAGCAGGTGCTTCCTTCCCCTCTACCATCCCAGAACCTGTCAGACCCTTCCAGGAAAACAGTGACACACCTGACTTAGTCAGAAGCTGCTTTTTGTTTTGTGGAGATTTATTCCAGTCATTAAGATGAAATGGATAAAAGAAAACAAAAGCAGGGGAATGGATGCTGGTAGTGATGGGGCAGTTCCATCACTGCAAAGCCTTACAAAATAACCCAACAAGGGTGTAAATCCCTTTGTGAGTTTAATTTCTGTTTTGCAATGGATGGCAATAGCTATGCAATGTAAAGCTGTATCAGTTTTAAAGCAGAAAAGAGATCTAATTCAAAAGCATCTCATATTAAAAATATTAACAATTAACTACTCCCACACAATTACTTAAGCAAACAGAAAAAATGATGGTTTTTAAGATACATAAAGTTGAGCTTAACATTTAAATGAAGGAGGGATTTTTTGTTACAGATAGCTCATGTCACATTTTTCCCCACTAAAATGCAAATTTTACTCCATCCACAGAAAATAAGGCACACCTCTCCTTAGTATATTTTGATTTTAGACTTATAATAGCTACAGACAATGTTATCTTACTGCAATCTCCTTCGATGTTAATTCTTCTGAAAATATTCTTATTGGCATGATCTGAAGCCCACAAGGCTCTCTTTGGTTGGCTTTAGATTAGGCCCTTACATAACTGCAACATCTGGGCCCCATTTCAACTATGCAAATTCCAGCAGACACAATTTCTGTGTGTATAAATTAGTTTTTGTTCCACAGACACCTGTAATTTGGAACAGCTAATACATATTCTCCAAGAAAATAATTAAATAAATACTGCAATTTTGCATGGCATACACCTCCAATGTATTCTGGTGTGGTTTTTTGGCTTTTTTTTTATTTTTTTTATTTGGTGCTTTGAAAATTAATATCCATATCTGCACAGATAAAAAGCACAGCAGGCCAGTATTGCCACAGCTGGAACTACTGGAAGGTAGAAGAGCCAGGGTCAGTACTCTTCTCCTACATTATTTTGATGAAAAGTATGAAAGTATTACATATACTGTGTAAATTCCATAATAATCTGTGATCTCACTCAGGAGCCAGAAAAGCAATCTAATATTAAAGCACAAAAGACACACTGCACCACTGCAGAGCCCACATGAAGCAATTGTTAATATGTGAGTGCATGCACATTTATCTATGTGCAACTCTTCAGTGCAGTTTGGAAGGGATTGCTATCAAATAGTAAATTTGATAGGACATTAAAGCTATAGGTAATGCAGAAGTATGATGAACTGTTATAATCTACTTTCTCCTGAAGCATAGTTTTCCCACAATTAAGAACAATTACAAATTCTTGTTAAGTTGCTTTTTTTTTCTACTGACAATAAAAAAACATCACAAGGATATCTATATCCATCCTTGTAAATGCACAAACAATGAAATGTTAGCAGGATTATCACAAAATCCTTGCAAAGAATTCATTTTTACTGCTTTAGAAAAAAATCTTACTGAAATAAATGGATAAGTCAGAACTACTACCAGAGTAAGGTGCACTGATTTACAGGGAATCAGAGAACAGTCTTCAGATTACAGCCTCTAAGATTATATCAAAAATAGGTCAGCACAACCGTTCATTATAAGGACTAAAATATGCAATTTAAAAATTGTTTTCCCAACTCCTATCAATGCAATAGGAGTGGCTTATTCACACTGTTTATTTCATGTTCTCCACTGAAGAATCATTTGTCACAGAATACTAATATCTGAGATTATCTATCTGTATCAGTAGACACCATAGTTTACTAGGCTGGTAATGCAGAATTTCTAGTGATCCTCTGCAAACAGCAGTCTCCACCCATGAATCTAAAAGGCACTGGGATTTGCAATTCACAGTTCAACACTACTGATCTGGATTAGGAAGGCAATTACTTGCCAATTAAGACATGTAAATAAGCTCCAGAAAACAATGTAACAAGCAAAAAGAATTCTAACTTACTCTTTTTAATAATAACAAACACTGTACTTTGGATTATTTAATTTTAAGCAGGGAAAGAATAATAAAAACCACAGTCATACCAAGCTTAAACTACAACATATTACACACATTACCTACTTTGACAGAAGAATAGACTGCAAAATAAAGCAATTAAGCATTTAGTCAACATTAATTGAATTCCCTTGTCCTTACCTACATAATCATATTCTCATTTCCAGGGAGCTCCTACTTTTTCAGCACTCAGATACAGGAGTGTTTTCTGATCTACTGGTGTTATATATATTTTTTCTTCTCTTTGTTCCCCTGAGTATTTGGGCCCCAGGCCTCCTGTATTGTTCTGAAACCCATGTTATTAACTTTTTTTTTTAATGAGAAGCTCATCATGAGCATTATCTATAGCTTCAAAAATTGATCTTCACAATAAGAAGGACAGTAAAATGAGGGGACCCTTTTTCCTACTTTTCAGATAAGACTTTAAGCAGGCAGAATACAGGCAAAAGGGGACACAATACCACCTCAGTATTTGAAACTGGAGAATGTAATATTTTGTTGCCTGTAGCACCACCAAAGGTTGGTGAGTAAAAGAAAGCCTCCTGCTCCCAGGACCAGTGTTTCACCTCCAAGCAGCTCACAAGAAGAGAATCTCTTGTAAGGAATCTCAGGAAGACATGAAGAAAATTTTACTAACATGACAACAAAAAGGCAGAAAGCTTTTTTAAAGTAGAACAAAAGTGCAAATTAACGGGTAGGAGAGAATTTAAATGCAGGCAAAGCCCTTAAGGCAGGCGCATTCCCTCGTCTTGCATTTTGATCTAAAGATCAGTTGTCAAGAAAAAACTTAAGCCATCACAGCCATCTGCCATGTAAATTCAGAAACCATATTGCTGTCGGGTAACATACACAGCAGATGACAGAACTGGACCCAGAAAGTGAGTGGACACAACACATTCTTGGAATACAAATTCATTGACAGCCATAAACACACTTTAAATAAATAGTACCAGAGCTGCAGTTTTTGTGCCAGTATTCATGGACAATAAACTGTTATGTGAAAGGATATCACTTGCTCTGTGCTTATATTTCTCTCTGGCTAATATTGCAAACTAAATAGATCTTTGATCTAATTTGGTAAAGCATATTTTCTGTCAAGCACTAAATTAATAGATTAGGGGAAGAAAGAGAAGAAAAAGAGATACACACCAAGTTCTTCAACTTTCAAAGTTAGCTTAAAGTCTGATATGACACATAATTCCCAGGAAGCATCATGGTGCTAAGCTGCCCCTAAGCCCCCTTCAGGGCTTAGAGATACCCCTGCAAAATCTTCCAGGGAAAGAAGTTGGTTTTCTTTGTGTTCCTTTTATGCTTTTCTTTTTTAACTCTGGTTCTGTTCTTGTGATCACAGACTTAGCTTCCCCTCTGGTAAAATAGCACGCAAACTCTTGTTGTGTTAGAGCACAAATTTCCAGAAAGATCAAATCCAAATGTGGGATACTAGGTGCATAGATACTAGTCCCTTTATATTACTGTACACAGGAGAAAAAAATGCATAAGGAACTACTGTGTAATTTCACTAAAGTACATAGGCCAGTACTGACACTTGTATTTCAAGTACCGGAGTATGGGAGGGAGTTTTCCCTGCAGCATTAAACAGTGCTTTTTACCATAGACTAGGCAGCTGAGGCACAGCCCAAGACGGCAGGAACTGCCCAGGAAGTTACATTATCTCTGAGAATAGAGACTTCAGCTGATAGTGTTACTTTTTTTTTCCTAATATAATTCAGTCCATTTTTCCCATGATTATTTCCTTAATATTCTCCATGATTCAAGGACATGATATATTCGACATTTAAACCTCATTTTGCCCATAACAGGAAGCTGCAGCAGACACTGTACTTTGTTTAAATTTGCTGTATAGCTAATGCCAGTATTTGTTTTTCAAAAGTTTCATTTTCAACACAGAACATTTGACAGTAGTATTTTCAAAAGCAGGATATGGAGACCAAAGAGTCATAATAATTTTTGACAGTGCAATACCACTGACTGCATTTCAGATCAGCTGTTCAGCTAAAAAAGAAAGTTATTTTTCAAAGCTTCTATCGCTATGTGAGTTGTCAAGCACAAAATTACTTACAAATGCTAAAATGTAGTCTTGGCAATGCAAATACCATCTTTGATAAAAGGGCAGAAATGGAAATCGTTCTTAACAAGCACAGAGGTACCTCGAAGGGCTGGAGAAAGATCAGGACATTTCCTCCCAGCTCACTGGGCTGCTGGTCTGCTCCTCACAGGGCAGTCACTGCAGGGCCCCAGACGATAAATCGGTGGCTACTCTCATGGGACAGTATTCCTGGCTCCTCCTAGTGGGGTCTGATGCATTGACATGCCTGGACAATTCTCCTGAGCCAAAGCCAACTGCCTTGGAGTTGCCAAGCCCATAGTATTCACCTACCTCTCCTTCCCTTCACAAGAGGGTGGCTGAATCCAAACTGTCCCACAGAACTACCTGGCCTGTGCTGTCTCCCAGGAGACCCCAAAGAGCTGCTTGTGAGTTAGTCCTGGCCAAATGCACACCAGAGACTGTTCTGACAGTTCTACAGAGTTGTGCTCCTTTGCCAGGAAACCTGTGATGCTCAGCTCAGATTTACAGAAACAGCCTTTGTGCCAGAGAGCTTCAGCAACTCCTACAGGCAAAGGCACACCCCATTTATGGCCACAAATATATTTTAAAATGCCTTCAGGTGATTGTTTCACCACAGTTTCTAAACCAAATCAATTATTTTATATTGTTATTTTATTATTATTATATTTATTTTATATCCTCACCTGCTCACCTAGGGTTTTCTTTTACAAGACAGACTCTCATTCCCCCAGCAGGCAGGTCCAGGCCATCAGCTGCCCGCAGAGCATCTCACATCTTTTAAAGTCTTTGAGAATTTTTCATCAAATTTGAGCACAGCTAATATCAGCTTATCTCTGTTCTGAATCTTATGACTTTTTAAATTTCTCAGTAAATTATTTCCATAAAGATTTGGTAAAGTATGTGAAACAAAATTATTAAAATGAAACAAATCGTGTTGGATGCAGCACTGTCATTTAAATGCTTGGTTGATTTAATGCAGTTGATGTTTGTTTAAGGCCTGAGTTTTATACACATCTTGGCATTTTACACACAGATTTTACCACATTTCCAGGCATTTTGCACACAGGTTTAGGTTTGCCGATTATATCCATTAAGCAAAATACATATGCATCTTTTTCTACCCAGGTTTATTTCTATAACCCTCTTTAAGACTACTTTTCCCTGATACAGACCACCCCTACCACTGCTTCCCTTCTCATCACCTCTCCACACTAAATTTAACTAACTCTTAGACACAGGAGCATCTGCAGAATATTGAAAATTTTATGGCTCCCCAAGACTGTGTCCTCTCCTGTACAGCTGCAGAGAAAAGGTTTGGATGTGAGGTATTCTTTTGTTTTGTTTTGTTTTTTATTCTTGGCTGAGAAAATATTTCAGTTGCACAGCAAATCAAACATATAAACTGTGTGCTTCAGCTCCAGACACTGGTCAGAATCAGAAAGTAATCAGAGACAGGAATTAAGGGAATGATTTTGTGTCCCAGATCCAGGGAATACACAGGATTGCTGGGCAGCATTTAGAGAAGAGGCTGCAGAAAGAAGCTTCCAGAAAAGAGAGAAAAAAAACCAAAAAACCATAACAGCAAACTAAAACAGAACACAAAACTGACATTGGCTGTTTCTGGTACGTAACAGATATTTTGGGATTAGCTCATGATGCAGAGAGGTGAATATATTGTAGAAAATAAATAATGTGAATTAGAAAAACAATTAGGCTTCTTATGTAACAGAAATAAAAGAAGGGAGGAGGATTAAGGAAGAAAAGAGAATGAATCAAATGAAAGTATTTTCTAAAAGAGCAGGTTTTACTAGAGGAGCAATTTTAAATCTGATGCAAGGCTGCAGCTTGCTCAGTGCTCCTCTGCCCACCCAACACTCTGCCCACCCTGCTGAGACATTGAGAGGGAGGAGGGACACCCCTTTTCTAGCTCCTGGATGGTGAAGAAACATTAATCTTTTGCACTTCTTTCTTAAAATATGAGAAACTAAAATACATTTGTAGACTGAATTCCTAATTGTTACATATTTGTTTCCTTAACAGCACATGGAAGTCAGAGACAGAGCACTCTTTATCAGACTGTGTTGTCTTCCAAGTTCTGTGCAAATGTTGTTGGCAGCACAGAAAAACAGAAGAGTTTCGTGGTCTGACAGCAATTAATCCTGAGTTAAAGATATTAAACCAATATTTTCAATTACCACTTCAGTACATCTCAAAATATTAAAAGGCCAACTCTAGCCCCTTAATAGAATATTTATAAATCAGACAAATTTTTAAGAATTCAACTGTTCTGATTACTTCTGTTTCAAACAACAACTTCTGTATCAGTCTTTTTTCATCCACCTTTTTATTCAGCCAGCTGTTACTGAAGTTCTCTTAAAAGCTCACCTTCAATTCTGGATAATTTTTTTCTATAGTTTCCTTCCACCTCTATGTTGTTTGTTGCTGTCACCTTATTTTGACTTTCTTTCCTAACCAGTATGATTTCCCTTCTAGCTCAATTTATACTATTTTTCTCCTATATTGGTACTCCTAGAAAAAGCAAACAAAAAACCTACAAGTAAACCCCTGCTCTAAATTCTGTTTTCTTAAAACACCCCAAAAATAATAATTTAATCACACAGTAACATAGCTTTCATTTTAAAGACCTGAACCTTACCTGAGAACTGTCAAGAACTACAGTTTCCTCAAAAAAAAAATTCTTAATTCTTTTTTCCTTATTAAATCCAGTGGAGCAGTAGAGCTAAATAAAGATCCATTACTTGCAAAATTATTTCTGTTGTAAATCTATTAGCTCAGCCCTGACAAAAATGAATTTGTAATGAAGAATATAAATAATTCAGATACATGGAAAAGTCAGGTCATTTGGAAGGTGCTACATCTCTAGTATTTTTGGCTTTAAAACTGCTTTACAGGACATTTTGTGACAGATACCTTTTGATGGAGAGTTCAGAGGCCCCTCTCTCCTCTGTCATGTATTTCTCATCTCCTGATAGGCTTCCTCATCAGTCTGTGTGAGAAACAGTGCAGAGAGAAAGGAAAGACTCTGCTATCAGTTTACAACCACTGAGCCCAGTAGGGTCATGAAATGGGTCACGTTAAAGGCTGCAAAACTATCAGTTTTATTTTGGTTTAAACTGAGATGGAATGGTATTATTGCTACTAAGCAGAATCATTTCCATTTCCCCCCTTCTCTGCAGGGTGGGATTACTTAAAGGAAGTAGAATGCTGGGACTCTGCTCATCATAAATCCCCAAACCAACAACAAGAGCCATAGAGGGGAAATTCCCACAGAGAGCCAGAAAAATCAACTTTCCCTTATATTCGTCATTTTTAGAATTTATTCCTTATCTTGCTGTGAGAGGAAATTCAAGCACAGTTACATTTCAAGCAATCATTTGGACCCAGAGCTCAGTCCTTGCCCAGCCCATCCTGCAGGCAGGGCCGGGCTCAGAGGGTACCAAGGGAGGGGGGCGGAGGGAGGGTCTGGCTGCAGCTGCCCAGCTGTCCCTCCCTGGGCAGGGCAGGACAGGAGGGTCTGGCTGCAGCTGCCCAGCTGTCCCTCCATGGGCAGGGCAGGACAGGGAGAGTCTGGCTGCAGCTGCCCAGCTGTCCCTCCATGGGCAGGGCAGGACAGGCAGGTCTGGCTGCAGCTGCCCAGCTGTCCCTCCATGAGCAGGGCTGGGCAGGAGGGTCTGGCTGCAGCTGCCCAGCTGTCCCTCCCTGGGCAGGAAAGGAGGGTCTGGCTGCAGCTGCCCAGCTGTCCCTCCATGGGCAGGGCAGGCAGGTCTGGCTGCAGCTGCCCAGCTGTCCCTCCATGGGCAGGGCAGGGCAGGAGGGTCTGGCTGCAGCTGCCCAGCTGTCCCTCCATGGGCAGGGCAGGATAGAACAGGCAGGTCTGGCTGCAGCTGCCCAGCTGTCCCTCCATGGGCAGGGCAGGACAGAACAGGCAGGTCTGGCTGCAGCTGCCCAGCTGTCCCTCCCCTGGGCAGGACAGAACAGGCAGGTCTGGCTGCAGCTGCCCAGCTGTCCCTCCCATGGGCAGGGCAGAACAGGCAGGTCTGGCTGCAGCTGCCCAGCTGTCCCTCCCTGGGCAGGGCAGGATAGAACAGGCAGGTCTGGCTGCAGCTGCCCAGCTGTCCCTCCCCGGGCAGGGCACTAGTCCCGACCCCACGGTGCCCACCGCCCAGCCCGCCTCTCTCTGATTGCTTCTTCCTAAGGAGATTTAGGCAGTTTGCGTCAATCAAGGATTTAACACGAGACATAAATGCCATCCCCTCTTAACACGAACAAACAGCTGCCAGCACCTTTCTTGATGAGACAAGGGTGCATGGGCGGCTGGCAAAAAGTTAGTGATTTCTGGTGAATGCTCCTCTTTCACTATTTAATCTATCAGTTAATCACAGGACTGATTTTAAAGATTCTCATTTCTCCACAGTATCAAAAAAAGTGCTTAAAAAACTACGAAGGCAGGTATAAATACTAGGGGAATCCTTAAGAAAAACAATATTAAAATCGCTGAATTACTTACAGAGTATGAAAACCATTAACAGGGTAAACATAGGCAGCCATTAAAAATTTTTCCAGTGACAATTGTCTAAATAAGGAAGCAGACAGAACTCAAATAATGAGCTACTGTATAAGGCTTAAGCCTTGGCCCATGAAGCAGAATACGTCTATATCAAATCTGCAGAAAAAATTAGCATTCACAAATTACAGGGCCTCAAGCCTTGCCAAATTTTTTTACAGTAGATTGAATAATATTGAATATTATTCAATTAGTATTCAGTTAATATTCTTGCTATTTTATATATTACATTGCTAAAAATATAATTAATAATATATACATAAAAGTTTTTTAATTAAAAATCTTGATGTCACTGTTTCAAATTGCAAAACCAACACAAAACCTCCTGGATTTTAGAAACAATTGCTCCTGCTTTTTAAACCTGATCAAGTTCAACCATATACTTGCAAACCAAACAATTATGTAACAGAATTATGAAGTCTTTAAAAACTGGCTTAATCACTGCACAATGAACTTCAGGAAATTATCGTGCAATTAGCAATTTGCCAGATGCCCAGTAGAAGGCAGACAAGGAAATATCCCTTCCCCCTAAAGGATCTGTTATCCAGCAGTCAGGTACATTTTTCCTCCTCACTCCTCACCACAAGCACATCGGCATTTTTCTCACAGGTTAAAATGAAGAGGCCTAGATACAACTCACATGTTGTTTTATTTCTTCATAAAATAATTTAAATACAAGGACCTCTTCTTTGCCCTAGATTCTCCTTTCACTGAGCTGTTCGGTAGCTCCTACTGAACACCACTAAATCAGTCACAGTCATCCTTATAGCCACGGTTCCAAAAGTTCCCTTCACTATGTCAGAAGCTTATTACAATTGTATCACCTCTTAGCACTTGAACTTTTGATCTGATTTTCTTAAAAATAGCAAAGAGTCCTAGTTTAAAGAACATCATTGAAAATAACAGTATTAATGCTATTTAATCAACTCAGTTTTCTTCTAGTCTCTTGAAGCAGAAGGCAGTGAGCTGTGTATTCTATTCTACACTCAGATTGACTTGAAGTTCAAAGCCGTGGCTTTGAGTAATTTCATTCTGATGCTGCTATATAGCAATTTAGGAAGCATTTTCAGGTAAAGCTTGTCCATCTTAACTTCCCATGTTCTTCTGCTGACAGGTTTTGGGAGTCAAATCCAAAACTTTCTACCCTCAACTTCTTTCTCTGTTTCCATGTCCCTGCAAAAGCAGGGAGGGTTGTAGGACTGAACTGATCTGCAGGCCCAGCACCTATTCTTCACTTTGTGGCTTCCTTAGGACCCTCCCTGCCTTTTTGGTAAACCCCATTTAAAAAACATTCAATTATGTTCTAAGGATGTTTTCATAAACCTTCAAAATTCTAAATCACCCAGCTTCTTCGACAAAATTAAAATCAGATGTACTTCTCTTGAAAAGAGTGTCCCAAGCATATCCTAAATTTCACCAAAAAAAGTAAATGCTGGGACTTTTGTAGAATGATTTTGTCAACACACTATCTGACTATCTTTTTTTTTCTATAAATCAAAGGGGTATGAAAATAAATAATGTAACATGGAAATGGAAATAAATATGCCACAGAAGTTTAAAAAGTAAAATGGCAATCACTGGGACAGTTCTTGTCCTCACTTATGCTCACTCAATCCTAATTAACACTGGCAGAATTTGGCCCGCTGTACAAGCCACATCTAATCCCTCCACTGTAGTCTGCCACACCAGAAGGTTATTCCTTGAAACACTCCCCAGTAAGCCGGATAATTCTAGAAATGACATTTCAATGCCATCGAATCAGTTTGCCCAGTGCTACGATTTAATTTCTAAGCCTTTTCCACTTGACTGTACTTGTATTACAACATAGAAATGGTGGCAATGAAATCTTTTTTAGAAAGAAATCAGAACCAACTAACACTATTTTTGCCTGTAGATTGGGACACGCATTTGAAAATTACTGAGCCTTTGCAAGGGCAGCATCACCCCTCATTTACTGTATGTATAAAAGGTCCCCCACAAATTACAAAATACAAGCAGAACAGTTAGAAAGAGAGTCACAGAGAGCCAGAGAATCATCTGGTGAGTCTTGTTATCTAAAGATAACAAACCCATTTGCTTCATGCATTAGGGCTGCATTTAAAGTGAGACACTGGAACAGCAAGAGCAGAGCAGCAAGAGCAGAGCAGCTGTTTTTACAATATTTAGCTCCTGGCTCTCAGAAAAAGGGCCTGTGAGGGCAGGAGAACACAGGGAGAAGTGATGGGCTGACATCCCAGAGGCTGCTGGAGCAAGCTGGGAGAGTTTAGGTTTGGTTGCATCCTTTGCCCCAAGGCTGACAGCTCCAGAGGCCATTCTACACCTCCTGGTCCAAGTTGCACTTACAGCTCACTACCTATAACGGTGTAGTGAGGGTTTAGCATAGAAAACTATGATGTAAATAAAACCAGATCCTGCAGACAAATTAGCTGTCTCTACTAAATGGAAATAATGTTTATTTACAGGTTCAGGTCCTTGCTGTGCTGACACTATAATCTGTGTGGAATAAAGGGCAATCTGCACTGCTGCTGTTTCCAGGAAGAAGTACTGTGTTTTCCCCTTTATGCCATGTAGAGATTAAACAGGGCCAGCTTCTGTACCAAGCCCAGGGTTTTGCACTCTTTGGCAGCCTGGCTTTATCAGCTTCATTTCCAGCTGCCTATGTAGGTGAGGAAGAGCTCACCAGGCAGCACTTGCTGCTTGTGCACAGCTCTGAGAAATGGGCAGCTCAGCAAGGCTGAAAGAAGACACCACTTTGCCTGATTCTGAAGCCAGGAACTCTCTATTACACAGATAAATACAACAACACTTCTCAGGATATTCATCACATAAGGTACACGAATGACACAGCTTTTCATTTTCACTGGTGCCCCTTCTCAGAGCACCAGGGGTAACATTTAAGGACCACAAACATTTTTTTACAGCTTAAATTTCACACGATTTCTTCACCTGTTTTCCACTGCCTTGCTTAAAACACTCAAATTTAATATCCTTGTTGTGCTGTTTTCAGCTGGGGTAGAGTTAATTTTCTCCACAGTGATTAGTACGAGGCCATGTTTTGGATTTGTGCTCGAACACAGAGGGTTGATAATATAGAGATGTTTTTGTTACTGCAGAGCTTACACAGAGCCAAGACCTTTTCTGCCTTTCATACAGCCACACTGGCAATGGAGCTGGGAGTGCATGGGAGGTTCAAGGAAAGACAGCCAGGACAGGTGATCCAAAGTGACCAATGGGATATTCCAGACAATGTGACATCATGCTCAGGATATAAAGTTTGAGAAAGAAGGAGGAAGAGGGGGACTTTTGGAGTGATGATGTTTGTCTTCCCAAGTCACCATCACACGTGCTGGGGCCGTGCTCTCCTGGGGATGATTTCCCATGGGAAGCAGTGAATTAATTCCTTGTTTTGCTTTACTTGTGTGTGTGGCTTTTGCTCTTCCTTTTCCTATTAAACTTTTATCTCAACCCACGAGTTCTCTACATTTTCACCCTTCTGATTCTTTCCCTGATGTCTCCAGTGGGGGAGCGAGTGTGGCTTGGCTGTTGGCTGGAGTTGAACCATGACATTGGTAAAACTAACTTTCAACTCTGCCAGTCATGAGACTGCTGGGTTTCTTTCTTATTTTTCTTTATTTTTCTCTTTCTCTTTTCTTTTCTTTTCTTTTGCTTTGCAAAGCAGAAACAATAAATCTTTAAAAAAACCACAGTGTAGCAGAATAAGGAGATTCATATCTGTGCCCTAGCACTCCACACTCCATTGCCCTTCCTTAAAGATAAATTTAGTAAGAAAACTAAGACTATCAAGTCAACCAAATATTTAAACATGCAGTTTTATTCAATTCTTGCAGATATCTTAACAGATATTAGAACTAATACTTAGGCAAATGTGCAACTAAACAGATTCTGATGGGTATTTAATTACATATTCAGCATACACCATTTAAAAAAGTTTTTCCCAGTAAAGAGATTGCATTCAATAGCAAAATAATTTTCTAAATTCTGCATAAATACAATTTTATAAACCATGAACCACAAAAGAATACTAAATCTCAAACCTAACATAGAAACATTAAAAGACTTTTGGAGTGCCCCTCACCACATCATGTATCAGACCACCTATCTGCAAAAGATTTGGGGACTGGGATTTTTTCCTATATCATCAACTGGAAACTGATAATGTTATACCATAAAACACTGCAGCCAGCTATAAATATTTCTGAATTTCACCAAAATCCTTAGAAAGGGGACAAGTAAAAAAAAGTTGCATGCAAACAAACACAAAAATTATTCAGAGCAGGGAAGGAAATGGGCTCCAAAAAGGTCATTTTGGCTACTTTTCAGAAGAACTCAGGATGGTGTTTCATCCTTGAATTTTAGTATTACTAATTTAATGTCTTTTTCTTATGTGTACCATTATGTGTGGACTAATCTATTCAGATGCACTAAGAAAAATTTAAAAGACTTAGTCTCTCACTTATTCTCTACTAATATCTCTTGAGATTCATCCTGAAACTGGGAAAATACAAAACTTGGAAGGATAAAAACATGATGTGCTGGCAGCAGGGTAAACTCACTGCATGGCAGGATTTTGTAGAAGGTGGAAGAGAAGAGCAGCTTAAGGAGCTGATTCTGCACCTCCCAGCACAGACCACTGAGAGGCCCCCTGGGCAGCCTCGATGCCAGGCAGGAAGCACTGCTTGTGTTTTTAAAACATATATAAAAACGTGATTGAAAGTCTCTCTCTCTCTCTCCCTTTTTGAAAATTCAGGGCCTGAAAAATACGACCTTAGACTTTCCAAAACAGTTTTCAGCTCAGTGCTCTGCAGCCCATTGTCATATCAACACAGACACTCAATTTCAGCATGCCTTTTTGCTCTGAAATATATTCAATTATTCATCTTTTCTTATGTCAAACTATATGTAAAAGAGAAAATAGGATGCTCAATACAAAACAGGCATTAAATGGCATCCTAAACTATAGTTTTTGAAAGGGCTGAAATCTTACTGGCACAATAAAAAAGACACAGTGGAATGTTTTAAGATTAACATAATCCTAATATTTACTATACAGCATTTTTAGATTGAATTATCCCAACCTTGAAGAAAGGATAATTCATGGCCATGGGCAGAGAACAGACCTGCACAATCTCCCACCAAGACAGGCAGTGTGGATTGTGCTTGGACACACTTACACAGAGCTGGGCACCCCGAGTCATGAACGCTGAGCATGGGAAGGGAAGCACAGCACTGCACTGGCCACATTTCCAGCCACCCCTGGGCCACACTGGGGAGTGATGGCACCTCAGGCTGTCCTGACCAGATCCACATCCAGCCTGCCAAACAGCTAAGGCAAAATACCCACGTCTGTGAAGGATGGCAGCACCAGATCTGGGAAAGGATCTGGCAAGGGTAGAGGTCAAACCTAGCACTTCAATCCTGGAAGCTCCTTCCTGCTACACTCCAAAACTTCTTATGGGAAAGCAGCACTTACTCCTGAGACAAACAAGAGCTCACTCTGGTTGAGATCACAGAATATCTCTGCACTCTTCCCTCACCAGACTTCACCTGCAGCTTCGGAGAATGCACAAACAGGAGCAGCCTACTGCAACAAAACATGGGAAATACTGACACAATTAAATTTTAAAAATAATAGAATAAAAATAATGAAATTGCTATATGAAGAGTAGGGAAAATCAGCCAATTTCAAGCACATTGTCTGGTGCAGGAAAGAAGTGCTGAAGGTCATGTTCCATGTTAGAGCTTCTTGAATCATTCTTTTTTGGGAGTAGGGGCCAAATCAGTGTCTTGGAACATTAAGTAATGTCTTGTAGAGCACTAGGAATACACCTTTTTTTTTCTATTCTATATACTTTTACTAAAATACAAATACAAAATTAATGATTTTTGAATTTTAAAAATTAGTATTTTAAGAATGGATGTCTGATTCAGGACTTGATTTTTAGAAACGTCCAAATTCAGTGTGTATGTTTGTAGGACAAGTGCAATCCCCCCATTCAGAACTTTACAGACCTTTGGGTCTGGGTAATGAAGAGAGCCATGAATTCATTGATGATTTCCCTTTGCATCTCAGTAACAGTTAAACATATCTCATATCTGTCAGATGCCTGAGTTTTCAGTTCCAGCTTCCATACTACATACTCATCACAGTTAATATTAATTGGCAATCAAACTGAAAATAACCTGAAGCAAAGAAACAGGACAGAAAAAACCTTTCCATTCCTACAGGTCAAGAACTCAGACATGGCAATAGGGCAATGTGTTTGCCATTTATGTTTACCCTGTGCAGAATAAAACACTTGCCCAACCAGAGTGAATAGTCATTTTTTCATCAGCATTTTTGTTCTTCAAATGGAAGGTTTTTATCATATGCAAAATTGCATTAAGCATGTATAATGACTTGTTCAGTGATTTGCATAAACATCTTCCACAGCGTGCACAGAACTTGACAGCTGTGATTCGCTTTATCCATGCATAAATAACAACAAAATCGGCCCAAAGACTTTTACTTCACATTTAAATGTGAAGCCTAGCAGGGCAAAGAGAAAGGTTATCACTTCCAGAAATACTGGAAAAAACCACTTAGCCTAGACCTAGAAAGTACATACTAGAAAAGAAAACACAAAATAGAAATGGTAAGTAAAGAATATAAAATTCCCAAATCACAGGAGATTTATACTCAGTATATTGACCTCAGGGCTGAATGGGACATAAATATAGTCATGAGCGATAAATCAAGAGATGTTTCTTTTAAATGGTAAAGAATATTTTAACTGTTTTAAGAACTCAATATTTCAAATATCCACCATTTGTATATTTGTATATTTGAGAAGATACAAATATTTCAAATTTTAAAAAAAGTTAAAATTATTTCAAAATATTTTTAGGATTTTACAGTAATTTGAAGTACCTTAAAATACTTCGGTTAATCTATTCTATGATTAATTTTAAGATTTTCTGAAGTCTACCAGGAGTAGTCACTGGCTAGAATTTACTGAAGGTTTATTATTTGCTTCTTTCTATAACAATTTCTAGCTATTTAAAATGTGCATAAAAGTAAATTTGGCTTTAGTCTAGGTGCCTACACTGTGCCAAAGGAAAGGCAGGTTTTTTGTCTGAGGAGATGATTTTCTTTAGATTTAATCAGCATTTAGAAGGTGGGAGGGTATGGAAGAAAATGACTTTCATGACCTTTGCCTTCTTGCACTCTCAGGTTCTGGACCATTTACCTACTTTAGTCAAAGTATCCTCTTTAAACAATACAGGCTTTATTTAGACAATAAGCTGATCAAGCAGACAGGTTAATTTGATTCAGCAGGATATGCACACTGGTCACTGCTGAAAATCAAAACTACTTTTGCAATAAGTTCTACAAAACAATACTGTAATGTGAATATAAAAAGTCAAAATTTAACCATTCAGTGAAAACCATTGAGTAATGTCTTAAATATTTAGAACTAGAAGGAGATTAATTAATATTAATTTTTTAAAAATTGAATAATATGTTAGCAGAAATATAATCAGTAAAGTGTTTTGGTTTTTTTTAATTAACTTGTGAAAGTAAATATCAGGGTAGCTTTCGGATAGCAACCTCTTGAGCTGCTAATTATTTACTTATTTAGTTGCTTAGGAGGAAGGTAGCAGAAATTATGTTACCATCCTTATGCTAAGAAAGTTTCTCAGCGTTTGAGTTAAGAGCAGTCTGGCCCTGGCAGGAGTTTGCTGCGCCGGAAGGCAAAGAGAGCACGGCACAGGAAAAGAGCCTAGAGGCATTAGTGTAATCCATCGAGGTTAAATGTAGGAAAGCTAAAATTATTTAATACTTTTTAAGCCCACAGTACAGTAAATGGTCTGTTGCTAGGAAGCAATCCTGGCTAAAAATACAGCCCTTTTTAATATGCTGACTTTATGTCTGAAGAACGCCAGAAACGGGTCCCACTGAAGGTATTTCTCACGCCCCTCCTCCCCCCAGAGTCCCCAATTCACATTCACACATGTATGAACCCCAAGTGCTCCTCAGCCTGGAGATTATATTTGACCAAGGAAAAGTCAAGCTCAACAGATGGATGATCTTTACCAACATCTCGTCAAGATGGGGACACCAGGGGACCCATGGTGATAAGTACAAACTCTTCAAAATTATAAGACTTCAAGTTCTGATCCCCCAGTCTGACCATAGATTTGCCATCATGAAGGAAGAATTTTCTCCCAGGAACCTGAGAGCCCTGGAAAAGGCTGACTGCCTGGGGACAACCTCTGGAGGAAATTGAGGGATGCAGTAAATGGTCCCAAACCCCTCCTTGTATACCATGATAAATTCCCATAAATAAAAGCATTTGACTCTCCTAATTTACAGCTGTAAACAGGTGAAGTAATGCTTAGACATGCAAATTAAAAATTTAAAACCTCAGATTGGCAGTAACAATGCTGAGGAGCTGCACACATTTAGGTCTCAGAGAACTGACCAGTCACTGGACCAGCACATTCAGCACTGTTAAGAAACACAACGCACCAAAACACGACTTGCAAGGGATGAAAGTGCCATGAAAAACTTAAAAAATGTGACCCCAGACCTTTTAGGAGGGTCTGGATGAAGCCACAGCTGCTACATTTTGTGCAACAGACAGTCACATCTCAGAGGCTAAACAATATATTAATGAAGGAATAAGATATATAACCCTAAGCACAGACTTGAAAAGGTATCATGAGTTACTGCAAGCAACTTGAAGAGTTTGAGCACATAGTATTACACTGGTCTGCCTACTCTACAGCATTTAGTGAATGCATTCTTTAAGTAATTTGTGACACAAACCTGTGTTTCTCAGTAGCTTCACCGTGTTTCTGAAAATGAATGCGCAAGTAGAAATTGATTATAGCTTTAAAATAAATATTAAATAATGAATAATGTTTTTCTTTAATTACTAGATAAATTTCCTGTCATTAATTTCTGTTATTGCTGAATTATTTTGAAATTCAAGTTTATTTTTTATGTTTTTACTCTGCAATCCTTTCTCCATTCTAGGCAGTTTTCTGATGAAAAGGAAGATAGGTTTTCACAGCTAGTTCCACCTTCAGATTTTCAAGAGGTTTATTTTTTTTTTTTTTTGCTAAAATCCTTTCCTCCTGTCTTAAGTAGAGAATAGCCTGGCCACTCTTTTAATTAAACACCTAGTTTGTCTCCATTCAACAGGCAGGTAATTGTCTCCCTTATGTTCATAAAAATTCCATTTGGAATCCTGCACTTATCAGTCAGCAAACAGTCCTCTGCATCTGTGAGGTATAAAACTTTGCCTCTTCCCATTCTTTAACACATTGACTGCTTGGCATCTTTAGGGAGGAATGTTTTCTCTTTGGATTTTATATTCTCTGTCAATTTGCACATTACAACCACACAAGAAGTGGACATCTAACTAGGCTACTTTTTGTGTAGCTTCATGCAAGACATCGGTGATACCAGAAATAACAGGTAACATTGACTTTGGAAGCACAATGGTTTGGAACAGCTTTCTTCAACCTCTTCCTTTTTAATGAGGCACATTCATACAAGAAAAATCCTACCAGCATGTATGCATGAAATAGTTTATTATGGACTTGGAGAATTATCTACATATTTTTACAAACTACAGTCTGGGAAGTTTTGAAAATTTCAACCTAAACTACAGTTTTAACAGTTCCACTAAGTCTTGTGTTAACAATAAATTCACCTGGGTCAGGGCAATTACAAGCAAAGGTACAGGCTGGGTAGAAAATGGGCTGAGAGCTGCCCTGAAGAGAAGGACTTGGGGTTGCTGGTGGATGAGAAGCTCAAGACGAGCAGACACAGTGCACCTGCAGTACAGACAGCCAAACATGGGCTGCATGGAAAGCAGTGTGGCCAGCAGGGTGAGGGAGGGACTTGCCCCTGTGCTCTGCTCTGGTGAGAGAGACCCTCCTGGAGTGCTGCACCCAGCATAAGGACATGGACCTGTCAGACTGAGTCCAGAGGAGGCCAAAAAGATGATCAGAGGGCTGGAGCACCATCCCTATGAAGACAAACCAAGAGAGATGGGGCAGTTCAGCCTGGAGAAGAGAAGGATCCAAGCAGACCTCGGGTTAGTCTTCCAGAATTCAAATGGACCTGACAAGAAAGCTGGAGAGGAGTATTTTACAAGAATATGCACTGATAGGACAAGCAGAATTGTTTTAAACTGAAGGAGGGGAGATTTACATCAGACATTACAAAGAAATTCCTCATGGGGAAATTAATGAGGCATTGGAACCAGCTCCCCAGAGAAGTTGTGAATGCCTCAACCTTAAGTTCAAAGACTGTCACACAATATTATAATTAACTAATCCGAAATGCCTGAGCATTTACTGCTAAAGAGCTTTTTCATTCCTTTTCCTTAAAAGTGCTGCATTTACAACAGAGAATTTACACCATCACAAGGAGAACATAATTTCCCAGATCCAGTGTGTTCATTATTTGTGATGTAACTTGCAGCATGAAGAGTTCCTATTCCTTGAAAACTGTTTAGTACAAAAATACAGTAGTTTCCATTAGTGTGGGAACATGCCACATTTCTCATAGGATTCAAAGTATTTCCCCTAGCAACAATAAACTCACAATGATACAAGGGAGTAGTTAAAAGCATTGGCTGTAAATGAACTGAAGTTCTTAATTTACAATCATGAGCTAGTCTGGTGACATTCCAGTCATCAATATTTGGAAAATACTCCAATGATTTAGACCAACTGGGGTTTATATCTTCACTTAAGTGATTTTTAAATGGTTTTTTTCTGAAGAAGGCAATGTGCACATTTTTAAGATTTTAGTCATAAACAAATTTCAAAGGAGGTACTTTGAAAAATAAACCAGAAACTTTGACCCTTGTGGGGGACCTTGGAAGAGGTCACTTACAAAACATCTCTTAAAATAATCTCTTTCCAATTTACTGAGATGATAAGGGAAATTTACAGGAAAAGCTGCAATTCAAAAGCCATTTCTTCAAGAGTGCTTAAACCACCCACAAAACCTGCATTCTTAGTGGGATCTGATCCCTTAGCACATTGTCCCAGCAGCAGTTCAGATTTAGAGAGATGCCAGTGCCTCATTTACCCATCAACACATGAGCCCTTTCTCCCACCAAACCTGCACATGTGTGCACACAGTGAGCAGGTATCCCTATCAGTAAGATGATGTAAGGCCATATTACCTGGGAAACACTGCCAGACATACCAAAATTGGGACAAACTGGGAAAAAACTGATTAGGGGACAGCTGCTTTTACAGATGAGAATCAGGGTGGGAAAAGGGAAGAATTTAGTAGGAAAGAAGGGATAATAAATGACAGATTGATATGGTGACTGATGGTGTTTGGGGGTACTTATTAGGGGACCCCAAATCTGGGTCCTTCCCCTAGAAATCACACACAGCAGCTGAAGGCTCCACACGGATCCCTCCAAAACCCCAGCGAGCAGCAGTGCCTGGTCACACCAGCCAGTTTTCAGGCCCAGGGACTGAGCCTTGGGGGCTGCTGCTAGTCACTGAACTTGCTGATAAAAAATCAACTGCCCACTTGTTTTGGAAAGTGAGACATCAGTTTTATTCATTTAAAAGACTTCCAATCCAACAGTGTACAGAGGTGATTGACTGATAGCTTGAGATTTTCTGATAGAGGAGAACAGGCCAATAACATATGCATTGCAGTGCAGCCCACATTCCTGTCATCCCTAATGCAGGTGAAAAGACTGAAATGTCTGATCTGGTGACAGTGGAGAAAGATGTTGTGTGACTGATGCTATTTTACTCATCACTAATACAGTATATACCTCCCATTGTCTTGCAGTTACACAGCACACAGAGGTTACATCAGAGCAGATTTACTGACTTCAAACAAGCATTCAGAGACAATTACTTAACCTTACAGGACAATACTAAGTATTTGACAGAGCTGACGACATTTGAAATGATACTTGAGAGTACAGTTTGTTCAGAACAAAGTTGGAAAGTCATTCAATAGATTTTGCCCTACCACTGTGTCATTCTGCCAGGAACTGAAGAGCACATCCCCGTTCTGCCCTGTCCTCTCTCCTGCTGCTTTGTTGGCCAAAGCACTGGGAACACTTCAAAATATCTGGCAATCCAACACTTCTCTACTTAGTTTTCATATTGAAACTCATAGGAGAGCTCAATTAAGTTTATGAGCTTTTGTAAGTGACCTTGCAAGGGACCAAATGTCAGTGCTGAAATAGCTGGCACACAGCTTGTTTAATTTCTGTTTACAATGGGAAAAACCTCCTAGCACAAGTTTCTGTGATATTGAGAAGCATTTTACAATTGTAATAAACCAACAAAAATTTGTCAAAACTCTTAAAATTAAAGCTACTTAAGTGAAAGTATTACAGGCTCTATTACTACATTAATAATATATTAATAGTACATTAAAATTTTTTACAGTTAAAAATATTTTTTTGTTTTTGTTTTCCATGAAAGAATAGAATTTATCAGTTGCTGAATTAAAAATCTGCTATAGCTGGCAATGGGTGATGATGTTTCTTCTTCCTACAAAAAATATTCTCCTAAAAATATGTTAAGAGGAAATTAATATATTTTGCTTTATTCTCTAACAATTTTTAGTGACTCAAAAGAATATCATGACATTTTTGTGTCATTAATATCTTCCAAGCACAGTATTCCATGCACGTATACACCAAGTACTTACAAATTCCTGTTTTGTCACTGTTTAGAAAGAGATCAAGACATTGAATAGAATCTCAGTTTCTGTACAATAGAAACCATGATAAAAATTACAAGGAAGTGCTGCACTGTTTTCTAAGTGTAAAATGAAATAGAATAAAAAAATTAGTTGTGCACTCTGTTAGAAACAAGGTGCAGTATATGGGCAACTTTAAAGTCTGCAAATCAAGGTTTTTGGGAGGAGAAGAAAAAAAAGAGTTCTTGAATTTGAATGCTGTACAATGGTGCTTCTGCTTCATATTCATCTGTCTGAATCACTGCAGACCATATTAAGTGTTGTTCTAATTTTTGGCAACTAATAAAGGCAATAATTATGCTGAGGCATTCCAGTAACATCCCATTTCACTAACAGGCAAGAACAGCTCTAGCACTAGATTGAGACTACAGTTTATGTTTACAGTAAACAGTTTCTCAGAAGATGTATCTGATTCATGCCTTCCAATATAAAATAAATAAAGAAGCAGCTATCAGCAGCTGGGATAGCAGCTGTTTTCCCTGTTCCCTTTGGGATTTGGGATTCCAATCTGTTTTTTCTGATGCCTTTAGACATTCTTGCATCTTCAGGGAGGAATTTTGAACTTCAAGGACATCTGAATGGCCCTCTTCAGACAAAGAAAGAGTAAAAACGTTTGGTACTTGGAGTTTAACAGCACGAAATCATATTCAGAAGAGCAGCTGTGAACAAATCTGTAAAATAGTATCTTGCATATTAGTGCACTCAAATGACCCAACACAGTTATATGCAGTCGTTTGCATTTGTTTTTGTTTTTTTTTTTATGAGAGCTGCCTCTCAGTCTTAAGGAGATTATGTTCTTTGAATGCATCTATCTCAAATTGTTTACTAGTCTTATTTTAAGAAGTGGCATTTGCTGTTACTTAACAAAAATATTATTCACAACAGGAGTACCTCATACACTAGGCAGTGCTTTATGTCTCCCACAGAAGCACGTGGGTAAGGCTGGAAGGGATGACAGTGGTCATCTGCTCCAACCTCCCTGCTCAAGCAGGGCCATCCCAGAGCACATGGCACAGGATTGTGCCCAGATGGTTCTTGAATCTCTCCAGTGAGGGAGACTCCACTCTGTTCCAATGCCCAGTCACCCTCATGGTAAAGAAGTTCTTCCTCATATTCAGGTAGAACTGCCTGTGCATCAGTTTCTGCCCTTTGCCTCTTGTCCCCTGAGGAGAGCCTGGTCCACCCTCTTGACATCTCCCTTCAGACACTGAGAGAAACAGAGTCTCCTCTCAGCTGTCTCTTCTCCAGGCTGAAGAGCCCCAGCTCCCTTCTCTATTCAACACCGGGTAGGATAGAGAGGGAAAGCAGACAGTGAAACCTCAAAATTACTGGAAGACTCAACTGAGTCTATTACAGAAAATATCAAAATGTCTGTTGAAGTTTATCAAAATTTAATTCAATTAATAAATTGACTAAAAATATTGTGCATTCAATAACCAGGTTCCATAACATGGGAGAAATCTCAGAGTGGAATTTTCAAGGAAGAAAAGCCAAAGATGTTCTGAAATGAGGAAACAGCATTCAGCCTGGAAATAGGGTGAGAACTCAATATACTGTATCTATTATAGCACCCCAACACTTACTTTACCAAAGCTAACATAAATGGAAAGAAATCAGGAAGTAGGGTAGGAAGTCAGGTACAAAGGCAGCCCTTAAGCCTCTGCAGAGCAGGCTCCACTGACAGGCTCTAGGTACAGGTCCAGACTTTTGAATCCTTGAATTCTAGAGCTTTTACAGTTCTATTTAGTTCTTTCCTGGTTTTTCAGGCCTAATTATCTTCACTCCCTCATGTCCTTTGAATCTCTTCTCTCATTTCTGCAGTGTTTCCACTTGTGACTGAAAGCATTTATAAATCATGTAAAATAGAAAAGAGAGACTTTCACTGCCAGTGTATATCTTGGAACTGTAGCATACACTTCCTCATAAGTAACTTTTTATTTGTAACTTTTTTCCCCCACATGTGGCACAGCTTTGCATACCCTTGTCCAGATTTATCTAGTCTAGTAATCAATTGTTATATTTTGTGTTAACAAGTGTTGATGCTATTTTTACTCTAAAGAAAACATCTTACTGACAGTTGATGATCATCCAGAGAACTATGTTAACTGTGTTGCTGGGTGTTTTTATTGTAGTAATTTTTGTCACAGCTTTTTCTACCATAATAAATAATAAAAATGCATAGTTTATTTGGTTTCATTTTCTGCACAGTGTTTAATTCAAATTGCTTCTAAATACTCAAAAACAATTTCCACGAGGGAAATCCTGGTTATAGTTTCCTTCAAGAAGAGGTGCCTTGTAAAAACAGAACTTCAGAAGACTTCCAAAGTAATCAGTATCCTCTATGAATTCAGTATAAAATAATTTGTCATTAGATAAAAATACTCTTCTATGAATGAGTATACACAGCAAGAAATAAACAAATACAGAATACTTTGAGCATATAATGACTAAATTTCCATGAAATTCTGATCAACTATATCCATACATTTATTACTAAAATATGGGCACATTTCTTGAACATTTCTCATGAGCCTTTTTCATTGTATGCATAATCCTCATTCTGCATCACACATTACTGGAAGAGCAGTATAACTTCATGGAATACAACAACAACAGGACATTACAAGATCTATACACAAGCAGAATCCCAGCTGAGATGTAGCAAATGTGCTGAGGACAAATATTTCTGAAAAGAAGCAAGATTAATTCAAACAGAAAATTATAGAGCCTAAACATAGAGACTGAAAAAAAAATCCCTATTAGCTGTAACATTAAGCAAGTCCAAAAGATTAAAACTTCTCCATCTTCCTCAGTTTTTACAGAGTATTCCTAGCTTGCAGTATGTTCTCAGTCCTAAATGTCCACTATCCATTCTTTTGATTGCCTTTCTGTTTCCCTTGGCTACCATAATTTTAAGAATAATTTTCTCATTAAGGCACTAATGTTTTGAGTGAAGAATTCATCAAAAATGCTTGTGGAGTTACATGTTTAAATTTGTCATGCATCACTGGAAAAATAAACCATTTACACTTTATTCACTCTGGACCCATTTATGCCTCTAGAAATGTGAGATATATCTGAGAATTTGCCATAAATTGCAATCCCGGTCAGTTTTAATCATTGCAATTCAAATATAGGAAAATTACATTATAAATTTATATTGCAAGCACCTCCAATTTTTGCAAGGGCAAAAACCTTAGGAAACTTAAAATGAAATTACAATAGAAATAACTAAACCACTGGAGTACACAGCTGGCATTCCTGTATCCAGATTCTAATGTCCAAGGCCAGTACAAGTACTGCAGAGAAAAACAGGCACAATTTCCTTTTGTCCACAGATCTGTATCTGTATCTGCATCTGTAATTTCACTTTCTATTTCATCTCCGAAAACATGACTTTCAAACTAAGGTTTGTATTTTTTCAAACACTCTCCTCTGTCCCAGAAAAACGGAAAGTTTCTAAAAATTTCAAGACAGCTCAAATCAGCTATGGTTGGTTCTACTGGTTACTTCTGGGGTTTTTTTATTAGCTCTTGATAGTGGGGAGAAAAAAAAACCCACCCAAACTTTTACATCTTAAAAAGTGGAAAGCATATTCCTCTTGCCCTCCCCATTATATCTGTGAGGTTACAAAAGTCCATAGAAATTAGAAGCAACAATTAGAAATCTGCAGTAAATGCATGCTGTTACACAGCACTAAGAAAAAAGTACTCTGGGAAAGTTAACTTCTCCTTACTGTATGAAGTCAAACAACAACAACATTCTACCTTTAACACAAATCACCCTCAAGACTCTAAAATTGCTGCCTGGTAGTCACGACCTCAGCACACTGTACAGAACTGCTAAAATTAATGATAGATTCCAATTTGGAATGCACTACTAATTTATATTTCAGACTTGACTGCAGGCTTCAATGTCAGAGATTGTTCAGGCTGAGTCAAGCAGCGTTATGGACAGGATGCATCAGTGCAGCCCAGACTGGCAGTGCCAGCAGATGAGCCAGCCCCAGCCTCGTGCTCCTGCAGACACTGCCATCCATCCATGCCACTCTGCCACCCATGCCATCCTGTCACCCATGCCAGCCTGCCACCCTGCCACCCATGCCATCCATCCATCCATGCCACACTGCCATCCTGCCACCCATGCAATCCTGACACCCATGCCAGCCTGCCACCCATGCCGTCCTGCCACCCATGCAATCCTGACACCCATGCCATCCATGCCATCCATGCCACCCTGCCACCCATGCCATCCTACCATCCATGCCACACTGCCATCCTGCCACCCATGCCATCCTGCCACCCATGCCATCCTGCCACCCATGCCACCCTGCCACCCATGCCATCCTACCATCCATGCCACACTGCCATCCTGCCATCCATGCCATCCTGCCATCCATGCCACACTGCCATCCCTGCCATCCATGCCATCCTGCCACCCATGCCACCCTCTCATCCATATCACACTGCCACCCATGCAGCTCTGCCATCCATGCCACCCATGCAGCTCTGCTCCTGGAACAGCCTGGCTGCTCTGGCGTGTGGCAGAACCCTGGTTCCCCTCACTCAAGGGAAAACTTCCAGAAATGTCAAGGGAAGCAAGTCCTCTAGCTTACAGCAGACTACTTAAAATTCTGCATGTCCTGATGACCTTTCTGCTAATCAGATTATGAATGTAGCTCCAACCAAAATCAGTGGGAATTACACTGATGAATAAGTACAAGAAAAAACAGAGGAAGGGATAATATGTAGCTAAGCTTTGTGCCTTTTCTTTCCTAGTGCTTTCAATCCCCTGAACTTTGTGCAGGACACCACTGGAGCCCCATGCAACCAAAGAAAGACACTCCAGCAGCCACAGGAGCTTTTGGAAAAGGTTTGCCTCTGAAGGATGGAGACAACCCAGACCTGCCTCTATTAATAGAAAAAAACCTGTGCTGCCAGCAGAGAGAGCCAAACGTGTCATAAGAACTTTGCTAAGGAAGCTTGCTCTATTACTCAGGAATGCTAAGAGATGTCTCCACTAGAATCTAAGGACTTGAAAACAACCAGAAAGAAGGCAAATTGCAATGTCATTTCAGTCAATAATTATTTGACAGAGTGAGTATTGTATCACATTAGCACACTAGACCAGGACAAGACAGAACCAAAACAGCAACCCACCAATTTACTGAAAAGAAACAGAACTTCATCAGCAAAGTAACACACAAGATTTTTTTTTCTGTTTTTCCCCAATAATGGTGCCTTTCAGATAAAAAAAATCTACAGCTGTTTCAGCTGTGTCAATCTTTAAATGCCAAAAGCCATGATTTATCAAAGGATGAAAGTTCTCCATGCAAGCGAGAGTTGAATAATCAATTATGTCTTTTATGCCACAAACTCCTGCAATTATTGCATGGATACACCTTTAAATCCAGTGAGATATGGCTGCAGTCAAGAGCCTCTCCATAGACCTTCCATCAAACCCTAACTTACCCTCCCTCAGTAACATTTTAAAGAGTGCTGTGAAATGAGCAGTAGTTTTATTACTGCTTCACAGACAGGTGAGGTGTGCACCTTCAATATTTCCTGACTTCATGCACTTTTGCAGTCTCTTCACAAGACCAATACTAACCCACAGCAATAGCATGCCTATGTATAGCAGGTACTTCTATCCACGTTTTCCTCTCATCCATGTGCCTCAAGAACCTCAAATGAAGAGAACTCATCTGAGGGAACTTTTTGTCCTCTGTTCGAAGCACATCAAATTTCATTTGTATTACCATTATCTTTCATGTTTCAGGGTAAACATGAAATCATCCTCAGATAACTTTCTTATTATTTCAAAGCTTTTTCCACTGTCTCTTCCTTTGAACTACTTGTTTCATTTCCTATTTTCAAGTTGACCCCAACTGTACAAAAACAGAGATCTTAATGTAGCCACATCCTCCTCTTTGTGTTTCTGTATTTGTTTAATCCTTCCTTTCTAATAATATTGCTTAAGATTCAAAGCTCTATTTTCTTTTCTATGTCCTTTTCTTTTTCTCTCTTTTCTCCTTTATAATTTATCCCCTGCTCTCCCACTTTGTTTGACTGCGTAACACTCCATTTTTTTTTCACATTACGTGGTATTTCAAGCATATTTCACTCATTTACATTCTATTTTTCTTCTTTTCTTATTCACTTTCTGTACCTTTGTAACACTGCATGTGTCACCATGTTACTTTTTTTAAAGTAATAACGTGAGATAGAAATATCAATCCCTCTTATTTGCCGAGGGAATTCACCAGGAGTTATAATTTCATTAATTACATAAAAGTCAGTCTTCCTCCTCTGGAAACTCCACTTCTTTGAGTGATACAAGAGGTGCAACAGAGCGTTATTAAGTAAGAAGAGATAAAACATACTGTGCAATCGAGAAGATTTATCTCTTTTATACCAACACTGACAACCCAATTTTAATACCAATAAAAGCAGAAACACACACAATGTGTGCACTCACAAGCATCCTGCTTACAGTAACAACAGTGCAGCAGACTTCCCACCCACCCTACCCTGTGTATCAGGGAAGAAGGGCTACTCTGCCAAAGAGCCAGACTTTGTTCTCTTTTTGCAGTGGGCACCACAATCTATAACTACTGACAGCAGAGCAGTGCAGGCAGCTCTACAGCTTTCAGCTAAAGAACTAGAATTTATTTTGGGTATTTGTGGCTCAATGACCTTTCTGCTCAGTAGGTTGCCTTGGCACAGAGTCAAGGTTTGCAGCCCTCCAGCAGGGCTTGTATGGCTCCAAAGGCCAGAGGATGCTCAGATAGGTAAAAATGGCTGTAGTTAGAACTCTAAAATGGTGCTACCCTTGAAAATTACATCAGGTCACAATTGAATGTCTTTTACAGAATACTGGAAGCTGCTTACTCCTCTAATATACTGGTGTAACAGACTAGCCAAGTAGTTTACAGGAACCATAGGGGAGACATCTTTCATTAACGTGCATAGAACCATACTTTGAAGATGCTATGGTATTTCAAATTTCAAAGTTCCTTTCTTTTCAATTCTCACAAACATCTGCTGCTTAGGTAAAAAACATAGTTTAAAGAAATACACCATGCCCTATAGGTGCATTTATTGTAACCTGCCACAGGTACAGGTCTACCTACAGTTGTGACAGAGCTCAAAGGTAGCTTTGTTACATAAAGTAACAAACAATAAAATTGCTTATACTAGACAATGAAAATTAAATTTGTGTTAATAGGAGTCAATTTCACAAAATTATTCCATTAGGGATAATTAAATGAATTCATTTTGCAAATCAAATATAAGAAACCTCAAGGCACTAGATGACAAACAGATTTTAGTCATCTTGTCTAGGTCAGCCTCAGTTCTCCCCAGTAATTTTCAAAAATATTCATATATGGCAGCACCAACAGCCATTAGAGAGAGAGAAGTGAAAACATTCTCTACACAATTTAAGATTCAAGTCCCCACAGCTCCTAGAAGACCATTCAGTGCCTTTAAAAAGCCAGGCCCCACATGTCTTGGTTTTAGCACAAACCCAAAGTTGATATTCACAGAACCTGTATTGAAGACATGGAGATCTATGAAAAGATATCTGAAGAACTTCTGGGAAAGAAACAATAAGCCACTAAAAATCTGATGACTCCTCAGCTGTTGAAAGACCTTAGATACTAACTTCTAAGCCTTGCAAATTCTGATGTGAGGGTGCTTGCAGGAGTCAGGGACTGTCAGACACAGTGGTGCAAAATTTTAGCAAAGGCTGCAGAAGCTGCCTAGTTTTCAAAGGCTGGTGAAGATCTGGGTTTTCTTTTTTACAGGGGAAGGCACTCAGGTAGGCACCTTGAAGCCTTGAAGAGGAACTACAAATTATGCAGGCAGAAGGTTTTTTGTAAAAAGATACACCAGCATAGCATGATTTCTTAAATCATTATATGCTAAAGATACAAGGATCAAATGCCAGCTTCAATTACAGAATAGCAAAGATTTAGCAAACACTGATTCAGTGAAGTAGTTGCCGAAAAGTGGCACAAATCTCAGGTTTTAAGCAGGTGAAAATTAAACTGAAATTTCATTAGATGTCAAAGCATCTTCCTAGATTACAGCCAAAATATTTATCATGCAGTTTTATCTTTGTGATTCAGCTTGTATTTCCATTGCACATGCACAAAGGTCAATATCAAATCCCCAGACAGGTAAAACTTGCAGAGTCAAAATCCAGATTTCCGAGGAGTTGAAGTTAATCTCCACTTGTTGGGATTTAAACCAAGTGATACTCTGAGCAGGTATCTGATTCTCTAAGGTGCCCTTGTATTTCGCTGTAGGGTATGTCAGATTTTCAAAATATTAAAGCATTAAAAAAAAACCCTCACTATTCCTTTTACTTGTTTTAATCATCCTCAGAGAAATAAGTATTATTTTTCTCAGTTAAAGTACTGGTCACAAATTATACTTACTAAGGAAGTGACACCTTCTATGGCTGAGTTGTGAATTACTTTTATATTGTATTGCAAAAGACAGATGAAGTGATTAAACACACAGCCCCCAAGGAAACGAAAGGGAAAGAGAGGAATGCAAGACTTAGATAAAACTATCTCCATCCTTTTATAACTACTAATTGCCTTTGTTTTTCTCCAACAGCTATCCAGTTACAATTGTAAATTACTAATAGATTATGCTTAGTTAAATATGAAGTCAGAAATCCTTACAGGTAATTTTTGCAGGTTTATTTGCAGTTTTAAATTGGAAGAAAAAAATGGTCCATGAAGTAGAAGTAATCCCAGATGCTACAGTGGTTTGGACGCTGCATCTATTTCTTTATATAGCACACAGTTGCAGTCATGTAATTTGTCATTTTTGCACTGGAATTTTCAAATCAGTTTATAGTTTATGCATTTCACAAGTGCAATTCTGGGTTTAGTGAAACAATTAAAGGTCATTAATGTCTGCAATGCAGGACTATGCTATGATAGATAAACTCTGTATCAATCACCCAATTGAAACAACTACCAAAATTTACCATTTTCATGACAACATAGATCTATTTCCTTTTTTTATGCAAATTGGTAATGAAAGGATGGAGAGAAAGGAAGGAGTTATTTATTTCATCCTTGGTGACTATTGCATAGTGCAAAACTCTGGGTAAGAGTAAGTATTTCAGCACTCTCATCAGAAACAGGTATTTAAATACCTAAATATACCTTATATTTAAGTAGCCACATCTGGAGCCCATCACAGCTGAAGACTTCTGAGATTTCTACTTCCAAGAAGAGACACTCTGTATGTGAGCAGTTTATCACTCAGTACATAAATTGAGGGATACAAACATCTCTCAACTAAGCTCATATGCAACCACAGCCTGCTTCATGGACACACATTTCTAAGTAATCTGAAACTGAAGGCATTTTCACAGGGAGGAGGAAGGTATCTGAACCTCAGAGCTGGCAGTGACATTCTTTACTCCTGAACAACCCCAGCACTCTAGACAAGGTAATGCAGTTATGGGGAACACTCAGGGCAATATCTGGGACTCGGTGAGGTCACTGAAGAAGCCCTAAAGCTATGAACTGAGCAGTTGCCTGCATTCCAGGAATCTGTGTGGAACTGGGATTTGATGATACTGTGTTTATTCGGTAGAGCAGGCTGTGCTAACATTGTATAATCATACATGATGGGGGTTACAACAGGAAGCCCAGTTTCTGATACAAAAATAATTCATAAGGACAAAATAACAATGCATTTTCTTAGTAAAAAAGAAGAAAGTCAACAGAAAAGACACTGAACCTGTACTTCCTCATCCCACTGTGTACTATAACTTATTACAGTGTACCAAAACAACTCCTGGGACTTTTAAAACAGTGTTTAAAGACATGAATCATACTACATAGAACACCGACAGTATCAAACCACTGAAATATAAAATGTAGAAATTAAACTACAATTATTCATTAATCCCCTCAAAATCTTTAAACTTAACTTTTTAAGTCTTAAGTCTGCATCCTGAAAGCCACAAAAATTTTTCAATTTATTTAAAAGTACATAGCACAAACCTTTTACTAGCATAGATGGAAAGTATCTATAATAAACAAGTTGAAAGTCTGTCATTGTTATATTTCCTAGTACAGTTCCTTGAAAATACCAGTGTTCAAAATAATGTGTTTTCTCTTAATTCTTAGGAATATTTTAAGAAGTTCTGATCTTTAATGATTTATAATCTTTTCATCTACCTTACACCTCAGTCTAAGTTTACATAGACTTTCACAGATACAGAAAAAAACACATTCCTATATACTTAAGAAATCCATACTTACAGAAACTTTGTTCACACTTATGTACTTACCCAGGACACATTTTTAGCCTTAGGTGTTTTTAGCATGGCAACATGCAAGGCTGAAACGACCAACAGCAGCCCCACCAGCATGGAAAGTCAGATGGAGGGGTAGTCCAGGTGCCTTGGCTACCCCAGGGTGTGGAGTTCCTTAGCCTGGCTGACACAGGCACACTGAGCATGTGGTCAGGTAACAATAAAAAAGGTCATTTTCCTTCCCGATGTACAGTCCAACCAAACTGAGACATGTCTGTCTTCAGCAGCAGCTGGCTGTATTTCTGTATATCCATGAAATCCAAAGTTGGCTCTTCTCTTTGAAAAGCTAAAAGCAGAAGTCAAAGAGACTTACTCTCACAGACACTTCACCTTCCCAGTGAGAAAATGCAGAGTCCAGTTATCCTCCAAGCTTCAGCCAAGCATTGATCTTGCAGGAGAATAAGCCCAGCACTGTGAGCCAGTCGGCTTCAGAGGATGTCAAAGACACACAGCTGCCGGCTGCAGCCTCTAACTGCTGCTATGCCTGAATATTTCCAGGACCTTTGGAGTAGTAAGAGAGTCAGGATCTCGATGTCAATAAGGAAGGCACGCACCAGCTCTGGCAGGTGCCTGTTGCAGTGGTGGCTGCCACTCCAGCCCCGCAGAGGGCACCTGCTCTGCAGCACCTGCGCGCCGCTCGCCGCCGGCAGACGCGTCCCGGAGCGGCCGGCAAAGCCTCGAACCACTGCTCCTGCTCGTTGCTCTTTGTTCCTCTGCCCTTCTGTCCTTTTACTTTTACCTCCTGTCAATCTAGATTACCAGTGCAGATCCAGGCTAAATTTTGCAACTATCAGTAGTGATTAGAGTGAGTTGATTGAAATCGGATTATACAGGAAGACCTCTGCTTCCTCACTCAGCACACGGGCCAGTACCATTTGCAAAATACTTATGCTTCAGTGCACAGCATGAGAGCATTTGGAGCAGTCCATTAAGGGAGAAACAGTGCAGTGGAAACAAGCCAGACTGCACTGTCTTTATAAACGAGAGAAAAGGGATCCTGTTTTCAGCAGCTGTGTGAATTTACAGGGAGTGTTTCAGACCATTTCCAGATGGAAGAGTTTGTTGGAGTCTCTCAGATTCACCACAAAGCATCAAAGAGTGGCATTATGTACCTGAAGGGCTCTGTGTACTGCTCAGATGTGGGTACAGCCCAAGTGTACCTACATGGCACCTGAGCACTGAACTTGTGAGAAGCATCATCCTTCCCTGGGATAACATCTGCAAATCCTACTGACAGTGCCTACACAATTCACCAAGAACACTTAATTCAAACGTACTTTTTCCAAAGCATATCATTAAATGTACAAGGAAGGTGACCTACCTGAACCATATTCAAATATATATATATATTTATTTAAATATAAATATTAGCTATGAGGTGAAAAGGTACAATACAATCCTAAAATAGTGATATTTTATCCTGAAAAGAAGAAAATAAAACACAAAATAAAAAGAAGACGGTGACATAGAACAAGGGAGCAATCTGATAAAAAGCATTAAAAAAAAGTACAAAATTAAGTCCAGCTGACAGACACTGTGAATATGACAGACAGATGCAGTCTGCATGACAACAGACCATTTTTCTAGGACTTCCAAAATAATAACTTAATATTATTATCTACTCATGATACAAACCTAGATTATGCTTCAAGCATCATCTGTCACTTCACTGATTATTTAATGTATTTGCATAAATGCAATGGGTTTATGATTTCAAGAATTCAATTTGTGGATGGTCCATTATTTGTTTGTGGGTATTAAAATAATATTAAGGTCTTTTTCAAGGTGGCAACATACACTTCTTATTTTGTTAAAAGGAATTCTAGAAACTGCCTATGTGACTGGGACAGAGATAAAATGTGTGTATTTCCCACTGGAAATAACTATCTGATTTTTAAATAATTACAGTCCTCTGCTTATTCCTAGTCCACATTGCAGGTAATCAGAAGCTAAGTCTGGTACACTCTGCATTGCATATACCAGAAAGAACGTTTATATGCATGCAGTTTTTAATTAGATCCCCCTATTTTTCATAAGTCTACTCAGTCTCATGGAGCTGAAGCACTGTCTGTAGCTTTACATGACTGGGACTCAAATAAACGAGTGGATGATTGCCTTCAATAAGTGCACTGAGATTCAAACTCTAGTAGTTGGACAGGTGGAATACAAAGGTGTATGACTGGATATAAATCCAGCAGTGTAAAAACTTTATGCAGTGAAAAATTCTCTATTTTGAGATGTTAAGCAGTTATTAGAAACAGTTCTGTTTCAAATATACCATGTCTAGACATATTAAAGAAAATATTTCACAGAGAAATTATTCCATTTTAAAGTTAAAGAATATAAGTCTAGAGTCTGTTATATTAGCATCTAACACAAAGGTATCCTCCAGAACTGTCAGTGGTGTGGAATGGATTAGATCAGATCTGCCCCTATGTACTGTGACAATAAATGTACACTTGGTCCTGGACATACAAGCCAAAAAACAGCTGGCATTTGAGCTTTCTCCTTCTTAATATTAACTCAGTTCACAGAATTTTAGAGCAGCAGCTGCTAATGGCTTGCCAGACATGCTCAAATAAAATGAACTAAATTTATTCGCTCACACAGAATGATTTTGAAATACTGAATTTTACTTTAAGCAGCTAAGTTACAGCCAATGGCATACATTAAAAAAAAAATAAAATATAATTAAATAAAAGACAATAAACGTTGAAAATTGAGATGCTAACAAGACTAGAAAGTCCAGGAATTAACCCTTTTATAAGTAGGACCTATGGTGCAATCTTTAATTCTAGAGGACACAAATCTCATTGTAGAAAACAGAAGGTCCTAATAAGAGGAACAATGCTGAACAATAAACCTAAAATGACAGAAATATTCTGCACTATTCTGTCTTTAAGGAGCATGTTTTCAGAAGATGGTGGTGAGGGAAGCTGCTGCTGTTATTCTCATTTGATAGCTGGAATATATATTCCAGATGAGTCCATTAGTTAATGAAGAATCTAGTCTGAGAGGATTCTGGTCTGATCCTTTCAAGAATTTAACATTCTGTAATGCTTTCTGTATTTAGAGCACACTTGTGGACTTCCTCTGCATGGCATACTCAGCAGTTCTGCAAACAAATCTTCATCACTTCATTTTTGAGATCACAGACCTGTTTTAAGCTGGGTATTCCCCAATGGTGGTACACAAGACTCTTAGACTGTTAACAGAATTTCTGATTTAAGCAAAATGTTCAGCCTTGCCAAAAGCCAAGTAAGCATCAAATCTATTTCCATTTTACTCTTAAAACTATCCTCTCTCTTCCTGCCCTACATTTGTTAGCTCTGTCTTCAGAAAGAAAGTGATGTTTCACATCAAGAAAATGGATTCTTTTTTCCCTGAGTTTCAGCCATCCAGTGATGAATATAGTCATAACCTAAGAAAAAGAGAATTTGGTTCCTGGTCTTTAAATACCACACTGCAGCATATACACAGAATTCTAGGATGTCTTAGCTTTCAAATAATTAACTTCTAATCTCAATGCTTCCTTATGACAGGTTTTCCTTTTTTAATAGGTTTTAATAAAAGTTCCAATTCTATCAGAATAGAAACCATATGAATGAATTGCATTGATTTTGATTGCAACAAGCCTCACAGCCACTGTCCTCAGTTCAGAGCTGTGGCTGAAACATATGCATGTTACCCAAACCATTCATTTTCTCTCTTCAGAATAAGCAGATGTTTAAATTATTGTGTCCTCTCCCTAGATATAAAACAGAAATAAGACCTTGCAAGAAAATGCTCCCAATTTGCTCCTTAAAGTTTGTGAAGCAATTAGAACATGACAGAACTGCACTGCTAATGAAGATGATTAAAGCAAAGCCTTTGCATACATAACACACCGTGACATGGGCTGCCAAGCCATAATTGCTATTCTTTACACAGAGAAATAAATGGCCTGGCTGCAGAAAGGATGAGACACATGGTCAATCTTCTGTTTACTGAGAGTGGAAAGATATTGCAGCTTCGACACCGTGCCCTCCAGCTGCTGTCCCTGACAGCTCTGCATCTCGCTGCCATCCCCTCCCTGCCACCAAGTGACTCCTGACTGCACAGCCCAGCTGCTGAGGCTCCCTCCAAATCCTCTGACCCCAGCCTCCTGTCCCTCCCCTGAGCCCCAGCCAGCAGTGCCATCACCACCCAGCCTGGCCAGCCAAACTAAGGGCAGCAGCAAACCCAGCCCTTGCTCGAGGCAGACGCCCACAGCCAAACCATATTTGTAACCAGTGCTTCTCCAAGGATCAGCTTATTTCCTCTAATCTCATCCAAAAGAAAAATATTCTGGAATATAGGCCATGGTTGCAGAAAACCTCCCAGTTGCACAATCCAGAGTCAATGTGCCTGGGGTGAATGGAGGAGTCAGGCAGCAAGGAAAGAAAGCTGCTGCCCAGCTGCTACAGCCCAGAAGAGTGGGAAGAAAATTGGATGGATTTACAAAGAGCCCCCAACTGCAAAAAAAACCAAACAAAATTCACATAACTTAAAGTTTGATTCAAAAATAATTTTTCAGCATTTGTCATAGTTTATAATCATCATTCATATTTTCAATGTATATTGTACTGCAGCTGACTCAGAGATGATGTTTCTCAGAACAGGAAGAAATTCTATGGAATATTAAATTACAGTATCTGTTTCTGTAGTTAGTTTCTAAGGTTGGCAGGATAAAAACTTCTTTCCATTTCTCTCCATATTTGAATACTGTTGCATTCAGCAGTACAAAAAACCAAAGTTTCCTAATAATGCAGGAAAGTGTAAAAAATGGTTCACCACAAGAAAGGTAAAACAAAAATTAATCTTATTTTTTACTGGCTTCTATATCATGCTTTAGAGGTAAATGAAAAATTCACATTAGATATTTATAAGTAGAAAATTAATTAAAATTAATTACATGCTCACGGCAAAAGAAAGCTTAAAGAGTATGTAAATGTAGTATTTCAGTGGTATTTCAGTTCATTGTATATAAATAATAATGGAAGTACTAAAAATACTCAAAGAACTAAAATTTAAGAGTTGGTGAGTGTCACATATCAAACTGTATTCAAAATCACTAAGAAAAATAATCAAAAGAAGCTATCAGTAATCAATGGCAAACCAAATCTTTTTGTAAAAGATGTACTTCATGTTAAAAAAGGTATCAATTCCTGAAGCAGTATGTTAATTCTCATAATTCTCATCTCTCATCCAAATATGTACATTAAATAAATGCTTTTTAATGCAATAATTTGAATAGCTGTGTAATATCCTTTACTACGTTACTCACATGACTTGAGTATTTTCTTTTTTATTTTTCTGTTCTTTGTCTTTTGATCACTCAAACAGTTCCGTCAGAATATACACAGAGACAAAAAAAAGACTGACTCATTTGCAATATTTTATACAACAAAACAACAAAAACATTGTACACAAGCAAAACCATGAAAAGTATAGCAGTGCTTGGGGAAACAAAAATTTGTTTGAACTTTTGTATTTACTTCTAACCCTAATTAAATACACCATCAGATGTTCCTGTTTTCCTGTGGCTATCAACTGAAAAATGTCATGGACTGAAAAGCCAAATACCCTAGACTACAGCAATAACAGAGTTTATTAGATGTTGCTGTTAGACAACATCATCAAGATTTCAAGCCCAAATTGCTAAAAACAATGAAGGTTAGAAGAGTGATATTAAAAATCACTACTAGAATTGTGAAAACCTTGCACAAAGACTGTTTCATTTTAAGCTCACACAGTGTTGTCTTTTAATCAATGAAATCATCAGTTCAAGTCAGAGTCTGTCCTACTATGTCACGTCATTCCTCAGGGACAAACAACATACTGCAAATCACTGATTTCAGAACAAAAATGCTCTCAAAAATGCTATTAAAAGATTGCAGAATTTGAAGACCATGCATCAGAAAATATTCTGGCTTATACAGTCTTTTTTAAATCTCTCTTTTCTCATGCCTATTTGTATTTGTTATAGGCAAAATGTTATGATGGATCTGTACCTCTGCTTCTCATGTTATAGCACCTACATGCAGGGAAGACAGCAAGAGTGGTCAGAGTAGCCAGTCCAGAACAGGGAAACACTTGGCTCTGGCTTAGAGTACCCTTGTAGCCAAAGTCAAAGAGACATTCTGGGGAGAAAAGGCAGAAGAAGGGACAAAGAAAAGGTAATTAAATAAAGTTCTGTTTGACCAGGTAATATTTATGTATTATATACACAGATTATCCTCCTGGGCTGCCCAACACAATCCAATATAATCAGGACTAGTGTACTGGAAAAAGGCCACAAATTACATCATCCCTCATGCACCAAATTAAATGTTCCAGCAGCAGAGCACGCTCAGGAGCACATCTCGGGCATTGAGGGATGAAAGAGATCAGCACATGACACAACGATGGGCAGAAGTTTATGGTTAACAGGAGTGTCCTGCTGTCAGTAGTGCCAGAGAGTGGGCTCCTGAGCCAGTGGGACAGACCACTCTGCAAACCCAAAAGAGCTTATGTGAAGGAAAAATGGGAGAGATTCTTATAAACATGTTTATCTCAACATGATTCAAAATATGTAACACTGAGGCTGCAATCTGTCTTTAAGCTGATGAAGAGGCAGCATGTGTCCAGCAGGATTAGGCAGGAGGAGGCAGAAGAGGCAGGAGGAGGCAGAAGGAGACAGAAAAAGGCAGGAGGAAGGAGCTGCAGGAGCACAGAAGCAGTGGCTTCTCCTGGGGTCTCTACTTTGTCCTCCTTCACAGCAAAGTGCAGCCACTGGCAGAGTCTTGAATCTTCATTTTCACAAAATGTGTGAAGTCACATATTCCCACTGATCTGAGAGACTTTAGGGCATTTGAAGAACAGCTCTACCTAGCACAGCAGCAGCATGTTCCAAAATATTCTTGGTGCTGGGCTGGGCACAGACATCCTGCCTCAACAAGCTGAAACCAAAACAGGAAAACCAGCCTTGGTGGCTGAAAATAGTCCTGATCATACCTTCTCCAGCTTCCTGGAGTTTGCATCTAGATTTGGCAAGACTCCATTACAATTCCATCAAATAGGCCTTAAATTAATTCAATTTACTTGCCCTGGACAACAGACTTTACCTTACTGAGCTGTGAGTAACTGACACATTTTATTTTCTCATCCATTTTCTATTGGAAAATGTAAAGAATTCCCCAGTCCAGAAAGAAGGAATTTCTTATAATTAATTTTTCCCTGGCCCTAATGGTCACTGTTGCTAGCCAGCCCTTCAGCTTGGACAATCTGGTCTGTAATGACATGATAATGACACCACACTTCACTACTCAGTTTGGGAAACACACTGAGTTCTGAAGTTCAAACTGAACAAGTTAACCTTTTGGAATCACGGCGAGAGTTTTGCATTTATTTCAATAATTTAGTTACTTGTATTCACAGAATGAATAATTTTTTGGTTTGGAAAGGACTTCAAAGATTTTTCAATTCCAAGCCCCCTGCCATGGGCAGTTTAACATTCACTGGATCAGGTTGCTCAGAGCTCCATCCAACCTGGCCTTGAACACATCCAGGAATGGGGCATCCACAGATTGTCTAGGCAAAACAAATTCTTATATTAGGAAATGTTAATGTAATTTTCTGTATTAAATCAAGGAACAAGATTGTAATTATTTATTTAAAAATGAAATTAAAAAAAATTTTCCACCTTCTAGGGCAGAAATCCACATGCCATGTGATGCAAAGTGCATCCATATGCAAAGTGACAGAGGATTTATCTCAATTTGTTATTCATACACCTTTGTATTTGGAGAGCACCCCAAGAGACTTGTCCAACACACAATAAAAAAAAGAATATAAGCTGCAAAGAAATTACTGACACTACAAGTTTCATTTTGTGGTCTAATTTATCCATTTTTAGCTATAAATGCCTTAAATTTACAGCATGAAAGTACAGAAACTAAAGAGAACCCACAGGCACATGTGATCATCATTCAATCAGCAAATTGCTTTGGGTCTCACTGACTTTGGCAGTTTTGCAAATTTTTTCTTTCCAGCTGGTTGAACCATTCTTGAACAACTTTTTTATTTTACTGCCCTTTTCTGTTTCATCTACCATCCATGTACTTTGAATATATTTTTTTTTCCTATAATATGTATTACCTCTCTAATGCCAAACAGCTACACTATTCCTTTTGTTTTTTTACAGTATCTAAGAAAAAGATTTTCTGCCTATAATCATGGCAGTTCCCTAAGAGTTCAGAAAGTCTTTCTGTTCAGGGCTCCTGAGACACAGCCTCACAATAACAACTGCTACTGTGAGCAAGCTTTTCACAAGAAGACAAGAGATTTTTCCTTTGAATCCAGCCAGAGCTCTGCCATGAGTGACTGCAGAGTTCACTGAACAAAAACCACCTCTGTGATCTCTGCCTGTACCACAGGTAAATATCACTATTTCTGGAAAGAGGTTTTATATTCTCTGCTGTGTCTCCCTTTTTTATTTCACTCTTTGAAGAAAAAAATTATTTCAATTTATGTCTGAGGCTTATTTCAGTCTACAGCACTTGAGCATTTTTCTTCAAAATTTACAAGGATCACTTTATCCAACTTAGAAATCTAACTCAGACTGGGGTCAACTCCTGTAAGTAACAGCACTAGCATGAAAACATAATGTCATGATGTCTTATCTCTTTGAATCCAAAGCAATTTCAAAATTAAATATGAAATAAAAGGAAAGTATTTGGCATAAACACCACATTTTCAAATGCACACCTGCAGGAAGCCTTGTATTTGCTGCTGGCAGGAGCTTGGCAATGGCAAGGCTGAGCCAGGTCACTGCATTTCAGACCAGGAGAGATTTGCTGTGCAATTCTCCAGCTTTCCTTAGAAGTCTTAATTAATTTTGGGTTTGGGGTTTTGTGCGTGTGCGTGTGTGTGATGGGGGGGATTTGTTGAGTTTTTTTGGTTGCTGTTTGTTTGTTAAATCTTTTTAATTTTCAGAAATCCTACCCCATATGGATGAGAAAATGCAGCACCATAGATCACAGCATGGGAAAGAGTTTTCTTGGCAAGCTCACTTCAGACCCATTTAAAAACTGCTGTCTCAGTTCCCCCACCAGACGGGGACACATGGACTCATATGACCCTAAGACACTTTTTCAAGGCAAATCTTGTTACCATTGGTCATCCTGGATAGACTTTGGACAAACAGAATGTTTCTTAAAAGACAGAGTGAATGAATTGTTTGACTTGTTATAGGTTTAGATGAGGTATGTTATTACCCAGGAGCTTTCCAACCCTTGACACAAGCCCCTTTAGGATTAAAACAAAAAGAAATATATTTCCTTAAACCTTCCAAATCAGTCAACAGTTAATTTTTTTTATGAAGACAAAGGTAAGGAAGCTGAATATTTCCTTTCCACAGTCGTTCCTGTGTTTCTATCCAATTTCCCATCTTTCTGCGTATCTTTACCCTCAGGATGCAACTCCCACTGAGTACCTGTTTTTGGTGAAGCATTTAGAATTTTATAATTAACCTGAACATTGAATTCTCCCTCAACATTTGTCACTGAGACTCAATTTATTTCCTGCCAACATTCAGAACTCTGTGGTTAGTCTTTCCTCTCAAAATAAATCCTGTTTTGTTTCCTCAGAGATGCAATTATTTCCTTCTTGGACAAGGTATCATTTCATGGGTTTGCCTGGTTTAATGCACACTTCTTTGCCTCAGTCAGGATAGGATTTATTTCATCTCTCCTGCCCTTTGGTGACTTGTTGCACCTGATGTCCTCTCCTAAGGTATGTGTTGTAATTAATATGCAACTGATACAAATATGCTAATCCTTGCAGAGAAAGACTATTTCTAAAATGCAAGTAAATTAATAAGTAATGGCACAGTGTCAAAAGATAAACATGGCAATACTTGAACAATTACCAGTAATCATTAGACAATATAGTTTAATCAAAATTTGCAAAAATTCTGCTGCCCATTTTGCTTGAATTATGGTACTATGGTTTCAGACACATGCAAACATGTATCTTGAATGAAATTAAACATGTATCTCTAATTAAATGTGTGCAGTAGTTCACAACAATATTTATCATTTCCTCCACAAAAGAAGGTGCCATGAGTGTGCCTCCTCTCCACCTTCTTTTTCTGTACACATGGCAAACCACCTCCAGGTCTGGTGACTTCTTCTTTTTGACATCCTCTCTAAATTTCTCTTTATCATGTCTCTAATTCTTTAAGCTCAAGTAGTTTATTATTATTCCATACAAACATGATCTAATTTAATCTGAGTTCTAACTTCTCAATTAGATTATTGCTGATAAGTTCTTAAAGACTTGCATGACTAAACCTTTCTTTCCTGCTGGGGAACAAGAACTAGCATTTTATATTTATTTACTGATGCTGGTTTTGTATAGGGTCACGCTTTTTCAGCACTTTCAGTATTCCATGAGAAAATGAAGACTGAAAAACATTAAATTAACTGTATCACAACATTTTTTTCTTCTCCTTTGGACAACCTTTTACTATGTTTGATTCTGATTAGGCAGATAATTAATCCAACTCGTCTGTCTTGTGAACCTTTTGCACGGCCTGCAGTGAAACAAGCCTTAGAAAGAGGGTTGCTCCTAGAAATAGTAAACAATCCAGTGCAGGTAAAATCTATGGCTCACAATTCAGTGAAAACAAAATGAAGAGTATATTATGTAATACATGCAGCTCACATTAACAACTGGAAAAACAAGAGGTAAACAGAATACTTTTAAGTTGGGTAAAGCACAGGAACCTTAGAAAAGCTGTATTCACAACAACTGAAAAACTCATGATCAGAAAATATGGGAAAAATGTTAGTAAAGAAACAAGAAAGGTATTTTGACTGGGGTAGTTTCTGAAAGTAAGAAATGGAAATAGAGAAACAATAAATGAAGCAAAGATGTTTCTACAGAAAATAGAGGCATCAATGTCTCTTGTAGTCAAACAAGTCCTGTGCACAAATCCATAAGCAGAAAAGACTACAAAATGTGAAGATTGAAAGTGTTATTGCTAGCAGTCTGGTTATAAACTCTGAAACAGACTTTACAGGAGATGATGGACAAGATGAAACATTTCACCAGCTGTAGAATAAATAGGTCATTATTCCCATAAATATAGTAATTTTTATTATTCTGTAACAGATTAAAGTGTGCAAACACTACCTTCAAATTATTTATTTCCAGAAGCAGCACAAACCCCAGGAGTACTCCTTCTCTTCCATCACGCTCTAATGCCACACAGATTTGCTCCAAGCCACACATGCACACATGAACATATATGCATGACTGCAAATACACACTGCAATAGATTATTCAGCTGCTAAACAAATAGTATTTCAGTCCAAGTGAAGCAGCAGAGTGGTTCCATCTAGAGGAAGAGTGTGTAAAATCTACTCATTCCTGATGGCTAGCTATTTTTAAATAAAGAGTAAGCATAAACCATTACTACAGCACACTCAGTGTAAAGGCCCTGCTACCATAGTTCCAAGAATACTCTGTTCCTTACACAAGTGTGTACTGCATGCTTGTTAACTGGACAGAAATCATAATGTTGTAAGCATCAAAATTAAACATCTATAATCTGGACAATCTGCTTCTACTGATGATGCAGCTCAGGATTTTTGGTCTGGAGTGCACTCTTCTGGGTCACGTGGGAGCTTCTCATCTACCAACACCACCTCCTCAGGTCCAAGGACACCAAGTCCTTCTCCTCAGGGCTGCTCTCATTCCACCCAGAATAATCTCTGTGCAGCCTTTACCTGTTCTTGGGATTGTCCTGATTCAGGTGCAGGACCTTGTAGTTGGTGTTATGAGGTTATCCATGTGCCAGATCCATTGCTGCCCCAGTTTAGAGATCAAGATGCTGTGCTAGACTGCGTCAAACCTTTTGCACAAGTCCAGGAAGATTCACAGAATATTCTGCATTGCAAGGGACCCACCAGGATCATTGAGTTCAACTCTGAGTGTACAGGGACTGAACTCACAACCTTGGTGTTATTAGCACCATGCTCTGACCAATTGCCCATCCACCAATGCTGTAATCAAGTTGTGGAAATACACCGAATTTGTTAGGCACGACTTGTCCTTAGTAAAGCCATGTTAGCTGTCACCAAGAATATCCTGATTTTCCTTGTTCCATAACACATAGAATTATGTTTCCCCTTTTCCAGTCCGTGGGAACTCCTCTGGACTGCCATGACTTCTCACACATGATTGACAGTGGCTTGGCCATTTCACTTGGAAGCTCCCCTAGGATCCACAAATGCATTTCCTCAGGTCCCATGGACCTGCCCACCTTCAGGTTCCTTAGATGGTCTCAAACCTAATCTGCTACAGCAGGCAGTTCTACATTTTCCTAGTCTCTGCCTTTGCCTTCTGTGACTTAGCTGGTGTGGTTGGAGCATTTTTCTATGAAGAATGAGGCAAAACAGCCAATGAGTACCTCAGTCTTCATGTCCCAAGTACCCAGGTCTCCTGTTTCTGTCTGGAGAGGTCCCACATTTTCCCTTGTTTTTCTTTTATCATCAATACACAAAACAAGGAGTTTTTCTTGTTGCCTTTGACATCTTTGAGCAGATTTAGTTCTATCAGAACTTTGTTCAGAAAATTTTTTTGCATTCCTTCAACATTCCTGATGGAAGGGGATGTTTAATCATAACAGAAAAATTACAAGACTTTTTCCAGAAGTGTTTCTGTTCAGTGAAGTACTCTTGCTATGTTCAGCACTTCATGAATCTGTCTTTCCCATTCAAGTCTAAAAGTGTTCTTTTATCTTCCTCTCATTTCCCTATGACCAAGTTACTAATTTTGACACTTTGGTTTAATATAAAGATAGTAGGAAAGACATTAAGTATGGCATTCTTCCACAGCGAATTCAGGGGACTCAATTAGTATTGTAAGACAGCCAGTTAATTTTTCATTACTTCACACTCATAAAATTGTTATGGAATGCCAGCTCATCAGAAAACGCATTAAAATTTCCAAGAATACTTGAATTTGTCCTCCACCATTGAAGTCAGTAAGTATTGTACTCAAAGACACTGTACTGAAGAAGAACAGAAAGAAAAAGTAACTGCTGAAGGGAAAAAAAATATATTCAGGAAAGAATAAAAGAACCAAACCAATAAAACACTACAAAGCAAAGGAGAAAAACATTTTAACAAATGAGGATGGCAAAGTTAACTGCGTATGAAGTGGGAAAAAAGGCAAAGGAGAAAAAACTAAAAAGAAATCAAGTGTGAAAATGGGTTACATTTTACTTGTAACAATCTCTTAAGCTAGCTTTAAGTGTTTATTTTTAACAAATACTCATTTTTTCAGGTTTTGTAAAAGAAAATTATACTTCTGCACACATATTTGGGCAGTAGGATTCTCCTGAAGTTTTATGGGAAGGAAATGCCCCAGGCTTCTACCCATGTGATTTTTTCACAGCCACAGGATGAATCACTGGTGGGTTTAGAGACAGAGTTTACAAATCCCAATTCCCACTTACTATCTCCAACAGATTAATCACAGACCATCCAGTGACTGAAGTGTACAGCTTGTTGAAAATCTGCAACTTATTTACAGTAATATATCACAGGTTTTAGAAAACACAAAGCCTTTTTAAAAGCACCTTATCTAAACACAGCTTCAGAAAATTAACATAAAATATGCATAACATTCAAGTCAAGGGTGCTACTGATGGAGGAAGAGGAGTTCACCAGGGAAGCCAGTTGGTTCCACACATCTGAGCTTTTCTTGCCAGAAACAATGCAAATAATGTCACTACTTTGACATACCCAAATTAGCAAGGAATAACAAAATAAGGCTCCATTTAAGCAACAGTGAAATAGCGATAGAATTACCAAAGGAAATGTGAACTCAGCCTTAAGAGATGAGGGTAGTGAAAAATAATGAAAATGGGGTTCTATAATTCATTACTTCAGTATAAAATCAAAATTTTGATACTGCTGCTACCTTGAAATTTTACATCTATTTAAATCTATTACTCAAACAGTTACATTATACACAGACTGAAAAAGGGATGACAGTGGGCCCTTATTGCAGATATTGTCACAGTATTTTATCCACCAGCCATATTGCTATATAGTTTTACTTCAGAATGCACAATGAGCTGCAAATGTTCCATTTAATTCTCCTAAATGTAAGATTATTTTTCAAAAGAAGCAGCTTTTGCTAGTTAATTAAATTCTAAGGTTGCACCTAGGAAATGCAGCAAGAATTTTAAATAAGGGAGACAAGAAAACAGAGGCTTTGCAGTCCAAAATCTATCTACAAAATCTTTTAAATGGAGCCACAGAGTAAAAATAAAACAACTATAGCCACTTAATGATGGTAAAGGAAAAACAACTGGAACAAATGTGAGACGTTTCACACTTGGAAGGACTGGAGCTGCAATCAAAAGAGTTTAGCTTAAATACTACTCTCCAGCATAATGAACACAGGTTATTAGAGGATGTAAAAGAGTAAATGCAGATAAAGTGAGTTTATTAGTTTTAGTTTTGGCAGTGCAAAGTTTGGCATTCCTGGTTGGGCTGATATACTGTTGGGGACCTGAAGAACAGAAAATAGAAAGCTCCTAAGTCCAATAGTAAACGACCGTCCAACCAACAATTAAACCCCCACAATATGCAGTGACTAAGAGAGTCTTGGTTCAAATCACTTTCCCTTTAAATATTGCCACATTGGTTTATTCCACTTTATTCACTGACTGTCTTCTCCCCATACTAGCAAAACAAGAAATAAGACAATTAGGGTACAGAAAAAAATGCAAGAGGACTTCCTAGAGACAACCTAAATATAGAAATATCTCCCCAAATCCATAGATTATTATTAGTTTCTTCCTAACAGTATTAAGGCACCAGTACTGTACTGAGGGCAGTGCAGTCACTCAAACATGTTAAAGGACTTTTCCCTTTTCCAGGCAGTTCCGTTAAGATGTAAATATAACTTTTTTATCCTGAAGGAATTCCTTTAAATGTCTCCATTAGTAAACCACAACTTGTTTATACTTTCTTTCCTCCTCCTCCTCAGCATGTGCTCTTCTGCCAACAATACACAAATAAGAAAACCATGGATGTAAATTCAGTTTCAGTTTAACAACAGTTTATCCACAGCTGGCTTAGCCTGCAACTTCTCTTTGTGTTTTTGGGAAGCTCAAACTTCCACTAAAACTGACAAAAGCAGCAATGAAGAAAAGGGGTAGATACAAGACTAGAGCTGATGGCACAGGAGTATTAGGGGGGAGTCACAGAAATAGCTGTGGCAGGTGCCATCCTGGGCTGAGACTAATGTCAACAGAAGCAAAAAACTTTTCAAATGCGAAGCAAGAATTCTGCAGGTCAAAATGAGAAGCATGGTTGAGAAGAGCAAAAAAAAGTAGCTCTGTCTAGAAAAAAAGAAGTATAAATCATCAATGAAGAAGAGAAAGGAAGGTGGCAAGCAAAAAAAAACCACAAAGAAAAGGAGAGCATCTTCTATGATAAAGAATGATCTGGTGAGAAACATTATTAAGTGATAGATAGAAAGATTACGGTCTCAAAAGGAACAGGGAAATAAAACCCTAACACAAATCTAACAACACCAAAAAAGAGAACATTCCCTCAGGAGGTCTGAAATATCCTCCAGACACAGGCACAAAAAGCCTGATGTCTGGAGCCCACTCATTGCTGCAGGCAGAAAGCTCTCCAATTACAGTCCCCACCATTAGAAAAGAAGCATCTTGAAACAAAACCATACCAAGGTCCTTTAATTACATTAAACTAAAACACACAGGACAAGCCATACCATAAATTTCACTACTAATGTTCAAATAAAGTTTATATTGTTTTGGAATGCATTTTTTAAATTTCTTCTTTTTTTAATATATCAAATTATAATAGTCCTTTGTTAAGATTAGAGCCAGAGTAATGAATATTTGCCTTCCAGACATCATCTTGATGCTTTATCAAATTAGTTATATATCTGAGAAAAATATTTAAAACATCAGCTCAGACTTATTCTGAATAGTCCTTCCACATACAAAAAAGTGTAAAAAGAAAAGTGTAATTCAATAATTCTAAAAAATAACCAAAAATAAAAATAAAATTAAAAAAATCAGAAAGCCAACCACGTGAGTTTTCAAACAAATCAGTATTAAATTCAGTATTTGGAAATCCAGACAGCTAACGATTTTAAGCTATTATTTGAAGTACAATGGTTTCCAATCAATGGCTTGCCTATCCAGATTATTGTGTACACTGGTCCTCCCTGGCCACACTCACCTACTCCTTGTTTACACAGCTGTAAAAATAGCAATAAACACAAACTCTGCAAACACACTTGCATCCTGAGAAACCAGGAGGCTCTGCAGCACATTGGGATGCTCAAGGGGTTGAAATTACCTGTCTCTATGCTCCAGCAGATGCTTTCCAGATATGGATTTGGTCCCATCCATGCTAAGGGACTTGAACAGTCTTTCAAGAAACTATGTAGACCCTCCTTCTTGAATCTCACTTGCCATGGATTAAAAAGTTCAGTCAACTCTATTATGTTGCCATAAAACAAATTTTTCCAGTTTGGTCGGCAAGTTGAACCACGTCAAGTGAGAGCACTCACAGCAGTAAGAGAAGGAGCACACACACAGTCAGGCAAAGTGGCTGACAGAATTGCTGTGCTCAGAAACATGCAGACTCTGGGATTATCTTGGACTCTGTTCAAACAGCCTTCACTTCCAGACTCTTCTAGGGAGAATAGAGACCTGGAGACAGTACAAGATTTCTGAGTGACTCCCATCAGATTGTAACTTCTCCTGAAGGCTGGAACAACAGCAGATAGACTGGATTAAAGTTTGAAAAAGAAATAAACTGCCTTCAGGCTCCAGTGCTTTTAGATATTCCATACCATGCAGGCAGTAAGAATTGTGAAAATATTTCTGGGCAATATATAATTAGTATCAATGTTTTAAACTTCACTTCTGGAAAAGATATGAGATTATTCACTGGAAGGACTTCACTCAGCTGCTCCTCCATACTACTCCAAATAAATCCTATTTGACAAATGGCACAACCCTATCTCACAGACATGACTGATGGAGTAAGGTGAAGACACTACTTGGAATTATCTTTTGCCATGAAAATGCCCAATATGAGGGTCTTTATTTCTGCAATTGAGTATTAGCATGCAGTCATAATGTCAACATAACACTTCCTACCATTAGAAGCTGCAGATTATTCCACAACATGTTAAAAAAATTGCATTAAATGATACCTCATGCCCCCACCACCCTGAATACCCATCCAAAGAAACCACAGAAAAGGAAGAGTGGAAATTTTGTGAATTCAGGCATTACATGGTGCCAGGATGAAAGGAGAGTCAAGGCAAGCCAAGAAAGAATGCCTGAGCCAGATTTAATTTTGTTGACATTGTGTGGTCTGCACACCACTCATTGGCTGCAAAACCTGGAGAGAAGGTAAAGATGGATACAACCCATCAGGGCCTTCAGTTTTATCCCAGCACACACATGCAGGACTAGTCTCTGTGCATGACAGTCCAACACGCAGGAGATCACAGTAAGGAGCAATACATAATACAAATCTCTACCAACCATGCTGCTCCTCCAAAGAAACGATAGGAGCCTGGGTACTAAGGGTAGAGGTCTATTCCAGACCCAAAACATCAACAAAGGGATTGATTATGCCTAAGATTTGCACAAATTTTAGGACCCAGAATGAGCTGTATTGCTGGCACACAACAGTCAGTTAGGTTTGGTCATGTTTCAGTCACATAAAGTACCCTACCTTAAACTCCCCTCCAAAAAAAAACCAAAAAACCCAAACTCCCAAGATCATTTACAACTACAATTCATAAGCAACTTCAGAACTGTAAACTAATAACCCAGAATAAAAGTCTAATGTTTTTCCCCAGTGAATCATACGTTAATAAAAAGGGTCATATCCTGGCTCACTTTAATTTCAGTGCTTTCATCCCAAAAGAATCACACAGTGCAACCTCAATTAGTCCAATACCATAGGGAGTGCCAAAAAAATTCAATAATAATGGGTTTAGATAATCAAGGATTCAAACAATAAAGAAAATCTTCATTGTAATTAAGTTATTTAAGAACACGGTCATCTTTCACATAATAGCATTCAGACCTAAAAGATCAAGAGCAAACTTCATTTCACTTGTCCTAACTAAGACTGAGCAACCTTCTCCTTTGTAAACAGTTACTAAGATATTCAGAATACCATGAGATCCATCAGCTTTGCACAACACCCTTTATGCAAAAAAGGTACAAATTTTATTGCTTTATAAAACATCCACTAAGCACCTTTCTCTCTATTACCCACAAACATCAAGAAATGATGGAGTTCATGGGATTCTGTCGAGATAGAATTATTCAGAGTGGAGGGTCCTACTGCTAAATAACACTAACATGTAGAAAAGAAAGAGTGGGTGATGCATCTCAAGAGGTCATTATTATCATATGCCCTAAACTCCACTGACATAGAGGAGCTAAAGTGTTTTCAATGAATTTGCATTTCAACTTCTGTACAATTGTGGGAATATAATCAAGTAAGTATCTGAATAAGCGATATCCAAGTTTTGATTTTATACTGAATTGACAGCTAAAAGTAATTACATAGTGTGTTTTGCATAATTTATGCAAAATACAGTACTGCTTAAGTTCTTTCCTTTATCTCATCTGATGCTCCTGATACCCTGCCTGCTTCTTACAGTATCAACTGTTGCAACAGTGAGAACAAAATACACCCAAAGTCAAATTAGCTTTGTGCTGAACAACTATGACCACACTCACATTTCCAGTTGTTTACATCTCTGTAATTTGTTCTGAAGGAGAGACTTACTTTTTTAAATAATTCAGTTCTCTCCATCAATCCCCTACACAAACTTTTTTTAAAATAATTCAGTTCTCTCCATCAATCCCCTACACAAACTTTTACTTAGATTGCACCTATTGATGACCTTGCTTGCTCTTTAATCAATTTTAAGCATTTCTAAAAGACCTTTCTATGACACAGAGAAATCCACAGTAATTCTGACAACAGAACTGTATCTCCTGATACCTTTGCTCTTTTCTTGTGCAACAAGCTACAGCTGCTTGTTGCTAATAGTCAGCAATTTCAATTTGCAGCTTATCCTGATCATTGCAACCTCCTGTTTCTTATCCTGCCTGACAACTGAGCAGAAGATAAGAGGAATGTTAAAACATAAATTAATTACTTGAGGGTAATCATGTCAGCTGAGTATAGTTCAGATATATTTCTGATCTTTTCCATTACTAATACTTGAGCTTTGGTGCTGGCCTTCCTTGGAATTTACTGGAGACAGCCATTTTGCAAGACAGAGCAGTCATATCATACCTGAGTATTGAAACACCCTGTTCTGGAAAGCAAATGCACCATGCAAAACATCAGGCCACTGTAGTTCTGCCACTGTCCTAACTGCTCTTTTTCAAAAGAAATATCTCACAAGATTTTTTACATGTTTTGTTCCCAGCCCATAATTGCTTATAACTTTAATTGATTTTCAGTTATCATATATGGATAAGTAGAGATGTCCTTTTCTAATGACTCCACTTACACAGAGGCTACTAGCAAGAATAAATACACAATTTAAAAGAAGTCAGAATGGTCAGGCTTCCAGTCTTTTAATACTACAGGTCATTTAAAAAAAAATCAAAAAACCAAAAAAACCCAAAAAAACAAACAAACAAAAAAAAACCCCATACCCTTGAGAATATGAACAAGTTACAAGAAAATAGATGGCAAGACTCATACCTGTTAAAAAGATCCTTGTGTCTGGGCTGTAAAAACTTACTTCACAGGTACTTAGTGCTCTGGTCAGTCATTCAGCTATGCATTAAAATCCCTGCCTCAGTCACACCACACCGTCTAATATATTAGGAGTGGAACATACAAGTCAGCATCATTCTAAACAAATGAAAACTTACATAGGAAACCCGTACTCGCCGTCGGTGCACCAGCCCACAGCACTGCATGAAGAGGACAGCAGACAGCAACCAGCGCGTGCTTTCACCGAGCCCCGGTCATTCCTGTCTCCTCTGAGACACTGTCCATTTCTCTTCACTTTTCAGACCCAGGTGCAAGGGAACAGGTAGCAAAACAGTCACCCTTCAGCTCCAAAACTATCCCTTTAAATTATCATGAAGACAGATGAAACTTACTTTCTCTGAGTAAATAAATCTCTTCTGTTTCCGATGATTTAAAAAGAAAGGCAGAAAAAAACCAACAACAAAAATCCAGAGGCGTCTTTATTTCCTCAGCATCCAGTTATTACAAAGCAAATTCCATATTCCTGTACATCCTTTCCTACACGTGGCAGAAGGTTTGTATGAACCATTCTGAACTTAGGAGAGACATAACAGGATCTATATCTCAGACTACTGCAGCCCGGCTCTCTGAAGGTCTCTTGCTGCTGCCGCTGCTGCTGCTGCTGTTGTTATTGCTGCTGCTGCTGCTATTACAGCTTTCTTCCCAATGCACAAACCAGCAACAGCATCCTTGCTTCAGCATTACCTCTGCCTATCTTAGACATATCTGATCTATTATTTAACCCCTCCCGACAGCCTGGAAAAATGAGAGAGTCTAGTCCTGAATTCACTCTGGATTCACAAGACTACAGAGCCACCCTCCAAACAGGCAAATGCTTTGTCTGGCGAGACGTGTTTCACATGAATTGCAGGCAGGACTGCTCAGTGGCCTTGCTACCTGACCTGCATCAGAGGCACAGTTTCCTCTGCTGATACTGTTTACAAAAAGAACTTGAGAAAACATTAAAACTCTGAATACGCACTCACAGAACTAATTAAATACATGGATAATTGAGCCTTACAGATAATGATTTGAAAAGACAAATATAATGAAAAATTATTATCCATAAAGCAACAAGGGGACACTTCTGAAATCAGGTCTGATTAAATTAACCTGTTTATGATCACAGTTCATCACTTTTCATATGGGAGAGACTGAGTATTCCAATACTGAAAAGGCTTAATAGCCACATTATATCTTAAAACTCCATCCTTCACTACTTTGTGGCAGTGGTCTGAGTCTCAAATGTCTCCAGTAGGGTGTATCTCCTGCCAGATGAATACATGGGGCACTTTTTTTGACACTGAGGTATACTTAACTCTTTCAGCACCGGCATTTTACTAAAAACTAGGATAAGCAATGGGATTAAAATAGTTATTAATAAAATAATAGTTATCATTACTAAAATAATAGTTAATAAAAATACTTGCAATATTAACTACAAGTATTATTATACTACAATATTACTTAAAGTTGCAGTGATACAATTAAAGATTATACAAGCTATCTTGTATTTATGTAGGCTCTGATACGATCAATAATGAAAGGCTTAAATCTTCCCAAAAAGGTAAAAAAAAGAAAGCTGGTATTCCTCAGAGATTGGTTTGGATTGAAGCTTGAAAGAGAGGACTCCAAAGAAGTCAAGCTATCTCTGTGTGGGCAAAATCATTATTATCATTAATATTATTATTATCATCATCATCATCAGATACTCAAGCAGTTGAATGGTCAGTTTTATTCCAGTGTTAGGTAAGGGGTCTGCCCGTTGGAGTAGGAAGCCCTCTGACTGTGATGAAATCATGTAACAAAGAGTTAACATTTACAAGCCCTAAGTCTGGCAATTAAAACTTACCCCCTGCCAATTTCAAGAACACCTCTTTTTCATGTGCAACATCCCTCATAAAATAACAAAAATCAGTGGTGTTAAGCATCTCTGTGTCTTTGGGGACAAAAATGCCTGTTCGAGCCACTCAAGTATCACCCGGCTAGACTGGTTTGGGTGAGGGTTTTCTGGCAGTTTATTTTTTCAGTCCAACTAACAACCATCCATCCCTATGGACACCAGTGGGCTGACTGGTCTTTTCAAGTCAGATATACTTTTGGTGTAAAGCCACAATTGCTAGTGAAGATGTATTGCTGATAACTCACCTCAGCTGGACCTGCAGATGCTCTCAGCATCTTAAAAAAATATAATAAGACTAATAAAATTAAAAACAGGAAATTGTGGATGCAAGGACCTAATATATACACCTAAATCTAAGTTATCTTTATTTTACGTCCTACCACACAGTCTGATATATATTGATTTATCTTTAGCAGAAGAACAGAAGTTGGTACTTCCCAGTGACCCATAAGGAAGTGTCCTTGTAGCAATTTCACAGTTCAAAAGCAGAATACCAGATCAATAAGCAATGCAGAACATTAATCTCTTCAGACCAGGACTGCTTAGAGTTATTCTAATAAAACCATTAATAAAACCAATAATGATAACTAGCAAGAAGAACAAAGCATTTTGAAGGAGGACATACTTTACCATAAAAAAGTATCACTTTTCAAAGTAGCTAATGAAATAAAGTTAGACAGAAAAATGCAGCAGTAACTTACATATGTATGCAAAAATCAGTTAGCTAAATTCTCTCATGGTAATGACTATTTTTACTCTTGGGGAAGATCCAGACATAAAATACCACAAATATAAAAGCCACACATCACCTATATGTTATACATTCAACTTGCTGCAAAGATTTGCAAAACGTATTTGGAAATCACCAATAATATTGGCTTCACATAAGGGTTTCTTGCACTGGTAAGGAAACAATATGAGAGGTAGCAATTAATTTTAAAAATTTCAATTGCCTCTGAGGAACACAAGTCCATTTAAGTTTTTAATTTTTCCTGAAATTCATCAAGAAGATTCCCAGCAACCACAAGATTCCCAGCCAGTATCAGAACTCTTACTCAAATTAGTTTGCAACTATTCTCACAACAAAAGACTTCATAATTTACCCAATAAATCTCTCCTTTCAACACAGGTTAGAAAAATTGTTTGGTTGTCTCTCTCCCTTCCTATTCCCAATTACTAAAATACTTTGTCATGACTCTACGTCAAACAATTACCAAAGACAATTTTTAAAATGTGAGTCTATGTTGCTTTTTATGGATATGTAAGGAAAGGATATATGGGGATAGAAGGGACACAAGTCAAACTCATCTAATTGAAATCTGGTAAAATGTTGTGTTCAGCAAATATGACTTTGCCACAGTCCCTGTAGGACAATGCAGTGAATACAGAATCAGACCACTTACATTTTCTGTTAAAAAAAATAAAAAAAATAAAAAAACACGTTACCTTAAACTGAAAGTGCAACAAGACATCTAACCCAAAAATAATTTTAAAACCCTGAAAATCTCATTAAAAGATAGAAAACTACCAAGCCAGTAAAAGGTACTTTTTGTCTGCTCTAACATGGAAAAAAAAAACCTCTATGAGTCTTGTTTTTCTTGTAATGTGTTTTTGCAATGACCTTTCAGTTAGCCATTATCATTAAGACAATACCAAGGTTAATGTAGTCAAGGATTGATTTTATTTTTGCATACAGGGCAAAATGATAGCACCTTCAAAAAGGGAGCTTATCAGACACATACAAAACATTTAAAAGACTTGTACAGGCACTTGGCGAGCAGGAAAGAAACAGTGAATATATGCCAACAGGTACAATAAATAAGGAGAAAATTTAAAAGTATTTTGAAGCAATCAGTGAGGCTAATTTTTCAATTTTTAGATGCAGCTTCTCCAAAGGTAAAAGAGCATGAAAGAAAGGACAAAAGTTCTTATCTGAAATAAATGAACAGGCTGGCATGAGAAGGGAAATAGGAATGAACCTTTAGAAGGTAAATGAGTGATACAGCTATTTGTATTGTCCTCAAGTGCTTCATTTCACAGGTTATATAAACTGAAGGCTGAGGGAGGAAAAAGAGGCTGTCACAGAAGTGTTATCATTTACTTTGATTAGTTTCTTCAGCTAACCAGCAGTGTCTGGGTGAAACCTCTGCCAGCTCACAGTCAACTGCAGCTCATGGCCAGATCTTCCATAATGCGATCAAGTGACTGTCCAGAGATAATGAGATGGATCTGAAGTGTTCAGTGCCAGCAAGCTCAAGGCTCTGCTTCCCAGCTACCTCAAATGTCATTGCATCCACTCCAAAGGAAAGCAATGACAAAATATAATCATGCTGAGTCCTTCTTCTGGATAAAAAATCCCAAAACAAAAAATGCAAACTGCCCTCCAAACCCTCTATAAAAAGTCACAGAAAAAATGACTGTCCACCCTATGGTGGATCCTTCAGGATCCTTTACAGCTAAGTTCCAATACATTATTATTTCAATTTCTCCATTAAAAGGTAGAGGTAGGAAGGCACTGCTGGGGATCATTGAGTCCAACCCCCTGGGCAGAGCAGACTCAGCTGGAACAGGTTGCTCAGGGCCATATCCAAGTTTAAAGTTATCTCCAAGGATGAAGGCTCCATAAGTTGCCCCATAAGGGCAACCTGCTAAAATGCTTGACTATCACCAGAGGGAAAAAAAAGGCTTTACCTTAGGTTTAACAACAATTGCCTGTATTTTCTGGCTCTTGGATTGACTACCTCTAAAATGTCCATGTCCCTCTTGTCCTGGGGAACCCAGAACTGGATGAAGCACTTCAGATGTGTCTGTGCTGAGCAGAGAGAGGTCATCTCCTACCTTTTGGCAGCACTTTTCCTAACACAGCCTAGAAGGCTGGTGACCTTTGCTGCAAGGACACGTTGCTGGCTCATGCTCCCTTGGATTCCATCAGGATCCCAGGGACTTTCCTACAAAGCTCCTTTGTAGATGATAAGTCTATACTAGTGCATGGGGCTATTTTCTTCTATTGCCTTTCCCTTTGTTGAACTTCACAAGGTTCCTGTCCAGCCTGTTAAGATCCATATGGATGGCAGCACAACCCTCTGATGTATCACCCACTTCTCCCAGTTTTGTAGCATCAGCAAACTTGCTGAGGGTATGTTCTGCATAAATCAACCAGACCATTAAAATAAAGAGGTTAAACTGTGATGGCTCCAGGACCACCCTAGGGGCACAAAACTAGTGACTGGATTCCAGTCTGGGCTGGACTTCATGCTGCTAAACAGAGTTTAGTCTGGCAGTTCTGACAAGTTTCAGTCCACTTCACCATCCACTTACTCATTCCATCACTTTGTCTATGAGGATGTGCTGGGAAACAGCTTGTAAAACTTCACCAGAGGCAGGATAACCAGCAGCCACCCTTCTACCCGTGTCCTCTAAGCCATTCATCTCCTCATAAAAGGCTGTCAAGGTGGTCAAGCCTCATTTGCCCTGTGTAAATGTGTGCTGACTACTCCCAGTCATCTACTTATATTTTGTATGTTTAATCATGGAGCAAGAGGACTTGCTCCAGCACTTCCACAGAGATCAAAGTAAAGGTGACCAGCCTCTAGCTCCTTCTTCTTCTCATCCTGGTTATATTTGCTTTCTTCAAGTCCCTACAAACTTTCCCTAATCAGCACGACTCTTAAAAGATTATTAAAATCAAATTTACTGGGATGTCAGCTTTATGGTATGGATACTCAGTGTAAGTCACTGTCCCTCAGAAAGGCCTCTCTCCTAAAATGTTCCACACATATTTAGGCCTGATTTTACCAGTTGCATCCTAACTTCATTCTAAATATGTAAATGGATTCCTAAATTTGCATCAAAATGCTCAATTTTCTTCTAATTTAAATCATTTTAAAGCTTTTCAGGCTCACTTCTTAGCAGTTTATCATAGCCAATGTTTGTGAAATAATGTATTATTTTAGCTGAATGTTTTTGATAGATTGGTCAGTCTTTAAATAGATTACGTTATTTATTTCCATTTAACATTAAGAACTTCAGAGAAGCTGATTTGAGATTTTTTAATCCACTCAGTTACCTACAAATAAAACATTTTAAATATTTAAGCATCTGTGCTAAACTGGAAGGGCCTATGGTGACAGAAAAATCATAACAAAAACATCTCAGACTTCTTTTGGCAGAATAAGCTGTTTCTGAATCCCCCAGTTTTCTGAACTGTAGAGAAAGTGATGCAGTCCTTCCCCCTTAAAAATCAAATCAAAACACTTATTTTGCTTATGTAGTTACAGGTAAAAAACCTGTATGAGATTCTCAAAACCAGCCCAACTTTAACAAAGCATTTCCTATATATTATGCAATAAACTGCACACAGGAAGAAGGAAAAAAAAAGTAAAAATTTGGCTCTCAGAAACAGCTGGAAATAATTTAAGAAAATTATTTCTCTCAAGTGGTGTCATCTTTCTCCACATGATATTTTACTGATCACATGCTGTACTCAATTCCTCCAAAGGCTTTTCAAGAACCTGCTTTTAGTTGACATCTAACATTTCTACTGCTTGAAAGACCACAACAGTTCCTCAGTCAGCTGCTTTTTTAACCGTATTCCAAACTGATAACTCTACTGTATCATCCATATATAATCCCTATTGTCCAGGAAAAAATTAAGAAATTAAGTTAATATTAAAAAATACTCATTATAACTCAAGAATTTTACATTCAGATAACATTTTTAAATAACAGTTTGTTGATTTAATCTGACAATGAGCTTTTGCAAAGTATGACTCCCATCTTGCTGTCTTCCATCAGAAAAGAATGTTGTTGACTTTTTATTAATGTTATAAATGTCTTCTCTTCCAGCCTTTCTCTGGAAAAGAATATCAGTGCTAAGGAGTCTCTATATTCATTAAGAGAGCTTCATGCTGGTGGCCTCTACCTCAGAGCTGTGTTGCTGGATTTTTAATTTTATTTTCTTATAAAGCTGCTGAAGCTGCATGCAACTATTTCTAAATAGACTGGAAAAGAACAAAACCATTTCAACCTGAAATAATTTGATTTAGTTATCTATCACTATGCTATTTTTGCTGGTTTACATGTATTAATTAGCAATATTTAGATCTTGCTTAAAACATGGATGCATATGTAATTGCTGAGCAAAAACTTAAATAATTTTAAAATTATTTTTTAATAAAACAGTCCCTCAGAGTTGATCCAGAAAAGAAGCAATATATGCAAACCCTACTGTGCCTGTTAATCTAGAGATGTAAAGCAAACTGCAATATTTTCAAGCTCATTTTTCAATGTTTTCCCTCAACAGCTTTCTTTAAGCCAATTTCTACTAAATGTAAACAAGGTCAGCTCAAAGTGTATGAGGAAGAAAAACAAAAGACATTCCTGGTTTAAAAAAAAAAAAAAGGGAGTAGGGGAGAAAGGAGGTTTACATACAAACTGGGGAAGTGCCTTGCCTGTGGCTTTATGCAGTCCAGAGAGAAGATGCCAGATGGAACACTGTCCAGAGGTTTTAGGGGTCATTAGTGCACCCACCACACATTTCTTGCCTACTGCAGCTGCTCACAGCACCTGTGCCACCGCAGGGTAGGAAGGTGAGGAAACAGCTGTCACAGAGTTTCTATTTTAACAGAATTTCACAGAAATATAGGCACTACAACATATAAAATTGCAATTTACAGCCAGATTAATTTATATTTCTTTTGGACCTGGCTCAGTATCAGAACTGGGAGCAAGTGGAAGAGGAGGAAACAATACTTACACAGTCTACATTACTCCTACTTTGGACTCAGTCTGCCTATAAAGGGTAATAGAAGCACAAGCACTGCAGGTGCAGGGTTCTTCCCTCTACGTTTTAGGGATGATACCTGAAGAAGGATAATTCATTTTATATATGCCACAGAGATATTAAAGGGAAAAAATCACAGTAGATACAAACAGAGACCCAAAATGACATCTTTTCATAGGAGATTATAACAGGGATGATATTTTTTCTTTTGATTCTATTATGAGCAGACTACTTTTTTTAAAAAAAAGGAAAAAGGAAATATTGAACTCTCCTATTCTTGCATACTCAGCTTGTAAACATTAGAAGATAAAGTGTTTCTTTTCATAACATATTATGAGTGGCTTCAGTTGCACCTGAATATTATGCTAATTCAAAAATCCTCGAATAATTCAATGCAAAGGAAAAAAAGACATCAGCACTGTGCTACATTACCATTTTTGAAAATGCAGAAAACAAGCTGTTGTATTTAATTACAGCCACTAGGTGGCAAAGTTGGCCAAAGGACCAAGTGCTTGAAACTTTACTGTATCTTTCTATTTGAATACAAAAGGCTTATTTTAAAAAATGACACAGAAAATTTTAAGGGTGTAAAGGAAGAAAATAAATTCAGTAATCATAAACCTATTTTATTACATCATCTGTAAGGAATTAAAACTGCTTCATCCATCTATTAAAATCCTTAAAAGATGGTAAAATCATTTTAGCGAATGTTCTTGAAATCACATGAAGTAATTACTGCACTGGGCAACAACAAAAACACTAAATACAGAATTTAAGTTTAGAAGAGAATACCTGCTAACACATTTAATATCTTGTGACTTGACAGCAGGCACAGTAATGCTATCTTTTTGACTACAGAAGACACAGTATTCCTTATGTTTCTTTATATAAAAGCTGCTCTTCTGCCTTTCAAACTAGCACAGTCACTCTCCATCTGGTTGAATTTCAGCAAATACTTTACAAAGAGAGACAGTCTTTTAACCTTTTCTTTTAGTACTTTCCTCTCCTTAGCCTTTTCTGGCAAACTCTTATGTTTTATTTCAGCACATCTGCCTGTTGATTCATGCTTTAAATTAAATTCCACACTGTCTACACTTACACATCCCACTGTACTGGATTCAGTGGTACCCCCAGTACACTAAAAGTGACATGAAATGAACATTAGCTGATCCACAAACTCTCCACAAATATACTGCAAACACCATCTGACTCACCTGGAACTCACGTTAAAGAAAAGACTCTGGAAGAGGAGCTGTCCTGTCCCATGGTTCCCAAAGAACTACTGAGTGATCACTCAGTGAAAATCTACTCACAATATTAGCATCTCCCTCTACCAAAAAAAAATCACAAACAAGGAGCATGAAGTGTCCAAAGAGTGAACAAAGGTGGGACAATCCTGGCCTGTGGTTTCCTGTTTCATGGGACAAATCTGCTGAGCTCCAAGACAGAAGTATTGTGAGCTCCACAGTTAAGGATTTTTGACTAAGCTAAACTACTTGACCAGTCAGAAAATTATAAACATACTGTATTGAGTGTGTGTTCTAATGGTAAGCTCTTGTCATGTCAAGCTCTTTACAAGCCACTGGGGCTCCAGCATTGCAGGGAGGGAGACTGGAGAGATGAAGGAATGTGAGACAACCACTGCAGACAGTAAGTGCTCAACAGTTTTGATCGTATTCTTTACAGTAAAGGGGGAAGATCTAATGCTGAGCATCATCACTATTTAGCTTGCATTTTCTTTTATGTGACAGTCATTAAGAAACATCCCTCTCGGAATAAGGAGGAAAGAAAACAGAACAAACCAGACTAAGGACGAGTCATTCCAAAGCAGTGAGCACTGCCCCCTTGGAATGTTACCAGCTACACGCAGTAGATGTGGAATGTATTTTTGCTCAGTAGCATCCACTCCCATTCCTAGTAGTGTGACATCTAACATGTCAGAAACCCACTGATCACAGTAATGCAGCTATAAAATCTGTGAGCTTCTGTGTCACAGGAAGCAGCCAAAAGTGTGCTGAGTTTTTAATCTAAACTGCTGCATGTGCAATGTGAGGAAGGAGGAGGGGATCATAAAGGAGAACAAAAGAACAAGGCACCTGCTAAGCACATTTGAGCAATTCAGTTTCTGGAGCATAAGAGAGAGAGCAAGGTACTCCCACAGCTGGCCACCTTTGTTTTTTCTGCCCCCCAAAAATCAGGAGCCTGCTGACAGGTCACTTGGAAGCAGCTTACAATAATGTCCATAGTGAGGACACAGTGTGAGTCCCTGTAACTCAGGAGGGCTCCAAATCACTCACAGCACCTTTATGACGTGCAGAGCTCATTACACACTGTAAACAGGGAATAATGTTGCAAACCTTCTTTCCTTCAGAAAATGTTCTTGTCCAGAGAAACACAGCATCATTAAAACCTACAGGGACATATTAGAGTGAGTCCAGCCACAGGCCATGAAGATGATGAAAGGCTTGAAGCACAAGCCTTTTCTTACACGAAAGAGACAGAAAGTTGGTAATGCTCAGCCTAGGGAAGAGACTTTATGCATATGTTCACATACCCAAAGGGACATAGTAAAGAGCACCAGCAACTCAGTGATGCCTCATGACAGGACAAGAGGCAATGGGCACAATCTGAAGTACAGACAATTCCAATTAATTATCAGAAAGCTATTTTACAACTTCAACAGGTTGCCCAGGGACAGTACGCAGTCGTCATCCTTGGATATTCTCAAAATCCTCCTAGACATGGCCCTGAGCAAACAGCTCCAGCTGAGTCTGCTCCGAGCAAGCGGTTGGGCTCAATGATCTCCAGTTATGCCTTCCTACTTCAATCATTCTCTGATTCAACAAACACTAAACACACAAAATGCCAGTAAATTTCACTTAAGCTTAACTTGCAGTAGTCTTTTTGCTTAAAAAAAAGAACTTATAATCTCCATTTCCTATACTACCTAATGTTCAGCTTCTAGAAAACAATAGGAATGTAATGGTAACCTACTTCTGTATTGTGAGCAAGGACACAACCAGTGTATTTTTTATTGAAAAGAAGTCTGTTTTTCTAAATCTGTCCTTATTCCTAACCAAAGAATAATTGTATTCAAAAGACAATAACAAGATGCATAATTGTTTTGTGAAGCTTTTATAGATATTAAGATGCTGGAAAGTTTTAAAAACGTGCTGCTATGAAAACATAAACATTAACTACAACATTTAAAAAACCAGCATAACACAACTTTCCTCTTACAATAGTCCCACTAACTTCCAAAGCCTCCTTCAAACATTCCCTTCATAATTACTAGACTTGTTGGACTGTTGGAAAACAGCTGTCTAATATATTCCTACTGAATTGTATTGTTACTGATTGGCAAACCATAATATAAGGAATGGAAAAGTTCAAATCAACACAAACTGTATCTTTTAAAGAAGGTCAGAGTCCCCAGTGATAATTATTTCTTACGAAACACGGGAAAAAACCCACCAACTTCTTTTCTAAAATACATATCACAGCTCATTTAAAGCAAAAATTTTCTAGGAAAATAAATCTAGGAAATTAAAAGCAGCTCATGCAATATGAATAGATTTTCTGCAAATTATGGGTAATACTTCACTATTTCCAACCAAGCAGAATGAACAAATATTCACCGATCAGACTAATAAAACTTATGTCTCCCTCTTTGTACTGGGCTTATTTGCCAGTTTTGATAGTATTTGACCTCACTAAGCATTAATTTCCTACAGATTTGCTTAAATGAGTAGCCAAGTAAAAAGAAAATGTAGGTTCTATATGAAACACTGAGGAATAAACATGGTAACCATTACACAAAGGGCCTCAATTTTGGACAAAATGCCTTAGAAGCTAAGGCTAAATATATTTGAATAGATTTTGAAACAGCAAAATAAATCCTACTTTATTATTAAAATTTCAGCACACTCCATTAAAGTAATTCAAAACATTCTTCTCCAAACTGACCCGAGACCCGGAAAGAGTGTCTGCATTACGCAATGGCAAGTGAAAAAAACACACTTTACTACCAGTTTTGTGGCACCCCCTGAGCTTTGCCAGTCTCTGTGGGGATGTGGCTTCCCCAGCCCCTGGCTCTATGGCAGCTTCTCCACCCCAGACAATAAAAGGCAGAAATCCTTGAGCTCCAGGGCTGGGTCACGGGGTAGGAGGCAGAGAGAGACAGCGAACCACAAGGTACACCCCTGCCACCTTGGGGGCTCTGCCAAATGAGAGACCTTTCCCGAGTTAGCAGCTTGCAAGCAAAGCACAACTGAACCAGGAGACCTCATGTTTCATCCTAGCAAATATACCCCACGATAAACAAGACAACTGCAAGGATGAAAACGTCACAATGGCTGTGCTGAGTATTCTTGTCTGGAGTTGGCTGTGTTCCCAAAGTTCCTACAGACCACACTGAACACTCTGGTGGGTAAAGGCTGGGAAGCAGAAAAAAAAGAGAGTGGGAGAGAAGGATATGCTTCTGAAGGTGACTTCTTGGCAATTTTAAAGGATAAATGGATGAAAAGTAGAAGAAAAAGAGGCAGTGCTTAGACCACAGCAGTAAGCAGAACCAAAGCTTGGACTGATTTCATAGGAAAGAAGGGTAACCTGGGCAACTCAGATGGAAACAGATTTTTTTCAATTATTTATTTATTTTTAATAGAGACTTTCAAATATTTCTCCCCATTTTATTTTAAGCACTTCCAAAGCAACTCATATAAAGCACCTTGGATCTCTTCAGTGTCCAAAAAAGGATACAGCGTGAATGAACAAGAATTTCCAGATGGCATATCTTGTGAACTCAAATAAGATATCCCTGGGGTATTAACTAATGAAATCTCTACTTCCTCCAGCTACTTGTTGCTTGGAAGATTTCAGATGGCACCAAAGCATTTCACTGGAAATGAAAACACTTTAAACCTTGCAGTCCTACTTTGCTTGAAACCTGATGCGGTGTCAAGAAGCTCCTGTCTCCTGAGACAGACTCCATACATGATAACTTAAGCCTGACTAATCTTGGCTTCTCTGTTTGAATGGCATTTTGTTTTGATAACAGAGTGATCAGAAGTTCAAACAGACAGGAATGAGGAAAGAGTAGCAGAAGAGGGAGTGCAGGCTTTATAGCCATGCAACATACAAATCATAAAGAATACAGCCCATCATTGTGAAATGCAGCATGTCACTGTAAGTTTTTGTCTTCTAGAGGCACAATCAAGTCAAAAACTGTTATCAGTAGCAAACAAAAGTATAATATAGAAAACAAACTGTAGTGCTCTCTGCTGTTGGTACCTTTACATTTCCTTGTAGATGCCACTTTGAATCCTGAAATGAGTATAGTGATTGACATGAAATGGTGACTAAAATAACCAAAAAATAGAAGCTCCTATTCTGAAAAGCAGTGTGAGCAAATAACTAAAAACGTGTCAGGATTCAAACCACGTTCTTTATAAAATAATTTTTGAACTTTTACAGATTAAGAAAGTAAATTGGGTTCCAATAAAAGGAAAAATCAAACTTTTTTTACACAGACATAAAGTTAATGAAGCAATTAAGAACCCCAAACATTTTGTTTGATCTATTATGAAATGTTTAGTTTCTCTACTCTTAAACTACTTAATTAAAATAAAATAAAATAATAAAAGAGAATAAAAATACAGTGTGCCTTGAAAGCAAAAACTTTGAAACAGAGCCAGAACTTCAACTGCCCAGTGCTAACATTACTAATTTACAATGTAGCTTAATATCCTGTAGGGCTCTGCTGTCAGGCAGCCAAATGCTTTCCAACTGCCCACCACACCCTCCCCAGGGAAGGAGTGGGAATTGGCATTGGTATCCTTCCCAGAGGAACAAACACAGGCCCCTTCCCACACTCACCAGTCTGGCCTGGAAGGAAAGTGACTGCTGGGGTGACAGGAGAGCTGGGACAGGACACGTCTCCCCCTCACCACGCACTGCCCAGCACAGTCCCTGGCACTGCTGCAGCCCTGCTAAAATCCACAGGAGTTCCACAACTGGGACCTGCTTCTGGAGCAGATGGTCCAGTTTATCCCTGGAAGAAGGCTTGGGTGGCCCAGGAATATCTAATTTCAATTTGTTTAACACCAGCACTGAGGCTGCTCATGAATGGTTAGAAAAGAGGGGCCAGCATACCTTTCACACTTGTGTGCTGTACCTCAGTGCTGGTATTTCAATCTCTGTTTCATGAAAGCCAAAACAGAACAAATCTTTATGCAAAAAGATGTTCTGCTATCCCCTTCAGTCTCTCACCTACTCTTCGCAGTGCATAAAAATCTTAACTTCTGCTAATTCAGGAGTGTCTGTCCTTACTTAAGGACAATCTCTTCCACAGACGTATGCTGCAGCTCTTTTAAAAAGCAATACAGTACTTCTGCTCTTCTCATCACAGCTTTACCAGGTCACTACAAGCAGTTACATAAATCTTGCTTTCTGCCATCACTTGACATCATTCACTCTTTTTAGAACTTTTCCTCTTACAAAAAAGATGATTGTCACAGGCTTGACAGAATTTTCTTCACATATCGCAGAGGGCAGAAGTTAGGTGTCACCTAACTGCACGCAATAATTAACACGTTTTAGAAACAGAAACAAAAGACAAAAATAACCTGCCATGACCAATCTTATACCCTCACTGTTTTTCCACAGAGGACTTGTAGTGCAGTTTAGTTCACTCACGAAATGGCTGATTTAGACTATGACTGCATACTGCTTTGGTTACAGTAGAGCACATAAATTATATTAGCAAAGCGTGCAGCTGGATTCAGATCAATTGTAGATGTGTTCCTGCATAGCATCAGGTAAGTTGTGACACTTGGTAACAGGCTAAACACCACTATCATGTGGCACACACCAAATGCCTGCTCCTGGATGATTACCAGCCTGGTTTCATTCACAGATGAAATGAGTCAGAAAGATATGTCCCAAATTCTGTCTGTCCAGGATCACAGACATGGGAAAGTTTGTACATCTTATGTTTAGCCATGCTCTCCAGCTTGTCTGTAATGTGACGCCAATAATCAACATCATAAGTTTGCAAGCTGATTTTTGAAAAAAACTAGACACTAAGAAACCTACAATATTCAGAAGGGGAATTGTAATATTTTAGAGCTTTCCCTTTTTTATACCAGGGATTGAAAGTAGTTCTGAATTTATAGCTCTCTCTCCTTTGAAACACAACTCAACTGTGGTTCCTAGAGGAAGCACTAATAATCAATTTGAAAAGTGTGGTTTTACATATCTACCCATTCTTATAATTATTTTATAGACAGAAAATACTAAAAAGATTAAAGAAAAAACAAAGACAGAAAGTAAAATCTATACATTATTTTCATCTTCAGAAGAGTAAGGAGGGTTAACAGGAGCTAGGAAGAAATAGTCCAACACATCTTTCACATTCTGAGCAGCTTGAGACTTTTGCAGGGTAGGTGAAAGAGGATGTGCCTAGAACACACTAAGCTGTCACTTCCCTCGGCAAATTAAATACAGAAGTGACAGTGCTAATGAAGCAGCAAACAGGTTCAGGCTATGGAGAAAGATGCATCTCATGAAAAACGTTTCTCAACACACCCCTATGTCTGAGAATAACCAAGAGCATTACTCGTCACCAGTGACTCATGGGGATGAGTATCTGCTCACAGATGTCACACTGTTGGCTTTGCATTCCTCACAAGGACAGCAACCTTCCACTCACTGGCAGGCTCAGAGCCCAACTACCTTGACAAAGACTGGAGAAAACAAACCCAAAATTACAATTCCAATCCTGAAGGACTTTTTTCCTTTTCTCCTTTTCCCTTCAAATGGCATGCGGGTTTTCTTCCACCAAGGGAAGCAATAGCTGCAGCAATTAACTGTATTCACAGTATAGGAAATCGTTTTATACAGCTGCTGCCACACACACAATAGGCACAGAATGGTGCTGGCATCAAACAAAGGAGGAGGCAGTTTTCTCTTGAATGAAGTAATTAGTTGTCAAGCACGTTTATGGACTTGCTGTTTGAATTTATATTATGCTCGAGCAAATTGTGTAGATTTAATTTCCACTAGGAATCCCTACAGTATATTCACCATTTCTGTTTAAATGTAGCAAAGCAAGTTTTGTTTCCTGCAAGTTTGATTTGGAATTTAAGTTCTGTTTGCAATATCTTACACAAAAATTGCAACAGCTGAGCAATGGTGGGAATCCTAAAATTAACCCAAAACAGATTCAGAATTCTGGAAGAAAATAAGGATAATTTTCCTTTCTATTTTTTTAAGTTATTGATATATTTTTCATTTCTTTTCCTTAAACAAAACAAAACAAAAAAACATACCCAAAAACCTCTCACCAAAACATACAAAAACCCTCAACATACCACCTTAGTTTAATCTGGTCTACTTTTCACCATCTAGAAATTACTTTAGATGTTATTTGTAATACTTGATAATTTTCATTGTTCCCAACTGTGCACAGCACTTCAAGGAATTCAAACAGTGCAAAGCATGTGTTCCAAAGAGATTGCAAAGTGATTTTTGAAAGTAGTACAAAGGGGGGGAAAAAGCACAAGGACAGAAGAAAGCCATTAGTAGAATCAACCAGAACTCTACCACTAACCATAAATAAAACATATTAATCAACAAACTGATAAAAAGGCTGTTCAGTTAATATTCACAGCATGCTGAGCCATTAAAGCTCAGAAGCAAATTATTTAGACCTACAACCATTTTCAGCAAAGATACAATAAACATAATTTCATGAGCAGCTTCATTTCACTTTGACTTAACTCCTCAACAAAGAAACTTCCACTTCTAGAAATACATGTATACCCAACACATCTTGTATTCTGCTGAGACAAATGTAAAAGAAACCTACCTTTACAGTTAATTATAAAGCACTGCTACATAAAGCTTCTCTTAAAAACAAAAATAAAATCCCTGCACTACTGGTAATACTTTCCCTGCAGGAAACACTGACCTAAACCCCACAAATCACATGGGCATGATTTTGTGATTTTGCTCTTAGGGTGCTATTTTGAGTCTAACCTTTTTTAAAAAAAAAATAAAAAAAAAAAATAGAGGCTATTTCCATGTTAATTTGCAACCAGGCACAAGATGTCTCTCCCTGAAATGGCACCAATAAGCTCTTGCTCCTCTTCTGACCCTATAAAGACATCCTGCAGTCCTACTCCAACTTTACGACAATATTCGCTGGGTTTTTAAAAGCCAATACAGCTCATCAGAACCAGAGAAGGAAGAGATGTCTCACTTTTGCTGAACAGAGGTAAAGACAACCAGAAAGACAGAAATGCAACAGCCTTTCTTGAGGTATAAAGGAAATCTCTGTAGGAAGCAGTCTTGTACATAAAACAGAAATACTTGAAAAAGAGTCTTTAAACCTTTAAGATGGTCTTTTAAGGGTCTTTCAAAAAACCTTAATTTTTTTTTTGGCTTTCAGGTGTTTTTAAAAGTCACTTAAAAACTAAAATACTACACACAAGCTCAACCTATAAAAAATATATGAAAAATATTTCATCTGTAAAGACTATATTAATTCTACATTAGTTGCTACATAAGTTCAAAAAATAAAACTATACTCAAAATTATCAAGGCATGCCTGAAATAATAGAGTTAAATGCAGTCCAGTCAAAACTGAAAATTACTTCTGCCAGCATGGTGCAAGTAACATTTCCTGCTCAAGAACACATTATGTGTGACTCAGTAATGAACTGTGACTTCTCTGGTTGCCATGACTTTTCTGTTTCCCCTAGATAGCAGCGATCCAAAGAAGCGACTTAATAAAGACTTGTTAAAAAAAAAAACTTAGTTTTTTTAGAACAATCTCTGGATTACATGTTACTTGATAACCAATGAACATCTATCTGCATACCTATTTTCAATACCATCCACATGGACACACATTTCAAGACAAAGATTGACTTTGAAAAGCAGTCCAAACCATAAACACAGCACAGCAGCCTTAGTAGCGTCTAAGTAGTGTCCTTTAAACCATAACCATTTAAAATAACTAATACACCCTGATGTTTCCAGATGTCAGATTCTCAATACATCTTGGATGACTGGGCTCAATTATCTACATTAGAGGTCTTTTGTTTTTATTAGCTCACATACAGCAATAACAAAAAAAAAAAAAAAAAAAAAAAAAAAAAAAAAAAAAAAAAAGAATGAGGTAGAACAAAAACATATGTTGCCCTCCATTTCAATTTTGACTCCTACAGGAACAGCCTCAGACAGCTTTCCTCAATGCTGTAGTGCCTTTGGTGATTTAATTTTTAATTAAGCAGACTAGTTAAACAAGACTTTAACTTTTAATATGACAAATTACACTGAAATGTGCATTTAATTAACTGCAATATAGCACTGGCTCCTTAATGAAAATCCTCTTCTTTGTAAATATTAACAAAGTATTTCAATTGTGAAAATCCATATCATTAGAATACAACAGAGAACACCCATGGTCCTTACAGACTGTGACAGAATTCCCATTCTTTCAGTAATGCACCCATGAGAAATACAAACCCTGCCAGTGCCATTCTGTATGGAAAGGGTGCAATCTAGAAGCCAGTTCAACATGGTAGACAAATTCCTCTCTCATAGAATCAGGAACTGTGCTTTGCACTAATAGTTCTGTGATCTACTGGTTCTCCAAGATGCAAAAATTCATTTTTTTTTCTAAACAAAGGCATGAGACCTAAACCAGAAGCTTCAATTATTAAGGTTTAGGGTCAATTACAAGAACAAAGTAGGCTCATTTGCAAAAACCAAAAAATAAGTGATTACAAAAACCAAAAAACAGTGGAAAGTGTAAGTGCCATGACTACCTCCTGATTCAGCTGCTCCAATGGCAGGTAATGGGAATCTATGCCACCCAACTTCAGCATTGTAGATCACATTTAGAAAAAAATTCATTCACCACATTTAACTTCATATATTTATTGCATTTAAAAAAACAAGATAAAGTTTTTTGGGGACACTTTAGCTTGCTGGAACTCTGCTGGAAACTCAGCAGAGTGAAGAGGAGAAAGTATATGAAGTTTCTGGGGTGTATGGATCATAAATTCCTGACACAGCTGGCAGGCAAGCCTACCAGGGATGGTGCTCTGCTAGACCTGCTGCTTACAGAGAAGGGCTGGTGGGAGATGTGGTGCTTTGAGCTCATCTTGGGCACAGCAGCTACAAAATTATAAAGAGTTTTTTATTCTGGATGAAATAAATAAAGGGGTCAAGAAAACCTCTGCCTTGGACTTCTGGAGGGTGGACTTTGGTCTGTTCAGAACACTGAGGGATGATAATGTTTATCTTGTTCCACTTCCAAAGAGCACATATAACTTCTCCAAGAATTCCTCTCAACAGAACAAAAAAGTTTTCTTTACTATTATTTACTGGAGGTTAAAAATCTTAAAGAACATTTCACATCTGAAAAGGAGATCCTGATGTTTACAAAAGCATATCTCGTTGCACTTCCAGAGAGCACATATCACTTCCCAAGAACTACTCTAGGCAGAACAAGTTTTTTTATTCTTCTTTACTGGGAGTTAAATAATATTAAAGATTTCACATATGAAAAGGGACTGTTATTAAGATTTTCTGTTTCAAAATTAGTTCTGTTTCATAACTCAAAGTTTCTCCTTTGAAACTTTACCTTGAAACTTTACCAAAGCCACACACAGATGCACCCTGATGGTACCATTTTCCTGTCTGAAGAGACAGGTCACAGAGCAGGGGGTTGATGAGGTTTCAGGAGGTAGCTACCATCATCTAAACACTCCTAAACTGAGCAGGGAAAGGTGGAAGGAGAGTTTTGGAGCCTCTCTGGGATGACAATACTCGGCAACAAATGAAACTCTTCATTTGCAGAGTGTTCCAGAGGGAGTGTGGCAGTGCTGCAGGCTGAGGTGCAGTTCTGCAAACTGATCCTGACTGCTGATCCCCCCAGGACACCCCTCCAGGGGCTGCTCACCCCAGAGGGGAGGCAAAGAGCCACCCTGCTCCTAACATGGGGACCCCTCCTGACGCTTCAGATCCAGGGCAAGCTCTTGTGCTTCTATGCTGCATTGGCAATTGGGGTTGGAGCAAAACAAATTAAGTAGGAGCTATTACTAACCAAGTCTGGCAACTGATGACTGAACATTTTGCCATAGTATGTATTAGATATCCTCACTAACCTGCTTCACATAAGGCATTTGTTCTGGATACAGCTCTTCTGCACGAAAAATAATCTTATCTTCACCTTGGGATAAGGACAGCATCATCATCTTCACTGAAGACTCATGCCACTCTTGTAGCATTTCTTGAAAACTTAATTTTGGTAGTCTTACAGAAGTTGACTTAATTTTAAGTTTTAGTTGCCAAAGGCAGTTATGAAGACTGCCACACGGCAGTGTCACAAGTCTTACAGCCCACCCCACACAGGTTTTACTTCAGGCTGGCAGCAGGATGGGGGCTGAGGCCGGGACAGCTGCGCTCCAGCTCATTCACACTCAGCAGCCCCGGCTGCTGCTGCCTTTGGGAACTGCCGGGGAGCCTGCAGCTGGCACTGGCAACTGCAGGCTGCAAAACTGCAAAACTGCAAAACCAGCTTCTCTGGCTGCTGGAGCCTCCCTGCAGACCTGAAGTTTCTGTCTTCAGAGGCTCTGGGTGCCCTCTATACACTTGTCCTCAGTCAGGGAGCGTGCTATGGCAGGAAAAACAATTCCACCTAACAGTGAGTTAATAGAGTTATTTTCTTCTAATATTAGAGCATTTAAAGAAAGCTTTCTTTGACATTAAATTAACTTTGCAACTAATTTCTGCCAAACTGTTGAATCCAACAGTTGGTGGCAGAAAGCATTAATTAGCATGTCACATTACTCTATCTGCTGTTAGAGAGTATTGATTGCAAGTTAACTATTACATGGGGTATCACAAAAAAATCTAAATGACACTTTACACATAGCAGCTCTCTGCACACCATAGCAACAGAGAGAGATTGAAGTAAAATGGTCTGGTTTCTATAGCAACTATCACACAGGCCATCTGTAATCAAAAGAAAACCTAGCAAAGGAAACAAAATGGGGGATTGTGCACAGTAGAAGACTATTCATGTTAGTAGCACAAGACTATTCAACATATCACTCCTTGATGTTCATTCTGTTCTAGTCCCAAAATATTATTTAAAGTGCAAGAAACCTACAAAAACTTCTGGAAAAAAGCTTTCATTTAATGAAATACTAATTAAAGCTCACCAGCACTATCTCCATCACTACAAGACACCCTTTCTAAATAGCCAGTGTTTTCCAGACACCAGATACATATGACCCTCAAGATCCAGAATCCATGAGCTCATCAAGTATGTGGTTACTATTTCATTCTGAAACTCAAATACTATAAGGTATTTACTAGACATCCAGTAATATACTTCTATCTACTACACAAAACTGCTTTTAGAAAGATAGCATTTCAGATAGAAACATTTAACCACACTTTTTCTAAAGTATAAATAAATAAAGATTTATCTAACTTTTGGAAAAAAACAAACAAACAAACAAACCCATATGTAGGAAAATAACAAAGAGAAAAGAAATTAACCCCCACTATAACCAGAGAGGCATTTTTGTGATGCAGCTCATGTCCTGAACAGAGCAATATTATATTAACGCACACTACACGTGAGTGGAAGGTAAATTCAGTGTTAATTATGCAAGGCACTCTCTTCTTTGCCTTTCAGTGTTTTAAATCCAGAGAATATAAAAGGGATTCTTACTTCTAGATAGGGAACTATTTTAGCATTAAATAGAATTTCTGGTAGAAATTAACTGGATGTACATAGCCTTTTAACAAATTATAGAACTAACAATCAGTGAATAAGTCTTATTCTTGACATTGGCCCATTTCCTTTGCTTGGGAAAATGCTAATTTGCAGATCATCTATCATCCACATGCTGAAGGTGGGTATTTATTCCAGCCTCCTGGGCTCATGCAAAGTAGAGAGGGGCAATCTGGAATAACAAAATTCAGTTCTCTCTTTAGAATGGGGAAGGGGCACTAGAGAATCACCACGGTGATCCTATCCTGTTGGGTTCATTCTTCACCAAAGTTTCCATGACAGCTGGAAACTAAACCTCAACTGGAGTATGCCACAGATGTTCAGCCAATTACCTGGATGGCCTGTCCCCTTGTCACTTCTCTGGGACAAGGCAGAGGAATAACTACATGGCAGCACTGGTGGCTCCACCACACACTGTCCTTCCCTGCTCTGCTCAGCCTGAGGCACCAAGATCAGAAGAAACAGAAATCTCTAGTCAAAGGTGGTGGCTGAGAGAAAATAATTATGGCTAAATATTCATCAAGGTTGATGAATATCAAACCTACTCCCTGCTTATATCCAAATAGCACTGGAAAGAGGACACAGGCTAATAACTTGCTGTGGCAATGGCTGTGCTTTCACTGTCACCAGCATTTCCAACCTTCAGACATGGAAGAAAACAGTCCACCCAGGGCTGTGTCTTCTGGTGACAAAAGCCACCACACAAAAGACCAGTGTCTGGTCTTCTCACACTATATGAAAAAGAAAGACAGCCTAGCCCAGACAGCAAAATATAACAGAAAAAAACAACCCAACAATCAGATTTTCATCACTAGGTTCTTTTATTTCTTTCAGAAACATAGGCTTGCATTGTCACTCAAAGCTGTAAGTTGCTCAACTGTGTACAGTACTACAAGAGAGTTCTGAATGAGTCTTGTAAGAAGAGTTCAGTCCAGTGCTAAATGCTATCATTCATGTTACAGACCTTCTACACCCTTTTTGCAAAGATATCTGAATTTATTTAGATCTGAAAGTAATTTTAGCACCCAAGCTATCTTAGCTTGGATCTATAATTATCCTGAAAAATAACAACCAACTGTAGTCAGTGTAGATTCTTTCACAGTCAAAATTGAATAGATCTAAAGCAATGTTTTCATAATTTTGTTCACAGACACATTTGGTGCTTTTTCACATTTTAAACATCAGTGAACATAGAAGCAAATTTTAGGATGTACATCCCTCCTGATAACACATACATGTGGGGAGCAATTTCCAAAAACATATCCTGTGGCTGCATAAGTAAAAAAATCAGTCCAATGCCCCTGTAGGCCTCCAGTGTACACAGAAATGTTTTTATTTCAGACAAGATTTAGTCTTGGACAAAATGTTTACAAGCACACATGTGATTCAACCATTGGTTTGGACCCTACTAAAACCATAAAGGATTGTGGAATATTTGGGGCACACCTTGAGCTTCTGCTTTTACACAGCTGACACTTTAGTTTCCTACCAGGCTTACCAAAACCATTTTATAATGAGAAGATTTATTTCCTTTTCAAATTTTAGAGTGTTCTCAATATATAAAGAAAGAAGACCCTGGAATCTTGCAGTAAACCAGAGCTGACTTGTGTCCCTTCACCAATATCATGTACATTTTCACCACAAAGAAAACCTGTGAGTTTTGTTCAGTTTTGATCTTTTAAACCTCAAAAGTGGACACATGATAGCAAATGGACCATCTATGGTGAAAATGACAATTTAGAAAAAAACCACCAAATCTCCTTAAAATGAAATAAAAATGTTTCACAAATGTTTACTAAAAACAGTGTTTGATCTCACTTGCTTTGTATTTTCAAAATATATGTCTTACCAAGTTAATGAGCATTACTAATTACTATACTCTCAGATGTTCACAGTATCACAGAACTTCTTCCCTGCAATTATACAGCTACTATACAAGTTATGATATCTGGATATTCTATGCTGATTCATTCATTATGTCCTAATATCTTTGATGCTGTATATATGATGAATGTATGTGCACTACCAGACAAATTAAAATTTATGAACATTTTTAAAGTATCGTGCATAAACCTTAAACACAAAAGAAACCCACTGGAACAGAGATCTACTTCCAGCATACGATGGTGAAGTTTAAGATGTAATCAAAATTACTCTTATTAGAAAGTTTGTCTTCATGTCTCATCTGTAACACTACAGCATGAGATATATTCAATTTTAAATGACACTGCAAAAGGTCAGAACTATTCCCCTAACCTTGTCAAGACTGGCAAGATTGAAAATTGTTTTAGGTAAACTTAGCATCCATGTCATGTGTATTGGACTAAATATAAAATTCAGAGAGCAGAGGGAACAAAACATATATTTAGAAATTAAAAATGGAATTTCATTTTCCAGACCAACAGTTCTGTATCCAAAAATACAATTCTGTAAATATTAACCAGTTCACTGTCATCTGATTGTTTTTACAATTTATGCATAACTTGCACACAATTGCATGTAAACTGAAAGCATCGTTAAACTTCTTGTTGGTCTACTCTTCATAGCTGAATTTCTTTAGAACTGTGGGGTTTTTCTGTAACTCTTTGAAATCCAAAGCCATTTCAGCAAGTATACAGGCGAAAAATAGTAATTGTGTGTCATCTTCTTCCTAAATATGCTAAATAACCATTTAATATTGGCCTTGCCTTATTAAATCTTCCTTTCAATTCAATGAGACTGATAACATAAATTCAATATTCATTAACAAAGTTTCTTTTCTGCCTTAACTTTTTTTTACTGCAGAATTTAGAAGATGCAGAACACATTTGCACTGTAGTCAAAGTCAGTTTTCTTCTCATCAGAGCCAAAGTCAACACAACTGACAAATTATTATCTATAGGCATCCTTGAATAAGTGATTTAGTGCTCCATATGTACTCACTGCAGATTAATTCAGATGGAGCCAACTAATAGCCATGCTTTTGTTTATTCAATTATTGAGAAACTTTATGAGACATTAAAGAGTGAAGGACAAAATCAGAACTATGGAAGCACACATTTTTCATGTATTTGTGTCCTTAAGCTTAGATATCCCTTGGCTGACACAAGAATAAAAAAATCTGCAACATTTAGGGCCACTGGCAGAATAAGTTCTGGATATTATAATTACATGCAGCAAAGTACTTATCCTCAGAGAATATTTGAAAACACAAAAAGAGGGATCCATTATGCACACACTCACATGTGCTGCTGGCCAGTCCATGCAGCAGAATACATATTAGGAAAAAAATATACACATGGTAGCTTCAGTGCAACCACATCTATCTCTGTACTATTCTAATGCCAAAGTGACAAGAGATAAATATGCATATTCAAAGGGACCTAAGTCTGACTGTTGAGAAGAAAAAAAGACAAACTTATTTCACAAAGTATCTATGCAATTTAAAAATTTTAAATGCTTTGGCATTATTTAGATGAATGTAAAAAAACATTCTCCTGTAGTAATTATGGACACAGTACCTTAGCCATTAAAAGATACATACATATTGTGTTTCTCTAATAAAAATACTGATATTTTAGAAACTAGAGCTAGACATATTCTCTGTTTCCTTGAATACATGTTGACAGATACCACATAAACAGATTACCCAAATAGAGCACGGTATTGCCCTGCATTATAAAACACTTAATTTACTCCTAAAAAAGCTATTGTACTTCCACCTTGAATATTATTACATTCTGAACTTTGTGGTTTTTTAACTTATAATGTATTGTAGGAAATTCTAATGCTGCTTTACTATGTAAATAACTGACAATGCCTAGGCAGCAACAATAATGAAGAACTATCCCTTGTGCAATAAACACAGGGACACAGAGTTGTGCTTCAGCAGTGATTATGAAGAGAGAAAGAATTACAGAAATTCAGCTACAGCAGCTTCTCTAAAATGCCCCAAATGCACATGCATTTTTGTTTTGCATTTACAGTATGCTTTGCTCATTTTCACAATCAATTATTACTGAAGCAGTGATGATTTCTTATCCTCCCTCGTCTGATTCTTCAATCACTGTCTCTGATTAATGTAGTTAACCTAGATGAAGACTTCTTCAGTTGCAAGAATAAAAATAATTTAAATAAACCAAAGAGAACAAAAGCCACTTTAAAAACTCAAATAATAATATTGATGCTGACTGCCTTCCTCTTAATGATAATTTATCCTGTGTATGTTCTTTACTGTGTTGGTCAAAAAAAAAAGAACCCAAACAAAAACCTAATTTTATATTCAACAGATGAATCCATCATGTTCACATATCTGGAATAATACTTCCTTGTAATGTCTTTCTGCTTTCTTGCCAACTTGCAATAACACCTTTGAGTACTTTTTAGCACTTTCAGCAGGATTTCCAGAAGATGCCAACTGCAGCATGTAGCTCAGCTTCATGGAGTTGAGTGCACAGTATTTGTCAAAAAATTAAATGTGAGTTCTGGTGAATTCATTTTCATGTACAGCATGCTGTGTATTAAATCCCATTGTCCATTTTAAAATGTGTCTTTTTTAGTGTTTGCTTTATATATGACTAGATTGTCTTCTGAGGTAGGCCAAGAGTAGATCGCTGGACACTGATGTTACAATCTGATTATCTGAACTGCTGGAAGCCACTTTATAGGCAAGTGGTATATTTTGCTGATCAGTGAGGCAATTTATTAATAACACAATATTTATTAATTCTTGCAATCTAGTTCTAGTGCCATCAAATGCAAGGTGCAACAGCTTTTAATTTAATTTCCTTGCATGGCAAAGAGATACCCCTCTGAACCACAAGAAGAGAAATATTTAATTTAATTCTCCAGACAAAACAGGATTCTTGTGGCCATACTTTGAAAGATCAGTACCCAAAAAAAATATTTCTGTTTAAATAAACTATAAAAAAATAAGCTGAATTTCCAACAAATTATAGCTAATAGTAGACATAACAAAAATGCAAAAAATTTCATGTAATACTGTAACAAATATCACAGTTTGACTTTGCTAGACATTGCATTGACAGAAATTATACACTTCTGGCCCTAAAGTTAAAATTATTCCCTGACTTCCTTCGGAGAAGTTCATGAAATCAAAGGTTATGTAAAAACTAAAATCATTTGGACATAAGTGGAGAACAGACTGCTGAGGGTTACAAGTAAACCAGTTTCCATGCCATTAAGAAAAGCAGTCTTCACAAACAATAAAATATTCCAATGACCTGTTTTTATAGCAGTTTCCTTCATGTTCATGAAGTCAAATCTACAACACCGTTTTTGTAAACATTCATACTGAACATTTGAGCTTCACAGTCAAATGCTCCATGGCCCAGTGTCTTAATCTTGTTAAGTCCCACCTTTATATAACCATAATAAATTTCCTGTTATGTCAGGCTTCAGAAACATTATTAGAAAGTTTACCTGAACACTGCTTGGACACCAGCAAAATATTTATAACAAATAGCTCTGTTATAACTCAACGAACAAATGATTTAAAGAGGGCACGGAACATGAGTAAATGTCTATATTTATATCATATTGCATTATTATTTAGAAGATATTATCTTAAAAAAATCAACAGAAAGTAACACAGAAAAAGCCAAGCCTGGTAGCTTTTTAAAAATTTCCTCTACAACACGCAGCTGAAGGCCATCTAGTATTTTTATCCATTTCTTCTTTATATACAGGTTTATAAACATTTCTGCTAGAGTGTTTTTAAGAAATAAAATAGTCATTTGACAAAAATATTAAATACAGGAGCACACAAGCATTAAATGATGGTATTCAAAACTGAACCCCTGCCATCAAAAAATTCCATAAAAATTATTATCTTCTCCTTGCCATTCCCATGTTGCATTTTACAGTCTGGTGGCTTTCTGCACAGCCCAGGATGGGGACTAAACTGGTGAGTAACAGCACGATGCCATCCTGATCATGTTTCCCCATGGCAAGCAACAGCAAGAATGACTAAATACTACTGCTCTGGCCAGCCATATGGAACTATCTGCAGAAATCTATACCTATCCCTAGTATCACATGAATAATGCATTAGCACCCTAACTGTGTAGGATTTATCTTTGAAAATATAGGCTTAGCTCTCAAACAGCACTCCAACCACTTTTGTCATATGGTACCCAAAGTAACACAACACTAATCTTTCCTCTTCTTCTAAAATATTTGCTTGGTGCTTCTAGCTATGATTATCTCTTGTTAGAACTTTTCATTAGAAAAAATAGGATTTTACAATAATTTTCTTAACTTAAACAAAAATATTTTTTCAGATAGATTTGGGTGTTTAGTGCACTGACAAATAACAAAAACATTTGACAAAAAAAGCAAAGTGCAAACAGCTATATTTTAGTTTAAATATGTAGCCCAGACCCATTTAATATGTAAACATAAAGATGGTAAATGGGCTCAGATCAGTTCAGTGGAGCTAATGGCAGCCTAAACCAGGAAATCCTACATTGGTCTGTCTTAAGCTCTTGGGCATTTCCACATCCCAACCACTGCATTAGCCAGGGTCCCAGATTCCCTAAGCTTTCTTATGCACCAGATTCCTCTTCTGGGCAGCACCCCAGTGCTCCCTGCTTACACCACTATCCTCTCCTACCTCTGCAAGGGCCAGCTGCAGGTGACAGCAGGTGTCTCAAACCCACACATGTGCTTGTTGCCCCATGACTAGCTTCACATCCACTGACCATAAAGAGAGGGCAAAGGTCAGATTTCACCCATCTGCACTGTGGAACCATGCTCCTCTGTCTGCTTCACAGACCCTCCTCTGTTTTTCACAAATTCAGCATAAAATTATAAAAATTTTAATTTTTAGGATCTCCACTACACTGCTAAATTTGATGGAATAAGGCAATGATTTTGCAGAAAACAGGTAACTGATAAAGTGGTCACTTCACTGGTAGGTTAACCTGAAAAATCAGGATGCAATAAACAGCGATGGAGATGACGCAATTACATGGAAACTTGGTCTGACCTGACTAAATTAATTTAAGTGAAGCACACAGATCTATTTAAAGAGGAAACTAGATAATAGTTGAATACTTTGGAAATGAACAAACTAGAAAGAATCATGAACAACACTGGTGTCACAGAAAGCCTTTTGCTACGCAGGTCTTAGCTTAGAAGGTCAATATGATTTTGAACCTACAAAGAAATGCAAAGAGAGAGCAAGTATGTGGTGTTATGGTTATTAGCAAGATTAAGTGATAATGTGTACATGCATCTTTCAGGCTACTGGTGAAAAATTTCAGAGGAGTGCCAGAAAAATTACTTCAGCCATGTTAAGGCAATTGAGTCTATTTATTGCAGCAAGAAAGTTAAGAGGTGACTTAAACAAGGATTACACATAAGCTGGAGCAGGAAGGTCTTATAACACTAAACGAGTCTTAATCTATTAAAAAACGTCAAAACAAAAGCAAAGGATTTGAAACTGAATCTAGAAAAATTAGGTGCGACTGCCTTTTGGACAGTCATTAAGAACAACTTTAGATGGCACAGCTTTAAAAAAATGAAGGGAGGGCACCAAAGTGGGTAAAAGGGTGGTTTTAGCATTAAAATTAAGAGAAGGAATTTGTGATGATCACCATTAACCACATAAATACTGAAGTGTAACAAAACACTTTTGATATGATTAAGTAATTCAGATAATGTAACGTCTAAATTATGCAACTGGAGAGATGAACAATAAACCTGATTCACAATGCTTTGATTAAAAAAAAGCTTTTTGTAAACTAATCTCAACCTCATGGTTTCTTCTCCCCCTAAAATCTTGGTATTGATTTATGAAACCTTCTAATTTTCATCCAGCATCTGAAATCCTGCATATAACTTGAGTTTGTGTTTTGGATCATTTGGCATTTAACATGCCATTTTCCACTCCTTGGTTTGCTGAAGGGAGGTTGCTGGGCCCCTCTGAAACTAATCTGCTGTTCTCTGTTTCACAATTCAGTGTCCCCTGAGTCACCACTTATATTTGCCTGAATTATGGCTCCTCATTATGAGCAATGATTCATAATTCTCCAGCCACTCACACAGGTTTCACACAGACCTTGGTAGGCTGTGACTCTGGAAGGCTTTAGCACTGAAAGGTAAGTCATGTAGCACACTTGCTTCACCTCTTTTAACACCACCTTTACTGACCATGGCCAGGGACAGATTGTAAGAAGCTGTTTCCCAGTGGAACATTCACCTTCAAAACTAATGACTTACCTCAGGTTCAGACATGCAAAGCAATAAACTGCAGGCCAGCTTAAGAAGGCAAATCATTTCCAGTTACTGGCTTGAGATTCAGGATGATACATTTATAAAGCAGGACTCACCCAGGCACCAATCACTATGAAACCATAGAATGGCCTGGGTTGGAAGGGACCTTAGAGATCATCTAATTCCCACTCCCCTGCTATAATCAGGGACACCTTCCACTAGGCCAGGCTGCTCAGAGCCTCATCCAACCTGGCCTTGGACACTTACTGGAATGGGGCAGCCACAGCTCCTCTGGGCAATCTGTGCCAGTGGCTCACCATCCTCACAGTAAAGAATTATAGAGTAGGGGGCAGAATCAGAGGGCAGAGTAGTTCCCTCGAATTCCTGCTCACATCTCTTTTGGTGCAGCCCAGGACACCTTTGGCTTTTTGGGCTGTGAATGAAGTGCACATGTCTGGGTCATGTCCCACCTTCCATGACACCAACACCCCAAGTCCTTCTCAGCAGAGCTGCTCTTGATCGCTTCATCCCCAGCCTGTGTTGACACTGGAATTGTCCCAACCTAGGTAAAGCACCTTGTACTTGATAACAACCTCATGAGATTCCCATGGGCCAGTTCCTGAGCTTGTCCAGGTCCCTCTGGATGGCATCCTGTCCTTCAGGTATGTCAGCTGCACCACTCAGCTTGATGTCACTGGCAAATTCACTGAAGGTGCACTCCATACCTTCATCTATCATTGATGAGAACAGTAAACAACACTGGTTCCAATCATACAGACATTACCCCATGTCCAAGTGAACCGTGTTATAATCAGCTGGAGTAATAATCAGTAATGCAGACTAGAAGAAAGCTGTCGTGATTTATGGCTTATTTCAACTCCAATTAAAACAATTCATAGAAAACTCACAAAGCATTAGTCAGTCTGACCTGTAAATAAATTTACACACAAAATTCAAAGTTTGTACACAAATCCCCCTAAGGGAAGAAAATCATTATCATGGGCATTGCAAATTCTGAGAAGCAAGATGCTACTGGGAAGAGCGAACACAAATCAGACTGCTTCTGTGGCATGATATCCACCATTAATAATTCCTCCAAGTTAATTATCAACCTAAATTGCTCCTGATCACAAACAGAATCTAGAGCTGCACATTCTTTGGGAAACAGCAACATCCATTCATAATGGATGAACATAGGTGAAGATGACACACAGCTGCACTCCCCGAAGAAGGCATGATATAACAAATGTTGGGAATGAGCCAATGTTGCAGATTCCAGGTCCTTTTAGGGATGCCTTCTGATTGCATCCAAAGAAAGCACCAACAGCAGAAACTGTGGTATAAATGCACAGATTGTACCAAGGAGCCCATCTGAATCAAACTTCATTTCTTTATGTGAGATCTGTTAGACTGACCTGGAGCAATCAATGCAGTTATTCTCATGGAGAAAAGGAGCAGAGCAAATAGTGCAGAATGAAAAAACCACAAGAGGCTATGCAGAAGAGCACCTTGACAATAATAAATCCCAAATACTTGGCTGAGCATTTCACTTGTTCTTAATTAAGCACATGCACACTTTACAGGAAACCATATGGGAAACAATCTTCTATGCCCCATTCAGGCTGGGCTCCCCTAACTGAACATAATTCTGCTGTTATTAGGGGCAGTCCTTTGCCACTAAGGATTCCCCATTCATAGGCTAAGGCTGGTAAGAATCGTGGCTTTTTCATCTGTCTGATGATGCCGGGCTGGCCACTGCCTAGCCTGGATTGTTTCTAGAGAAAAGGAACCAGAATTTCCTAGTCCATTTCACTGGCATTTCTTGCAAGCACTACTGGCACTTTAAAGAGAGAATAGTGGAATATCTGAGTCATACGAAATGGTGCCAGAAATGAAAAGGAGGGAGGGAGACAAAGAAACAGAAAGAAAAAGACACTCAAGATCCATAAATCTACCAGAAGTCCCTGAATATAAAGGCTGGGGAATGAATAGTATTCATACTGCTTTGTTAGAAAACAAACTGTATTTAGTCTAGGCATCTAATGAAGCTGCAGGTTCTAACTTCTGTTTACTTTCTGTCACCAGGCAGAATCTGCTGTATCTCAAGTTGAAAAGTTCATAAACTAAACATTATTTTAAAAGTTCAAGAACTACACACACATCATTATATAATGCAAGTGCTTAGTGTCCAGAATGCACTGAAAGTTTGCCTCTTGACAGTCCTAAAAAGGCAGAAATATTTTTAAAAGCATTGATTGAGCATTTTGTATCACTACTAACAATAGCTTTCTTTAGTTCTTTATAAATAGTTCTTTGCTTTCATTTACCTCACATCAAAACTAATGGAAATCATTCTAAACTTATTTATATCCAGTTAAAAGTATTAAGAAGACATTTCCTAATTGAGAACATATTTTCTAGTGAATTCCATCTATTTTTTAGCTAAATTAAATGCTCAGAGAGCTTAAAGAATACTGGGGAGTACTTTAAATGAGTTTTAAAAACAATAAAAAGAGCTTCAGAATATAAGCAAAGAACTTCTGTACACGTGCCAAGAATTTTCAGCTTTATCAACATGATTAATTGTTTCATTTTGAAAGGGGCCATGTACACATACAACCCTGAAACACATGAGGTTCAGCACATGAAGTCAGCAACAGCAAAAAGAACTCAGGAAACATTACAGAACGAAACAGCAAGAACAGTTCCCAGCTATTAAACAAAGTAAAAAGGAGGGCTGTGCCAAAGTGGTGCTTTCACAGAGCTGTATGTCTATGTTCTGAAAATGTATGTTCAGCAGCATCAGAGAAAAGTAATAAACTATGCCAAGATTAAATCTCAAAGTTTTGAAAATAACCCTTGTCTTTTCCTGACTCCATATTTGAAGATGTACAGTGGGGCTGATTTCCTCTCAATTTGGCATTAAAAACCAGCCTCAACAATGTAGGAAACATTATCACAACTGCTCATTAATCGATCATATCTTAGATTCAGCAACACTGAATGTTACCTAGATAAAGAGATAGGAAAGATGCACTGTTAAAGTGCAACTTCAGAATTCTCTCACATTTAATTTTTTAATTCAGCAAATATGGAAGTTACTTGACAAACAGGAAAATCACTTATTAAAGGGTAAGATTTAGAGTCTGATACCAAGGAATCATTTTTAGAAGTAGAAAGAAAGTCCTGTTTCAGAAACATTTGTTCTTCGAAATTTTAGTACCCAAGTTTCTGCATGTCTGCTGGTTTCAAATGGGGTAGAGTTGATTTTCTTCACAGTGGCTGCTATGGGCTGTGTTTTGGATTTGTGCTGAACACAGGGTTGATAATATAGAGATGTTTTTGTTATTGCAGAGCTTACACAGAGCCAAGACCTTTTCTGCCTTTCATAAAACCACACTGGAAATGGAGCTGGGAGTGCATGGGAGGTTCAAGGAAAGACAGCCAGGACAGGTGATCCAGTGGCCAAAGGGATATTCCAGACCATGTGACATCATGCTCAGTATATAAATTTTGGGGAAGAAGGAGGAAGAGGGGGGGTGCATTTGGAGTGATGGTGTTTGCATTCCCAAGTCACCATCACATGTGATGGGCCGTGCACTCCTGGAGATGGCTGAACACCTGCCTGCCCATGGGAAGCAGTGAATTAATTCCTTGTTTTGCTTTGCTTGTGTGTGTGGCTTTTGCTTTTCCCATTAAACTGTTTTTATCTCAACTCACAGGTTTTCTACCTTTTACCGTTCTGATTCCTTCTCCAATCCCACTGCTGGGGGAGCAAGGGAGCAGCTGCGTGGAGCTTCATTGCTGACAACCCTGACAGCATGTCACACTGGTGGGTCAAGCTGACAACCTTCCCACCCCGATCCTTCTCCCTAAGACTCAACCTTCAGCAAGAAAGAAGAAAAACCCTCAACATTAGAAGCTCATATTTTCCAACAGTCAAGGCACTCTGTAAAAAACATTTTCAGATTAGTGAATTGTTGTAATGTGTAATGAGACACTTGATAATTTTCTTGTTGTATTATTGACTATTCTTTCATCCAGAACCAAGAGTCATTTTTTCATTCTGACAAGCAATTCTTCCTAACATTTCTTGATTAAAGAGTTTTTCAAAAGAACAGTACTGCAGATAAAAGCAGTCAATCTGTTAGTAAGACTTTTTGCAATAATATGATATTTCTAATAAAAGTTTGTTTGGGACAGACTTCTCAAGTTAAAGATAGGACTGCTGGTTAAAATTTCAGATTAAAAAAACTCAAGGCACTTTCACAAAACAAATATTTAAGGAACAGAAAGACACCCATTCAGGATGTATATAGCAGGCCGAGATCCAGCTTCTGGTGGATCTGGACTACTGATTTGGAGGAAAACACTGGGTAAGCACTCACCTGGTGCTTAGGAGATGTTTCAAATGCCTGCTGCACTGAGAGCTGAACAGTTCAGACAAATAGGAAAACTTTATAGAGAAACATTAAGATGAGAAAATTTCTGGGCAAGAACACAGTCCAGCATTTTGGACACCAGCTTCTTGCAGCACAGAAGAGCAAGGATTCATGTTGCAGTTAAAGGTCAGATCACCAGGAGCAGTCATCAAAGCCTGTCTCCCATTCCTGAGATCTTTTTTTCACTGTTTGGAAAAAAACTGAAAAATGTTTTAAGTTTGTTCCAATGAAGAAAACCTATTTTGCACCTATTTTTGCTCTACTTGAAGCCCTCAATATTCATGTTTCTCCATGAACTGTGATATCAAAGTAGAATGCAATTTTCTGCAGAGGAACACAATACCACAAATACCACAGACAGGAACAATTATACTTCTAGCTTCTATATTTCTATTTCACCCTCAATTGAGGCCAGTAATTTCAAACTGCACACAAAAGTTCTTCTCAAATTAGAATAGCTTCAATTTATTCATTAAGGATAGTGCTCAGCATTACACCTGGAAATTGGCTATGTAGGTCAGCTTGCAACAGATACTCTCATTCCACTCAATCTCCCTGAAGATGACAGTAGCATACATAAACTTCTGCCTCGTTAAAGCAAAAAGGGTTCCCATGATATGCACCACCTTGACATATCGAACCTCTAGAAATAACAGCTGATTTCATAAAATGTAAGCAAGCCTTCTCAAGTATAACTGAGAAACAGTGTGCTTATAATTTCTAACAAATACTGCAATTGTAAAAATGCCCCAGGCTGCTAATCCACAGTTATCCCTTTGTTGTACCTGTCCAGTCCCAGGTTTAGTGTCCTGTGTTGCTTCAGCGGGAGCAGATTCCTGCAAATCCTCAGGTTTAAGGTCTTGAATTTCCTCTGCAGGAGTTGTTTCCAGCTCATCCTTGGATCTAAGATTTAGAGTGTCCTCTACAACATCTGAAATATTTGATTCCTGTGTCGTGTCCAGCGTTGGGCCCCCTGTCTCATCTCCAAGAGCAGATTCCATTGCCCATCCTGGTGTGGGGAAGGACAGAGTGCTCCTTGCAGAGGGAACCTGGTATTGATAACATCAGCTCTCGCAGGGAACGATTACAGACACCTGAACCCTGCTCCCAGCCAGTGAATAAAACAAGAAACACACCTGCTTAAAAACAGTCCTGTTTTAAAATCACTACTCTGAGCAATCCTCTACTTTGCTCATGAGCTATTAAAGAATAGATTTCATTTAATGTGAAAGAATTCTCTAAGAAGTGAATTATGGGTAAAAACACAGTAGAGTAGACCCTCTGAGAAGAGAGCTCCAGGAATTATAGGGGTGAGACAGAGCCAAAACTGATACAAATTATTCAGGATTACTGAGCTTTAGTTCATTGATAGTAGTGTGGTCCAAAGAGTCTTTTGAGGCTTCCAGTAATCATCTCTAGAGTTCAAAGTAACTCCAAAATGGGGACAGGAACAAAGAAAGAAATTTCTACCACTATGCAAGCATCCTCAAGAACACAGAGAGCAGACAGGAAGGAAAGTACATCTCAGACTAGATGCCAGGAAGACACTTTACAAGGAGGGCAGTGGGACACTGGAAGAAGCTGCCCAGAGAGGTGGTAGATGCCCCACACCAGGAAACATCCAAGGCCAGGCTGGACATGGCTCTCAGCAACCTGGTCCTGTTGAAGATGTCCCTGCTTATTGGAGTAGCACTAGATGATGTTCAAAGGTTCCTTCCAACCCAAACTATCATATGATTGGATGAAAAAAACTTCAAACTGTCCAGTGTGGTGGGACTCACACACTGCTGGAGCTCTCAGGCTCAAAGCTCAAGTAACATGAAGCAGGAGAGTTACCCAGTGGGAATTCCATTCAGTGGGGCATCAAACATGACATACTATGGTGGGAATTTACCAACTAGAGTCATCCAGTTCAAGTAGAAGATGCAAGCTTCTGAAAAGAAGATTGCCAAACAAATGCATGCAACCAAATGCATAGTATTAGAAAAGTTGAATGGAAAGGACATATGGAAAACTAAAGAACAAACTTGTCTACATCTTCAATCAATTTAATGTGTTTAATTAGCATTTTTCTAAACTAACAGAATTGCAATAAAAATGTATTTGTTTACTTCCTTTCCAGGAAAAAGAAAATTCCTTTTATTGCTACTTTTCTTAAGGCAAAAGCATATATATTAAAAACTTAAGTTTCACAAATGAGGTTTCATTATGAAAGCATTAAGGCAACTTGATAATTGGTGCAATCAATTATTATTAATATTGCTAATACTGCTCAACTATTTTCCTGTGGGGTTATTCAGAAGAGATAGTAATTTTATCTTATTAAACAATGCATGCAGACTAACAGTAAAACAATTTTTTTTAATTGCTTAGCATGCAAATGAAACAACAAGCTAACAGAGGTTCAATTTTAGTCAGCCCATGATTATTTTTTCGGGACAACATACACGTCTCATTGCCTTTCACAAATTGTCCAGACAGATACATATTTTAGAATCTGTATCCAAAATATTAGGGACAGTAAGGTAATTATTTTAGAATACTCAGAGGAAAATACATGGAAAATGAAAACAAAAAATTGCCACTTGGTCTCATAACAACAGTGGTATCAAAACATACTTTTGGTGATGCCTCCAATATCTAAAAACAGACAACTAGCAGGTTAACTTTTGACTTTACTGAGAAAACTTAAAACTCCTCATATTTTCATTATTTTATTCTATTAGTTCATATTAAGTTTTATTTACTTTTGGAAATAAACACACATAATTTAGAAAACAATGCACAGATTTCTGTGTGATATTTTATATATAATGCATCTTGTTCCCAGAGAAGAGAAAATTTTATTTTCTTATGGAGTTTGGCTTCCTTTCTTGTTAAGCAAAAACAAAGCCATAAATTTAAAAGCATCATGACCAGAACCAGTCTGTGTATCTAAAACTCCAACAAATTGAAGAATAAAAATTAAATATGTTTAACTTTCACAATCCTTTGGTAGTCTAGCATGGCAGCCAGCATCTTTACATGAGGGTGAAAAGTCTAAGTTATTCCACAGGTAGAAGAATAAAGAACTAGCATAAGTGCTACAGAAGGAACAGAAAAAAGGCATGTCTCCAGAAGTAAAGATATACTAACTACACTAGTCAATGTCATCAATTTGATCAGTATTTTGTGAATAGCTGTATGCTATCAGCTAAAGAAACAGATGGATGACACAATGTGGTGTGGAGGCAGAAAGGGAAAGACTGGGAGCACAGCAACTGTGGAACAATCTATAAAGCTTGGATGTAGAACTGCTGGAGAGAAATAGTAGGGCAAACAATTTTTCCCCAATGTTTTGAATAAATATATATGTTAAAAATTACTATAAAAAACTTCAATGAATACAATTTTAGATTTTCTTCAGTAAATGATGGACCCTTCTTTTACTACTGTTCTTAACATAGTAGCTAGATTTTAAATCATGGATAAAAAAAATCAAACATCAATGGCATAAAGTACTACGAAACAAAGCAGGGCAGAAAAAGAAAGTCTGAGAGTAGGATGTACTAATTTACAAACCAATGTCCCTACACCCCCTCCGTGTAACAGGACAGCTGCTCACATGCAGAACTGCAACACTGGTCATTGCAAGGCATCAGCTGCCTCTGCTTCGAGGGAGCAAGAGCCTTTCCTCCAGGATGCAGCCACTCTCACTTGTGTCTATTAAGTCTGCATTTCATCAGGATCAGGGAAAGTCACACTCACAAACACAAAAGTTTGCAGCCTATGCAATATTCTCCCACAATTACAGGTAATTACAGGTAATTACATTAATACAATTTACCTGTTCCTCACTTACTCATATTTCTCTGTCTTGAATCGACACATTAAACACTCCCTACTAGACTGAATTGTATGTATACTCCCCAACCTAAACTGGAGGTCAAAATCTCAAATTATAGAAGTTATAAAGAAATATTTCTTAAATTGGAGTTTCTGTGCCTAGTTTGTGCTTGCAATAAACAGAAACTCCCCAGAATGAATACAATGTTGAACAGAGCAGATGGCCTTTATATGAGTCAAAAAAAACCTAATCACTGCAACTTGTAGACCATTATCTTCAGAAAATGTGGATTCAATTCACACATCAGGTGCTCACCAGTCTGCCCACAATTCAGGGCAAGAGAACTATTTTTATATCCTCCAGACAAGAAGGAAATAAGGCAAGTACACACACACACATCCTATGGATAACTTAAAAGAAAGCAAAGCGAAGTTTCACTCGCATGTGCAATTCATCATGCTGTCTTCTTAAAGCATCAAAAAAATTACAACCAGGCAGTCTGGCTTACATTAAGAACTGTCCATACATTTTGCCACATTCAGAATTTTCATCCTTAGTATATCACCATAACAACGTTACTTACACCAAAACTATTAGTCCCAGAAGATCCAAAAGTGCTGCAAACTCTGGCACTTATCCTGAAGGATGTTACAGCTTTTGCTCCAGATGGGAGGTCTTTAAGCTCATGTGGAGTTGGGCTCCCCAGATCCCAGAAATCTGGTCTAAAACTGACCTTGTGTTATTGCCTTTGAAGTGAGAGGTTGAAGATTGACTATGATCAAGTGTTTTCCAGTGCTCTCTCCATTGTTTTTGTTTCCTATTTTTTGCTTTATGCACATTTCATTGCAATTAATATTAGGAATAATTGTTTGCTACATTAAACATTATTTTCAGTTTCTCCTCACCTTTGAAACTTTTTTATATGCAAAAATGGATTGTATGGACCCTTCATTAGCTCTTTTGGGGTTGGGCTTTTTGGGAGGTGGAGGGAAGCAGGGAAGACATGAGACACTGTATTCCAAGACAAACTAAAAACAAATAGTGAAACAAGAAGATAATCAACTTAGTTCTAAAAATTTTAAAAGTAGCTCACTTAGCTATGTTCTTCATTAAAAATTTTGTCTAAATGAGAGGCATAAAACCAAAGGGGGGCAAAGATGCATAAGGGTTTCCTTTAGTTGTTATTATTATTCCGTCATGTTATGGACTACCATTACATAAAACAAGAGTTTTAAAATAGTTTTAAAACCAGTCTCTTGGTCAATCAGGTGGTTTGTCATCAATCTATTAGATTTACATTGAAAAAGAAAGAAAAATGTCACTGTTCAAAAAGCTTCAAGGCTGATATAAACGACAATGAATCATATGACTAACAGAATGAAATTGAAACCTCTTAAAACTCTTGATTCAATTCTCCCTGGGGTCTGAGTTCCAAGGCATCATTTTTTGGTTTCTGTAAAGAAGTCCTTGTGTTTTATTTTTATTTGCTAGATAATTACACCTAGGATGGCTTCATGCAGACCATAGTACTATTCCATGGAGTAAAAGTTACCATGCACCATCTGAACAATGGGCTTTTTCAGTGTAATGTTTCTCAGGAACTACAGTATTAGATTAATGAGATGTGCAAATTTTTTATCAACTCAGTCTCCAAAGCAATGAGTCACTCCTAAATGCAGAACAGCAATAAAATTAAAAACAGCTTATGTGCTGCTGTATTCTACACCCCACAGGTATTAGAACATATGATTAGAACAGATGCAAAAGGTTTCCATTGAAGCAAGATGTACAGACACAGACAACACTATAGCAATGTGTGCTGAATCTGTGCTCAATAACTAAACAGGTGCTATTAATGCTAAACAGCTCCAGAAACATCAACCAGGAAGAAAGCCTGAGCTTCAGACACAGGTATGAGCAAAAGAGACTATTCACAGCAACCAACCACAGGCAGCTAAATGAGAAAGCTGGTTCCCTAATGTTCCTCCTGCACTCAGTGGGACTACAGTTCCTTCTTCTGGAGAGTATTTCAGAGCACAAGACTAATTTAGGCAATACAAATCAACTTCTGGAAGAGATGGTCTGTCTCCATAACCATCTAGCACACACAAGAATGCTGCTAGCTTGGATGAAAGTGAAAAAGTACTTTTCCCCCTGCTTAATGCCAACAGCATCCACTGGAGACAACCTAAATAAGCTAAGTAACAGAAACTATATACCAGCTTCTCCTTTGCTCCTAAGAAAATTAGGATAAAAGTAAGGAATAGAGGATTCTAAAATAGAATAGTTCAAATTGTACCCTATCTTCTCATGAAAAAACAGACAAGTTCTCAAAGTGGATAGTAATTAATAGATACTCTCTCAAATGGCAATGATACACCATATAAGGAGCAAACAACATTTAGCCAAATGCCTCAGTCACCCTCATTTATGGTGCCTAGAGACCTAACAAACAACAGACTGCAAGCAATCTGATAAATTGGTTCTATTCCGAAATCCCTAGAATACTCTATACAGTAGCAAATGGGCCCTGTAAAATGTCTGTAGCCACAGTGGGAAAATTTCCCTTTGTTTACCCTGATATTCTGGGGTTTCTGCTTACAAAAGCTGGGAATTCTTCTCTGTGCTGACATGTTACCTTCATTTCCTTTTCTGTCTGCTTCCTGACCTATCTCACACTTAACACCTGCTGACATCACTATTTCCAATACTTTTGTCAAAATATTCTTTGGAAATAGGATTTGAAGTCTCCTGCTAGCAGCTGGGGACATCTATGCCAACAAGACAGGTGTCAGTGTGTGGAGAATGTCCAGCAGTCACAGGGAGAAAATGGTCCAGCCATTGCCCAAACTCAAACTTCTGGAACACACAGCAGGTTGGGCCTCCTTGCAAACTGCTTCACTTCCAAGGAAACTACAGTGCAGGGGTGAGGAAAAAGGCAATGGGGTTTGCATGCATCTATGCTTGCCATGCTGCACATAGGGTGTGCTCCCAACCCGGGGGCTTCCCATGGTGTGGGCAAAATCAGAGGGACTGAGGCACCCAAGTCTGATGGCTTTTGGCATGATAAGGACTTCAACCACACTCTTCAGCCAAGGGCTGTCCTGTGTACAGACCCAAAGAGCACTCAAGAAACACCACCTGGTGCTGGAGAGGGCACGTGCTGGGACAAAGCACCCAAACCTCTCCCCTGGCCACCAGCTGAGCAGCCTGTGCAGCCTCACTGGCCCAGCACACCAGCACCAGCACGGTTTGGGAGCCACAGCACTGGCAAGTGACTCCCCAGCAGCTCATTGTCTCAGGGAGTCTCCTTGCCCCCAGTGGCTGACAATATTCCTGACTAACAAGTGCAAAACAATGACAAGCACTTTCTCAAGCTGGCAGAAATGGGGTTTATACACATTTCAGATTTTCATAGTGTTCTGGTTTGGTGATAACTTACGTAATAAAACTGACGATGCATTTTCAGGCAGATCCTGTCTTCCTGGAAATATATAAGGGAAATTGTATTTTCACCTATTGAATGACCACTAGAAATACCACTTTCCCAGGAAAATTTATTTATGCAGACTTGAAAGGGAAGTCCATTAGTACAAATAAGACCAAGTTAAGGTCCTGTTTCACAGCTGGCAGTGCCACATGGGTAAGACCTTTCAAAAAGCCTTATAAAGGGCTAGCAGAGAAAAATCCCTCAGTGATTCTCAGAGTAAGTAGAGGTAAATTTTTGTCAGATTAACTGTAAATTGCAGCTGCTTGACTTCAAGCATGTGTTCTGAAAAACCATGAATAATGCCAGTCTTATAAATACAGCGAACTTTCTTAATGTGAAAAATAAAATCTTATGTATGCTGCCAAGAAAGTCTGCCTAGAAACTTTCTGTTTAAATTTTTTACAGCCTAGGAATAGGATTTCTCCCAAGTCCATCTACCAAATATTCAGGCAATAAGAGGAGGTCATTCAATGTCTAAGTCAAGGACTCTTCTTTTTGGATGTGTAAATTGATCCATAATTTTAAGCTAACTGTCTACAAATTTTCCGATGAGGGAAAAATTGAAACTGTCATGGAAACAGCAGAGATCATAATTTCATCTGGCCAAGGTCTGTCTTTACTTGCAAACCGCCTGCAGATCCAATTGGCAAGTCTAAACAGGTTAGTAGTTTACAGCACAAAAATTAGAAAAACAGAAGAGATCAATGCCATCCCTCTGAACCATACGCTGCAGCCTTTAGTCAGAAGCACAGTACAGGGAGATTCATTTAAGAGAACCCCTAGGGAACCATCAGAGAAGACAGACTCCCTTCAGAACTGAGGGCTGGGACTTTTGTTTTGCAGCGTTGATAAAAAGACAAATGATGCACACATCTCCCAAAATCATAAATAACATTGTATGCTTGTTCCCATGGATGAACTTTCTCTCTTTTATTTAATGAAGCAAACACCGCAACAGTGGGTTTCATTATTATTTCATCTCTTCGTTTCCCCTGGCTATTAGTTAACTCCTAGCTAAATACAAGCCACCCACAAATGCTTTGCCACATCAACAATCAAACAACCATAGCTACAGTTACAAGCAGGAGCCTTAGTATCAAAAATACACATTTTCCAGTCGTTATGGGCTCCATTTACTCTTCCAAATATTTAAGAACTAATAGGACATTCTCCAAATGATATACATTTGATGTATGCTGGAAATAAACCCTAGGTTTAGCTGACCCTGCTTTGAGAGAAAATACTGGGTGTAAGAATAACATAGAGAGTGTGACATCACATGTCACAGGAGACCAAAGGATTTTCTGAGAACCGTGTAAGGATCTAGCTCTGGGCTGATGTAATGAACTTTGCCACAGTAGAAAGCAGATGTTTGATAGAAGGGATACCAAATTAAATCCAAATTATGTGTTAAATAGGATTCTACCACGTTGACTGTTAGGCATATTACACAACCAAATTCCGTAAATTGTGAGTTGAACTCTGAGTAGGAAAATTTTCAAAAAAGATAAAATGTTATACTTCAAACAGCTGGGAATCTTTCTAAAATAAATAAATATCATATAGAGGATGAGACTGTGCAAAAAATTCAAGTATTGTTCTAAGTAGCTCTTGTTTATGAGCAGTGAATCAGTAAGACTAGAAAAAAATCTTCAACCTTCCAGAGTTAAGTTATTTTCATAAAAACAGCACACGGCACACTGCCAATTCTTCCAGACTATCTCCAATGAATCACTGCTTCTTGAGCCTCAAAATGATGCTGTCTCTCTTTCATTTGGCTGTGCCATCTCATTCCAAGGCTTTATCTCAACATCATACTTTATCATCACACTTATTTGTTGTGTAAAGTGTTGACTAATTTTCTACATTAGATTTCAAAGTATAGTAACAGTATAATTGTTAAAATCTATTGATGTGCTTTCATTTCTTTGTCATGTCTGTACTAGCATTTTAAATACTGTTCACTTTTCTCAGATAATGACAAGAACATGAAGATTTTACACATTTTAACCTTCAATATCTTCAAATTGCTCATGGAGTTTGAGCAAACATTATTTCTCCTGAGCATGGGAAATTTTACTTTAGCATATTATTTCAGCATTTTGTTTAACAATACCAGCAGTTTAGGAAAGCATCTTATTACCATTTCAGTTTAAATGGCAGATGATGGATAAATTGTACCTAATCTTGGAAAGAGATTTGTAAAACCAACCAACTCCTGATTAAATTCTATTACTAACTCTGGCAATTTTCTCAGCAATTATTTCAAGGACAAGGCTGAAAGAGTCTTTAATCTTTCCTTATTATAAACAAACATTTCCTTGACACATTATTGTTTTCAAAAGGATTCCTAAAAAATAAATAAGGTCAAAGAAGTTGGACAAAGAGTGATTGATTTTTTCAGAGAACTACACATGTTTTTAGAAAAGTAGCAAGAGGAGATTACTGAACATATGCTATACTTTCCACCATTTGTAGGAAAAATAAACCCAGCTAGTTATGGTTCACTGTTTCTACAGGAACAATGATGTCTGCCTTCAGCTCAGTCCCTGCAAAAGCAGGGTCTGATGACACTTTTGAGAGCCATCTGATCAACCACAGCTTAAAGCTATATTTCTAACATAAAAGACACAGCAATTAAAGGTCATTTGACATAAAAGAGAAGGGTATTTCTCATCCTGCAACAGACACCCCTCCCCAGGTTCAATCTGCAAAACAACTGAAATCTTGAAAACACCAGTGAAGACAATGAGGAGGAAGAGTATCAAAGGCATATATAAATATATTTCTCCTTTTTCACTCCATCCCTCCTCCCCTCTTTCAGCTCCCCACCTGTCTGCAGGAATCCCTTCTCTTTCCTACCCAAATCCTGATTATCCTATTAGTAAAACATCTGATTGAAACCATTTAACACATAGGGGAACTACAGGTTTGTATGGTGCTAAGAAATAATACTGCACATCTCAAGAGTATTATTAATTACTTATGTCCTTTGGCAGAGGAAAAAAGAATTCATATATTCTACAATATCAGATTTTAAGGGACTGTTTTTATATACCTTGGTTTGCTTAAGGACCTACTCTTTTTCAGGCCAGTCATATTCAGGAACTAAAATATTATGTGACTATCAGTGGATACAACACTCACTAAATTGTGCTGACATGGATGTCACTCTACAATTTGATTTTAAAAAATTATTGTAAATTCCTGGGAAGATTTACAATTAATTTTCAAAGTATTGGAGCATAAATCTTTTCAATGAACCTAGTATTCCAGCAAAGTCTGAGTGAGATCACACAAAAAAATGCAACATTCAAGTCTCCAGGAACATATAATCACCACTGGAAATACTGTCTAAACACACAGCCCAGGAGAAGACAGCTCTCTGCTGCAACTGCCCATAAAACTGGCAATTTTGTGACTAACTGAGTAGAAATGGCACGCATATTTTGCAGTGTATCTATTTAGTGAAGGACTGAGCACTCCTGAGCTGAAGCAGGAATGTACTGGTGGAGTACTGGGAGAGACAAAAGACTCAGTAAATCCCCTTGGCTCATTGCAAAGGATCTTTCTCGACCCCCTGAGCCCTCCCAGCGACTGGGAGCAGCTCATCTTCACGATGAGGAGAAATTGAAGCAGCTTGCAGCACGTTGGCCAACCAGCAGTTATTTTTCTAGGAATGTGCCTGCATTTTGGAGCAGAAGATGACATTTGCTTTACAGAGGATCAAACTGTTCCCTTGTGTTGGGCGTTTGTTCCCAATCAAAACCATACAGTGTAAATGCAAACCCTGAAAATCAATGCAATATTGAAAACTACAAAAAACACTTCAGGAACTAAGCAATTGTTTATGATGCACTTACATGTAATTATAAACTGAATTTTGCAAGCAACTTAAAACATGTTATTTCTAAAAAGAACCCCCATATTTTAAGGCTTTATTAAAAAATTTCCAACTAGATAGGCCCATAAGTAAAAGTTGTAAAAATACTGCATTTCTCTTCATAAAACATTTTTACAGCCTGTGCATTAGCTTTAATTAAATATATGTATGAGAAACCTTCTTCCATTGAAGATACTTTGTATGTCTGTACTTACTATAACTAGAGGACATCTATGATAGCATATAATAAACCTGGCATCTCACCACAATTTTATAGACAATGCTGCACACAGGAACTAGAAACCACACTGAATTTTATGGGTAAAGCAGGGGACAAAACAAAATGCTTGATTCCCACTCAATCCTATGCCTAATTTTGATCTTAACTGTTTACAGTGCGTAGTTTTTCCTTGGAGCTCCTGCTATAACCTCACATAAGACAGCAGCAAATACAGGCAAGGAGGTTCCCAGCACAGCTGTAAGGCTTTTTGAGAGGTTCAGATCTTGCAAGCCTACTCTGATTAGAACAAAACTGAAAGATGGAGACAGACAGAGAGCAGTCACCAGCCATAAAGATATTTGGCCAAAGAGGAAGGCTTAAGCCTAACCCAGTTTAGGCTTTCTGCTCATTCCATATGCCATCCACTATGACGGAAGAGTCTCCAACTGTATCTTTACCAAAAATCCTTCACCAGTTTCACTAAGTGCTTAAAAACCCCTCACACCTCTGTCTGCCCAAACAACTAAGCCCTTGCCTCCTCCTCCCCCTCCTCTGCATGGAGGCAGTTCTGTCACCTGCAGAATTCCCTTGGCTCAGCCATGCACAACTCCTGACACACTTTCGAAAGCCTTGCTACAAAATGATGGATCTGATGCTGCCAAACCTGATTGAGTGATGGTTGTGGCAGACACTGAGCAACTGGAGAGCCCCATTCCTCCTCCCTTACAGAACCAGAGAAGCACACAGCCAGCAGCAATGGGAATGCCAAAGAAGGATGTTCAAGAGCTGCCCCTCCCCAGGGATGCCACACCCCCTTCAGAGCATGCATCTCCCTTGCTCTCTCACAGCAGGCCACATTTCACCTCTCAGACAGAACCTCTCAACAGCCACCCACCACCTTAGCAAGTCCAAAGCAATGCTGGCAATCATCTCAGCAGACATCAGGTATGAGCCCCACCTTCAAAATTTCCACTGCTGCTTGGAAAAGGATGTGTTGACTTCAGCTGTATGCAGAGTAACATCAAACGTACACCCATTCAAAGCTATAAAGAGAAGCTTTTATAAAGCATCACATTTAGTTGTTCCCCCCCTCCCCAGTAATTTTCTCTTACCCTGCTACAAGCATAAACAGACGTGTAAGAAAAGCATTAAGATGTTTTGCCTGTTTGTTTTGGTTAGAGGGTGTATGGGGTTTTTTTAAACACATGGCAACATTTTGATTTCTATTCTTAGAAACCATTTGAGGCAAAAAAGGGCCCATGAAAGAATTGAAGTCCACAAATGAACTTCCTTTTTGCTGACTTTTTCTCAGCCATCTCCCCTCCAGTCATGCCTGCCAAAATCCCATGCTTTATAGGGGCATCTGTTCTATTCTCTGCAGGCCAAAAAAGGAGACTTTTCAAACTCTTACTACAGCTGAGGAAATCTATAGCTCAATGAGCATAATGTGATTTTTTTCCCCCATGTCTGCAGCTCCACAAGCACCATCAGAAGGGAAAATCCCTTTCTCCCCTCTCCCTTCCTCCAGCCCCATGCTCCCAATCAAGGCCTCTTCTAAAAGCTGCCCTCCTCCCACTCCCCATCCAACTGCTTTTTACCACATGAGGAGCTGAGAACAATTTACTTATTCATTTATGAGCCATAAATGTAACTCCACATGAACAGCTGAAGTGACATATTCTTATGAATCCCTGCACTGCTCTAAGTTCTTCACCCCACTGTGAACTTGGTATACTTCATACAAGAAGCACATAAAAAGCAGTTGCTTTCCCATGCTAGTTCTACTCCTAGAGTAATGCCACAACAAAGGCAGTCTCAGTGGATTTGGCTAAAAACTGGTTCACATTGCTCAATACAAACAGCAGGTCACCCTGAAATCCTGCCTGCCCAGGATTTAAAGTCACAAACTGGCCTTCAGAGCAAAGTTTGGTTGCTCCCACTAACACCAGAAGAACAGAGCAGTACAGACATCACACTCCCTATGCCAACCTCACTTTAAGTTGGCTTCATCCAAGTGCAATGCATTTCTCCCAATAACTTACAATTTATGGTGAAAAACATAAGGCACCACAATTCTATCAATTCCCCACAAAATAACATTTTTAATGTGTTTGAAATAAGCAGACTTTCTAGAATTTATCACTTGAGTAAGGCTTCAATGCAGCCACAATAGCAAGCACAGGCCACAAGCATCATTGCTGTGGCTTTCAGTGAAATCTGCAGAAAGAGACAGAAGAAATCTAACAAAACAACTCCAGACATTTGCATCAGAAATATGAGATGAGAAAATTAAACTGAGCAGCAGGTATATATTTTTATGTATTACAATCAGTATTTGCACAATGCCTCTAAAAGTGCTTCGTATAGCTAATATTTTAATGGGTAAAATCTAATGGCAAGTCTGCAATGCTCCTTTTTTCTCTACAAGCAAAATATGTCTCATAATTTGAGGCATGCAAAGGATGTAAGAATATATTAACTGCCAAATGAGCCATATTTGTAATAATTTGTTTAGATTTTCTGACTAGCCACAATTTTGTACATATATAGTCTTCAAGAAGAAGGAATAGTCCTAGCAGGTTAAATACAGGCAGGTTTTCAGCCTAAGATTGTTAGTACTGGGCATGAAGACCAAAGCTAAAATCTGTGCCCACTCTACAACAGCTCTTTGTGGCTCAGCCTGTAAATGCATAGCCTCACTGGCAGGCTGCATCTATGAGCTGAATAAATAAGCTCTTCCCCTCATAAAGAGGAAAAAAAATTTAAAAATCAAAGCTAAGCTCTGCATCTGGAAGGAAAAAGGCAATTAAAACAAGAGGAATACTTTTCTGACACAGCCCAGTTCTCTGGTGGAATCAAGATTAAGAGGCATGTTTATGAGCAAAACTAAGTCAATATTTTCAAATTGCTTTTTAGAGCAAATCTTAGTTTTACCATTCATAAAATTCAATAGGTAATTACACAGCTAGGCAAACGTCCTTAGAGGAAAGCAGAAGAATAATGAATTCCCTACATATTTATTTATAGCTGTGTTTTTGAGTGAACACAGTATAACAGGCATCAAGCCAATATGTAAAGAAAAAAAAGCAGATTTGTAAAATCTTAAATATTTCTGTAAGCCAGTCCGTAGACAACAGCCTATTTCATAATCTAATCTGCCTTTGCAATACATAAAAATCCCAACAACTTAGACTGCCTCTCTGATTAATCACTACAATTTAAAATAAAACCTTGACAAAGACAGGTCCAGAAGCACAACCACAAAATATGCAATGCTGTCAGAACATGCAGTTTGCTTAAAATAATGTTCCTGGGAAGTGCCATGTGTTGTGTGCAAAACATGTTGTCTGAACTGTATTTTGAAGAAACCCTTGGGAACAAAATCATTACCAAGGATCAGCCAAAATGGCAACAACTAGAGATCAAATCCAATTCAGTCTTTCATACTAACCCTAAGAACAAGCTGCTTATCACTCCAAAGCTCAAAAAAGATGATGAAAACTATATAACACAATGTCCTTTAGCTCCCTAAAGACAACTGATTACATTCAGTTAGGAGCTGACTAGTGTGCAATGATGCTTCTGCTTTCCAAATACACAGCTTAATTGCCAATACAACTTCACAAGAAAACAGAGAGGAAAAAATTGCCCTCTCCTGCTATTGAAAAGACAAGCAGTAGTTGCTAGCAAATAAAAAAGATGGCCTAATTGTTGTTATTTTTTTAAGCTCAAATATCATCAATAACATGCTGGAGACAAAACTAAACAAACATTTTTTTGTAACAAACAAATAGAACATGATCCAAACATTCCTCTAAAATCTCAAAGGTTTTGTCGTGTCACAAGTAAAAATTATATAAAAATCTACATCAATACAAAAAATTCACAGCACAAAAAAGCTCTAACTGGACTGAAAAGAATGGGGGGTTAATTTGTATATTATATACAGATGCTCCTGCTCCAGTTTAAGTCTTCTTTTATACACATCAGAAACAATACTGGATAGATTGCTCTGCTCTACTTCAGCAGAGCCACAAAACAGATTTAAATGGAAAAGATCTTTGCACACAGGGCTGTGCAGAGGACATTTCATTCTTCTTATACAACAGCAGGAGTTTTCAAGCAATTTGAATGTTACTTAGTTTCATTCGAAGGAGAGAGTACAAAGTTAGCATTAGATTTATTACTGTAGCATTTTCCAGCAGGAAAGTTGCTGGGTATATATGGGAGCAAGAGGGGCATGTGTCCTTAAGGAAATATTACAACCCAGACAATAAAGCTCTATCAATGTTAACAATAAGCACAAAGTCCCTCTCTCCTGCAGCAGCTTTAACTGTCCAGCAGCCCTGAGGATTCAAAAGACTGAATCCTATATCCTTGCTCTTGCCAAATACCTCAGTTGCCTTCAATGTGCATAACATTTCCTTAGGACTAGATGTATTTGTCTTCCTTTATCCAGCCAAAATGTATTTCTCTGTTAGGAACTACCACTTTCTCTCTATGCTTATGACAAGAACATGCACACCTCTCACAGCTCCCCCAGGTTAAGGATAGCCATCTAAATAGGACACAAAAGCACCTTCCAAACATCCTTCTTTACGAGGAATGCAGACAGATCCTAGTGAAAAATGTTCAGGACAGCCCCAGGATTCCTTCTTCAGTGCAGAGGGGAGTACTTGTAGAGATGCACATAAAAGTTGCAGGAGAAGTTAAGAAGTAAATGGGAAAGGAAACAGGAACAGAGGGAGGGAAAGGAGGTTGAGGGAAACAAAAGGCAGCTATAGGCATCATAAGCATTGCTGAAAAAAACAGTTTGTCTGTATCCCATATCTACATCAAAACTCCCATTGAAACAACTCCACAAATTCATTTTTAAGCAAGAACTTATTTCCTGGTTTTAAGACAACACTAAAATAAAACAAAATAACAGGAAATGAACAGTACATCATCGACTCTACACGTTTTAAATTCATTTGTCTGCCCTGCTTTTCTACAATTTTCATCCATCTTAGAGGAACACAAAATTAAGGGATTTTTGTTTCCTGCAAGTAAATGGCTATTGCAAAACCATTATGTTCATTCATACCATGTAAAATATCCTGCAAGATAGGCAGAGATAGTACGTAGACCAAGAGAGTTTCTGAGAAGGGCACAGAAGCTGAGCCAGCAGAAAACTCTGCCCCCATTCTGTTTAATATCTGGAACACTGGACACCCTGGTCATGTTGGTGGCAACTCTTCCCAAGTGCAAGAGAAAACAAGCTGTCCCAGGAGAAGAACCAGAGCAGAAAAGCCTATTGAAGATGGAATTCAAGCTCTGATATAAATGCCTCAGCAGCAACTCTGAAGAGGCATTTCTCTTATACCTCTGCTAGAACTTGAACTGCCACGCCTGCACATTACTTGCTAGGAATGTCTTGTAGGGATTTTTAAAAAAATTTACTCTGAACAATTTCACATAACATATTTATTCATTAATTAATTTATCCATTAACATCCCTTCAGTGACCATACCGTTTCAAAACTGAGTTTGGCTTCAGCAATCTATGAAATCTCAGATTTTTCACAGAAGCCTGACCATCCAGTCATTTGTATTACATCACTCGAGTAACTACTAAATTTTATTCCAGGAAATATATAAATCTCTTCTATAAAAATCTACATTTGAAGTCACACTCCCTTTAAAGCCCTTGGAAAAATATAGACACACTTAGTCTACAGCTCACCAAACCTGTTTTCTATGCTAGTTTTGGAGATTTGATAAACCATGCCTCACACTCTGTGATCTCCAGTGACTACAGGAGCCCACCTCAACATCACTGCTTGGTTTGATGATCCACCTCTTTGTGGATCCTCTTTGCCCTGCTCCTCACCATGACAAGTGGAACAAGAGGAGATATTTGAGACCAACTTCAGATTTAATTTAGGCAAACAAGAAAGGCAAAGATGCATGTGCAGCTGGTGTAAAATAAACACTCATACTCTGCTGAAAATGTTCCAGGCTGAATTGAACATCCACAAGGAACTAAGGAAAACAGCAACACAGAATTCCTTACAAAGATTCCTTGGAACTGGGAGATCCTGTTGCTACTCTCAAACACTGTTTAGACTCACAGTATTTTAAGACAGGGACAAAATGTTCCAAACAAGTAATTTACTTGATACAGCGTTTCCACCTTGATATAGTTTACTGCCACTGAAAACTCCCATGGTCAATTCATATTTCATGCCTATGTCTAACAGATACTGAAATGTAATAAGGGCCTGACTTTATCAATCCTCAGCATACCACAAAACCTACCAATACAATTACAGTAGGACAAAGTCAAAGAATTTTGTGAACAGAAGATGTGTACTGATACAATCAATGCAACATCAATGGAGTCACTAAATAATTTGGGATGAAAGAACATGCAAAACAAGCCAGTAGAGGTGTGATGCCTGCTTATGGTAAAAAACCCCTCAAAACTATGAAAGTTCCCAAACTCCACAATCTCTCTGAAAAAGAAGGCAAAGTCTGCATCGAAGACACCAGGGCTTGAATCAACTGGCCATGAACTGTGCTTCAGACTAGACAGGCTCAGTCACTGTGGTGCTCTGGGTACCATTTCTGCTCTCCAAGCTGTCAACCACATTTCCATTGACACACACCCTCCTTCCTCAAAAGGCTTCAGTAGCAACTGAGCTTCCCTGGGCTCTGGATACACTTCCCAATACCCTTTGTTAGCCACAGAATGAGCTGTCCTGCAAGCACCCACACTGGTCTGGGATCTCCATGAGGTTCCACCAGGATCTGTCCCTTTGAAGGAGACACTGGGACACAGAGCCTACACTACTGCCCCATCTTCTACAGGCTCTCTCCAGCATCAGGGCAATGGGGACAAATGCTGCCAGGGATTTCCCCTCCAACCCATGCCGTAAAATAACCCTGGGATGTGGGAGGAAAGCATCTAGGTTAACACTGCCTGATGCAGCACTATTTTAAGCAGGAAAATCCTGAGGACTGGTAGGGTTTTGATTCTTTCTTCCAAATGTTGCCACTTTAGGCATTTCCATCAGACTTTGCCTCCTCCTCCAGCTTTAATCACCTGACAGCATTAGAGTAACAAAAATAAGGATAACTACTATACATGGAAATGAATGAGAAATGAAAAAGTATTTTTATGCCAAGACCAAAACAATAGCAACCAAATATTTTTCATTGTGCCAGAAGAGACTTCTGCTATTTCTCACACTAAAGCATCACTTTGAGTTGACAACTTGCAAAAAAACTCCTAAAAATTGTATTTTGAACATTTACACCAGCAAGCCATCCACTCTTTCAGAAGTTGAAAACCCATACCTGGCGTACAAAACTGTTGGAGGTAGTGTCAGAAGACGTACTCCCATCTGATCCTTTAAATCGGTTTTTTCTTCTTGCCCCTTTACCATAAGACTGTTAAAAATAAACAAAAAACAAAACACTGATTAGAGAAACAACATTACAGCATTAGTTTGTGTTGCACAGAAATCTTCCAGAGTCTCCTAGGTTAGCAGGGATTCAGATTATCAGCTTTGTGCCAATCAATAAGCACATATTAAGTAAGTAACTGATGGGATGTATGTGCAAGTGCTCATCAGGCTTGGTCAATCGAGCCCTAAATGTTTTGCTGTTGAGTTTTTTTCACATTTGGGTTCAGAGAAGTATTTATAGACTCACATAGATGTAGCATTATTCACCCAAGTCAAGAGATTAAAAAGTACAGTTTGTTGTGCAGCTAGTTTAAGTAAACAAGGTAGGAAAAGGAGGTACTGGAGCAGTCCCCAGTACATCACAGCTATGAGCCAAGTCAGCTGAGGGAACATTAAACAGCAAGAAGTGACAAACAACTTGTTAATACAATCTTACAACTGAGGGAGATTTTACAATAATAAATTTTTTTACAGTAAGTTCGAGAAAGTAAAAGCAGTATAATAAAAAAGGACTATGTATAACTGAAAAAGGGGTAATGCTACTGAAAAGCAAGACATCACTTTTATCCACTAGGAATTTAAAGAGACACGAGGAGAAAGCTCTGGTCGGCTGAACCAAAATTTTAATACTATGGTTTAGAAACACAGAAAATCATGGTTTAGAAACAAAGCAAATGCATGAGTGTGTCCACAAAAAGCTATTTGTTTGTGCATTAAATGTGGATCATCAATAAATATGTTTACATTAAATTACAAGAGAAAAAAAGAAACAGTTCAAAACTATGTTATTTCCTACCACTTAATTCTGTATAAACTGTGTAGCCTGTAAACTCTGCCATGACACCACCTCTGGGCTGTGCAACCTTCTGAGCTTTGGGCTTGAGACTACGTGGTAGGGAAGAGTGGGATCCAGTGCAGGCTGAAACACTTAAAATCTCACGCAGGCAGATTTTTAATATCATGTCTTCAAAACCTGAGTGCTGTCCTTAGCAGTAACACATATGGTAAGTGTGATTAAATATTTTAATAGTCCAAGATAGTCTAAGACTATCTGAGGAGGACAACAGATAGCAACTACTAACTTCAGATTGTTTGACAAATCCAGGTAATTGCCTCCACCAGCTGCAAGAGAACAATCTGACTCTAACTGTGTTGATTCTGGGTGAGTTTGGAGCACTGGTTGAAATCCTATACACCAATCTTTTAGAAAGAATGACTCAAGGAACAGTAGTTCTGTCAGCTGGACACTCACTCTCAGCAAAAATAGCATCTGTTATCTCACGAACCTAACAACGACCTACAACAAAACCAATGTTCTATCCTCAAAAAAATAGATTTCTGGGAAAGATGGTTTGCCAAGCTCATATGATTTTTTCAAAACTGCAAAACACCATATAAGAAATTTCTGAAAGGCACCCAAATTGACTCTACACATGCTGGTTCAGGCAGAGCTATACAAAAATCAGCATGTTGAACATTATGGGGGTGAAAATACGACTTTCTGATAAGTCTAGGAGTGTAACAAAAAATAAAACTGTTTCAATCAGGAATAGTTTTACATGGTTGCATATCTAAAAGGAATCTTTTATAACTGAAGAACATTTTGGTAATGAAAAGGTCTTCCTAGATCCATAAGAGTAATAAGTAGATTGAAATCACTGTTACAAGCAAATTATTAAAAATATTTTCCAGTTATAATATACAGTTCTACCAGAAACATCTTTTTCCACCTAATATAATTAATATAATATTCCACCTAATATAATGTCAAAGTACCTAAAAGGCATAAAAATTATCTCTCACAGCAGTATTCTTCAAATACAACATCTTTAAACCAAAATTTACCTGTTATGAATGGTTCCCATTGAGTTAATTACCTGTGGTTACCACAAACATTCTGAAATCCTTTCCTACCATTTTTGCAGAAGAATATAGAAAAATACTTCCAAAAAAAATAAAGAATTTCTAACATTTACAAAGGAGCTCCAGAATATAAAGCACCTACATGAAGACGACACTATCTAGGCAATTTCACTAATGGTGTACAGTACAATATTGTGTAATTCCCAAGGAGATAATTAAAAACATGTACACATATTCTCTCTCTCAGTCACACTTTTTGCATTTGTCTCCATTTTCTACAATATGTATTTTATTTAAAGTATCATAGTGTTCAGTTTGCTAACACAAAAAAATCGTGAGAATGGCAAAAGAGGGACTGAGTCCAGAGCAATGAGGATAAGACAAATAAGAGCAGAAAAAGAATATGTTATAAGCACAGACAGAGAAATGTAGCAATGACTAAAAGCATTTATTTCTGGTAACCACAGCAAATGCAGCTCAGGCTCAGGCTGAAACTCACCTTGATTTTTCAGTTTGAGGAGGTTTTTTTTGTGCACGGCAACATGCACATTTTTGTTCTAGCGTTCTATAACTGAAAACTCTTCAGAAGCATGAGCTACATACTAACTTTAAACACAAAAATCCTGTTGACATGATGGCAGGCTGTGGCTACAGATTGTAGGCAGAGTCAGTTTTACACCTGCTTCTTTGCACAGAGCAATTTTCAATCAGAAGAACAGGGGACAACTTTGGTGTGTGGGAAAACTGGGATTTGATGTCTCTTCTCATTATTTTAAAGGATGCTAATTGGGGACTACATTTGTTTTCAAGCTTATTCCCACAGTCAGAAATGCCTGAAACTTTCCTCTGAAGAGGAGATTAACCTTCCATAATCAAAACAATCATATCTATTATTAAAATTTATTAATTATCTCTGCCATGTGGAGAAACTTGAATACTCATCCTGTCATAGTTGTTATGTTTTGCTTCTTCGTGTGTATTTTTTTACACAAGATCTTAGTGCAAGAATAAGGACTTTATTAAAAAAATAATTTAAATAAATAAATAATAAAAGAAACTATGATCAATCCATTACTTTCAATTCTCAGGGGAGAAAAAAGAGAACATTTTCCCCAATATGTTACTGTGATTCTCATGTTAAAATACACTCCCTTATCTGTGTTCTGTGCAGCAGTTGGCTGCAATTAGGCAGCTAAAAATAAAGGGCTGAATCACGACATGAGGACATTGGCCAGCAAAAGCAGCAACACGGGGCCGTCGTTCTTAACCTGTGAGACAGCTGTACCTGACAGAACAACCTCTGCAGACCAAACACCTCAGCACCCCAGGACACAGTGCCCAATGGTGCAACCTCACAAGCCAGCAGGGCAGGGCTGGCACACCATCACTTGTCACAGATACAACTGACTCCAGCCCTGGGAACGAGCCTGTTTATAAAAACGCTTGCTGACAGTAATGTTCTTGCTGCATTTTAGCAGAACATCTTACTCAAACATAAAGTCATGTATACATGCAAGTGTTTACAAGATCAAAAGTGCAGCTTTGTTTATAAGTCAGATGTGTGAAATTCTTTTAAAATTGGCTGAGTTGCCAGAGACGAGAAATAAAACACACACATTTGTGTTCTGAAGCTTCATAAAATACCTAGAAAACAATGCAAAACCTTGCCAAAAAATACCCAAACCAAAACCCAAACCAAAGCAGTTTTGTAAAAACCACTTCATCAACCAAGACTTAAAGCAAAGAAAGACTCTGCTTTTCAACTCTGATTAGAAAGTACATTGTGCAACCATTATTCAACCCATGTAACCAAATGAAATATGGGAATCATATGAAGCATTAAAGGCATACACTGCAGTTTCCTGATAATTGACAGTTTTATATACAATTACTTGTTTTTGTAAACAGATGAGATCAATGTCACTCAGGGAAGTCCTTTAATTTTAATGAGGTTCTGTCTCAACACATAAAACACATGCATCTATAACATTTAATCTGTAACACACATGACAAGCAGAAGGCACCGTTTATCCCTGCAGGCAAAATACTATCATCTGGAAGAGGAAATATAAAACATTTTAAATGGCCAATTATCTACAACCAGGGAAATGGTCTTCAGTAAGAGTCGTAAAATGCCCTCCACCAGTAACCACTCTAATGGTATTTTACAGCAAAGCAGTGGTGAGGACTATACAAAGGATGAATCTGAACCTTAACTATTTATCATAGATAAAATAGCACCAGTCATTGAGACTGATGGCAGGTGGTAGAGGTAAACCCTTAAAAACTGCTCTCATGAAGGAGGGTAGAGTCACTGACACCAAGTCAGGTCCTTAAACAAAGATGGAAGAAATAAATTGGAGGAAACAGAACCAGAAAACAAAATTTCAGAGTTACAATGAATCTTACATCATCTCAGATGAACAAGGGACCAACTACAAAAATCAAAAAAACACCTAAAGGTAATAAGTGACCCCCTGAAGGATTAGGGGATTGCTAGACGGTCAGAAATGCAAATATGCATTAAGTATTTTTCCTTCTCAAGTGAAAGTTTCAAAAATGTTTAAAGATGCCCGTGTTCCATACACAGCACGTCAGGACAGTGTAGAATATATACACCCAGCTCCTTCCTTTCCTTAAAAGAACAGCCACTGCCACTTTAAGCAAATCCTTGCAACAAGGAAAAAAATGTTCCTGTAAGTCAGACCCCCTGGGCCCTTTCTTCAGGTAAGCCTGGCCAGGCTTACCACTACTCAGAAATTAAACCTTCCAACATCAGCTCCATAGATGCAACCCCCCACACCTTCACTCAACAGAAAAAGACATGAATATTGCTGATTTTTGCACCACCTATCATACTAGTCTCATGAAGGAGTAGAGATCAGCGTCACACAGCCAAGGGCTGGAAGATGTACACAGACCTTGGTGATGTGCTCCCCACTAATCCACAGCTCCCTTCCACGACAGGAATGAGGGCAAGAGGGCAAGGGAGGATACAGCAATAAATCCTGGCTTGTCTCCACCTTGGGAGCAGGGTTTTGAGTCACCCTATGTGTTCAACATCAGTGCAGCTCTGTGACAGGCACCCTGCCCTGTCACACACCTTCAGCAAAGGAGCTGCCTGAGGAGCAGACACTCATGTTCCCATAGCCAAAAGAATCTCCAGCTTAGCTCTCAAAACCTGGATTTCTCCAAACAAACAACTTTTCCTATCAGGACAAAACTCAGGAAAGACAGGACTTTGCCTCTCCCCTCAGGAATCCTGTCAAATTGAAGATCTCCACTACAGTCATCAAGTTCATGCAAGCTGCAAAGTCCATTTCACAGTCATTTTATAAAATTCTACATCTACACCAAAACAAAAATTCATCCAAACAAACAAACAAACAAAAACCCCCAAATAAAACCTCCACAAATAATTCTCTTCTTAAATCTTGCAAATGTAATACATAAATATTTGACAGATGCTTCTTTTTCACCATTGAAATAAAAGAAAGCTAATTTCTGCCGAGCAATCTGTAATGGTTAAATCTTAGATGCTCTTTTCTGCTGGCCTGTGATAAAGCCTTGCCAACACTTCTTCTAGAAACAGCCCTATTCTTACCAGTTCCTACACTTGTAAGCCATCTCCCAGTGCTCTCAGCCTGGCCTCAGACCAGGTCATCTGGCAGTTTCCACCTGCCAGACAAGAAGCTGGGAACTTGGCTGGCTCTCCTCCTCCCCGGTGGCTTAAAAACCCACCTCAGTGCAAATCTGCTGCAGATCTACTTGCAATGCCAGTGATGAAGATGTCAGCTCCCACCTCAGCAAAACAGGAGCACACAACAGCAGAAGGTGCTGAAGCTCATGCCCAAACGCCACTGTGCCTCCTGCAGCTTCAAAAAGTGGCAACTACCCTTGCAGGCCACGTGCCCGTACCTCCCCACCTGCTCCCCATGGATTTCTGCATTCCACTTGCAAACAGAGAGCTGACTCTGTGACAGAAGGATGCCTGGGGACCAACAGCCAACTGTGAGACAGTTTCCCTCTGTTAAGGGTTTGCTGCTCTGAGCACAGAGACCAAGGCAACCCCTCGGAGGGCAGGGAAGGCAATTTTGGTTCCTTGATTTATAAACTCTTCTATCCCAGCACAGGAAAGACCTGAGTAAAAGATGCAGAAGAAAAGTAACTGAGACTCCAGAGAAGCCAGCCTTGGAATAGCACAGGAAATTTCCATCTGTAGAGTCAAAACAAGACAAAACCAGAGATTGCCTCTAGAAGATAGTTACCCGATAAATAAGCTAGGACTGAAACTGCTGAACTGTTTCAGAGGGATTTTGCACTCTAGGATAATGTAAAGAACAACTATTATATCCCATTTATGCTGATAATGTGTAATACTCTAGTGGAAAATATCTCTGAAAGAGATGAGCATGCAAAATCACCTTTTATTGCTTGAGTATAGGATAATGCAAAAAAAAAACAAACCCGAAGAGCAGAGAATTATCAGAAAAGTAATAGCTGAAACCTGAAGGGCTTTCTTCAGTGTAGGACTATTATAATTTATTTTTGTCAGTAAGGAATACTGACTGAAAAGGAGATTACCACATCAGGAGAGAAAACACTACCTCTGGCTGAGGGCCACGAGGAAGTCCAACGAATGGAATTGGATTTTATCTCTTCTCCATTTGTATATCCTCCACTGAATTGCTGCCACATTGGATCTGGCTTCTAGGGGTGCTGCCAGAAGAGAGTAAAACCTTCCATGCCTCTATAACAAATGGGTATTATTATTATTTAAGCAAGCAAAGGGATATAAATTTTGTTTGTTTATGGCTTGCAAAATATTCTTGCAAATCAGTACTGGGAAATAGACAGTTGCAAAATGTTTGCTTGAAGAACAGGTAAACACGGTATGAATTGTGATAAATGAACTCAGCTGAAAGCAGCAGAGGGCAGTGTGATTAATCTGCTGAGAATAAATCTCTGGATATTTTTCCATTCCTCATTACCACAAGACAGGCAGTGAAGGGATGGTGCTATACAGTTGAGAAGATAGCTGGAGATTAAGCAAGGACAACAGCCAGTGTAAGGGCCTGTAACTAAGCTGATTTTATGGAGTCACCACATGCACTTCACTCTAAAATTCAGCTTAACATCAATTGTAGCTGATACAGAAGGAAAACTGAACAAGCCTGTCCCCTAGCCTCACGCATTCAGTTTACCTTCTGCAGTGCAACCTGAAAAACAAGCCAAGCACTCCAGGGATGATGAAACCTTTAGACTCAGAAGGCAGAAGCATTTAGCAGTGCCCTGTAATGGAGAAAATCTAAATGCAGGAGAAAGAGCTGAAGAAAACAATCAAGAAGAGAATTGTTTTCACTTAAAATGTGTCAGGTTGTTAGGACATGCACTGACAGATGATGCATACACAGGCTAAAAAAGGGACAGGAGGAAAATAATAATGAGGAATTGGGAAGAATTCATCCAGTGTAGGATACATTCTCCCTCCACTGGGCAGTCTTTTAGTTGCTTGATAGAAGGTTTCCTTATATTTTCTTTGAAATGTCTTCGTGCAATTTACTCTGATTTGCTATGACTGTCCCTAATGCAAGCACAGGAAGCTTTGTGATGAGAAAACAGCAACAGAAATTGCATCTAATGATTTTTGAGGATGAGGGACTTTGAAGTAGGATCATAAGAAAATGACATGGGAGCGAGAGAAAAAAGAAGAGCAGCTAAGAGTTATCATGTAAGTCTTTAATGTGCTACGTTATAGTACTAACACATCAGAATAGTATCTGGGTTAATTTAAATTATCAAACTGAATACTCTGCTAATTCAGATTCCTAAAAAAAAAGGGGTTCATTAAATAAAGAACTAAAGAGAAAAATAGAGTTGATTTTAAAAAAACAAAACAAAAACTGATCACCAAACTGATACATTTGAACAGTTTTCTTTCAGAAAACCTAATGCTGGTTTTATTACAAAAGGGGCACATCTAAAACTTTACATTGACACATACCTGGACATTGTGAATAAGTCCACAGTGTAACTGTTAGCATGCAGATATGTCTGGATAAAACTGGACATCTGAAACTATATTGCAATTCCTTCTAAGACCAAGATCCATCTAAGACTAAGATCACACTGAACTATAAATAGAACTATGTTTTTACAGTCATATGGACCTAAAAATCACAGAATTTTAGGTAATACAGAAAATCACACCAATATCTTGTCACAGTTGCAAAGAACATCCCTGGAAAAATACAGTATAACTGTCATGATCAACTCCCAAAGAGATTTTGTTTTGTTTACAGATCTTGTTAGGAAAATGCATTATGAAAATATGAAATAGATTTTACACAGATGCTATCCAGGAATATTTCACATATTTAACAGCCTTTTAAGTGAGCTACTTCAAGAGAGTTAACTGCATTTCACTCCTCTGCCCCATGGTGACAAGTCTGGCCAAAATGGATGGACAGGTACAATCCAAAATATTGACCATGATGTTAAGATAGGCTAAAAGAAATCTCATCTTTGCAAAAGTAAAATTATTGGATAAGACAATTGTTGTGACTTGGTACAACTCTAGAAAGGTTCTTCAGTAATATTTCCTTAAATCATAACTCCCAGAAGAAGCACTTCAGAGTGAACACTTTTAGGAGTGACATCACTCTGTAAGCTCGCATGTTGGTTTGGGTCTTTCTTCCCTGACAGATTATTTGGCAGGAAATGTTTCTGGGATTGACATTCAATTACCTTAGTGAAAAAGGTAGTGGTACACATAACTGAACTACCTGTAGGCAATATACTTGATGATTCACATGTCCTCATTAAGCCTCCCTTTTTCACTGCAAGTGTGTTTTGAAGCACCAAGATTTTACAATATTGGGTTTTCTAAAATGTTCATGGAGCAAAAATTAAAATCAAAATAATTGTCTCTAAATGCAGTGCTTGTTAAGGAATTAACTTGCAGTATTATTCAGACAAAGGGCTCTTTTGTTTCCATAATCGTATTTCTTCTATACCAAAGGTTTATGTATGACTAAAACAAGTACAGATTGAAAAGATGATTCCTCTTCTGCCTAATGACTTGGATTCCAAAACCTGAAAAACATGTCAGAACCAAAAAGGTGCATTATCACTGTCTTAAAAAGGGAATCTTTTTGGCTGTGAATGTTCAGAAACCTGTTTTATAAAACAGAATATAAATGCATTACCTGAAACATAAATAATGTGGGTGTTAGCGAACTATTCTTCCTCTCTAAACAGAGGTTCTTTAAGCCTAGTAAAAAGGAGGGTTGAGAAATCAATTTTATGATTAGTGTTTGACATTTGTCCACAGCAGAGAGGCACCATATGATTTGACAGTTGCTGATTCTGTGCTTAGGGCTGAAAAGATATAAAAAGGGTGGGATTTATAGGTCAGGAATTAGCTCCCTCTCCACAATTTCTGGAGAAGCTGGCAAATCATATGGCTCCACCGAAATCTGTTCTGTGCTGGGAGGCTACTGACAAATTCACATCCAAAAAGACACTTTTTCTTTTTTAGTTTAACCTAGTCTCTGCTTCAGTGCCTGGATTTTGTTCTGCTGTCACCGGGCCTGAGTAAGTGAAGCTCAGTCACCAAGACTGCTGACAGACTGACAGCATTCTCCTCTGTCAATCAAGCACTTCTGGGATGAAGCTGGTCCAGCTTCTCAAACAAACCATCAGAGAGAGCTTTGGAGCAACAGCAAAAATTGCACCCCAAAAGGAAAAAACTTGTGTCCTAACAAGAACATGCATGTTTGTAATCTGAAATGCACACAATCAGATTTTACTACTCTTTTACTGGGCTCAAAAACAGCACTCTGAAGTCTTTGTAGCCAACTATTGCAAACTTGAAGATATGCAACATTCACACATTGAACAGAAACAACCTTTCAAAATGTAAAGTCTTTTCTAAGTGTGCCTTACCCTGCCTCCTTATCATCACCCATCCACCTGAACACTGCACATGAACTGAGTTGTTAAAATTTCTGAGACGACTGTACAACCACCTTCTGCACGGAAATCGAGCAGCTTAAATCTGCAGCATGTTCTACACCTTCATCCTCCCCAAAATTCCTGCTGAACAAGCGGCGAGAATCTCCTTCCCTCACCTACAGACTGTCACCAGCCCCTGGAACGGGCGAGGGAGGATTCAGCCGTGCGTGGTGAGCATCAGGTACAGATACAACAGGTGACAGGAGAAAGGAAAAATAGCGGTACCCTGCGAGTGTATTAATACATGTACCGAAGATCAGCTTAATAGCAATGTATTCTTACATGTTCATCCTCCAAATAACCGCAAGGTTCTTTTGACTTACGATCCTTCCACGGTACAGAGCATCCCATGGATGTTAATTTAAAGGGTGGGGGCGAACACAGGGGTTTCGGGCATCTCAGGGGAGCCGTCAAACTTTTCTGACGGCGGTGGCCAAAGTTGAGGCCGGGGAGCTCCGTCAGCCCCGGCCCTGCCCCGCGCCCCCGCCCGCAGCCCCGCCGAGCCCGCGGTACCTGCGCTGCCGCCGCGGGCACGGGATTGTCCAGCAGCTCCATCTGCACCTCCTGCGCCGGGCTGGGAGGCGATTTGGACATGTCGCCCTGGACCATTGGCGAGCAGAGCGGGTGGCTGGGCGACGCGTCCCTCGGCGGGACAGAGCCGAGCTGAGCCGTGCTGAGCCGAGCCGGGGCGAGCCGAGCCGGGGCGATGCGAGCCGAGCGAGCCGGGGCGAGCCGAGCCGAGCCGAGCCGAGCCGAGCCGAGACAAGCCGAGCCGAGCCGAGCCGAGCCGAGCCGAGCCGAGCCGAGCCGAGCCGAGCCGAGCCGGGGCGAGCCGAGCCGAGCCGAGACAAGCCGAGCCGAGCCGAGCCGAGCCGAGCCGGGGCAGCGGGCGCCGCTCAGCGCTCGGCCATGCCGAGGAGCGGGCGGGCGGCCCTGCCCAGCCCGGCTCCGCTCGCTCCGCTCCGCTCTGCCTGCCCTGCCCCTGCCCTGCCCTGCCTGCTGCCGGCGGGGAGCGCTCGGCGCCGGGGACGGGGCAGCGCCGGCGGCGGGCGCGGGGGAGGGCAGGGGGCGGTGCGTGGGGAAGAGGGAAAGTGACAGCGAACATCTCCCTCCGGCAGCGCCGGGCGGGGGCGGCGCCGGCATCCGCGCCGGGATCCGGGTTGGGATGCGCGCTGGGATCCACACCGGGATCCACACAGGGATCCACGCTGGGATTCACGCTGGGATCCGCGCCGGGATCCGCACTGGGATCCACAGTGGGATCCACACCGGGATCCACACCGGGATCCAGGCTGGGATCCGCGCCGGCCCGGCCGAGCTGCAGAGCTGGGGCTCTGGCCGGGTGTGGCGGTCCGGCCCGGGCTCCCCTCAGCCCTGCCGGACAGGCTCCCCTGGCCGGGTGTGGCGGTCCGGCCCGGGCTCCCCTCAGCCCTGCCGGACAGGCTCCCCTGGCCGCCGGCACAGCCTCCTCAGCCCGCCGAGGACAAGAGCTGAGGGTTTAGAGCACACCGGTGCTGCGACTCTGCAAGTTTCACATAGGTCTCTCATAGGGTTTTGCCTGTACTTGTGGGCCCTTGTGCACATATCAACAAGGGATGAGTGCGATGAAGCCCCCTCATTTTATATAACCTGTGTCTGCACAATCTCAGTCGTGCTATCAGGTAGCCCACGGGAGGCTTTTGAACGACCTGTTCTAAACTTGGTCCACCCCTGAGATGATCTGTCTGCTCTTACGACAGCCGAATTTAGGGCTGTCCTGAGAGAGACAGCTCACCCCTGTGACCCTGTGAAGCCCACAAGGAGCTGATACCTTTCTTCCATTGGATGGGACCAGGCTGGGCCCCATGCAGCATGAGAGGAAAACTTCTGTTGTCAGAATCACTCTGTGATGGTTTGGAAATCTCTTATCCACTGATTTTAAACAGTGAAAACTAAGTCTAGAAACTGACTGGCCTAATGTCACACACATAAAATCACAGCCATTACTAAAAGCAATAAAAGTCACTTTTGGGAAAAGAAGCTAGCAAACCAAAGCACAAAAGCCAGATCAATTTCAAGAAGTACTTTCAATCTTTGTCCAGATTGCATGGTTGATTTATTTAATTTTTCATAATAGCTAATAAGCTTCCCTTCTGAATTGGCTTACCCCTATGGATTTTCTTATATGAATAGTGAAAATCTTACAGGAACTGCTCTTTTTTTTGGTGAATGAATTGGCTTTCTCTGCAAGAGGAAGTGCTCTGAGCTTTGAAGAACTTTCACTTGCTCTAAAAGTTTCATATTTATTTTTGAAGACAACTTTTCAAAACTATTTTCTAGAATTTTTTAAGGTCTTGTCCATGAAAAAACAGAACCTTAATTTAGAGTGAAAAGTGTGGTGCTTATTGCTTAACTTTCATTCCAGCAACTCAATAGAGATGCTCAACAAACTTGAAATGGATGATGGAGCCTGGATTGCTTCCAGATGTTCTTCAAGTGGTTATAACCAAAAATATATTTTCTTTTTAGACATTTGACGTGAAAAATGCATATTTCACCCTCTAATAGAGGCCTTGAAGTAGTTATTTCTTTGACACAAACTAAATTTTTTAAATGGAATTACTTTTTGTGACCATCATCATTATTAGGGATGAAAAACCGAAACACAGTATTCATGTTAATGATTGCTGAGTGGCATATTCTTATTGAAAGATGATGTCTTTGAATTCCTAACACCTTTATAGCTTTGGCACAATTTATCCTTCTGGGTTGGAGCCATGCTCTAGGAAAGGCATTTGATGCAGACCCACCATGATTCAGTACATTTACTTGGTAGATTTTCAGGCATCTGTCAGGGATTGCCTGTTCTTTCTCACACAGAGAAGGGAGTGGAAGTTACTTAATCATGTAACAGTGGCTCTTGATGTTGCTTTCTGGACTTTCACTTTGTAAAGAGTGTATAAATAAGAGCATTTTTTTAAGTATGCCATCCTTCTATAAGAGTAGTAGTGATCATTTTTGAAACATTGCAGTTTCTAAAACCATGAATTGTGAATCTGGATTGAAAGAGTATTTCTACTGTCTTATAAATTAGAGCTTGAATATATCAATTGAAGCTCTTTTTTTTTTTGTGCTCGGTCATATCTTTTATGATTAGTTTGTCTTTTTTTTCTTTCCATTATAAAAATATAATGGTAATGATTTTGCTTGTTTATGTACACACATGTTGGGTCTCTAGAAAGCAAAGACTTGGGAAAGAAATCCCCCCCCCCAAAGAACATCTGAATTTTTAGTAATTTTTATTTGGTTTTTCTTTCTGAGGAAAAATATTCAACATAACTGTTCTTTATCAGCAATTATCATTCATTGCCTTGATGAAATGAGTGCCTAGAAGATTAGCACAGAAAAATAATTGTATTTTTTCTGTTTCATCCCTTTTGTTTAGCAGTTAATCCAAGTTCTCTAACCTTGAAATGTGCAGTGAAAATCCTTCAGCTGAACACATATGCATGCAGTCATCACTCTGCATGCTGTTTTTGGCCACATCTGCTCCAGGATAAGGGTCAATGTGTAAAAACAATGTGCAGAGATTCTAAATAGCTTGTTCTTTCTCAAGGGGAAAAGAAACCTGGTATGCCTAACCTGTTCTCAGCAGAAAACCATACTGCTGCATTTATTTACACTTTTATCTGCAATGGAGAGGTGTTGTGCATGCTTATTTGGATTTTTATAAACATGTAAATGTTAGAAAACCAGAAGAAAACACAAGCTGTTTTGTCCATAGGGCTGGTTTTTTTCTGTCTTTCAAAAAACAACCCCAAAAGCTTAGGCTGACAAACAAGACAACCTGATTTGGGTGCCAAAAATAGCTGGTTTTTTGCACGAGAGTTTAGACGTTCTTTTAAAGCAAGGAGGGCTGTAATACTTTGCATATTTAATTGTTCTTTACCACCAGTATAATAACGTGGTGTCAGCACCACATCCTAACCTTTTAACCCATGTATGGCAAGTACATGTCTGGTTTAGCCTGTAACTATCACCTAAATGTGCAAAAATAGGCCAAGGAGGGTTAGCTTGTATTTGTGCAAATGCAGCTGAAAGCTAATAACTTAGACACAAGGGACTTCATTAGAAACTTCCACAAATACAGACCAGTGAGTTTACAATTATTTTTATGAAACTAATAAAATGCTTCTAGCTGAGGATATGTTTAAAGCCCTGATATAGAGAATTTCTTTAGGACTTTCCGTTAAAAAGAAACATTGGCCATCTATTAGTCTGTGCCACCTCCTGTCTAAAATTAATTGTAGCCAGGAATTCAATATTCCTGAAAAAAAGGATTCACTTGATTACCTGGTTTTAATATCTCAAAACAGACATAGTTCATCTTTTTCAGTGATAAACTGGAAGCTGCCTGTCACAAGTGCAAATTAAAGGGATTCTTCTTATTTTAGTGCTTTATCTTTCACACAGGCCTGAACAAAACCACTCCAGACAGGCTCACTTTTGAATCCATTATCAGTCTGTATCAGAGCACAACACCACCTGGCTGGATTTAATGAACTGATCCATTCTCCCAGCTCGTGTTTATTATGTTTTATTCTTGGATATAAGTGCCATGCACCTAAGAAAGCCTCGATTGATACTGCTACAGTGTATTCAGGAGAGGACAGGACTGAAAGGAGGAAGGTTTCCACATGATGGAAGATAGAGGCAATATATAAACACTGGCAAAAATGCTTTTAATGCACAGAAAGGCTCGCCATACTTGAAAAAGGCACAACACCTACTAAGCACATATTTTCAGCCCTTTGCAAAACGTGACCAAAAAAGGCACGCTCCCGCTCGCAAGCTGTTCACTTTGCAAGAGGCAAATTTGCTGTCAATGGGTTGTATACAAAGTTCATGTTTGATGAAGCACTTCTGCACAAGTTGCTGCTTTCAGTTGATATTTTCTTTGCTTTTTCTTTGCTCTCCTGTCATAACTGAGACTGCATATCTCCCTTTGTATCCCCAGTCCTTACCAATTATGGTGTTCCTATTTATAGCATCATTTTTCTCTTATTAAATACTTGAATCACAAGAACACAAAAAGGCTTTATAGCATTCTCACCCACAAATATGCTCAGCCCACGTGAGTTACTGACATGAGAGACAGATTTTAATAGATCGTGTGTGGCCTGTGTCCAAGGACAGCATCTGAGCTCTCCACAGCTCTGTGGGGATGGCCTTTCCTCCACCCTTCATTGAGCTCTGTGCTCGGTTTGTGCTTCTCTGATTTTGGGTAGGTTGTTTCATCTGTTTTTTTTTCCACCCAACAATCATTTATTTGTGGCAGGGAGGCAAAGCTCCATTCAGAATAAATGGTGTAAGAGAAGACAGTGACAATCTCAGTCGGTGTGAGGATTGCAAACCATCAACGTGGCTGACAGTTAACTCGTGGTTACCAAGGCTGCTGGCAGTTAATACATCCGAGAGCACTGGAATTCTTTCCAATTTGTACATGCACAGATCTGAAGCGCAAATCGATGATGGCACCACTCCATGTTGCCATCAAGTCAGTTTTAACAGGGAGCATTTGCCAGATGTCATTTCCCTCCCTCTTGCCTTGGCTGCGCTAACCTGATCCTCCATGGCACACTGCTTGGCTCTCAGAGCACCAGGGACTCCACTCAAGAACTAAAGGTAAAATGTAGCAGAAAATTAATTACCTTTCCACAGGGTAAATCTGCTGCTTGATCTCCATGAGCCATTCTACCATGAAGATTGAGTAGAGCAATGTGAGGGTGAAAAGGGGAAGGAGAGACAGCAGGGATACACAGCTCGGAGCAGGGCTGAAAAATTCCTTCCTGGCAGCACACCAACCCTTAAGGCAGCCTAGCTATAAACATCAAACTGCAAAGGATTGGTTTTGAGAACATTACTGCAGAATAATGCTGATTTGATTTCAGAAAAGTAATTTTTTGTAAGTACTTTGAGTTTATGCAGCAAAAGGAGGCCAGGAAAGACAAATCTTCAAGCTTTTGTTTGCCTCTTTTGTAAGCCTTTTTTAACTCAACTTTCACCCAATCTTTGACCAAAACTGAAGTTCTCATTCTGTAAGAAAATGATTTTCAATAAACCACCCTTCAAGTTTTATAAGAAAAACGATTCAGAGAAATAAAATATCAGCAGTCACATTAATACTGTGATGTAAGTGCTATAATAGCCACAGTCAATTAATTGCCATCATAACCAACTTATCTATTTCCAGAGAAAATTTTTCAAGGGGAACTTTTGTGACCCTAAAACTTGAAATGGTGCATAAGGTTCCACCATCTTCTCTGACTCCATTCTGCCTTGAATTTTATTGAGATAACTATCCTTGAAGTGTCCTTCAAAAAACTAAAAACCGAGTTAGCACTGACATAATAGTTTTCCATTGTAACACAATCCCATCTGACTTCTGTAGAAAAAAAATGCCAAAAGCCTAATAGCAGCATTTTGATACCAGTCATGTGCAAAAAAGAAACCAGTGGCAAGTATCAATCAAATGTACTATACATTTTGAAACTAAATATATACTATTATATTATTTTGAAACCATCTATTTTAAAATATGGTTTAAATACTCAAATACTTCCTATGACATGTTTCTCAAATCTGTATGGTTTCCTTATATCATTACATGTTAAGAAAATAAATTTCCCTTGGAAGTTTGCTCTGGTCTATTTTGTAGGAAGAATAGCAATTTTTTTTTAATGATGAAATGACATTTCTTTTAAAAAAATATAGGCAAATATCAACTTCTAAAATCACATATCTATTAAAAGCAACAGCTAATGTGTTGGTGTCCGAGCCTGTGCCACCCAGGACTTTAAAAATTAAACCACTCTGTACTACTCCAGTGGGGAGTGCAGGAGCTGCTGCTCCTGGTGAAAGCCATGGCGAAATACATCCATGTTCACTGTTGGGTTAGTTGCCTGAATGCATATTTTTGAAAAAGGCACCAAAGAATGACAGTGAGGAAGCACTGCTCTTTCAAGGAGGGCATTTCAGGCCATCAGTGATCTCACAAGGCATCCATAAAAACCCAAATATTTAGTATTACTTGAAACAATCCTTAAAAGGAAATCTGATCAGAACTGCTTTTCCTTATGGCACCTGTGAAGCTCTGTGGTCACCACAGACAGGTGATAGTGGCAGAGTGCATCAGCTCTGGTGTGCCATCTGAAGTCTGCCCAGGTGAATTCAGTAGGCAGAGGCAGCTCCATGGCAACAAATACTAAAGAAACATCCTGTTAGCCAGAGACCTAATTCTGCAAAATACATGGAGCATATTCTAGCACAACAGGAAGAAAAATGCATTTCAAAGAGTGATAATGAGCAAAGCCTTGAAAAATTTCCTCCTCAAGAAGAGAAGCAGATCATGGTCTTTGGTAATTAGCCATAAAGGATTTTTCCTGAGAACAAAATATATTCCGGATGAGATTTTACAGCCTTTGTTTGGACAATATTCAAATAAATTTCATGCTGTTGCTTTTTTTTTCCCTTTTTAAAAATTCTTTTTCTTTTTTCTTTCCTCTTCTTTTCTGATATAATTAGTGTGCATCTGCTTACTCACTCAAAGCTCGGGAAGTCGTGCAATTTTTCACATCCACCTGAAGACGGAAGCATCAAAAAAAAAGGACCATTCCTGTTCAGCTATTACTTAAGGCCTAGTTTTCCAGGATTTGTGAATGAGCTGTATATCAGAGTATGAAAAGGAATCCTGAAAATCATTCATGGATGTCTCTTCATTAGTTTTATAGAGCCCTTCATAAGTTACAAAGTGCTCTACACTAGTTTTTGACTGGATGCCAGAACCCCAAACATTATTTCTCACGTATTGGACATATTTCAGTATGGCTTATAAACAGTAGCACAATTCTTATTTCATGCAAGTTTTTTCTAGCACTTTATACACAGCAATTCAATATTTACTGTAGTTAGTGTGCTTATATTCCATACATGATTTCGTATTCTATTCTGTATGTCTCAAAACCCCATGATTTTGCTTCTACAGGCTGACACAAAACATTTAGAATAGATCAAACACATGAAAAAAGAAAACACTGTGTATTAAAGTAAGTCTCTCAACAACAGAACGTTTAGGTGAATGGCTGCTTGCCTAAGTAGTGTGGCAAACGTCATAAATATTACTTACCAGTGTGAATCTCTGGGCTCGTCATGTTGGGTCACTGTGAGGTTGCTTCTCAGACAAAAATCTCTGTTGCATGCTTGTACAAAAACAATTCTGTTTTATTTAGTTTTGCTCTATAGATCACCCAGCATAAAGGAAACAATGACAGTAAACACAGTGAGATGGTCAGAACCAAAGTTTTAGCTGTTTGTAGCCAAGCTATTGTTCAGAAATCAACTCCTGGACTCCTGCTGTTTCAAATCCAGTGTACCAGTTTAAAACAAGACTAATTCTTGATTCTCACTCATATGTTCAGTGTAATAGCTCTCTAGACAGCAGCCATTGCTGAAGCAGCAATGTCCCAAAGCAGCAAAGTGGCGAGCTGAATGTGGTCACTCACTCAGCAGTTCCAACTTCATTTGCCATGTAGTTCCTTCTGGAAGAGGCATCAGTTTGCTTTCAGTGTTTGTTCAGCCATTAGTGTAAACTAAAAGGGCTTTTACTAGGAACTTCTGCCAGAGTAAGTGTGTTTTTCTTTTTGGTTTTTCCCCCCTGAATAAACAAGGTTAAAGTTGTAATAATGTTTTTTTATCAATTAGCAATGAAAACAGAATGGACACCAAAGTATCTACATGCAGATCATGTAGAGGAAAGAAACTTGTTATATCCTTCTTGCTCTGAGAGTTCATAAACAGATTAGGTGCTGCTCATAAGTGCTCCTTCACACTGCAGTTTAGATTACTGGGTGAAGAAGTTGAGTGTCTGCTCTGCTTTCCTTGGATTGCCCATATGCTGTTGTGCAACAAGCCTATAAACTCTTTCTAATTAGCATTCATGTTGCTGTTTGCCACTGCAATGAAAGTTCATTTACCACAATCTACTATGGTGTCTATATATAATCTCCATGTGCATAGCTACAGTCTGTGTGTTGTCAGAAAATTCACTACTCTTTTGCATTTGCTACCATGCTTCAATTAGAAAGGGAAGAAACAACTCTAAGATAGGTGTTTTTCTTACAAAAATATGTACATTTAATGCTTTCATTATCCTGAATGTCTTGCAGAATTAGTAATTTTGCCAAATGGCTTGCACTGTACAATTCAAATGCTATCTTCTTTTTTAAAAACATTTTAAAATATAATGTTGACTAGAGATAATATTATAATTAGCCAGTGAAATTATAACTTGCAGGTTAGGAAAAAGAAGTACAGAACAGTTCAGTGTTTCCAAGGTGAGATTTTGGCTTTTTAACCAAAATAGGCATTGGATAAATTAAGATGTTTTTTAACAAGAGGAATCAAATTTTGGGATATTTCAAACTTCTTGGAATATTCAACCATCTGACTAAAAAGTCCTTGTCCTATCATAATGTGTGTTCAGAATAGAGACCATTCATGATCAAAGAATCACAGAATTACAGACCAGTTTGGGTTGGAAGGAACATTTAGAGCTCACCTGGAACTCCCCTGCGATGAGCAGAGATATCCTCAATATGTCAGGTTGCTTAGAGCCCCGTCCAATCTGACTCTGAATGTTTTCAGGGATGGCACATCCTCTGCCTGGGATGCTTACAGGAACTTCCTGACAGATATATCTTGTACATAGGAGAATCCTTATAGGAGTTTCTTAGGGAAAAAAGTTACCTACTCTTTGGTCCCAGGTGCAACATACAAAGTCCACTGACTTGAGTGCCTTTAAGATCTCTCGGCACCCCAGGAGGGTTTTTCAGGTTTGCTCTTTACTATTGCTGAACCTCAAGTCAGATCCCATTTTATGAGAGTAATCCTATTTTTAGTTAAGACCTTACATTTTAGAAGTAGCTGAAATTTCCAAGATACCACACAACATCTTTTAAAGAAAATCCAAACTTATTGAATCAATGAAAACAATGTCAATTTCAAACAGAAAAACATGACAAAAAGTATTGGAAACACACTGGTAAATTTGATCTGGCACACCATAAAATGTCCTTTTTTGGCTTTTGAATAACTAAACAGATATCAGATTACAAACCAAAACATCCTTAAAAACAGAAACAAACACTCTCAGTGTAGTTACTGTTTGCTCAGTTGGTCTGTGTATGCAACTTTCTTTTAATGATGGGTGACATAAATATTAAAAAGGTAGACTGGTTGTAAATGTAACACACATATACAAAAACTATAAACGTTAAGTGTTTTAAAAATAATTCCTTTAGCAGAAAAAAATCTTTAAAAAAATATCCAGGAGGTAAAATGTTACATTGCAGCCTACCTGTGAAATGGAACATTCAGTATTCATTAACACTTCCACCTTCCTTACTAAACATATACTTCAGTAGGGAAAGCACTGAGGAATAAACTTAGGTATAATATGAAAATGTAGTTTGACTGTATTTTCAGAGCTCAGAGAGTTAGAAGCAGCACTGTATTACATTGAAAGTTAATTATCAGACTGGGACCCATTTACAATGAGTGTATAGCATCAGTTTATTACAAAATAAAACTACCTCCCTCTCCAAGCCAAAATGAAGTCTTTCAAGACGTAGTATCTTAAGATTGTTTTTTGCTACCACTTTTATCTCCCAGACAAGTGTAATCAAACTTTTTTGGAATAGTTCAATGCAGTTACTTTATAAGTGGGTTTAGTATCTTTAGAAAAGAGGAGGACTAGATTTCACTGGCCAACTTTATTGGCAAAAGTGTATAGTAAACTCCACATGTAACCCTTATAGCAGGTTTATCTGTCTGTGATCCAAGGCCAAGTACGGGGAAAAAAAGGAAAAGTAAGAAAGACAAAAGAAAGGAAGAGACAACTTAAAATTCCTAGTAAAATAAAAAATATTAAAAACCTGAAAATTTTGAAAAGTGAAGACACAGACAGAAAGATATTTGAAAACAATTGTTTTCTATAGAATATAAAATATTTTCCTAGAAGTTTTGATCCTCACTTAGCCATTCAGACTAGCAATAGGAAAATCATGTTGTTAACAAAGACATGCTGTGGACTCTGACATAAATTATCTCATTTCACTGATATCAGCAGTACTGTAGGGTCTCAGATGTGAAGCCCTCAGGCTGTAAGTACAGAAAAAATATACCTGCTGCAGAAGTAAAATCAGCACCCTTCTCTGTTGGTTAGATGACAAAGACCACATTATCTTGGAATATTGTCTTTGTCAGTAGGAAATTACAGTTCTCTGTGGGATCTTAGATTAACCAGAACTTGCCTTGCCAAGAGACATTTTTATAATCTCTATTTCAGCTTCCTTTGCTCTCTGGAAAAATACCTCAAGACTTTAAAACCATGAACAAAGACATCTGCAGATAGATTACATCTTTGCATTTCCAGCACAAAACATATGTATTGGTAAGTATTTGTCAATCAGTGGCTTTGCTGAAAGCAAATCACTGTGGATTGGAAATCCAAATTATTTCCTCATCTTCTCCCCTGCTTCAAGTTTTTTTTAAACACTACTTCTTGTCCACAAAGATTTCTGAAGCCAAGGACAGATGAAAGCTTGGTGTGGAACAACAATGGCTCTGTGACTCCATGGTTTATCAAAGAGTGTAAAGCTGTGTCCCTGCACAGCCCTGGCAGTCAGAAGCCTGTACTGAGAAGGGCTGAAGGGAGCTGGCAGGGATGACAGCAGAGTGTTGGGATGCAGCCAGGGCTGCACATTCCACCTGAGCAAGCTGGTAGTGCTCAGGTGTCTGGCATGCACTGCACCGTGTCCTGCTGGAAGTGTTCTGCCTCTGTGCTGGCCAACTGCTACCTCTGATTTATGGCTTCAGCCTGGGTGATCCTTGGCTGCAGTGGGATGTGTGCTGAAACTCACAGGCCAGCTCAATGTAGGGCTGTCAGAGTCTCTAACCCTTCTGCTGTTCATTATTATCTTAGAGGGAAGGTAATTTAACTGAAGAATTCTCCATGTGGATATGACTTCACACATGGAAACTGGGAGACCAAAATGCCCTAAGACAAACACAGCAGAATGTCTTGAATGGGAACAGGTGCTTGATTCTTCTATGGATACTGTGACTGAGTTCCACACACAACTTCTGTTAACACTTAATTCCCATGTATTTGGAGCACAGACAGGTTAGACTCCATGCTGGCACTTTGCAGATTGCACCATAACCAAGAGAAACCAGTGTAAAAATGTGTGCAGTAAAATCAGTTCATACAAAGAGCCATACAACTGCAGCATTTTAAGCCCTACAGGAAATAATAAACATTGGCAGAAAGGCAAGAACCACATATACCACAAAGCAAGGACATCAGGACTGATTGCACTAATGATAAAGTTTCTTGCATATCTGGTAATTAGTTTGGAAATATTGTAAAATGTTGGCTTATATAACCTTTTCCCTCTCACTATAGTAATATGTATATGCCAAGAGACCTTTGCTTCTATGGCTCCTCAGATGCTTTTAATGAAGTTTAAGAGATAAACCTAATTAGAGCTGTACATCCCACTTAGAAAAAAGTCTAAATGTCAAAAAGCTACATTGTGCTGAAAAAGTTTTAGCTGTAAGCAGGGCAGAATAAAAAAAAAAATTTCATTGACAGAGATGAAGAATGATTCTGCATTTCAGTTTGGAATTTATCTGATGACTGCTTATACATACCTTCCAGGCTGGCATATTAAGTGCCAATCAACCAAATACCTGTGGTGTTGAAATGCTGTTTGATTCAGCAGCTATTGAAGCCACCACATAGAATGGAAATAATTAGTTGCCCAAAAAATACTATCACATTCTTGTGGCTAAAAGTGCAAAATTTTCTCTCTGGTGTTTCCTTCCCTTTTTATCGAAGCAACAGGTTCTCTATTGCTCAGTGTTGTTCCATATTATTCCATGTAATTCCATTCCAAATACTTTGGTATTCGTTCTGATTGAAATGTGAGTTATCAGTGCATTTCTACCTGCTGACTTTATTATTAGAATTTTACAGCAGCTCTTGCATTATAGTTATTTTAAGCATATATTGGTTGTAGCACTCATTGAAGCCTCTCAGATTAACAATACTGATGTGAGCACACATCTAAGAGCACTAATCTCATGCACAAGAATGCTGCTGGTAAAAGCACTACATGTGATAACACTTCCAAAAATAGTGTTTCACCAGTGTTACTTCTGGGCAACAAAACTCCCCTGAGACACTTGTAAACACCATACTCCACATCAGTGGTTGTGTCATGTAAAATCACATCATAATGTACCAGGTCTAGGCAAAACTTTTTAAAAAGTCAGTAATTTATTTCATCTTCATAAATAGAAATCCAGTCCAGTAAAGTATATCTTAGCAAGCAGGCTAGTATAAAAGTAATGATAATTTTTTAACATTTCCTTTTTGTGACATCAGCTGTTGTAAAATAACTAAGCTGAGTAACAGCCTATTGGGATAACTTAATTATTTTGATTGATAAACTCCTATAGCTGAGTTCTGTATTGAGGCAGAGACCAGGCAAGCTGCAGTTACTTTAATAATAATTTAAAGCAATTTTTCTCAACAGAACTCTTCTTATGTATTTTATAAGGATGAACTATTTTGGAATTATTGTCATAAATCTTTCAGAGACAAGGAAAATATTAAAAATATCAATATGCACTCTTGCTTATAAACATTTATCTCATTTACAATCCATAGGGAGTATTTCAGGCTATTATAGAAGCATGCTCTAAATCACAATTGTCTTTAAAATGATGAGTCATTTGAGTTTCAGCTAAGACAGCTCAGTTTGTAGAGCTGCTGGCTGGGGTAATGAGGTAGAATATACATAAAGTCACCCTTTCCCCCTGAGATTTTTTTCAGGAATAGTTTTTAAGTGCTCTTGTCACATTTCACATTAGAATGGGTGCAAGAAGAGTAGCTCAAATTAGGTTAGGTTCTCTGAGAATTGCCAGATAAGTCACTAGAGAGGAGATCAGATTTTTCTAGTTTGATTGTTGCAGTGCTCTGGGCTTCTATCAAGTATTAAAACTGCCATAAAATGAAGTTGGTTTATTGCAGTTCACTAAATTTGCTAAGATTATTGTTCTTCAGAGGATTTGCAACACTGACAGCTGTTGCCTCGCCCTTTTTGCATAATAACCTGAAAAGCAGGTTGGAATACTGAGTGTATTCCATCTCTTCCCTCTGTGGATGCAATGATTTCACACTGTAATACCAAAGAATATGAATTTCAGTCCCTAATTAATGAGCCCAAGTCACACATTCATCTAATGCCCACCCTGATACAGCTCCCCTGAGCTGCTGGAGCTGGTGGAAATTGGAAACCTGTGGAAGTGAAGTAGCAGTGCCCTGAGCTGGGCACTCCAGGCAAAGCCACTGCTCTCGTTCTGACACTGTTTTGCTCTACAGGCTGGTGAGAAAAAGCAGAGAATACTGCAGCTGCCTTGCTGCCAACTTTTCCATTGCTCAGTAAGAACTGCACATGAATGCAACTTAGCTTACTTTGGAAATAAATACACAAATAAATAAATAAATAAATAAATGCAAGTCTCACTTCAAGATGTTGCACCGTTTTAAGTACCCAAACCTTTAAAATGAGATGAATTCAGATAGCCGATATTATTTTTTGACAAGTTTTATATTACAAAATATAAGAGACCTGAAATACTCCAAGCTTCTGAACCTCTACAGGATCTTGGGTTGAAAACAAGTTCACAGGTTAGTAACCCTAGTAGCCTATTTTCCACAGCAGCTTCCAAATTTTCTCTTCCATTAGTTTAAAATCTAATCTTGCTAGGAATTACCAAATGAGAAGTAAAAATGCATTTAAAAGGACAGGAGTGCTATAAAATGAGAAGACATTAATATTACTTCAACAGATTTTGAAGGTTTAAAGCCTTTTTCTCATTTGGTCCTGGCACAGTGCAAAAAAGCACAACCAAATGTAAGCATTTACTGCAAAGCCTGGTTTTGTATATCCAAATATTTTAAGGATGACAGCCAAATGTCTTGTCAGTTCACCATGAGAGCCCAAAAAGGAACAGCCCTTCTTTGTTGTAATATCCAGTACATAATAATGGAGTAAATTTTCCCTCCAGAAAAATACCTATTAATTTTCATTTCTACTGTCTTGAATCTGGCCCACACCATAAATAAGGGATTAGTATGAAATATACAGTATTCATAAGTATGCATTTACTACCACTTTCATTACCTCTAGATTTTCTTCAGACCATAAATTTATTCTTGGGGAAAACATGCAATATACAGGTAGTGCCACCACTAAAAGTACTGTTATTTTCAAATTATTTATGGCATGAACTGTTATTTTTCTGTGACGTTATGAGCAATTTATATCTGACCCAGGAAAAATTATGACATTTAGAAAATAGATACTAGTTTCTCTAGAGCAACCATATCATCAACTTCTGTTTTATTGTTTATAACTAAAAGAAAACACAACTAAAAAAATCCATGGTTTGCAAAGCAATGAGCTTATTTTATCCTAAACCCACTAAATTGTGTCATGAGAAGGATAGGAATTACACTTCTTAAGGAAATACATTGTGAAGATTTCACATTAAACATTAATGTGGGATTTAAATATTATTGAAACATAGCATTTCTTGGGTGAATAGAAGTAATTTACAATTCCATAGCTGCTTACAGCACAAAAGATTGTCTTTCATTGTACCACAGTAAACTATGGGTCTTAAGGCAAGTAAAAGCTTTCCCTGGAGGAACCAAATTTTGAACATTTTGGAAAAAAGTCAATAGGAGAAACTATTGCTGCAATAAGCCTGCTGAATACCCTCTGCTCCATTTGTAGCACCTTTGTGAATGCCAGCTAGCTGTATTTGCCTGAAAAAACCTTTGAGAGAATGTGATCAAAGTAGCAAAAGTAAGTGAAACAGCACAGAAGTGTGTAGTTGTGAATTTCCAAAGATTTAATTTTCATTTTCTACAGAGGAAGTTTCTACATTTGCAACTGTAAACACTGATAATTTTTTGATAGCAAGAAATAAGCAATTGAGATTCAGAGTGAACTGTTTCCTACAGTGATTCTTTAGGGGCTCTGAAAACTGTTTTAATTAAAGGATTTGTGATTTATAATTTTTTTATTTAAATAAATGCTGTGAAATAAAATTTGAAATGTATTCAGTTTTTTATTGTGGTTCATTCACATTTACCTTTAATTTCTTTCTTGTTTCTCCTAAGGCAATCTATGAAGTGTAAGAGGCTATTGCTTTAACTGAGGACACATTCACTCAGATAAGGAGACATCTTACAAACTTGGCATTTTAAAGCCTGTGTTCCAGACTTATGAACAGCTTTGGACAGACAAGAAGTGCTATCCAAATAGAAAACTTTATCTGATGGGCACATTTTGGCATTAACAAAAGCATGGAAAGTACAGTCAGATCTGTGCAGTGCAGGAAGCTGAAGGAGTTTATTGATAGCAAGTAAACTGCTAACATATGAAACTAAAACATCATTCTTTGCATTTCAGATTTTCAAACAAGCTTATTAATGAGATGATGTTTGGTTACTTCACGTATTGACATAGCTTTGGCAGAAATGAAAATGGCAGTAAGTAGAGTTTGCACTTCTTTATTTTTACTTTTCAAAAATGCTTGCTTGCTTAAACTTTTAACATATAGATCTGTAGCTCTAGTGGCTTTTGTACAGAATAAGTTGTACTAATTTGCAGGGATGTGGACTGGCTGGGAGTGTTAGAATAAAATAACTCTGCAATATCTGTCTCATTCTTTTCCCATGTCTAGAGTCTGTAGCAGTAGTTTGACAGAGAATATTGTACACTCTTGGAACTCTATAAGGCTGGATGGAAAGGACAAAATCAGGGTAAAGTTGCTATAGATGAATAATTTTTAGAGTTACATAAACTTGTTAAATAACTCCATTTGATTGGTAAGCTCCCTAAATTCATCTTCTGTTACAGTCTGAGCAATTCAGAGTGTTATCTCTCAAGGATTCAAGACCTAGAAATTAAGAATTTTCTAGGACTCAGCCAAGACATGCTTCAAAATTGCCTAATTTGTGAACTATCCTCTGACCAAAAGTATGATCACTGCCTTTCCAGAGATGGTTGAGAGAAAAACACAGATCCCTATTCTTAGGCAAGATATCTAATGTGTGAAAAGAACGTTGCTGGGGATATTGCCTTGTTGCTTTTGTCAGGAGGAGCTTGAGATCCCTGTCTCCTACTCCCCAAAGGACTGTGCTTACATCACACTTACTGGCAGCTCTGATGCATGACACTGCTCTGTTCTCTTCAGAACTCCACAGGAATTAATTTAAGGTAGTTGGTTGGAGAAAAAGAAAAGAAGGAATGTGACCTGCAAGTGGTACAGAACTGGGGCTTGTGCTGCCATTGAGAGGGATCTTGATGGGCTGGAGAAACTGGCAAACAGGAATCTCATCAAGTTCAAAAAGTCAAAATGCCTGTCCCTGGGGAGGAATAACCCCATACATCACTAGAGGCTGGGATCAAGCTGGAAATCAGCTTTGCAAAGGAGACTTTTGCCCTTTTGTGCTGTAAGGACAGGTTGCTGGCTCATGTGCTGCTTGTCTGTCAGTATTGCCAGAATTGCCTCTCCACTCAGGCCTGATGAGACATACCTGGAGTGCTAGGGCCCAGTGCTGAACTTCCCAGGACAAGAAACACACTGAAACACAAGGCCAGCAGATTTTACAAAGATGCTTAAGGGCTCATAGCATTTGCTGCTTGAGGAGAAGCTGAGAGGGCTGGGACTGTTCAGCCTCAGGAAGATGCTTGGGGGCATCCTACTCATGTATTTGGATACTTGAAGTCAAAGTGCTGTTGTGCAGAAGATGGAGGCAGACTCTTCCCAGGGGTATTTAGTGACAGGACAAGAAGTGAAGTGCACAAATTAAAACAGGGTGACTGGGTGCTGGCACAGGTTGCCCACAGAGGCTGTGCAGTCTCCATCCTTGGAGAGTGCCAACACTTAGCTGGACATGACTGTGAGAAACCTCGTCTAGCTGAGCCTGCTCTGAGCTGGGGTGGTTGGACTAGAGAATCTCCAGAGGTGTTTGCCCACCTCAGCTCTTCTTTGGCTGTTACTCTTCAGCCTGGTGACCAATTTATCACTAGGGGATTCTAGTCTTTGCTCCAAGGAACAGCAGAAAATGCACAAGCAGTCTCTGGAACTAGTTTTGGGTTAGTTTTTGAGTATTCTGGAATTATGTTTCTACAACCTGGAAGAATAGCCTCCTTCAACCAATCTCTAACAGAGAAGAGTGATCAGATGCAGGTCTTTGATAGAAAATGTGTGCACTATCAGGAGAGGATTGCATTCAATTCTCTCCTACAAAACTGGATTATCCTTGCAATCTCCAAGGCCTCTTAACTCTAGAGAAATAGGTAGGATTAATAAATGTTGCTACCTTTTACATTAGCCATACCTAGAAACAAGGAGTTTCTGTGCAGATATTTGTGGCTTTTCACTGACAATTTTTTTCCATCTTTCTGCCTTTGTGCTCCCTTACAAAGTCTTGTGCAAAGATAACATTACAGAGCTAAGGAAGTTTCTTTTGCTGTATCTGACTACTGATAGACCAAGCCTAGGGGTTACTTGAAGCAACTAGAGATGCTGCTTAGAACTGGTTGGAAATCGCCATATTTTGGGCTTTCTGTTGAACTCTAGCAGAAATCCTTTCAATTTCCTTTACCATTCTAGAGAATTCAGCTGATGAGATAATGTGAGAGACGAGAAATGGAAAAAAAAATCTCATTTGTGAAGGAGCTCTCTTCTTCATTAGATTTTCCCTGAGAGAGCTTGATTGATTATTCTCACATTTAAGTAGGAGCACTGTATGGAACACTGTATAATTAGAGTGAAAAGAGTAGATGTAGCCAACAGGCAAAGACAAGCAGACTAGTGCCAAAACTGTTACATTACTATTGATGATTATTATGTGGCATCACGGACATATCAAACACTGCTTCTTCCCTGTCACTGCATGGGAAATTGTTTTGTTGTATTTGTCTTACATTCATAGACCTTAAAGCTACAAGGACCAATTCACACTGCAAGGTGCAGTACCAAGTAATTTGGAAGTTTACTTACAAATTTTTTATTTTTTTTTTCTTGGAGCAGATTAATTATGGTAGAAGTATTTGCAGCAGCCTATCTGTCACCAGAAAATAATAACATAAGGCAGCAAGAACTGTGGTTGTAGACTTACTGGAAGGGTATTACACGATCTGGTTAAACTTAACAAATTGAATTTGCTTTTATTTTGTTAAAAATCAGTTCCAGAATGGATTAGCTAATGAAGTGTCCTTGCGGTGACTGAAGGATGTAAACCAGATAGAGGGTTTTGAGTTGGTCTGTAGTAGAGATGTTTATATCTCATATTTTAAATAGACATAGGGGATAAATGAACATGCAATGTGTTTTTCATCAAGCATACTGCCTAGGAACTTTCAGTACTTGAGAAACAGTGCTGGTTGCCAGCTGGATTTCAGATGATCTCCTTATCATGTAGATCTCAGTAACAGAGGCACTGTGCAGAACTGGGAGTTTTGGTATGAAGAATCCAAAAGCCCTTGTCTTTTGTTTAAAATAGCATGAAGCAGAAATTACTGATTTTAGTAAAATTTTGCCGAGAGAAAACAAAAAACCTGAGAATTCAGAAGTGATTTATTCTTTAGATGCTGCAAAGTCTCACTGATTTTAAGAGCATTAGAGAGCAAAGTCTTGAGTCTGATATCTGATGCTATTTTGTTACCATGAAAATAGTGAATGTAAATGTCTCTTCTGCCAAAACTTTGTGTGTTTTACCATGTGAACAACCAATTTCCCTGGGGAGCAAGCTTGGCAATTCTTTGTAAAAGGTGGCTATTTCTGAAATAAGTAGGACAAAAGTGCAGAAGACAGGAAAGGGCCTTTTTACTATTCAAATAGCCACACTGAACACAGAAAAAACTTAATTTTTGATAAAGCCAGGACCTGACAGTTTGTTTTTAATGTCTGAGATACCCTTTGTGTTGAGAATTCTGAAGGGAAAAGTATGGAATATTTCTTACTTGAAATCAATATGAGATACTCAAAAGCAACTCTTGTTATTGCTGTAGTTTACATTCATACCAGAGCTATAAACTGCAACAGTGTATTTCAAGTACATATCTGCTTCAATTAATACTGCCTAAATCCAATATTTATCCATTATTAGAAACTGTTTTTCTGCGTCTTCATCTGTAATACTAGTAGGCTGTAGCAATGAAAGTGGTTAGCAATTGTTTTATGAGAATTTTCAAAACATTAGGCACATGGCCAAGGTCAGCTAATATGTCTCAGCTGGGAAGCAATAGCTTTAGAAGAGTGATTCTAGATGTGCAGAAGACTGGATCACTTGCAGTCTAATGTAAACTGGTGAATACCAGTGTCAGTATTTGCACCTTGACATTTAAATATTTTGCTGGAGTTTTAGTTGTTCCTTTTTTTTTCTTTTTCTTTTAAAGCTGAAGTATATTTTCTAATAAAAAAAATAAAACTAACAAATTAAAAAAATCTCAAGCAACAAACCAACCAAAAAAAAAAGGTAGGAACCTCTTACTCTATTTATGCTTCCTTAGAATTCAAAATCATTCTTTTTGAAGTCTCTCTTGCCCATGATCCAACATACACCATAGTAATCAAATGTCCCTAAAAAATCAGGTCTTCTCCACCAAAAGTGAAACTTAACACAAAGCAGGTATTATATTGGTGGGGGAAATTGAGAGAGAGGGAAAGAAACAAAAAAAAGCCACTTCACTCAAGTTAAATGCATTTTAATTACATCTAGAAAACACAGTTCCATGAGCAGGAGTCACAGTCAATGAATGAAGGGTTAATTGTGTGCACTCCAACCTAAGAATTTTGATGGTGTATTAAAATATTACATGCTGGAAAGCAATTTACAAATAGTCATGTGCTTTCTTAGTCTACCCTAATAATGCCAGAAACATCAGATATTCAGTTACTCTGTTGTCTAGACAAGTGGCATATCCTACTAATTGCAAGGACAAAAAGCCAATTTGAAAACTAGATTTTACGCTAATAGGAAATGATAGAAAATGGACTATGCTTTCATAAGCTTTTGTCCCTCTCATTACTTGAGAAGGAATTTACATCCTGTTGATAAAATTCCACTGATTTCATCAACCATGAATATGTATTTTCCAAGCTACATGCCTATGAACATATAGATTATATTTTCAATGCCTGCCTCAAGTTTAAGGGTCATTAAAAGTCATCTAATTTGCAATATATGAACTATTTGCAGTGCTAAAACTTCTTAGTCACAATATTTTACAGCAACATTTGGGACAATTGTGTGGGGTTTGTGTTTGTCAGTGAGAAGGCACTGCAATGAGAAGAGAGTAATTATGTATTTGTTGTTTGTTTTGACATTCACGCCCATACACCTTCTACATCTATTATCAGATAAAGAATTTTCTCTTTGACAGTTCCTTGTTCTGGCTTTCCTGTTCTGTTTAGGTTTTGCCTGTTTGTCTCAAAGTGAAAAGGGAGATGCTTTGCATGTGAGCACGATGAGGAATCAGTGTGCAATTTGCAGTGTGTTACCACTTGTGTTAAGGTTTTTACCATATTAAAGAAGAGACCTTATTGTCCATTTTATCTTTTTCTCTGAAACCTTGTGCAAAGTGCACAAAAATTCATCCTCAGTGATGTTCTGGAGTGTAACAGAATGATTTCAACATGCATGGGACTTCTCATGTGGTTGGTATCTGGGAGAAGAATTGCATTCATGGCTATAGAGCAGTGTGGATGTTTTCTGAATGCTGCTGTGCTGTCCTGGGCATACTGAATGAACCACCAGATGTATATTGCCCATTTACAACTTTCTAAACTTGCTGATAATTATAGCTGCCTTCTGCTGAGTCACTGTACCATGCATATAGTTGGCATTAAGTTGTAAACTTAAATTCAATACCCACCCCCTTCTGGATTGGGATGACAGTCAAGAAGTAGGTGTACTCTTGCTCCAGAGCTCATACTATGCCTTTGCACAGGAGTATGTAGGTGGCCTTTGAAGTCCTGAAAGGCACTCTACCAGTTAGTGATAAAACCACCCAGGACAACATCAGCACACTTCAGTGTGGAATCAAAAGATGACTTACTTGTGTTTGTGCTACCCAAAAATGAGTTGCATTACTGGTACCACTATGTATATAATAATATCTCCTTCTGTGTGATTCTCAGTTAATTCTCCAACAATTTTCCTTTCTGAAGAAATAAACTGTGGCAACACAAAAACCTGTCCAAAACCATCCTCATGGGTGGTGGGCAAGAACAGGTAACATCCTATATCATATGGGCTATGGTATTTACATAGCAGGTGGAAGGACAAACACTAGAAAGTCCTTGCCTGAAAAGCTAATAAGAGTTTTCCTGAGGTGGTGGGCATGCCTGTGGATCTAAACCAGCAATACAGGGACACCTGGGATACTCTGAAGCACTTGTCAGGCCTGAGCTATGCTGCTGTTCACCTACCCTGTACCCTGACAAGGACAGCCTGGGCAGCTGCCCAACAGAGCACTGTCCTGCTCTGCAGCGTGAGGGTCCGTGGAGGACAATTTGGTGTGGTCTAAAATTAAGAGAGGAATATGTCATAATAATTGGCTAGTCTATTTCCCTATGCATATCTCTGTCACCTCTTTTTGATGGGTCAAATTAGGTTCTCCTGGCCCCTAGGAAAAGGAGGAGGGTTTCCCAGCCAGCTGCAGTGGAACAAAACGATGTCACATATAGGCACATCTCTAGCACTGCATTAGAGCTGTTCGGCATTATCTTGGGCCAACATGTAAATGGTTGCTAGGCAGATTTAGGTTGCCACGTAATCCTGTGCTTAATGTTCTCTGGCAATGGCAGAGCAGAGACCCGGGCAGAGAGAGACTGGGTGCCCTGCGGCTGTGGTGGGGATGGATGGAGCTCCCTGGGAGTCTCTGGGGTCACCCTGAGTGCTGGGTGCTGCTGGTCATTGCCCTGCGGGAGCCCGCACTCACGGGGGGATGGCTTTCACCATCGCTTTCACTTCCAAAGCAGGCAGCATGAACCACCGTGCCCGGGCAGTGAGCTGCTGCAGGGCGAGATCAGCTGTAAACCCTGGATCCTCCCTCTCAGCGCCCAAGTGCCACCCTGCGGTTCCCCTCGGCAGTCCCTGTCCTGTCCTTGCCGGGGGAGCGGCACCAGCCCTGCCGGTCCCCGCCGGTCCCTGCCGGTCCCTCCCAGTCCCTCCCGGTCCCCCCCGGTCCCCGCCGGTCCCTGCCCGTCCCTGCCCCGGACGCCGCCCTGCGCGGCCGCCCGCGGGAGCTCGGCACCGATTTCAATGCGCTCCGGCGTCTGTGCGGGGCTCCCGCCGCGCTCGCTCCTGTTATCAGGGACATAAAAGGAAAGAGGCACTTCTTACATTCCCCTACGTGACCCAGAGCAACAGCTCCGTGCGTGGATTTTTTGTTCTTTTGGGGAGAAGGGAATGTAGGTGGGCCTAGTAAAATAAATTGCAGGACTTTTTGTTTTGATTAAAGCCATTGTGCAACGACTGCTTGTATTTTCTGTAGTCACATTCCTACAGCTACACTCACAATAGAAGGCAGCTTATTTTTAAAATGAGAGAAAGGCTTGACAAAAGGTTACAGTAAAGAAAAAAAAGCTAAGAACATCGATAAGGTATCGGCCCTAATCCATACATCAGACAGATACAAACTTGATTGAGATTGTTACAATGATAATTCACTCACTCTCTCAATAGATTGATAGGTTTCTCAATAGGGTGATAGAAAAACAAACAAGGATAAATATCAAAACTATATTTTCTTCTATTTAAAAGGTATTTTTCTGTCTCTGGAGAAATGCCACATTCATGTTTAAAGCATAAAATACTGTAAAGGAATGGCAGTATTAAAATACAGTAAAAAATGGCAGTATTTAAAACATGCAGATGAGCTCCAGAAACCTGAGGGCATTACTATAACTGACTGCAAAGAAGGAACTATTTATCTTAGGAGTCATTGGATAATGTGTAACATATACAGAAAAGAGAGGTACAAGGTCAGCTCTCAGGAGTGCTGGTGGTTTGGAACTAGAAATATTCTTTATGAGGCCCTCTCCTATCTAACTTCCAAGAAAAAATACCGTAGCAAACAAATTCTTTAAACCTTTCGTTTTCTCTCTGGTTTTCTGTATAGGAAAGCAAGATCATTCCATCTTAAGAGTGCCTGAAAACTAAGAATAGATGAAAGGGAGAAATGTTAAACAGCTTCTTCCAGAAAAATTCCTTTATCTATAGATTCATGTTTTTAAAGTTTCAAAGGAGCATTATGATTATCTAGTTAGAACTGCCTGACTGGCTGTAAAACCTCACCAAGTAATCTCTCCATCAAGCACATAACATCTGTTTGAGTAATTGCATACCTCTTACAGAGTAACCTGATTTAAGGGCTGCAAGTGATGAAGTTCTGCAGTCCTTACTCAGGATTTGACTCAATGAAAACATTGGCATATTATACTCTCTGTCTGCTAGGTTTGAAGCAACAGGAAGATGTACCTGGCTTCAAAAACAGGTCTGTTTCAAATCTCCATGAACAGACTGTAGATTTAAAACAAACTAAAAGAGAATGCATCCTAAGAAGATTTGTGCAGTCTTCTCTTTTGTAAGGACACAAAAACATATTATATTATTTTTCTTGGAATTTTTAAGAGAACATTGACTATAATGATGAATTTTACAGGTAAATCTCTTTGGTGTTAAACTTCTTTAGCTTTCTGTTTCAATGATCTATAGAACAGTTTCCAGACCCTCTGTAAGGCCAGAGGTCTTGATTTACATGTGGTTAGGTTACACTTCACCTTCAGTATCTTTTTAAAGACAGTACCTTCAGTATCTTTTGTAAAGAGATTTACAGCAGAGGCACTAACCTTAAATAGTGAGATAAGTTCTAAGTGCCGCAGGAATTCAGACTTTCATGTGCTGATGAGACTTCAGGTGCTCAGATTTGACACCAAGGCAAAATGGTCTAGAACCATTTGTCACTAATTGACAAATACCACAAAAGCCAAAGAGCTCTGTGGCAGAAATAAAGATTAACTGGCTTTCTGATCAACATACCTGTGCCTGTGGTGGAAGCTGTATAAATACATTTGGTTGTTAAATGTGACCAAGATGCCTGATAACCATATTTAGCCAAAAGATGGCATTTTCTTAATAAATGTGGATACAATAAGTTCACAGAACATATCTGGATGGAAACCTATGCTCCTATGCAACTTTAAAGGACACACTGCTAGAAATTACTTGCCCTCATTCAGACACATTAAGAAGTAGTAGACAAATATTTCAGAATACAATAATATTATCAAAACATGATCATATTGGTAATCTTGTTTTACATGGAAGCAAACATTAGGCATACATAAGCATTCAAATTATGGTAACTCTCCTCTTTGAAATAATGAATGTTTCCAATATTCATTTGCACCATCTGCTACAAGAATAGATTTTGCTTACGTCCAGTGATGCCCTGCTATTGCTTGAATTGACTGTTACAGCTGAAGGTCATGAAGTAACTCAGTGCCAATGCAAACAGATGAAATACTGAGAAACCACTTTTTAAAAATACTACCTCAATAAAATCAAGCACAAGCTCCTAGAAAAAATATGCAAACTTTGAATACAGAAGCATCAGACACGGCTTCTCAACTCACCTTTTATCAACATAAAAGCAATCCTAGTATTTGCACATCTAAATAAAAGAAGCTAGGATTGTACTTTGGGACTTAAAAAGAGCTCAGTTCACTCCCTGTCAGATAGAGACTTCCTGCATTACCTTGGATAAATTGTTTGGGACAAGGTTTCTGAGGGTATGTACATGTCTAAGTTTGCCTAGATTTGCATTGGGGTATTTACTACAGATTCTCATAACTAACAGGAACTGAAAATGAATTCATATTGACTTTTAAAATGATCTCTAAGTTTGGTGGTTTTTTCCCTGAGGGTTAGTCAGTGGTTGACTAAGGGTTCACAAGCCCATGGGTGTGGGCTATCATAAACAGTGAAATTCAATATTTTTTTCACTTTGCATTTTGATAAATTAGTATAGTGCCCATTGTGCTTTTGAGAACTAACAGGTCTGACAGTCTGCTGTAGGAGAGTAGACTCTCTATTCCCCAGAATAATTGTATCTTCACTAGGAGCTATCAAATAATCACAGGACACATTGTGAGACAGTCATGTCTTGTCATAATGTAGAGATATTCCAAGACAGAGTTTAGACAAAGAAAAGAAAACTTTCAGTTGCTTCATAAAGAATACATGTCTGATCTGTAACTTGCTCTCCTTATTTCCACAGCTCATCAGAGAAGAAAGAAAGAATAAAATTTAGTTCTCATACAAAAGTATAAATAAGGGGAGAAGTCCTTGCACCAGAAATTGAAAGCATGTAAGGAACTGAAATCACATCTGAGTGTTGCTCAACACCTCCTGGAAGCTGCTCAGCACATCAGAATCAGGACAGAATTTGTATATTTGTTTTAGACCCAGTTCTGCATAAACTAAATTATATGAATCATCTCAACTTCTGCAGAATTGCCTTGAAATCAAGAGGACTAATTGCACAAAAATCACTCAGAATAGGAGGAACTGCGGTGAGGCTACACACATTCTAGACAATTGAAAAAGCACTTTCCACAATGCACATCACATATCTATGATTAAGCTAATTGCTGACAAGAAGGCAAGTGTTTATTGAATGTGATGTCTCAGAAGCAACATTTGGGTCAAGAAATCCCTTCATTTGAGGAGCCTGAAAGAGATATCAGGGAAAAGCAATTTAAACATATTTTTATAATCCTTCATAAGGAGTTGCTATAAGCAATCACCAGAGGTGAGATAATGCAAAATGTGCTTGATTGTCACAGGTTCCTTCACACATATCAGAAACTGTACTGTAGTTAAAACAGTATTCCCAAACTTCTGTATCATAAACTTCAACATTTACACTTGTTTTTTTTTCCTGACACAGTGGACCAGTAAGATGCAACTGATGAGAATCTTTATGCTGACAAAGCAGAAAGTGCAGACTTTATGAGATTGCTTTATACCATTTAGAAGTTTAGCTTTGTTATGCATTTTAGATTTAAAGAAATAAGTCTTTGTACTAAAAGGCAAAAGACCATTCTGTATTCAAATTGTTCAACTATGGTTAGTCCACTTTAATTATTGCATATAAAAGTGTTTTATTATTTTCTTCAATCAGACTGGCAGAGATCACTAAGAGCATTCAACTAGAATAGTCTCAATAAAAACTAATTAAAAGCTCCTGTGAGTTTGAGCATGGGATCTGGTAAACTCAGTAACAAATAAAACATACTTCTAAACATTCATGTTTACAAAAAAAAATTTACAAAAATCTGAACAATAAGTTAATAAAGTAAAATAGTTATCTACTGTTCAGATATAAAATCCCAGCAACATAATTTACATATCACTATGGCAGACATGACAAAATTGTGAATAATGCTATCCACTGTCATAAGTGGTACTTCGAGATTTCCAACAGAAAACTTATATTTTAATTTTCTGTTCAAATACAGCCAAAAGTAAGAGGCAAAGCCAGCCTAATAGTAATCCAAGGTTCTGTAGGAGAAACATCAACCAGGGTCGCCGTGTCTGAATGTGAGTCATTTCAGGAAGCTAAAAAAAGAATAAGACAGCAGAATGAGAGCCAGATACATTCATCTGTGGGAAAAAAAAGTTATGGGAAAACAAGGCAAACTTAATTTAAAAAAAAAGCAACTTCCAAAATGCTGAGCTTCTGACTATATGTATTAATGTGTGGCATTTTCTGTACATTTTGACAAAGCTAATCTTGACAGCGAAATATTTAAATTAATCAAATTCTACCCACTTTGGTTCTTTTACTAGTACTGACAAGTAAGTTTGTTAACTTCTCAATATTTTGTAGTAATTGTATACATCTGTTTGCAAGGAAGTGCTTATTTAGGAAAATTGGTGATTTCCTTTTGTGGGAACAAACTAGTTGTATTTTTTGCTTCAGTACTATATATAGAGTCAATCATGCTTCTTCTGAAATAACTGGTAACATTCCTATTTACTTGGATTTTTGTAAGTGTTCAAGTAGAAAACAGGACTTTTAAAATATACTTTAAAAAAATCATGTTTAGTATTTTTCTCTGTAAGCTTTAAATCATGTAATGAAGCAACACTTGTTTATAATCCTAATAAAAGCTACTTGCATTGACTTTTCACTCCACATAGTATTTTATCAAAGGTTTAAACCAAATATGTGTCTAAAACAGAGCTTGCAAAAGTGACTCCTCAGGCTCAAATTCTCTTAATATTTCTGCTTTGTTCAGGGGAATCACTGATAACTGCTAATACTGTCACATCAGTTCTGGAAATAAATACAGAGCAATAGTTTGGTGCTGACCTCTGGTTTTGGTTGTGTGTTTTTTCTGTGCTTGAATAAAACTACTGAGTTCCTGTGCATTTTGGAGGCTGTTCACAGTAGCTGTAACAGCAGCAGCCACTGGGAGACAGTGGAGTGGTGCTAACCAAGGAGGTTAACGGGAGTGTTTGCTATGCTTGTCCTTCACTCTGTCAGAGGAGGGTCTCTGGGGCTGCTGCTTCTGCATTCTTCTTTCTCTGAAGGTTGGCATGTGCTCAAAACAAAACTGTTCTGAAAAATCTGCCTTCACTTTAATGTTTTGCCTGAAAATAACAGAGAAATCCAAATGCCCTGGATCTTACAACCAGGGTTTAAATTACAGTGGTTTAAATTACAGTACAGAAACTTATGTAAGTATATTGGATCAGTGTTTAAAGATAATCAGAAACTTGCAATCTAAAGCAAGTGTAAACACCCCAAAGTTCTGATGTAAATCAAAATCTGAACTGAGTTTTAAGTGCTCAGATTTTTTTTGTGTATATAAGGAAAAACTGTTAATTAAGACCTAGCCTGAATCTAGGGTTCCAGTCTAGATGTTCATGCTTTCTTACTTTTCCTTATATTCAGTCTATTTTTTCCTCTTCCCCAGTACCTGAGTGAAAAGTTCTCCAAACAGGAAAATTTTCTCCTCCCATTGCAAAATTGAATTTTCATTGCTGTCAGTGACAATCTATTTCTTGCTGTCAGTTACAATTTAAGAGCTACACACATGCACAGTAGGTTCCTAAGAGAGTTTTCAAAAGGAATTCTTAGCAAGTAGTACCCTATCCATGTCCAATGCTGACATCTGCTCCCTCCATCTAACCTGTGTGCATGTAATCATCACACAAACCATTTCTATAGCCATGCCTAGTGTGACATCTCTGCTTATCTGTTAAAATAAAATGGCTGTTGTCACAGTATCAGCTATGGCTACTCATCTCTCTGAACAAAAAAGTGTGTATAGCAGAGAGAATCTTGTTGTTTAATAAGCCTGTTCAACTGGCAGATGCAAACTACTCCACAAATTAAGGGAGTTGTAGTACCACATCCAAGCTGTTGGAAGCTGTCACACTTGCTAACGCTTCAAGTCTTTCAGAGGCAAAAGAGGTACTGCTAATCAAGGGACTGCTCTGTTCCACTCCAGCTCCGTTATCATGAGTGCACAAAAGATAAGAAGAAATAGGAAGCAGCCTGCTGGAAGAAGGAATGAGAGGCTCTCAGGCATGTACTGGCTAAAAAAGAGTTCTTACCAAGCTGGGCACATGTGGCCTCGCTGCTGCACTGCCACTATCCAGTAAATCACTTTAAAAACTACTCCCTTATCTTCAAAATTGAAAACATTTTTTAAATTAGTCAGAGTAAGCTTCAGTTTTGCATAATTTCTTGGCGAAAAATGATGGATATAAGTGATTTTATCTATTGTTCCTTATTCAGTTTCTGAAATTATTAGTTCTACCCTAATGCTAATAGAGTTACAATGCCATTTGTAGAAATGAAAAATCTTTAATTAACCACAGAAGTAGATTTGTGCTACTTTGTCTTTGGTGGCAGTCTCACAGTGCTGTTCTGTCAACAAACCTCCACTCACACCCCTCAATGTTCCTCAGTGCAGAAACCAGTGAGGCTGTTCAGTTTTTTTAACTGCTATTCTGACAAGTACATGAATATGTGAAAGCTCATAAAACAAATACTGAAAATTACAGGCAAACATTTTGTACTATTAAGTGTTTGTACACCGTCAGCAGGAGCACTGATTACTGTTGTTTGCAGATGAGAGTGCAGCAGAGAATAGAACCTATTTCTCTGCAGAAAGCAGGAAAATACATAAAGAATAGCTCATTTTGACTTGAGATGTATAATCTTCTCTTGAGATGCACTATACAAACATACAAAACTATTCATATCTATGTATGTAGCCTGCAGTGCTACCTAAATAATTTTTTGCCATGCTACATAAATAATATTTTAAATAAAATAATCCCTGCGATATTTGACACTGATAAACAGGTGATCCATCCAATGGCAGTTATTTTGAGAAAATGCAGAGAAGGCTGATTAGAGTCTTATTAATAAAAGGATTGAGAGAAATAAGTTCCTTCCCTTTCCCTTCCTTCTTTCTCTCCTCCACATCAAGAACAAGATTACGATGACAAGCTGAGAACAAGGGAAAACATGTCCCTATCTCTGCCTGGAACTATATTGTCTCTTGGGATTTACAGCTGGCACATTGCTTTGAAGACTCAGGGAAAAAGATGGTATTGTTCTAGGAGCTCGTGGATCCTTGATGGATGCTGATCCTACACTGAAGGAAAGATATGTGTACATCATTCTTACCCCCATTAGTAAAACTATGCCTACACAGTTGGGAGGGAGCCTCACTTCCAAATTTCTCTGTCAGAACAAGCTGAAACTTGGTACACAGTGTTCTTGTCTGTTATTTACTACCTCAGTCAGGACTGTTGACACATCCACAATCTTTTGGCAGCTCCCTCTTAAGCTCTTAGGTGAACTTTATGTTCATTTTACTTTACTTACAATAGCAAAAATAGACTAAAATACTACCGAGGTCTAAGATCAATTCCTGTAAGTAGAACTTTAAATAGGTTATAGTACTGGAATAGCATATCAGGTTTAAAGTATGATGCCTGAACCTGGTAAAGAGCATCTCAGGCATAAAGTGGTAATGAACACAAGGGGAAAAAAATCAAAGTAATAATTTATGAAGAGACTTTTTTTTTCCCCTCCCTCTTGATCTACTCACTCAAAACATTCCATCTTTGTGGAGGAGCTTGCAAGAAACTTTATGTCAACACATGATGGTTAAAGAGCCATGCGACAAAGCTGGGCAGGCATTTAAGTTCTGCATTGCCACAAGTGTAACAGTTATCCATCTCTTCAATAAATTATGTGCCCTGAGGCATTTGCATGAGCTATGATTGCTCCACATTTTTAGTCAGTCCTTAGACCTTCCTCCTAACGTCACACTTTATTTTTCTATAGATTTTGTTTTTCTATTTCTATTGAACTGGGAGTATGAAAAACATTGGAAAACTATTAAAAAGTTACAGTAATCTGAAGGGGTTTTTTTGCTGAAGAGCTAATTGAAAGCTCCCTAGGACAGAAAGGAAGTGTTGAGGATAAGCATCTTACATTTTAGTCCTGAAGCAGCTAATTTGCATTGACACAATGGGTGAAAAATATATGTAAAAAAGGGCAGAAGAAGAAAAAAATAACCATTTTTTTCAACATCTTAAAATCCCCTGAAGGTTCAAATATATGTTTTACTAAATAAATAAAAATATATTGTTTAAAAGTCTTTAGATTTATTTTAAAGACTCTAAAAGACCATTATGCCTTTTTCTTATATTAGTCTCTTAATGATCTTTATTTTCCCTTTTCATTATAATGACACCTAGGATGAGAGTGATACAAAAGAAAAACAGATTACTTTTCTAAGCACTGTACACACACAGGGCAGACAACATGCACTTCCCAACAAGCCTATGAGCTCTTTTTCTCTCCAAGTTCATCCCCCTGCATTTGTCTGACACTCATCTCTGATGTGGATATGCTGTAAGGAAAATATAAAAATAGACTGAAGTTCTCACCATTTCTGCTAAAGACAAATACAAGAACATTCCAGCTGTAATAGTAAAGATCCAGTTTTGAATGGATGGGTCAGTTGACAGAGAAAGGCCAATATAAAGTCCTAAGAATGCTGTCAGTGCACTGATAAAATTCATCAAAATTGCAATCTTCGTGGGGAGCCCTGTACTTAGAAGCACAGCAAAATCTCCTGCATAGAGAAAAAGAACATTTATTATTTAGCTGATAAATGTATTTTTAAGACACTTGGTAATAAAATATGAAATAAAATAATTAAGATATGCACAGAGATAGTGAATGATGGAGGCCTGCCTTTAGAATTCTGTAGAATTAGTTATAAACTTGTGCTGTGTGAAAGAAAAAATCTCAAAACAACAAAAAAGTCATATTGACTTGTATTTGTTTAGCTGTTCCTAAAGATAGCATACAGTATTGAGGAGTGGCTTTCTGTTAGTTCTCTGTGTTCTGTGACATTTTCCATTTCCAGCTTGGATACATGCAAAAGTGAAGTCACGTGGTTTCCCAGAGTTTCTAAATCTTTCTCCACTGGGAACTTGCCAGTTCAAACCATGTGGGTATATTTGCAGTATGGTCATTGAGTGTTTTACAGGTGCTGCAAGTCAGAGAAATCTATGCCAGTCTGAGTTCAATTCTGATTCCAGTTTGAGTTTAATCCCACTGGTTTCAGTCCTAATCAATTGGAGTAAGTTGTGTATCAGAATCCCAGCAAGATTTTTCTTCTAAATTAAAAGATTTCATAATAGGCCACATCTAGAAGATTTAAAATATTTTGCTCCATGACTGCAAAAATGTCACTTTGAACTGGGGCACTACTGTCTCAGAATTAAGAAGGTATATTTGGAGCTAACAGTCAAGCATTTCAATTTGCTTGCTATGCAAACAAGAGTTACCAGGTTTACAGCAATCCTCTATCCACATTTTAGTCTGGAGGAGTTTCCTACATAGCACACGAAGTCTTCAGTCATTTAATGATAATTTCTCAATTTATTGTGTTCATCAACACAATATCAGGAGCAGCTTCAGCCATGCTGGAAGTTTTACCAGAAAAAGTCAATCAAGGGCAATGTATAACAGAACAATTCTGTTCTGTCCACTAGTAAAATAGGCAATGCACTTTTTATTATCTTACTGCTTTTGATTAGCAGCAGGAATGAGGGCAGCAAGATAAATACTTGCTTAAATAGCTCTGCTGCATATTGAAACTCTTGGATAGCCCATTGTGTCAAGCATGGCCATCATGCACACATGGATCTTGCTTACTGTTTATTATTTTTTGTGTCTGTACACATAAGAATAACAGATCACTCCTGACCTGATGTAATTTGCATCTGGAGAAGGTCAAGTGGGAATGCATCCAGCAATGAGTGCAGAAGCCTCCTCTGGTTTTTGTGAAGTGCAAAGAAAGTATCAGTCTCACATAGTAAAACTGTAAGGCATGATGCTATAAGCAAGAATTCCTCCAAATGTCATACAGGAAAGAACTTTTTGGGAAACCTGGAAATTCAAAGTCAATCAAGAAAAATACATATATTTCTTACCCATTTCATGAGGAATTTCATGGCATAAAATAGCAACAGTCGTTGTCACACCTGTTTCTGTTGAGGATGAGAATGCTGCTCCTATTACCAAGCCATCAGCAAAATTGTGAAGACTGTCACCCACCAGAACCATTATTGCTAACAAGCTGATTTTTTTACCTCGAAAAAGAAAAACAAACAGATTAAAAGCCCAGTATTAACCCAAACAGATATTGCTAGTTTTTTTATGTTACAAATGAGATGCAAATACCAGGAAATAAGTTCCTTATGCTCACTAGGTCAACTATTAGACAAAAAATTAGGTTTGAGTCCCATCTCATGAAGCATCCTAAGGCTTTCTATCAATGTTTCCTTATTTGATGAAATTCTCACATATCTTCCTAGTTGTTATTTGGAGTTCTTCCACCATTGCTCATAGAATTGCAGACCTATAGTGAAGATAAATATTTGGTCTCACAGAGCTGATTATTTTAATCCTGTAAAGCTTGCTATTACTGAGAAATATTTGCAGGGTCTGTTGTGTTTTTTTTATTTTTTTTTATTGCAATTGTATTACAGTGAAAGATAGAAATGAAAGACAGCAAGCCTCAGGAGTATTCACTTATAGTACAGGGTTACAGCATGCTTACAGCCAACATTTGTTCCAATCAATTAATGGCTGTTATGCTCATTGTACTCCTATATGGAGCACACTCATGGGTGGAGATGGCTGTTTGTCTTTCCCATGCTGTTCTCTGACCTTGTTTTAGTGTGGAACAGTACACTGGGTGTTCATGGCATCATGTCACCTGACATGAGTGTAAAGGTGCTACGAGTGATGCAAGTACTGAAATCAAGCCAGAGAATCAGGGACAGTCTCTGTGCCTAGCCTGTAACAGGAGACAGCTGGGTGGAATGCTGAACAGATTCACAGGGAGGCAGTTTATCTCTTCAAGAAGCAACAAAGGCTCCATATAGGTTCAATTTCTAAACTTAGCAACACATAATTGGCTGCCCCATCCTGTACTTTTTTTTCATTCATGTTATCCACAATCCTAAACTCACCCAGCTTTCCTCTACGCAGAATGGACAGAACACTTTGAAAAGGGTTGGTTTCATACCTGAAGGAGCAGGGTCATGATTTGGGCCCTAAATATGTATTTTTTCTGACTTTTGGTGACCCCACATAGACATAATATGACAGACTAAGGAGTAAACATGAAGCTGCACTGATGTGTCTGAATACAGTTATTACCAGCTTTCACTCCAGTAATGTTTCTCAGAGAAGACCATTTTATAATGATGGGGGAGATATTTTTCTTACAGAAACTGGCTAGAACTGAAGTCTTCAGACTATTATAAAAATCACACAGAGCGCATAAAAAAGCCTAACAACCATATTCAGAAAATCCTCCCTGGTTGTCTGGGAGCTCTGTGGGTTCAGAAAAATTGGCAGGCTTGTTAGATTTTGCTGCCAGCTTACAGAGCCGGACGTGGATGTCCCCAGTTTGCACAGTTCTTTCTAAACACTATGGGCAGTTTATAATCGATAGTGCAGAGCATGAATTACATAGAAATAATAGATTGCTGTGTTACATTAAGTTTGTGATTTGTAATAAGCACTGGCAAGGATGAAATCATGGCCTGACTCGAGGTCTTATTAGTTAGTCAGTTTTGTTCAAGTATCTGATTGCTGGAGAAGACATATCATGATTACTGGAACTCATTCCAGTGTGCTTTAGTATAACACAGGGATCAGGTTAGCTTTGTGGAGCAATTACAGATATAAGATATAAATTTGTGAAATTACTTGACAGAAAGTTAAGAAGATGCATGTATAAACAAATCTGAATGTTTATCTTACTTTACTTTCAGCCTATTTTAAAGCAGCTTTGTTACTGGCAATTATCTCACTGCATTGTATTCCAACACAAACTATTAACTATTAACTTTTTACGTTAACTAGTTCTACAATCCCTTTTCTTCTCCAACAATCTTACTTTTTTTTTTTTCTGTGCTTAAATAGGGGATCAGAACTCATAGCAAATTTTATTCTATAATTTTCATCAAACTAATAGGCAAGGACCTCAACCATATACTACAATTTTTATGTTTAGAGTAAGAGTTTAAAGCAAACATTTATCCATAAATAGATCTTTTCCAATGTTTCCATGACTAACACAGAAAAAACATTTCTAGTCAATGTAAAGCATCACTAAATATAACAAATATAAAATGATAACTGTTTGGTCTTCTCTGATAGTGATAGAACAAGTACAGATAAATGCAGAGAGGGCCAGTCAGACATCTTTTTCTTTAGAAAATTTCTTGCTTTCTAAATTACTCCCTGACTATCTGTGGTGATCGGCTCTTTTTGCAGTCCTACTTGACAGGCATTTACAGTGAAGATTTGCAGATCTGGAGTTGTCAGGCTTCTGTCTTAGACCTGCAGATTCCATTCAGTTTTGGGGAAGAAACACCTCACTCAGTATCAAGGTACCCAGGTAATGTTTATGCACTTAGCTATTTAAAAGAACTGTAACGAAACAAACTTTTGCAATTAGTATTCCCAAAAAAAAACCCCCAAATAACCTCCTACCCTTCCTGACTAAGGTTTCATTTATAGAGGTAAGACTGAGGTATGAAGAAAGATTAAACTAAACAAAGATCACTAGAAGTGCTTAGCAGGTAATGATGATTGAACCAAACAGAAATATCTGGAGATGAACTATGTAGTCACATTCAAACTGACACTGGATGGCGTATTATTGAAGGAGTGGAAGTGAAGAAAAGAAAATCCAGATTTCTAATGCTACAGAAATAGATATGAAGTCCACAAGAACAGAGGAGAACATTAGAACCTAAAAGAAGATAATGACACAATTAAATATATCAAACTGATGACCTGAGATCACAAATAAAGGGGAGTTAATTATAGTAAATAAACTGATTTCAATTAAAATATAATTCCCTCAGCTGAATGACTGAAACTGTGCTGAATTAACCAAGGTCACAAAGTACAGTTAAAGGCAAAATTTGGTTTATACTCTATTTCTGTATTTTTACTAATCAGCAAAAAAAGCACAGAAGACAGGATTTATTTGAAGTTCTCAGAAGCAAACTGAGAGCCATCATAAGGCTATAATTCCATACCAGTGATAAATCATTACTGGTTTAAAGAGTCTATTGTTTCCCTGCGTAAGAGAAGAAGGATGCAGAATTATATTAGCATAGCAAGCCTATAAAAATGTTTCACCATCTTCAGAAATAAAAGCCTGACCTAAGTTTAAAATTATAAAAATATGTTTTGCATTAATTTTTTACTATTTCCCTTTAAGCAAAGGCTTTAGCAAAATTAGATTGCAACAGTGAGACAGCAAATACTAAAGCAAGGACAGTGTAAGATTAATGAACTTGACAATTACAGGGTTGGCAGTTGAGAAGGTCTTTAAGCAGAGATTGAATTATGTAGCCAGGCGCCACCAGATGTGATGTAGCACACTGCAAACACAGAGCTAAGTCAGCTGCACACTTTCAATTCCATCTTAGGTCTGAAGGATTCTCCTGTCTTGTCTAGTCTTTTTATTGATACTCACTTTTTTTGCTGATCACCTTGCTCTCTGGAGGAACTTCAGCAGGTTCAGAATCTTCTGGGCTTCTCTAGTTAAAAGCAAAGATAATGGATCAGTGTTAAGGGTCTCTTCCAGCTGCTACCATAAATACAGGAAAATGTCAATTAAGCTCAAGCTATTTGAATTAAAGACAGTCAATGGTTATTTGCACAGATATAATTAGAATAATTTACTGGCTGCTGGCAGTCTGATTGGTACTGCAGAAACACATAAAAAAGAAATCTGCCTCACCCAGAGAGGGTTAAGTCTAGTTCAGGTAGGAAAAAATACATTCATAGGCATTGCTGTAGCTCAACAATGAAAAAACACACTTCTGCTTGAATGCACAAAAATTTCAGCCAAATGTAAGACTAGAAAGGGACATTATAATTAAAATGGCATGTTTTGATTTTGTCATAACTGGATGACTGTATTTTCCTGGAGAATATGTCCATAGGATTTCCAGGGAAAAACAGCCTTTTAGGCACTCATGTTCTTCAGAGTTTCTCTGTGAAAACACTTTTCTAAAAAAGATGGTCATCAGTAGGTGTCATCCCCTTTCAAAATATAGGGGTTTTTCTTCAGGGTGGGGCAACCTGCAATGTCTTGTGTCTTGGCTTTTAGCACCAGGCAACACTGGCTGAGAACAGCAGCACTTGAGTACACTCCATGGTGAAATTTACTTCAAGTGAAGAAAGAGACATTGTCTTCTTCCTTATCCTAGAGAGATAAACTGATGTACCAGCCCTAACATTTAGTTAATAGACATTGCAACTGTTGGGAGATAAGGGAGAACATGAGTAATCTGTCACTGCCCCTACCTCTTTGGGGCTTTGCTTTCTGATTGGAGAAATTATTAGAAACTCATGTGAGGGAGAGAGAAGCCAAAAAAACTTGTTTGCTTGAAACTAGAATGACTGAATCTTAATTTCTGAGGGGTTTTTTCCCAAAAAAAGTGTGTTAAAACCTGTTATGGTAGCCAGTGAAGTCAACAACAGCACAAGAGCTGCTGGGGACAGCAGCCACCACTCCAAAAACTGTACCAGAGGTATGCTCTGGCTACAAAATAGGATATATATTTATTGGTTGGTCTTAGATTGCTTGTGATGAAGGATATGTGCTGTAGAAGCATGAGGAGAGAAGGAAAAATAATTGTTTCTCATATTCTACATTTTAAAGGAAAAATAAATGTCTCTAATTCCCATGATTGCAGCCAGTCATATGAATTCCAGACATTGTTCCCCTTCTCCTACAATATTTTATTCACATGTCACTTCTTTGAACTGTGAGTCAAAACTGCAAGACTAATTACTGATCTGAAGGATTTATAAGTTTTTCTTAGCCAGTGTTTGTCTTAGTATTACTCACATGATTCTGAAAAATTGGCTGCTCATGTACAAACCAGCTTAGCCAGGCTAATTCTATATAGATAATGTGATCTATTTAGAACTTTGGGGGGATCTTGCATTTGAGGAGAATGACATGTTCATTCACCATCACAAACATAAAGCTTTGATGTGTCTCAGAAAATAGTAAACATGCTTAGCTCCTCTGTTTGATCTGTTTTTTATTAAGCAATTTCCAACTGTCTTTTAGAGATTAGCAGTGATTCATGAGGCTCTTGCCAATCACAACTACATTAGTAAAATGGAGTTCACCTGTGCACTGAGATACTGGATATAAACTGAAGAGATTTGTTGAAAGAAAGAGAAAACAGGGTAAAATTTATGACTCTATTGTGCAAGGATTTATCTGTCTGGATGCTATCCACAGACAAGTATTAAAGAGTATAACTTCTTATAGGTAAGCACAATTCCCAGATATGCAGCTGTTTACATTACTCTTCCAAATCTGTGGGAAAATGCCCAAGAACAGTCCAGGATTTAATCTGTTCACTAATTATGCACTTAACTCTCATTGCAACAAATTCTGAAGTTTTTCCTGAGGAGAGTCTGCCTTTACATGTGATTAATGTTTGAAAAGAAGGGAGAAGGAAAATCTTCAAGAATTTTATCAACAATGTATAACAATACAGGAAGTGTATTGTTATATCAATCTGATACACACTTAAGAAAAGTTATTGTAAAATATCTGTGTCCCTGGTATCTCTGTGAAAGCTCATTATAAACTTCAAACTCTAGAGATTCTTGACAATCATGTCAAGTAATAAACAACAAATTAATAAAAACTGAAAAATATTACTGATTTTTTACATTAATTTTGTTCATTTTTTTTTGAGGAACAGAGAAAGAAGAATATAAATTTAGGGAAGTATGTCATATTGGTAACCTACCAACTGTATGGTTGAAGTAGATTTGCCTCTGCCTGAATGTTCATTTAATTCAGACTCCACTGGAAGATCATGGGAATGTCCCCAGTGCCCATTAACTAAAGAAAGGCCCTGCTGAATGAAGATGCTTTGCAATTAATTCTGGAACCCAATGAACACAGGTGCAGCATTTCTCAGTTTTTTGTGAAAGTTTAGAATTTTTAAGAATTTTTTTTTTCCAAACAAAATCTATTGAAAAGGATGATTGGCTGGCATCAACATTTCATAATGCTTATTATGTTAAAAAACCTGAAAAGTAAATCAGATAAATCAGTGACAATCACAATGGTTTGATAAAACTTAATTTATTTTTGAAATAAAATTCAAATTTGAAGATGATATAGATATAAAAATTAACTCTGAAGATTCATCTAGTTCTCAGAAGAAAAAATTTAAAAATTTGTGGAATGGTGATAAAACCCTTCTTTCAAACAAGTAACAAAAAAGACTCCTTTTCACAAAGCAAATAGAATATCACCCTAATCAAAATACTCTCATTATGTTAATCTCACATTATATTATTATAATGACTTGAAAGTAGTGGCCATTGCTGCATGTCTAAATCAGTCTTCACACACTCTGTAGAATAGAACAAGCAAAGGTTTTGCCTTCTTAAGTCACCTTAGGATTGTCTCTCATGCTGAGAAACTTAATGAGCCATCACATTTTGTGCTACATTCTATCCTTGTGCATAATCATATCTTCAGGCTCCAGCCATATGGAAACAGAGTAATAGAATTACTGTAAGCATGGCAGTGAGCAAGGAGATCTTAATAACATAAGATTGAGTCCTACTGTCTGCAACACAATAGATTTTCGCATCACTGGGATAAGGATCAAAAAACAATTGGAAATTTTAAGATATTATTCTTGAAAATATCTTATGCTTGCATCTATCTTTCTATTGCACCTTTCTCCTATTCAAACCCAGAGTAAACAACTGTCACTGCTATTTCATATGGATACACACTTTTCACCTGCTCCAGTGTGAGTCATGAATACAGGCTTATGGAATAAGTTTGATTAACTGTTCCCTTTCTGGAATTATAAATATACACACTTATGAAGCAAGCAAAGAAAAATAGAAACTGAACACATTGGGAAAACAGTTCTCAATGCTTCACTGCAAAATCTCAAAATACAAGAGTTTTTTTAAAGGATGAATTGTACAAAGCTTTACCTGGTCACGAGGTGTTACCAAAAGAAAGAAACACTTTTCTATGAGAAAAAATCCATGAATTCCTCCAATTATGCCCAAAAGCTTCCAAATATATTCTTTTCCCTCATAGAAATGCTCTATGTCTTGGGCTTCATGTTTATGCAAACCAAGAGTCTAAAACAAAAGAGACAAAAGTAAAAAAAAAATTAAAATAGCAATGTTTTTATTCTTGCTAGGGCAAGCTGTAACATGTTAATTCATTTTATTCCCAGAATTTTATTTTCCCAATTCTTTCAAAGGTAAATCGTATTCTGTAATAATCACCTGAATAATGGAGGATAACATGAATCATTAGGAGCACAGCTGCACTTCTTCATCAGTCAGTGGTGAAAGTAACATTACTTTTAGGGACATTTTTATGAAATCACCATTTATATATATGATATATATTTTGTTTGCAATATATTGATGCTAAAATTCTATAAAATTACTTGCATTATCTTAATATGCAAACTTCATACTGAAAATAGATAAGGAGCTACTGGAGAGGGTCAGCAGAGGCCACAAAGATGTTTAGGGGACTGGAGCATCTCTCTTATGAGGAGAGCCTGTTGGAACTGTGCCTGTTCAGTCTAGAGAAGAGAAGTCTGAGAGGGGATCTCATTAATGCATACAAATATCTCAAAGGCTGGTGCCAAGACAGTGGTGCCAAACTCTTTTCAGTGGTGCCCAGCAACAGGAGGAAGAGCAATGGCCATAAACTAAAACACAAGTTCCAACTCAACATGAAGCAGAATTTCTTTACACTGAGGGTGGCAGAGCACTGGCATGGGCTGTGCAGGGAAGTTGTGGATTTTCCCTCTCTGAAGACATTCAAGAACACCTCGATGTGTTCCTTGCTAACCAGCTCTAGGCTATCCTGCCTTGGCAGTGGGTCAGACTAGATGATCTCCAGACATCCCTTCCAACTCCAACTATTCTGTAATTCTGTAACTCTGTGATTCTGTGAAAATAATGCATAAATTAAGTAACTCATAATTAATGCAAAAATGCATTTCTGTTGGTGGGTATGCTTCCTTCTTTTCCCTAGTGTCACAGCACAGCAGCCCTCCTTTGCTCTGAAAGGAAGGAGTCTAAATGCTACTAGATACATCACTTAAAACTGGTGAAGGAGAATACTTTCACATTTAAATCGTGTTGGTGAAGGAAATGCATTTATTTGACACTCAGTGAGAGTTGCCTTTCTTAAGCTACTCTCCAGTTTTGCTTCCAGAGAGGATGCATTGAGCATAAGGAAAATTTTAACCAGAATCTTAAGTGAAGCTGTGAAGCTCTCTTTTTGTGACACTGCAAGACTACGCATAACATCTGTGACATAACAGAGGAGACTGCTAAAAATAAATGAATATACAATGGAAAACTTGGTTCTGTTTTACATGTTATCCTGTTTTTAAAATTTAGATTATGAATTTAGGAAAAGATCATGCCACTCATTTTATTACAGTTCTAGGCATCAGGATTAATTAGGCTGATAGCGTCTGGTTCTCTGGAGCAATCTGTGGAGGGGACTGTGAATGCCTCATACAACCTTAGAAAAATTTATGTTAAAATGTGTTACAGAATCTGTCTCATGAAAGAAATTAACACGCCTCTAGAACGTGCCTTGCACAGGACTTGTGAGGTTTCTGAATTTTTTTTTTGAAAAGTAAAACACTTCTTTCTTTGAATTCATCAATCATGGATAGCTACTTATCATTATTTTTAATCTCTCTCTGAGCTACAGAGTGCAAATGTAATTGGAGTGCTGGGAGGATTTTATGGAAAGCTTTATTTATAAACTGATGAGCATTAACCAGGCTTAAATGAAACTTTTCTCTCTGTTTGCACACACATGTGTGTCAACATTTTAAAAGCACAATTACCTGAGGAATAAGATGTAGCAATGCATCTCCAGAAAGGGTTCCAACAGCCAAGCCGACAAACAGCTGTAAAATGAGTGTATAGATTTCTTGACAGGAGTTAAATAAAATGAGAGTTGTACCAAACATAGATCCAATAGTAATAAGCAAAACAGCAACAGTGCTGTAACCATATTCTGTAGAGGAAAACAAATGAAACAAAACAAGGGCACCTTTAATCATCCAATATTGTATTTGTGTTTGAGTATTTGCTTTGTGTTTGTAATTGCTTTTGAGTGTATGTTTTCATACCTCTATATACAAGCACACAGGAGAAGTGATTCATTGTGACACTGTCTGATTTCAGCTGGGATTGAGTTAATTTTCCTAGTACGGTACAGTGCAGTGTTTTGGATGCAGGATGAGAATTATGTTGATAACCCACTGATGTTTTGGTTGCTGCTAAGCTGTGCTTACCCTGAGCCAAGGACTTTTCAGTGTCTCAAGCTCTGAAAGTGAGGAGCTGTACAATAATCTGGGGAGGGGGGGAAACACATCTGGGACAACTGACCAAACTGGCCAAAGGGATATTCCACACCACAGAACATCATGCCCAGTGTAGAAACTGTGATGAATTGGCCAGGAGATGCTGATTGCTGCCAGGGGTGAGCTGGTCAGTCAGCAGGTGGTGAGCAATTGTATTGTGCATCACTTGTTTATCTTGGGGTTTATTCTTGGGGTTTATTTCTCTCTCTTTTGCCTTTTTTTTTTTTTTTTTTTAAATTTGTTTGTTTTGCTTTGGTTTTTTTTGTAATCTTCCTTTCCATTACTAATTAAGGAGGAGGAGGAGGATGAATTGTATATTTTACTTTATCCCAATTATTAAACTGATCATAGCTAAACTGATGGGTTTTACCTTTGTCCAGTTCTCCTCCCCAACCCCTGTGAGGGGAGGCAGTGGGGGAGTATTTGAGTGGCTGCTTCATATTTAGCTTCTGTCTGGGGTTAAGCCACAACAGCCATGCAGATTTTTCTAGTCAGGTGTGAACAGATGACAGAATTAAAAGCCCAGAAAGCATTCATTTTTTCAGGCTTTACATGTAATAGTCTTGTAGTTCCAAATTTCAGACCTTACAAGCTAAACAGACTGTGGCTATGTAAATTAGAGACACCCAGAGCAGCACAGTGAATTCTGTTCTGCATTTGCTTCCTCTATTAACAGATTTATGCTTGAGATTCTATGTTCTCACATGCCACACCTGTGTTTCTTTACAGTCAACATCACATTTTTAACCAAATCATTTTCTGTAAACAAACCAAGGCCTGAAGCCTCAAATGAATGTAGCGATCTAATCTAGGTTTTAAGCACAAACATTTCAGTCCAAATTATATTTACAAATCTGCTGTGGAAATACATCCCTTTAGTTGATACACCAGGACCACCAGCCTATTTTTCCCTGGTTACTGGGATGTATTTGAATGTTAGTTCTTATAATTTCTCAGAGTTACATGCTGCTCACATTCCCAAACTTTTGCACAACATGAATCTGATTAATTTCTATGGAAGTCTTATAATGGGAGGTAAAAGCACAGATAATAAGCACACATAAAGAAATTAATGCCAAAATATTAAAACTGTCACTTAACATTTCAAACTTTAATAGCACTGCAAGTGCTCAACAACTCATAAAATCAGACAGTTAATTTCACAGACTGCACATTTAAATGCAAGAGTATAGTAGATATGTATCTGGAATGTCAGGCCTTGGTGACTTAACCAAAACAGCCTGTCAGTAAAATAGAGCTCAGAATAAAATTGATGAGCCTATGCTCAGGTCACTAGGTCACACATAGGTCAAACATGGACTCCTTTATCTATATCAAGACAGCAGAAGTGTCCCCGTGGTCATGGAAACCTTCCTTTGTCAAAAAGCACAGGGAAAGGGCTGCAGAAAGGGCTCTTATTAATTCCATTCTGCACTTGAATAGCTCAATTTTTCTCATCTCTCACCTTTATGAGATCACTAAAATGTCATTGATTGGGCTGATGGCTTTAGACTTGGAAGAATCCCACTTAACACTGAATTTTTTATGAACCTTGCATGTGACCTGGATAGGTTCCTTTCTCTTCTTTCTTTGTCCCTTGATTCCTGATCTAAAAAAATGATCATATCTGTGTAGCACAGAAAAGATCAAAGCATTAAAGACTGCAAGGTGTTCAGGTAATGAGCAGTGGGGTAAGAAAGAAGGACTGCTGCCTATTGAAGACTCATAATTATTCTTCCTATTCTGTATGTTTCTTTCTACTATAACAATTCTTGGCATATCCATGAGCGCTCTCCCATGCTTTTTACTTCTGGGATATCCACATGTGTCCTTTCATGCTTTTTAATTCATGTGCTGCTCCATAAGGATCATTGGGCAGCAGGATGTGGGGAAAACTTATTAGGTCCAAAAAGACCGAGTAATCTAAAGTTGGCCATGTAGATGTTAGGATAAAGGTAGACATTGATTTGCAGCCTAAAAATTGCTCCTCTAGATGCAGGCAATTACGGTTAGATGCCTACTCCTTTTTGGTCATTCCTGACTCCCAAATTCCCTATCAAAATTAATGTCTCTGTTATTACACCAGCACACCTCGATTTGTAACCATTTCCCACATATCATTGGCTTAAAGTAAGAAAAAACCCAGAAAGTACATCAGAAAGCCCTTAGGTCATCTCAGAGTCATATTTTTCCTTTATAAGGTGGACTAAAGATTCATTACAGGAGTAGTAGAATCCACAGAACAGATGGGGCAGAAAACACTGGAAGCAGAGGCACTGCAAGTGGAAACAACCTAATTACACCCCAAATCAGTTCTTGCTCCAGCTCTATCATACAGGTCTTGCTGCCTTGTTACTGTTTATTCTGGATGTTTTTCTTACCACAATAGTAACCTCAAAGCTTCTCTGCTATAAAATATCACAAGCTGAAACACCAGTAGCATTCATGCAAAACTTAACTATATCAAGCATTTGCCACATCATGGTTTAAAATGCCAGCTAATGTAACCTTGAAGCTATATGTAAGAGCAATGCAATAGATTCCAATATAAACCTGGTGCAAATTTCCAAAATAAGCCCTTACTGCCCAGGAATTCATAGATGAGGACCTGTTATTGCCTACCTGCTGGCAATATCAAGCAGTCATCTAACAAATGAAGAAAATAAAGCTTTAAACATTGCATATTGAAATAGAATTTCAAATACTATAAAATTTAGATCATTGAATCCCCTCACTTCTCAATTTAATAGTATTATCTGACATGTATGCTATGAAATTATAGAAGGCAAAAACTACAGACTGCATAAATCCCATGTTTTGGTTTATCAATGAATGAAATGTGTCCAGATGTCCTTTCACCTCTTTATCTGAATTTAAATAATAATTTATTAATAAGAGCATAACTCACTTTCCACAGTTGTTGGTGGAAGCTTTGTCTGTTTGAAGTCAGGGAAGCTGACATGAACAACTTAAAATTTGTTGAATGATAGCTGGACTGATTTGCTTGAAGTGGTCCTTAGAAATGGAGGAAGAACTGTTTTTCAAAAATATCTTCACAAGTTCATTGGCAGAGAAACAAACCTTTGTAGAAAAGTGTATACAGTTACTAAACATATTGCATATACCTGCATTAAATTTTGAGGTTAAATACAGAATCTTAGAAGAACACAGGACAGTATAACCTTAGAAGAAACCTGCTATATATCTATACTCTTGCTTAAATCAGTTTAACTACTTGAATTACTTCCCTTTTCTACTGTGTAAACTTGATACTACTATATATTTCAGAAAGACCAGAATCTTTGGGATAAAGCAGCTCAATTTCTATTGAAGCCACTTAAAGTTATAAAGATCTTACAAACAATATCTCTCAATATTTTTTGTTATATGTGTTAAGAAAAATGTTTTAATGCTAATACAAAAGAAATTCTTAGCTATTCTTGTGAAATTACATTATTTGCAGTAATAGTGCTATTAGTATAAAGATACTGCCTAAATCAAAGCATTACTGAGACTCATCCTTGTACTGCATCTTCAGTAAGATATGAAATAAGTTAGCTTTTTAAATTCATTAAATGAGGGCATGTCAGCAAACTAGATGTTACATAGTCTAAAACAGGTCTAAAGTATGCTTAATAATTGCATTATTAGAGATACTTCAGAATTTCAACTACATTTTGTTCCTGTTTGGAGCATCTCTTTGTCAAAAGAAGCAATGTTTCATGGGACCATTTATATTTCAAAAATTTTCATGAAGAATTGAGTTTTCCTCTCCAGCATGAAACTTCTAGTAAAAACATGAGCAGTTGACATAAGAAATCTTCTGGTGGAAAATTCTATAAAATTTTTTAAACAGAAGAGCTCCAGTTCAAATGTGTTACCTTACTTAAAGGAATAATCTTCATTTCTAAATCTCATCTGATGAGCTGTGATTCAATATTTAAAAACAAATAATTTTCTTTCATTTAAATTGGTCTGCATCTGAGACTCAAGGGATTCCTAAATATTCTTTCTCTCATTACAGAAGATGAAGCTTCTTTTGAAGTTGTTAAGTATAATTACTTTTAAATAACCTGGTTAAACCAAACACATTCCTGACTTTGCTCATGTATTAGTGAAGTAAAATATGCCTTGTGTAGGAAACTGAAATAATTGAGCACTGATATATTTTTTTCTGAAAACCACATTCAAGTCTTCAGCATAATGGGTGATCTTGTCACCTGGACCTATTGTGTTCTGCCTTCAAGCCAAAGGAGAGCATGAAGACAATTCAGGAGCTACCACATTGGATGAGACCTCCATTTTGCCTGTTCTATGTGGTTTTGACTCTAGAACTAGGGAACACTGACATCTAGTATCAAGTTGGAAGACTAGGATTTTGGCTGGTTATGAGCAGCATTGCTAACCAGTGGAAGCAGAGATTATAATATTCAACAACTGCACCAACAACCTGAGTGATGGAACAGAGTGCACCAGATAGCATTCACAGGTGAAATTCAACTGGAACCATTAGTCAGCATGCTGATGGGTGTAGCTTCTATTTAGAGGGACCTTGACAAGGCAGAAAAATGGGCAAACCAGACCTTCATGAAGATCAGCCAAGACAAACTTACTGTGCTTCACACAAAATAACCCCATGCATTGATAAAGGCAAGGGAAAACTGGCCAGAGGAAGGCAGGTTTGCAGAAAAAGCCAGTGGGGTGGGTCCTGACTGGAAACTTGAACATTAGCCATCAGTGTGCCCTTGTGGCAATGACCAACAACTGCACATTTGGCTGCATTAGCCAGAGCAGAGCCAGCAGGCACTGGAGAAAGAATATTGCCCACCACTCAGGACATGTGAGTCCACATCTGGACTATGTCCAGCTCAATAACCAGCAGTGCAAGACACTGGGAAATTGAGGGAAGTCCAGTGGAGGGCTACCAAGGTGGAACTGCAGCACCTGATGTGCCAGGAGAGGCTGAGAGACCTGCATTTGTTCAGTTTGGGAAGAGAAGGGTCGGTGAGTATCTTAAGTCTTGAACTACCTAAGGTGGTTTAGAGGGAAGAGATAACCAGAATCTTCTCAGACACATACAGCAAAAGAATAAGAGGTGAAAGGTATTAGTTGCAGCAACAAAAAACTCCAATTTGATAAAGAAGTCCGTCAAGATGAAGGCAATAAAGCACTAGTACAGGTTTCCCAAAAACAACTGTATAAACCGAGCTTTTGGATATATTCAGAATTCAGCTGGACATGGCTCTGTGAAACCTGATCTGACTTTGAAGTTGGCTCTTTTTTGAAAAATAATATAGACAAGATGAGGTGCAGGATTATTACTAACCTAAATTTTAATGTGACTCTATTACAAGGAATTTTCAATTAAAAGCAAAATCTCATCTGTAAAAATAAACTGTCCACTCATACATTAAAAATAGCTGTTAAAGTGTATTCAGTAAAATGTTCTTGTAAGACATGGGGTATGAGAACCTGCATCTTTTCTAGTTGCAAGCCCCAGCCTTTTAAGCTTTTTAATATAAGGAGTCAGAGAACTGTCTCCATTAGAAAAGCAACTATGTGTGTACTCCTGGAGGATGATATCAAAGAAATAAGCACATTGATTTTGCATATTTTCATGTGAAAAATGGATGGATGGATGGATGGATGGATGGATGGATGGATGGATGGATGGATGATTTGGGTTTCTAAAACCCATGCTTGTTTAATGAGGAAGAATAAATGAATACATAGACATTGTGACATAGTTTAATGGAATTTAAGATTATTTATCTTATTAGATCGTCTACCACTTACTTTTTTAATATACATTTTAATTGTCGAGACAATGATGTTTAAAAGAAAGCAGTGACCCTTTTTCTTTGGTAATGTTAAGAATAATTATTCCTATATAAAATTTAAATTACAGATCTCAATGCAGTTGGCAAACACAAGCCATAGACAAGTCAATGTTTTGTATGTAGCAGAATCTGCTACTAATAAGCACAATGGGTATCACAGGTGCAGAAAACAGGAGACAAAACTAGCAACACAGCAATGAAACATGAAGTGTTCTAATGAAATATGTCAAGGAAAATAGGCATAGCTAAAAAGAACAGGAAAGAAAAAAAACCCTTAGAAAGTAGGAATTAATAGAGGAGAAATTATCTTCTGTCCAGATGTTTCTTTGTGATTTTTTATTATGTATACAGAATATTTGGCCCTCAGTCGACTCCTAAGACTCAGATAATGCTCCTGCACACTTATCTTTTGAGTTGCAGTCAGTCTCAGAAGTTCAAGAAATCAAAAACTGGACATAAAAAATACTTCGATTGCTGGAGAACAGTTTTACTTCTTTTACAGATAGAATCACTACTGATTTCTGTTCTTCATAATTTAAAATTCATATGAAACACATTTAAAATGACCTGTATTTAAGATTATTTTGTGACCCCATTAAAAGCCTCATCATGCTGATCAGCATGATCCTTTTTTGTGGTCAGCTGCAAAGAAATAAATGTATTGACAGAGTATGCATTTCAAATGCAATACAATTGCACAGAAAAATATCTATCAGAATCGCATTTCAGCAGATGAAATTTGTCTCAGCTGCCCATCATAAAATGACCACATAGAAAAAGTCAATTGCACATCATTCAGTTCTCCTAAATGGAGGAGAAACCTTACCACCCAGTTAACATAAATGGTAAAGGATTGAAAACAATAGAAAAGTGTTCTTTGAAGTAAGTATTTCAAGTGTATACATCAAAATATATACCAATTATATACTTTAAAGTATCTTTTTTTGCTCTAAGGAATGATACTCAGTCTAAAGGATGAAGTCAGTTACCATCTTGACCGTTGCCATAAACAAAATTTATTTATTTTCAAATTCTTAGGATGAGGATAAAATCATCTGCAATAAGCCAGTGTTCTTCAAAGTCATCAGAGAGGACACTGGGAAGTAGCTAAAGATCTGTTTTACAGACTTTATACTTCCTAAAGAAGGCATCTAGATTCCACAGATGGCTATGAAAAGAGTTTTGAAATGCCCAATCTTCAGTTTACAGAAGCCTTTTAAAAGCAACTTACACAGAAAATTTAATTTACTTTGTTTTCCTTAGTGAAAAACAATCCTTCTTTTTACTAGGTCACTTAAGGGGTCCGAGAAAATCTGTAACATAAAACCACAAGAAATCTCTAACAACCATATGAAAGCATCAAAGTCATGTTACTCCAGTCCTCTGTAGCTTGAAGAAACACCAGATTCCATGTAACCATTGTTAGCCCCTCCAGGGACTTTAATTGCACATTCAACATCCACAAAGTTTTTTCCCCAATTAATATTTTAAAAGATATAGCTATATAAATATATATTTTCATCCATATCTGCATGCCTTTTTGAAACAAATACATTTTACCGTATTTTCATGGTTTTTGTAGACATATTGCATGGTTTGCAAATCAATTTAAACTTCTGTCAGTGAAATTCTGCCACCAACACTATAAGAACATAAAAATAAACTAACCTGGTCCCAATCTGTGTTCCTTTCACCATCTTCAAAATAGCCTTTCAGATAGTCTCCCTTTGTAGGATTTCCTTTGACTGGAGTATTTCTTCTTCCAGTATCTCTGATTGCCATGCTGTAACGTCTTCTTTTGTGACTGTGAAATTGTCCATTTACAGTGCATGTCTTTTTGGCTGTAAGCACATTTAGTAGTTGTTCTAGTTCTAGTAATTCATTAGAGAACAGATATGTTACCATAGGAAAATGCACACTTAAAAGACAAAAATACTTAAAAGACAGTAATTTTTATTTTTTTTTTTTTTTTTTTTTTGTTATAACATTGATTCAAATTCCTCATTTTAATACTATTTTCTCAGTTTGGCACTGGAGATAATTTCTGCTTAACAACTCTGGAAGTTCCAGAGACCCAGATCCTCAGCCCTTCCTTCTTTACATATAGCACTCAGGTGTTTTGCCTATTAAAAAAAACAGATGTGACTGTTCCTTCATTTCGCCTTTCATTTAATCAGCATCTCTGACAAGGTTATTTAGTAATTGCTAAATAACTTCACTGTTCCTGAAATTTTCCTGCATAAATGGAACACCACACTGAGCTACCACAGCCAGGTATTTGGTCCAGAAAACAGGTCCTCTATAGGGTGTCCTGAAATCAATCTTCAGGATGCTGTGCTGCCCTTGAACCTCAGAAGTGCAGAACAGGACAGTGAATTTTTTCTCTCCTGTGGTTAACTGGGAAGCATGCCTGCTCACAGCACTGACACAGGAAGGAGAGAGCCAGGATCCCTAATCCAAATCTGACCTCATTCACAGATGTACCTCATGATATAGTTTAGGTGCAATGAGTGCTTCTGCTGATGAAATGCCCAGTTATTTGAGGGGCAGGCCCTATCCTATCCTCCTTATCACCTTCCTTCACCCCTACCTTTCAAATGAAGCCATAGCACTAATTCTGTAAATTTTATTTTGTCCATTAAAAAGTGGTCCACAAATTAATTTAAAAGAAATTTAGATAAATGGAAATGTTTCCATATGATAATCCTTTATTTTTTTAATCATGTTACCCAGAAAATGCAAATGGCATAATCGTAATGGAAAATCTTACAAAAAGGTTTCTGATAAGATGTTTCACTACTTTCTTTTGGATACTTTAACAGATCTGAATGGAGCTACAGGCATACTTTTTCATATCCTTTTCTATGCTTACAGATTCTTACTCTTTCCTGAAGTTACTATTAAGAATTCAAATAAATTTTAAAGGGATAGTATAATGAGTTTAGACTTAAAATAGACTTTGTTACAAACAGGTTAAGAATATTTTTTTTGTTTATCTAAATGACATTCTAACTCCACCAACCATACAGTCCTGCTGTTATCTTCACTGGGGCCCAGATTTCACCATATATTGCTATTTAGTAGCACTGTGCTGAGATGGCTACATCCATTCTTGTGAGAATTTTTTTACAAGAGCTGACTGGGCAATTTTAAAGGAAGGGCTTTGCTGCCAAACCAGTTTATGTAAGTACAATCTAGGACCCCAGTTTAGGTCTAAGGATTATTAATTTTTAATATTTATTTCTGTGATTCAGTGTACTGCCATGTAACCTATGAATGTTAAAAATGTTTTTGCCTATGCTCAATTCAACGTTTTAATCTGCTTTAACCCGTACTTAATGTAACTTTAAAAAATGCTTTGAAAAGCTTGTAAACTGTTGCTGTTAGCAGTTGCCCACAAAAAAGGAAAAGTAGATGTCTTATAACAACCTTCTAAATCCATACAAGGCCCCTGCATTGATGGTGTAGCTTCTAAAAATGTTAAGCAGGCACAACCTTTTACAGAAATTAATAGTTGCTGCTGCTGAGAGCTCGGCATTTGTCTTGTTTTGTTTCCAGTTTTTTGTTTTGTTATTTTTGGACTATTTAGTCTCTCCTATACTTCTATTTATTTATGGTTAAGTAGCATTTCTGATAAGTCCAGCAATAAATTTTCCTGAAGAAAATAAACTTTGCATACTCCAGCTTACCTGTCACTTGGAGCTCAGTGGTACTATTTAGAGAACTGAAAATATATTTTATAAAGAAATCTGGGGAAGGCAAACTTGCTTTGCCCATACAGACTCCTTGGAGAGCCAGAGTAAGGATTAAAGCAGCCAGGCGTGGAAGAGTGTTTTCATCAGCACCATCTCTGTCCATTATATCAGCATTTTTCTCCAGAGTGCTCACATCAACACACTGAAATCAGGAGAAAACAGCATGAAGACAGTCCTGCTCACCTCCATTTAAATAATCAGAGTGACAGGAGGAGAAACTGGGGAGAACAATTTCACAGACAGCCAGAGTATTAAAACGCTAAGATGTAAGCTGTAATTGCCAGCAGGACAGCTAATCAAAGGACATTTTCAGGAGAACAGGCATAGAATTTAAAATCTTGAAGATTTACTCAGTGTCTAATGGGGAAAAAGTAGTCCTTCATCCAGGTTATTTTTGCCTAGTGTTATTTTCCTGCTGTTTCTATTGTTCCAAGTGTTCTCCTCAATTACATCTACATATACCTCCAGAAAGTGGAAGAAAGAGGAATTTTTGTTAAGGTAGGAGAAATTGGCTCAAATAATATAGACTTCAATCTTCATCCCAAACTTCAGAAAGAGTCCTTTAAATGTTGTTAGTTCCTCACCTACTCAAAGGAATCAATAGTTTTTTTATGAAGTAGTTATATGGGAACAATATGGAAAATATAATTTAGCTGATAAAGAGTGACTTTACTGCTGGGTGACAAATAGAAACAGTAGTCAGTGGTATACAGCCATGTGTGTGGAGGTCTGCAAACTCTCTCAGTTGCCCAGAAATTTGTCCCCCTTTTCATACTTTCTTCCTTTTTTTTTCTCTTCTTGTATATTTTCACTGCAAATAGTTGGGTTTGAATGAAGCAACAGCAACAACAACAAAAACAACAAAGCCAAAAAAGTACTTAATTTAATTTTTTCTAACTCATATTAACAAAATTTAAAAGTCAGCTAGATGAGCCAATGCAGCAGTAATTTATTTCATACACACTCATCTCTCCTTATGCAGGCCATAAACAGTTCAGAGAGGAGGCTGCCATTTCTTTTCCTGCTCATTCACTATACTTCAAAATTTTCACAACCCAAAATTTAATCTCTTATTTCAACCAAGGTATTAGGTGCTATGACTAAAGAAGAGGATATTTGGTTTCAGTGAAACCAAAATATATAAAGAAAAAACCACATAAATAGCCACTAAAAATGCTTTTCTTCTATGACTACCCTGCATCATTGGCCCTTTTCCACAACTCAAGTGTTGTGATTCCAAGTGTTATGCTATTATGTTTTGTGTACCTTTCATAAAAGAAACTTCTTTTCCCTCAAGTCAGTGAGTGGTGAAGTCTCAGTTACTAGACGGGCCTGACAACTGATTATATTGCCAGCATAAACAAACAGAACCTTCAGTAAAGTATTTTTTGGGTTGTTATTCTATCTTGACATGCCAAATACCCTCCAACGTCTCTTTACAGTTGCTCAGATACCATTGGAGTCCTTGGAAATCAGCACGTTCACCAAGACTCAACCAAAAGAACTGGTCAATGAATAATTTATGGTGGGAAACAACCACACAAAGAAGACAAAGAGAGGAACTGGAGGCCCTCAACACTCTGGACACAGCCAGGTCTCCTACTCATCTTCTGTTTGTGCAGAAAACCCTACTACACTATGCTGGAAATGAAAACCTAATGAGAAGGCCAAATTTGAGCTTTGTGTAAACCAAATTTAACTCAATACATTGAACAGATCTAAGAGGCTACAAACAGGAGGTCAACCTGTACTTTAGGAGTTATCTAATTTGACAAAAACCTGTTTTATTGCTCATTACAAGGCAAACTTTTTCTTCGACTTTGAACTCTAGATTATTCTGTTATTTTATATATCCTATTTGAGATAAGGAATTCTAAACAGCAGTGAGAAAACTCAGCATGTTTCCTGACTTAGAAACTATTATCTTAGCTGAAAATAGTCAATATCAGGGGTTTTTTTTTCAACTTTAAATTTAAGCTTATCTTTAACAATCTTTCTACAAGGCATATCCATGCTGGTAGATAATTAGTCACAAATGTATGTGTTCCAACTGAAGGAACCCATCATGTTTTTGCACACATTCCTCATTCCATTCAGCTTTGGATAGACATGGAAGTGCAGAACATGACAAGGATTTCATCACAGCAAAATAATTCATTCTTTTTCCTATACCAGCCAGTAACGGGTCTGTTCTGCTTTATAACATTGAAATACTTTGACTTTGAACTCTAGAATATTATTCTATTATTTTATAGATTCTATTTGAGTTAAGGATCTCAAACAGATCCTTATAGATAGATCTATTTCAAACAGATCTCATGGATCACTGGCAGCGTATCTGTGTTAAGAAATATCAGAGATGAGAAAGTGTTTTCTGTGCTTGGAGCCAAGTGCAAGATCCTGCATGTACACAGCTGTGCTCTTTTCCATCTGCCCCAAGCAGAGCAACTGCATCTAAACTACCTATTAGGAATCTTCCCTAAAGTGCAGCACCTCCCCACCCACTTCACAGCAGACCCTGTGGAAGTGGCACATGCCAGAAACAACTCAAAGAAAAGCATTAAACAGCACATACAACACAATACCAGTGTTCAACCTGTGCTCAGACACTTTCATTTACCAGTCTTCTGGAGGACTGTGATTACTGGCATAGTCTCTGTACTAGCATAAAGGCATTATACTGGTAATAATGATGAAGTTATTTCTACATAGATTTTCTTTACCTGGTTTTCAGAAGTTTTAAAATGTTGCCTTACTGCAGCTAAAATATCTTCAGTTTCATTCCGTGAAAAATAATAACAGTCTTCATCATGTCTTAAACTAAGCATACTCTGTAGGTAAAATTTATAATTCTTATCATTCAAGCTGAATTCTGAAGAACACATATCTCTACGATGAAGAATGTAGTAGAGAAGAATAAGAGAAATTCTCTCAAATACTTCTTCACTGAGATGGTCTTCTAAATCTCCTCCAGCTATTATTAACAAAGCATCTGGTTCAAGGCACTGTGAAGAAATAAAAATAAATGGAAATTCAACTCAAGTGACACCCTGCCAGGCATCTGCAAATACAGCTAGGAAGGACAACAGGAGAATACAACTTCTATATTTGAGGGATCAAACCTAAAACTACACAGATGCATGCTGATGGAGTGGCAGAAGGAGGATGCAGGTAATTCATTGCAATTCTATGGCTGCAAGATCACACCATAGGTTTTTTTCCCAAAGCTCCTTTTGATTTTAAGAAAAGTTAAGTGTCGTAGAGATGACACTTTGAGCAATCTGTTCAATGGTAGGGAGAGTGGAAATACAGGATCTTTCAGGTCTCTTCAAACTCAAATTATTCTATGACTTTATTCCATAATTCTATGATTTAGTGGTTTGAGACTCCCTACAATTAGGAATAATTCTGATCAATCATTGTAGAGAGCAAAAACCTTCCACTGGCTTCAGCAGATTATACTTCTGGTTACAAATACATTAAATTAGGACTAGGGCAATTCATATTTTCATCTGTGCCTTCAATATATGTTTGCATTATAAGATAAAAACAGTGGCTGAACTGTAGTTAATTGAGGCTATGCAAACAGAAGTTATAACAAATTCAAAGCACTGCTGAGAGACATAATTGAGCCTGTAATCACACAGCTATTTTTATGTTTCTCAATGAATTCTGTTAACTGCAACAATGAGATCCAGTGCAGAGAGTCAGCACAAGGTCTCAACCCCATTTAGTCCTTCAAATGCATTTCAAGGGGGACTGAAATTACATATTAACGTTGTGCAGGCTTTACCTCTGAGTACAGATTTTTTAATGTGTGTGTGTATATATATATATATATATATATATATATACACATATCTATCTATCTATCTATCTATCTATCTATCTATCTATCTATCTATCTATCTATCTATCTATCTATCTATCTATCTATTTGTCAACTTTTTCTTGATATAAAAACACTTTTCAGAAACTTGTGCCGCTCATACAAAAGTTAATCTGTAAATTAGACCAGAAGACCAATAGAGGTCTATCTCAGGGTATGAGAAATAAGACTGAAGTCCAAAATAAAGAATCTTTCTTGAAGAAATCTTGTAATTAATGTTATTCATTCTGTACCTGTTTTTTTCGAGCAGAGTCCTTTCCAAGCATGTTATAGATGCTAACCTCCACAATACTAGTGCAGCTGAACTGTACATTTCAGGGAAGAAACTACAACACATGTGATATCATGGGAGGATCAACACTGCACTCTAATAAATTACTGAATCCAGACAGAATCCAGTTTGTCAGAATAAATTTTTTGCTGCTACAAGCATGCCAGGTTGTTTGGTGGAGCTCACCTTGTACATTAGTTCATTTTCCTACACTGAAGCTGGGTTAATGAAACAAACATTGTCATATTCAGAAGCCAAATTTACTTGGAGGAACTGAGAGAGCTGCTACTTTTTAATATGAAGAACTCTAACAAAAATTCACAAAATAATGAATCTAAAAAAAAAAAACAAAAAAAAAGAAAGAAAATTTTAGATATTAATTGCCAAATTGATTATTTATATACATAAATATGCTATATTACAGTATGATTCGCTGTGTCCTGTCCTGCCTACATTGTTTATCAAGGTCTTTAACTTTTCCTAATGCAGTCTCTGAGAATTACTCTTTAGATTAGGAGGAGGCTATTCTGTTCTCTGTCCCAAAGACCTCAAGTCAGTCAACTAGCCTTAATGAACACTCAGGAGTGTTACAATAAACATATGGCATAAAGTGGAAGATTTTCAAAGATACGTGTAAGATTTTAAAATCCACTGAGGATAAATTGCAATCAGTGAGTCCATTGTTTGCTCTTGAAAGGAAGATGACTGAAAAGAAAATTGCTAATTTAAAGGAAGTAGATACTTTGTAAAAAATGCAGTTACTCCATAGTATATGGGTAGCCCATCGTGAGTGACTCTTGAAGAGATATTAAGAGAATATAAAGTGGTTTGTCACTAGGTTGGTTTTTTTGTTTATTTCTTAGTTTGGGAGGTTTTTTGCTGCTACCAATATTTTTACAGGAATAACTATCCATCCTTGATTTAGAAATGCTTATTTTCTACAAAAAAGCCCAGAAGTTGGGTACTGAAGTCTGAGTTTCTTTTGTTTAAGTGGCCAGAAATTAAAAAAAAATTTCTCACCAATGCAAAAAATATATGACTTCTGTGTGTTTAGGAGATAAAAAAATGTCTGATGCCAGCCCTTGCTCAAAGAGTCTTAGGGCCACTATGCAACAACAAACCAAAAGAGGATCCAAAGAAAGTGTCAAACTTCACTGCTTTTATATGCCCATTATAGATATCATAAAAACCAAAACAAAAATCTGAAAACAAAGTCATGGGGTATAAACAGAATCCTGGATTTAGACGGGAAATTGAATCTGAAATCAATTAGTGATTCCCAACAAGTATGAGGAAGAAAATGCTAAGCTAAGGTGGGGAATTCTGTTTCAAATTTTGATGAACTTGAAGGATTGTACTTCTTGCACAGTTTTTGCTGTCTTGATTTACCAAATCTTGTTAAATTATCATGGAAGACTTCAGCACAGTACCATGTGGGCTCCATGTGACTTAAAATGTTACACCTCTCTCAAGGAATTCCTATAGAAAACCAGGTTCCTGTGGTGCTGGCACAGAAACACTGACAGTGCAGGATGTGTGCAGTTTTTCTGACTCAGATGACAATGAGGAGTACTGAAAATGGTGGAAGTCCTGAAAGTCTTCCTATGGAAAATTTCCAAGATGAAGCCTGAACAGAGCAGCAGTAGCAGTAGTGACCAAAGTAAGCCCCAGCTAAGTTTCCCTTAGATTTCATATCCTTCCAAGGACACAGTGGGCAAGCTCTCCAGAAATACATCACAAACACAAAAAAAAAGCATGCCACTCAAGAAGAAAAAAAAAAAAAGGCCAAACAAAAACCTAGTCCCCTGTTTAGTGAATATTTGAATTTTAGGAGGACTATATAGCCATGTTTAATACATTGTGGGTTTTCAATCTGGGCCCATATCTGATACACATTTGTTGCCCAGGTGTGAATAATCTCCTTCATAAAAAACTATCTGTTTAGGTAATGTCAGGAACCTACAATATTTATGTATGAAATTTCACATTTGGACTCATGAAAAATGGGAGCATTTTTAGGAAGGGTCAATTAAGTGAGCAGCTGTCTACTGCACAGGATAAAAAGATTCCTACTTCATTGTCTTGGCAGATTGCTGAAAACAGCACCTTGTAAAAATATTCACCTTTCAGACCATCTTCATAAGTGTGGTATAAAGTACTTTATGTAGGTCACTGAACAGTGCCAGAGCCAAAGTAATGAAAGCCAAGGCTGACCAAGCCCTTTGTCGTCCCTTTCAGCTAAGTTGCTCAGTAACACTGTCCCTGTCCTTTCTCCATTGAATCAGGACTGAGTTCTGAAAATATTCTTAAGTAGACAACCAATCCTTCTGTGCAACTGCACCCTGGATGACTTCCAGTTTCAGTTTGGATTTGTAGATTCATTGTTCTGCCTTTCCTTTTCCTTGACCTGAACTGCTTACAAAACCCTCCCCTTAATCTTGAATATTTTAGTGAAGTGGCACATAAATCTGAGACAATCCTGTCTGGGTTTTATTTTTATGAAGTAAAATCCAGAACGACAACAAAAAAAGGGGCAGAACTGGTCCCCAGTATTTACCTATGTCTTTCCACACTGGAAATTCTGTATCCCAAATTCAAGCTCATGCTTTTATTGTTAGACCAGTTTTCAGTAGTAAAATTTTTGCTGGAAAACAAGCACTTGGGAACTTTAAAAGGAATGTCTGTCATGTTTGGAATATCTCTTCATGAGCTCAAGCAATAAATAATAATAATTTAAAATTAAACAAGACTGCGACAATTTTTTCGCTGCAACAATAAGTTTTTTACATGTTTAGGTATCGTGTTCAGGACAGTATCACTCTAACAAATGTTAGAACTCACTGATGATCCTGTAAAGATATCCCTCATTAATTGAAGCACTAACCAGATTACAATCCTCTTGCATGCCATAAATCCGCTGTGGGCACTCAGCTCTCTCCAGTAACACCTTGACAAGTTCTCGTGAGTGGTTCATGTGGAGCTCAGTGTTTTCAGCTGAGAGAATGCGTAAAACTTCCACCAGAGAGCCTCTGCTGGGAGGATTGCTGCCATCCTGCCCATGCTCTTCCCCAGGCTGTCCTTCAGCAATGAGCACGCTGAATATGAAAGCAGAACATACCACCCCAAGAGCTGGATGCCTGGTCAGAAAACACATCTCCTCTTCTGCAGTGCCTGATCTGCACTGAATGTTGGATTGTTGTTTGCACTTCACAGCTTAAACTGGAAACTTGAAGAATCTAAATGGTAAAGGGGAAAAAAACCCAACCCTTTAATTAGTGTGAATGCAATATGTTCGAAAGGATTTATTAATTGGTCGGCTAAGCTGATTTGCAGTGACAAGCTGTTTTTGAACAACAGGGAGCCTGTAAAGGCTTTACAGCACAGAACAGCATGAAACTAAGACAACCATGGCCTCAAAACTTCTTTAGAATTGCCAGCAAGTTGTTGTCTCCAAGTGCCCTTCCCTCTTCTTAAAAATAAAGTCTATGGCTTTCATTTTAGTGTTATGTTATTGCATTCACTAATAATTCTTTTCAGTAAGAATAGGAAAATACCATGGTTTTCACTTTCATTTCATCACAAAAACAGGTTTTTAGTAACAAAAATAGCTGTAAATAAATATTGCTAGTCTGATACTAATATGAATGTGCAGTAATTACATTACATAGCAATAATATAAAGCAGGTTATATTGTCAAAACACTTTACCAACATTATTAAACCCCAGCTATACAGCACGAAAAAAGAAGGATGTATTTAAAAATTAGTGATCATTACTGAGACGGAAGAACTACAAAACTGAGGTTATAATTTCACTCAAAGAACTCAGTGAATAAACAAGACAAACAAGCTTAACTTGTTAAATCTAGGTGCAAAAGACATTTTGTACTATAAATCTCTCTTGTCACAATCCTTCTTAATAAACCTCTCTTTCTGCTTTAACAGTAATATATCTCAATATCAAAGCACAAGAAATATAAAAGAGTTTCACTTCTGTTTTCCACAGAAGTTTTGATTTTATTGATGGGCAGATGCTGGCAGTGACATACATATTCAGATAGTAATGCACATGTGTTAAACAGCCACATATACGTTCATCTGCTTTGAACTGCAATATGATATACATATCTTATTTTAGAGGAAACTCTGCCAACAAAGTATTTAAAATTGAAAAAGAACTGCTGAATTCAAATGGGCATTTAGTCAGATAAAACTATGTTTTTAGATATTAGGAAATCTTTTGGTGTTTAGATATATTCTACTGTTAGCAATTAGGAACATGTATCATTGTTACGAGGATATTATGAGCATTTATTTCTAAATGATATTTTCTAAATGCTATTTCCTTACCTTTTGAAGGGAAAAAGAATGCTTGTGTATCTAGCTTTGTGGCCTTCTGAATCCTCAGAAGTATTTAGCTGCTGGAAGTCCAATGTTTTTAAAATTCCTTGATGGTGCTCTGGAAGCTGGAGAGGATTAGTTTATTGCTGCCTTGAAAAGTTTTCAGTTGCTATGGAGAGAGCTGCCCTTAAGGTAACAATGGAGGTGGATAGGAATTAGTACACATTCTTCTTGTACTTGCAAGTTCTAAGCACTGCATTATTGAATTTATTTTACATATTCTAGTAGTTATCATTTTATGTAAACAGTCTATTTTAAAAGTACAAGATGTATAAAATCTACTAAAGAATGTATTTCATTATAATGGGTAATAAATGCAAGCACTCATAACTGTTCTGTGTTACTAAGTTATTTGATCAATAAACCTGAATTTTGTTTTTTTCATTAAAATATTACTACTTTTTGAAAATATGAGAACACAATAGAAATATAAATCTTTTCAAGCACATCCATAGAAAAATTATATTTTTTCTTTGCAAAACATGGTCTGTAGGAAACAGCCTCTTTCATCCCCACTTATCCTGTGTCACATTTGCACCAGCTGAAAAAGCTGGGATAGCTCAGCCTGTGGTGAAAAAAAATGTCATCCACCCACTCAGATCTTCCAGAGGGACGCTGTTACGAAGTTGACATTTACATCACCATGCCCTTACAAGATTACTGCACTGGAAGTTAGTGAAAACTGTCACAACTGACAGATTTCTACAGAGACTGGTACCCCAGTCATATCATTCTCCCACCTTCCAAACCTTCCGTGCTGCTAGGAAGGACTATCATCTCAGCTACCTCAACAAACCCTGAGAAGCAATAAGCCAGTAGTAACAGAAACATCATAATTCTCTTTAAAGCTAGATTAACACAAAATCCTGGGTTTTAAAATGTCTGTAATGTCTCTTATAAGGTGGTAAGCTCAAATGGAAGAGCCTTGTTTTAGCAAGACTGAGAACTAACAACTAATGCTGGCTATAAAAGAATTAAACTGACAATGCCAGTTGAGGGAAATGCAAAATGCAAACAAATGTTCACAAAAATGCAAAGTACAATTACTTGTACAGATTCTTGAGTGATGAAGGCTGAGTATTTTAAAAATCAGTCCTACTTTTAAATATTCTTTTATTTTACTTCATAAATTACAAAATATATTTATCAAACTAACATTTCTTAATATACCACTTTATGAAAACAAGAATTCCAGAAATTTTTCATAGAAATATTTTTATAAGAATGAATGAAAAGCAGAAACACATGATAATATGCATTTCCTCTGGCTTTTATATAATTTGTCCTGTCAAACAAAGCTAACCATATCCACATTTGTTCCACTAATAAAATAATTCCTCAGATAATAGGGAAATAGCTTCCAGGATTTAATTCTGGGGATTGCTCAATCTCCAAACATAGAATAGGTTTATCTGTATATAATTTGATGTTTTGTGTATAATTACAAATTGAAACTAAAAATTAATTCCATCCAATTAAAGTGTACAAACAGAGGATGAGTTGTTTCAGTTTACTGAGAAAAGCTAACATTTAAAAACACATTTGATGATTCATAACTATTGAAAGCTTCTGAGAAGCTTTATTATTGCATAATAATACTGGCTACAAATGACTTTAATACTGTATTACAGAGTGATGGTAAAAAAAGAAAATATTCAGTACATTAAAAAACAACATAATAATTGGTACAGGTGACTATGGCTGATCTCAAAGAGGAATTCACTTCCCTTTTTACGACTAAGTGCTGCAAACCTCTTCTGGCTTGGAAATGAGCTTCTCAGTGGTGGCAAAATCACTGACAATGACTCAAGGCTCACCCTTTGCTTTTACCCTTGACACTGTTTTCAGTCATGCCACTGCCATTAAAGAACTATTCTGTCTACACAGCACTTGGATTACCTCTTCTGAAGTAATTGCTGGCATCAGTTGCAAAGTCTTTTGTTCAAACCCTTGTGCAGCAGTATTATTCCCGCACTACTTACCCATCCCAAAGCTGTGGCAACTGATCAAATGGGAACATGACAATTAGAGAGCTGTGTAGTTAGATGCCCATTAGAAATTCACTGAGATACAAAGAAAAAAAATTATTTATACAGTTTAGTATCTTAAAACCACCCAAAGGGAACTATCACTAATATTGTAACTTGTGTTATAAGACTAACATTTTGACTCAGATTTTACTGCATGATTTTGGGGAATTTTGATAAAGGGGAAAAAAACCTACATGCACAATGCTCATAAGCCAGAGACTCCCCATTTACTGTAGAATGATAATTTGCATGGAAGAAAGAACCTTGAGAAGAACTGGAGAAGTAGGATAACTCAGATAACTCATTATATTCTAACATGACAACAGACTCTATATAGGAAAACCAAAGGTAGGATGAATTTTCTGATTAAATAAACATTTAAAAAAAAATTCCATTTTACACTTATTTATATACCTTGGCATGTTAAAGCAAGGATCTGACATCAAGAATTTTCAGAAAAAAAACAGTATTTTTAAATTAGTTTGAACAATTACCATACTGGGGTACTTGCAAAAAAGTAACTAATTGCTGACAGGCATAGGTGTATGACCGAGAAAAAAAAAAAAAAAAAAAAAAAAAAAAGGAAGAAATAAGATAAAAAGAAGAGTAATAAAAATGTGAACTTCTCAAAACTCTGTTTCCTTACCAGATTCATCATCCCAGACAACTGCATATAATTTTTTTTCCACCCACAGATACAATCTTTTAAGATTTAGAAAGCTTATATAGCAGTAACTTATGCCCTTAGTGAAAAGGAGTGAAGGCAATTTAGAAATGGCATAACTAGACATAGAACATGCAGCAAGGCCTCTCTGGTTATAGGAGTTTATTTAGTTAGTTTTCATTTTGAGTGAACCAGTAAGACTAACTACAGATTATCTGCTTTCTCCCACCTTCACACCTGCTGTGGAACAAAAGCAAGTTGCCCATTCACAAATGCCACGGATAACTGCACTCTGCAATTTACTGGGTTTCAAACGACTGGCAAATAAATTATACAGGAATAGGAAAACTCTTTAGAGGACTCGATCTGAGATGACAAGGGCATTCCCGTGAGCCCTACCAACATGAAAAATGGCTTTATTTTATTTTACAGTAGAATGGGAGAGGATGTAGGCATAATTTTAGCAGGATCCCTGCTGAACTTCACATCATACTGGGTAATGCAGCTATATAACTCTTATTCCTTCAATACACATGCAACTTGTTTTGATGGACTAAGCAAATGCATTTTTTTTCCTTTTTACTAATTGCAGCAATTATGGCAAATAGAAGAGAATCCTCTGGCACTGCAGCTTTCCTCCATGCTATTAATGTGATGTGTGCACATTGTATAATTACAGCCATAGGCAGCATATTGACATATGAAAGAACTACATTTTGCATGTAATTTGTGTAGAATTTCAATACGTAAAATATCTCTGCCAATATAATGCCAGGGTGCTGTAATAAAAAATATCAGTACTTTGAAATTACCACAGTCAATTAAACTTTTTTGGCATTCCATGCCAATCTTAACAACATCACATATATTAAGGTTGCCAAGGAATTAAAATAAATTAATATTATTGAAATTATCTGAGTTATATGTATTAGCACACATATCTATATCTACATGTGTATATATATATATATATATATATATATGCCTGGAACAAATAATGTTTTAGTTCAGGAATACAAATCTCACTTGTTAGCAGAAAGTTTTCCAAGACAACCAGGAAATCTATTTGCATTAAAGTAGAACAACAAGAAAGAAACAAGTTATAGATTACCACAGTCTAGGCCAGCAAACCCTCCTACATTTCACTAAATATACCTCCAGAGGTGCCTTCTCACATATTACAGAATTTAGGTGACGTTTACTGTCCTAAAATATTACTCATGAAATAATTTTCATGTCATGAAAACTGTTTTGAAATGAAATGAAAATGTTCATTCATACAGAAAGTGTGATCTAAAACTTAATTAATTGCCTCCATCTGACTACAGACTTCTCCCTCACATAATCTCTCTGTTGCTAACTCTCTGGTTGTGTTTAAAACAAAACAGAAAAAGAAAACCAAAATACATTTGGATGTAGGTATAACCAATTATAAGCAATTATTATCACCAAGAACTTAGTTAGAACAGGAGATATTAATATCTTCTGTATGAAAAAAGGAGGTTCTGTAAATATGGATATAAGTTTGCTTATTTTTTACACAAAGAACACATAGGTAAAAAATGTTCTTGTGTTTATTATTCTTAGGAATATTAGAAGCCTAACTTTTATGAAGGTATCTAAATGTTAAAGTACAGCTACTAAACTACCAAATCAGCTTCAGTTATCTCACTTCCTCTTATGCTAAAGAGATGTAGAAAACAGTTTCTAAGCTTTTCACTGCCTATTGTATGGTTTTGTTCTGCAGCCTTATGCGACTGCTATGTATATTGTCTCTTTTTTGTTCCTTTAGGCTTCCAAAGAAACTTGGCTCAAAAACTGAGTTGATCTTACTAAGAGTGTCTTACCCGGCCCAAAGCACTTACAGTCCAATCATGTATGTTGAACTATTAATTTAAACATCCCAAATAAAATATTGTGTAGTACTACAGCATAGAACATGAATATTTCAATGCATATTGATTTTTTTCCTTTCCTAATGATGCTGATTAACTTATGCTTGAAAATCACTAAAATGTTCTTTATGTACTTGTGTATTTTTTTGTTATGTACATATTCATAAAACATTCAAAATAATTTTTACTATCAGAGAAATTGAGATAACAAGTCATTACTCACTTGTTTTTTAAACTATGACTCAGTGATCAGTTCTAAAGAAATTCTCACAATACGGAAGAGTCATTTCAGGCAAAAACCTGTTGTCTGAGAGAGGGCTGATGTTTCTCAAGGTCTTTTAGTCTATCCCCAAAAACTAGAGAAAAAGTAAGTTTCTGAGTCATGAATACAAGCCAGAATGAGGAGATGAGAGAAGGCCATGTCTTTCCATCTCTTTGTCTTAAATTCAGGAAGTGTGTAAGTGGTACCAACACTAAGAAGAGGCTACAGAATATTTGAGTGATTAGATGGGCTGCAAGTAACAGATGCTGAAGCAATAAAGGCAAAAACAAAAACAAAAAAAAAGAAAAAAGAAAGGAAAATCCTGTAATGATAGAAAACAATTTAGCCAAATACAAATTTCATTGCTTGACAGTGACCTGACTTCTATCTTTATTAAAACTATTGATTGGTGGTATTGACAAACCACTATCTCTCCCACATAACCTGGTATATTCATTGTTCAGAGGCTTGGTAACAACAGTACTGAGAATGGAGCTTGTAATAAAAAATGTTTGTACCTTATGAAAAAAGGTTTTTTCACTTCTAAAATATTTGTTTCTCTCTATATAACCATAGTTAACCTGAACACCAGTATTCACAATAAATGTACATATGCAATCACTGGATTCCAAATTGCTTTTTTTTAGCCTATAAGAAACATACAGAAAATACAAAATTAACTACTACTTTAACTTTGTGAATACAGTTGGAGTTATAGAATTGTTCTATTCAATATAGGAACATTCTTTTTTATCAAGAGGACACACTGTTCATTCTGGTAAGTGTTAGCCATAGAATTCTTTGTATCACTAGTTCCCAGAAAATAATTGCTGTAGGCATCTGTAAGTATTAACAGTTATTTCAGTGGCCAATCCACTTCTATCGATTACTGTGGCCTTTAATTTGAATTAGACTGCATATATTTTGCTGGGTCTACGGCAACTTGGTTTTAGAAAATTCTGAAATGCTATCTTCAAAGCACTATGCTAAAGATAAACTCAGCTTAAAGCTAACAAATTGATTAAAATGAGGTAAAAAGAGCAAGAGCTAGAAATGCCCACAAGCAAGCATAAGTTACGTCTTAGAAAGCAAAATAGCAATCTGCAGCACAGTGACAATTTGGTAACAATATCTGTAAAGATTTTTCAAGCCTTTCCTTCTGCTGAACAAATTCTTCCAAAAGTACAGAAATAGGATTTATCTTCTCCTTTGCTCCTCAAGTCTCTTCATTATAGATTAGGACAAGAAAAAATCTGTTACAAAAAAACCCCAAAAAACAAAAAACCCAAAACCAAACACAAAAAACCAAGCTAATGAACAAAAAAAACCCCAACAAAAAACCACCACCAACAACAAAAAAACACCAAAAAAAACCCAAACAAAAAACCTAAAAAAACCAAGAAAACCAAACCAAAACAGGTATTCTTGAATCGCAGTCCGTGCTAATTCTTTTCTAAGCAAGTGCTTGTACTTTGATTTAGCAGCAAGCAAGCTCTCATGTACTACGGATTTATACTGAAGGGCTCTATGTGAGTATCTTGTGAACACTGAAAGCAGAAACTTTCCTGGAGCTGAGGGTCTGCTACAAGCAACTTATCTGTTTAGTATGACACTAACCAAGCCTCCTGCAGCCCTGATTTTGCTGTGGTTCTTGTTCCCGCGCTACCTTCCACACATTTGGAAATAGATTTTGAAGTACGCAAGAAGAAAGTTTACTCTAATCACCCTTTCCCCTTTTCTAAACATACACATCCTCCCACAGGAGTTTGGAAAATCATTATTATAAAGTTTAATCCTAGTTTTCACATTTTATTTAGATGAATTTAAAGTAATTATTGACAATTGGATATGCTTTCTTACTTTTAACAATATACAATCTGCAACCCAGCATGAGGTTCAAAGTAGCCAAGTAGAACAAGTCAAAGGCTGGCACTCATAAGCTTGAAAAAGAAAGCCTAAGTGGATTAGTATGCAAAGCATTAGGGCATAGAAGTAATTTTCAAAATTAACTCCCTACAAGGAGAGTTGTGGGAATTTTATTTTTTTTTAAATGTATTTTTTTTCCTGCAGAAACCCTGAAAAGAACCAAAGAAGAAACTGAGGCAATTTTATGTAAGAGGAAGACAACTAAGACTCTTCATAAATCAGTGACAAAGTGAAAAGTGTAGTGTAAGTCTGTATGCATTTTCAGATGGAGAAGGGATAGATGCAATGTACTGGTTTTTCTCCCCATCTTCTGAGTGATGACTCATTGCACTGTTTCTGTGCCTGCTTTTGAGGGACATGGAACTCTTTGGCAAATAAATTTTGCCAATTAAAGTCAATAAATGACACTGGTATATTGTCTGCCTTCCCACTTTTCTATACATGTATTAACGTAAGTTTGAACTCTTGCTGCAGAAAGGAATCTGAGATACACCTGCCAAAGACCACCTTTACTGTCATTGAAAGAGAAAAATACATGCATGTGAGAGAGGGAAAAATAGACCCTGTTCCCTTTCGGCATGCTGCTTTATCTCTTCCTTAACATATTGACAAAGCTGAATTAAATCTTTCAGAATGCAAATTTCTAGCTTTATGTCAACGAAATCAATTCCTTAAAAATCTGCAAACTTTATAGTAAAGCTCACACCCTTAACCTGCCTGCAACTCTTCGGTCTCTAATCTGAATATTTTCTGTAAAAGTATAGTTTCAAAAAGCCTTTTAACACATGCATGGAAACCACTAATTCTCTTTCATCCATGTTTTTTTTAAAAATAAAATACTTCTCAACCTTTATTATCCATAATTGAGTATAATTATCTATCTTTTCTCCTTCTTATATTTTATTTTCATTTTTAAAAGGAGGCTTTTTTGCTTTCTTTCAGTGTGATCTCCTGAATAAATGAGGCTGAAGCTGACAAGATCTGTGTGTGTAGCTAAGACAGGTCTTATCTAAATTTGCAGTATACGGAAGTATCTGGACTAGTCATTAGGACTAGGATCTCTGAACAGTCATTAGAGACTGAGGCATTTTAGGAGGCAGTTTGTCAGGCCTGTTCCACAACACACTCTTGGATGAGAGGAATTGCACTGTAACCTCTGTAAATATACCATTCTTGACAACTAAAAAGAGCCTTGAGAGATTGCTTTTGCTGCAGACATCTGTACTATTAATTACATTTTGCCAGTTATATTCCTCCCTGTCCCTGTATGAATTCCCTCACTCCTTTCACCCCAGTAAGTTATTGACAATTTTGCCACTTCTAAATATATCTGACAGAAGAGCAAAAATATCTAAGATTCCTGAAAATTTTATGCAAAACAAGCACTAGAAAAAGCATTCTACTAGTACCTACATGCAGGAAAGCTGCAGACATGGGACTCAGTTACAGACACATATTCTATTAAATATGAATCCAAATAAAAGATCCAAAGCCACCGTACACAAACATTTTCATTACATCTGATACTTATTTAACTAATAAAGGCTTTCCAATATTTTTATATTCATGAAAAAGACTTCACTGATTGTGAGGCGGTATAACAGGATGTTGACCACTAGAATGCAATGAAGCAATACCTAATAAAATGCATCTGTAGAAGGAGCAATTCATGATTTCAGGGAAAAAAAATGTCCATTTGCTAGTTGAGAACCAGATCTCATGTGATTTGTTCAAAGAAAAATACAAATTTAACAGCGTAGAAGGTTTGGGAGGTGAAGTGAAAACCACACTAATTCAAGCCCAGAAGTTAGAAACCATGTATGAAAATAATTTTATTTTATTAATGACAATAAATGCTGACATCATCATCAAGAAGCTAGAAATAAAGTATTAACTCTGTCTTCTTCTAGCAGGTTGTGTTTTGGACTTTTTTTTTGCTACTTGAGTTACACTGTATTAAAGATTATAAAACTAGATATGTTGCAATCACCTCCTTGCTACACCATTTTACTTCTGCTGCCCTCTGCTGCATGGAAGAGTTTCCACGTGTCTTTATTTCATACTAAGCTGGTGAATGACTAGTTCTAAAGGTAGATGTAAGCTGGTGAATGACTAGTTTTAGAGGTAGATGTTTAACTGCATATGCCAGATTGCTTTTGTTTATTCCTCTAACTTGCAATGAAGTTTATTTGGCAGCAGATGAATGTGAATTTTACAGTGGGACTCAAAACTGTCAAAGTACATAAATGATTGTCAAAGATGATATATGATACAATGAAAAAATATATTCTCAAATTTGTTTTGCAAAGTAGAGTGACTTACTTCAAAAGATATTTTGACTCAATTAAACATGCTGCAGTATCCATGACATTAATGTTAATGTCTTTTTAAATGTCATCTCTCAATGAATGTTATAAATGTGGAGGCAGTAAGAACAGAAGATCAAGCATGAACTCTCTATGAACAGTCTACAGTACAGTTTGTTCCAACGTTTCTCTTTCTTACTCTTTTTTTTTTAAAAATCCATCCATCCATCTGTACATCTCAGAAGAAAGTGCTGTCCTTCCATACCATACTCCAAACAACAATAAACCTATTATCTGCAAAGATGTAACTTGCACTGCAGGGTAGCCCAATTACAATGTGACAGAACATAGCTTTGAAAACAAATCCTCAAATGAGTACACATCCAACAACTTATGCATTTGGCTGATAAAAGGCATAGACAACTACATGATGTTTGTCATAGAATCTTAACAATATCTTAAAAAATGAAACACTTATTTTTACAGCACAAACCCCTATCTTAGGCACATCAGGAATTTAGCCACATTCACAAATTATGAGGAATTTTTTCTCTTCCCGTGCATTTTCTGAAAACATCCATGGTTTTTTTGAAAACGCCTCAAAAGTCCATGGCTTTTGTCCATTTTATTCTGTTTAACAATGCTCAGTATTTTAAATTAACTTTTTGACTGGAAAAAACAACAAGCTCCAAGGCAAACCATATGAAGAGAAGGATAGAGAGTGAAATTAAAGGAATAACCCAGAGCAGAAGACCATAAGGGCTAAGAAAAGCTCTACTGGCCTTAAGCATTGTTTTACCTTGCTCAGCATTATGTCACAGCAACAGAAAATGTTATTTAGACAGTGCATGCAAGCCTGACACTGTTCAGGGTCCATTCCCCTCACACCCAGCACATGCAGCCATTACAACCTGTTAGAGTGCACACCCATGATTATTGTAAATAATTAGTAAATGCTCATAAACATTCTCCACACATTTAGCTAATCCATCTTTGCACTGCCTTCATAAGATCCTGTGCTAAAATATTTTTGAAATTCCTTACCTCGTGTGCAAAATAGGATTTTCTTTCATCCCTTTAAAATCAATTTACTCTTAACTTTTCCTTACTAAATTTTTAGCATACTGTAAAATTCAATCAATAACAATTCTGTATCCATTTTATTCAAAACCCTCCTGATCAGATTTAAATTCATGACCTTTTGAACAGGGGAAGCAACAGGCCACAAGAGAAGTTTATTGTTTAGAGCTCTACATTATTTGCACATATAACTTTTTCTGATTCATCACACTTTAGAGAACAGGCTTTAATTTTTTTATTTAAAAAGATGACACCTTCAATTCTCCATAACTAAAGTTATCTACTACAAACATAAACTAAAGATGAAACAGTAAAATTACTGGACATTCCAAGTACTGCACCTATAACTTTTCATAATGATTGTTTAATCTTGGCAATAATTATTGATTACTTTCTAAATAGTTCAATATAAAGTGCCGGATTAATGTTTAATGTATGAAAATAATCCCTTCTAATAAAAATTAAAATGTGCAAGTAGATAATAAGTGATTAATACTGTATAATTTGAAAATATTTCTATGTCCAGAAGTTATTCATCGGTGAAATAAGCCATGGTAGTTTGTTACCACAGCCTTTAACAATGTTTGTTTTAATAATAAATTCTGAGATATGCACACAAGATAGAATCACTGAAACCTTTGCTGAATCTATAAGACCATAATGGATTTCCCTAACAAAATTTGTGTTAAGTGCAATATATGCCATTCCAAAACCAATTTAAATACAGAAAATAACTCACTGGTTGAGACTGATATTTGCCATGAAAAATCCATCACAAAAGATGTCTCAAATTCCCTTGAGACACTTTCTCAAGGAAAGAAATATCAAAGTACATCAGCTAGATGCTCACAAATTATTGGACTTGAATCCACCAATTCACCTCCTCTATGATATTTCTGTAAGGCTCCAGTTCTGCCAGTTACTGTGTGATGTGCAGCATAGAGCATTTTCTTAGTGTGCAGAGCCTACACAGGAGCACAAATAAATCAAGTTTGCACTAGGCACAATAAACCCAGCTTACATTTTCAGCAGCAGTGAGTTTCAAACAAATGTCTCAGGAAGCAGCTATACATGACTACAGGCTTGTTTACATACAGCACTTTTATGTCAGTTTTGAAACTGATATTTAAAACGGTTTCACTAAAGCTGAAAAAAAAAAAGATGTTAAAGTATAATTTGTTGTAATATAAAGAAACTTCAAATTTTTTTATTTTAAGCTAACTAAAAGTCAACCTACATTTTAATGAATATGAGTATGTTTACAAGGCACACACCTCTGAATAATTGATAGGGTGGCTGAATGGATGGTGGTTGGAAGGCTGGTATCTTGAAAAGCATTAGTTGCCCTATCCTAGGTCTTTATAGGTTAAGTAACTGGCATTCCAAGCATCCAAAGATTTGAAGGACAAAGTATTTCCAGCATGCTGCACAGACAAACACAGTGCTGGAAGTTCATTACTTAGTCACAAAGCAAGATTAAAGGATATTTTTAATCTAAGTGAGAAGGAGTAACAGGCCCTTGAAGGAAATCTTGCAGGAAATAAAAGTGTATTTCTGAAACAAAGCGGATGTTACAAGAACAAAGCACTGAGACAGTTTAATGTGTTTCTGTTGCTGATGGTAGTGGAAAAATATGTAATCTCCATAAAATAATTGAAAGATATGGTAGAAGAATAGCTTGACTTGAATTGAGTCAGATCTAGAGTCTTACAATCTGGTCTCTGATTAAAGAAGGCAATTATCAAGCTGTTTTCTGACCTTGTAATCTATTAATCACTCTGTGTTGTATAAATATGTATTTGCATACAAGCAAGTTGGCATAGCCCTACATACTGGTATCTGAATCAATGGAAAAGTATAATAAGTGGAATCACAGAACCATAGAATGGTTTGGGCTTGAAGGGACCTTAAAGATCATCTAGTTCCAACTGCCCCATGAGCACTAGATCAAGTGAAACACTCAAAATCTTCAGAATACCAATTATATGGATTTCTACTCATGTTCTGAACTCCTACTCTACTCATGCTCTGAACAAAGCACTAGTTTGGAAGTCCCCAAGACAGTCTCTTAGTAAACAAAACTGGAAGTCATCCCAGAGGAAGTACATATGTGGTTTTTAGGGTTACAGAAAGTGTCTTTTTGCTAGTCAGTAAAATCTATCTCCATGAATGATTCCATACAAATAAACAGGTCATTTTTCAGCCTAGTTTTCAAATGCTGGAAAATCATTATATAAGCAAGCATGGAACTTGAATGAATATTTTCTGTAGTAGAATACATTTGGCAATGTCTTATGAAAACATACATTTTCTTTTCCAAGACAAAGTAAAACATTGCTATTAGCTGTCAGAATTCCTGACCAAGGAAAGTTAGCTGAGTATTTTAGACAGTAAAGAAACACTGTAAGGAATCACCCCAATGGATACATGTGTGAGAGAGAAATACATTTCATAGTTAATGTTGCTAATTTTAGCTGTACTGAACTTGTATTTTAGTTTGACTTTTACAGCACTAAATTTAGTTTCCATTTTATAATGTCATAGTTCGAGCAGTGGAAAAATCTTCTTGCAGGCATCCATACTCAAGCTCTAGTTTTGGTGACAATGAATACATGTGAGTCATCAGTAAAAACCATCACTCCTTCTTTCTTCCAGGTGATTTAGAACTTTTGGAATAAGGTATGATCTATATTCTCCACATTTCTTGGAACCTTCTAGAAGAGTTGTTAGGCCTGATCTTCCAGTACAAACCCCATATTTAGTATTCTGTAAGTTATTATAACTATCTCCTAATTCTTCCCTTATTACTGCTTATATCAGTCCACCTTATAGAAAATTAGATTACCATCTAAAGTACTCTAGAAATACTGAGTTTGCTTTAGAGACTGATTTGTGTAGTATTTGTGTCTTGCTATTTCCCTGGCATTGGTAATTTTTTCAAGAAGAGATTATGCAATAGAGCAAACAGCAATGTCTATTTCTTTCAGAAAAACTTTTAGGATACTTTTAATTTTTTTTTCTTAACATATGTAAAACTTGAGGATAATGTAATTAATGTTACAGTGACCTTCATCCAGAATAACACTAACAGGGCCTGGTGTTCTTAGGATGGACTAGACTTTCTGGTGTGAGCTTTTGCTCCAAAAAGCAGAGATGCATGCACATGTGCTATCTACATGACTACTCACCCATACAATAAATACAATTCATTGTGCAGATAACTGAATATTCTTGTTTCATTTGAAGTCTCTCAATCTGTTGCAGTCAATAAAATCCCAGTGAACAGTTTAAAGAGACAACAAAAACAGAACTACTATTTGCAATTACACTGATGGTCTCTGATGTGTCAGACATATTGCTTCTAATTGCAACTCCATTTCGCTTCCTCAGAAATCTGTAAAGAAATAAATGTACCTCATTAAAGTCTGAAAAAACCCATAAAAACAACACAATGGGCATTTACTGAAAGACAATAAATGGACATTTACAGAAAGACAAGTGATGCAGTCAGAAATATCTTCATCCTGACATTATGACAAAAAAATTGGAAATAAAAGTGACCATATTTATATCCCCAAGAGGGACAAGTCTTGTGTGTAAACAATTTTCTGAAATTGAGCCAGGAGAATTCCTGTCAGTTCTGTATCTCTAATGATAATAAGCTAATGTTCTTTGCATTTCTGTAGACTTCTCAATGTTAAGATTTAAAAGCAATTACCTGATCTTGATAATGCTTCTGTGAGACAAACACACATTATCCCTTTATTAGCAAGGGAGATGGAGGCACACAGTTTTTGATTTGCCATCTATTGAGCTGATTACCAGAACCACCAGTGAATCACTCACACATCCTCTCTCTTTGTTGCTAATATTGTTTAAACTTACCCTAATGTCGTGTATGATGACAAACGGCGACCTGGAAAACAATGATGAGCCTTGTGAGAAGGGAGGGGAAAAAAAGGTAGAAACAAAACAGAAACGGAAGAAAATTACCAATATTTTACTAGTTCTGTTTCACTTACAGGTCAAACATAAGAAAAAATTGTACATACAAACTGGAGCTAGAAAAATAGACAATTTCAGCAGGACAGTATCGCATTTGCCGTCTATAAAATGAATGATGGGTCTGAAGGCGCTCCCGCATTCCCAGAGCAGCCCATCCCCTCGGGCCCAGGCCGTGCCGCCCTCAGGCGCCCGGCAGGGCTCATCCCGCGGGGCAGCGCAGCGCGCCCGGGCTGGGGCGCGTCCCGGGCACCCCGAGCCGAGGGGATCCGCGCCTGCCGAGCAGAAATGTGCGGCCAAGGCTCGGGAGCTGCGCCCGGCTCCGGACAGCGGCAACAACCGCGGCGAGCCCGGCGCGCCACGGCCCGGCCGCGCTGCGGCTCCGTCGCTAGGTGGCGCCATCGGCTGCTGAGGGCGGCCCCGCCTCAGCGCTCCCCGTCCTCCCGTCTCTGCCCTGCCGCGCCTTCTCCACCCTGCCCTGCCCTCCCCTGCCCTCCTCGGCGCTGCCCTGACCCCTTCTATCCTGCCCTGCCCTCTCCTGCCCTCCTCCGCGCTGCCCTGCCCTGCCCTGGCTCCCGCAGCTCCCGTGAGGCGGCCGGGCAGGTTTCCCGTGCGTGTCGGGCGGCGGGGCCGCTGCTGGCGGCGCGGCCAGGGCGGGTGTGAGGTGCGCCCCGCCGGCACGATCCCCCCGTCGGGGAGGGCTTAATGAAAAGACAGCAGAGGGTTGCGTCTCCCCTCGGTTTTGGCCGCCTCGGACGGCAACGTGGCTGCCCTGGCAGAGGGAGAAGATGGCCAAGCCACCGAGTCACCCCAAACTGGAATTGGAAGAGAAATCACACAGTCCAGTCCCTGTCCCCCAGTGGGGCTGTGAATATGTCCCAGCCTGGAGACTCCACAAGCTCGCAGTGCCAGCCAGTGTCAGACTTGGAGGCACACACCAGACCTGGGTTCTTCCATCCTGCAGAAGGCACACTCTCCGATGGCCATTCTCAGCCCAGTAACCGGAGCAATGAGAGACATCTAGAAGTAGTGGATGGGAGAATGCTTCTTCAGTTGCTGGAGGAAACAGTAAAACTTACTTGTCAGCTGGTCTTCGATGAAGCCCCGTCCTCAGTGCTCGGGTCCTGGGAATATTGGGATGCCAATGTCAGCTTGTCGTCTGAATATCAGTGTGGGAAAGAAAATTCTCCATTTTGCAGCTTCTGTAGAAATACCTGGAACCTGACTCAGACAAAGTCCAGAATAATATAAACCATTCAAATTCTGTTTCTGTTAAAAAAGGGATCAAGTCATGAAGTTGGACAATTTCTTCTGAATATGTAGCAAAGTTATGAACAAGAAATTATGAAGTTATTAACAGCTGGGAATAGCAGAAACCCACTGGACAGAACTAATGTTCAGTTAAAAAAAAAAGTCTTACTTGGTTTTGCTTGAGTGCTACATGAGCATAAAACTGTATCATATATCAAATTTCAAAAACTTTCTCAATAATAAAAATTTGCAAAATATTCTTAAATATTTAACAAAAGTGCTGAGCTTATTACATGAAGACCTTATATTTAAATATCTTTCTAAATGTATCTTCTAAACCTGTAGATAGGAAAGTTTGGGAAATTGAGTGAGTTTTCTCTTAGAGAATCCTACAACTAAATGACAAACTAGGTAACTGCAGGAACAGTCCACTTTCCTTGATGAAAAAAGAGGTACAAAAAAGCTGTGGTGTAGTACTCTGATCTCCTTCTAATGTTTCAGGTTTGAACTTAATGCTAAAATCACAACAGGGAAAGAGAATTAGGGGGAGAAAAGAGATGCTTGTTAAAGAGGATGGTTCAAAGCTGCAGCAGGAAAAGTTCAGACTGGACATTAGGAAGCATTTCTCTACCAAGAGGGTGCTCAAACACTGGTTGATATTTCATAGGAGGTGGTCAATGCCCTAAGAATTGGCCGTGCTTAAGAGGTATTTGAACAATGTCCTTAACAACACACTTTTGTCAGATCTGAATTGATCAGGCAATTGGATTAGATGGTCATTGTTGGTGCCTTCCAACTGAAATAATCTAGTTTGCTCTGAAATAGAAAGAAAATAACCTAGATATTGGTGGCAATCTTCACTGCCAGTAGCTGGAAGCAGTTGGCTACTAGAAGTTATCTTGGATGTATTTTGGAGGGTGGAAAGTGAGTGACCGATGTTCCTTTAAAATGTTTTTAAAATAAATTGTTGATGCAAAAATTTATAAAATGGCAAGGTTTGGTAGAATAAAGAATAAAGAGACTAAATTTGGGGGAAAGGAGAATAATGTAACAATAAGTTAATTTCACAGAATACTATAATGGGTCAGTCTGGAAGGGACCTATCTGACATGGGCAGGTACATCTTCCACAAAACAAGTTGCTTCAAGCTGCATCCAGTCAAACCTTGAACACTTCTAGGGATGGAACACAACTTTCTGGGAAACCTGTTCCAATGTCCCAGCACACTCACAGTCAAAAGTTTCTTCCTAACATCTAATTTACACCTGCCCTTTTTAAATTTAAAGTCATTCTCCCTTGTCCTATCTCTACATGATCTTGTAAAAAGTTCTCCAGCTCTCTTGTAGCCTCCTGTAGCTAAGGTGCTCTAAGTCTCCCTGGAGCCTTCTCTTCTCCAGGCTGAACAACCCCATCTCATAGCAGAGGTGTTCCAGCCCCCATCATCTTGGTGGCCTCCTCTGGACTTGGTTCAGCACGTCTATGTCCTTCCTGTGCCAGTGACCCTAGAGCTGGATGCAGCACTCCAGGTGGGGTCCCACCAGAGAGGAGTAGAGGAGGAGAATCACCTCCCTCACTGCTTTCACTTCCTTTGACTCAGCCCAGGACATGTTTGGCTTTCTGGGTTGCCAGGGCAAGTAGCTGGCTCATGTCCAGCTTCTTATCCACCATCCCCAAGTCCTTCTCAGTAGGGCTGCTCTCAATCCATTCTCCACCCATCTGTGTATTTGTGGAAGAAATTTGAAAGTTATTTGTTAATACAGTTCAAGTAATGAGCCATTTCTGATCACTTTTTACCAGTGTAACATGGCATCATTTGAAACCATTAGGAACATAATGCTGTATAATTCAGGAATATTTCCTACATTGCATGAGAACAGTGTTGGGTGGAGTGGCTGAGATATACAAGATATTAATGAGTAATGATGTTTAAATGGTAGTTAAGATTTATCTATGATGTTATGTATCTATGACATAAAACTAATCTATGGTATTGTGAACAGAAATGGGGCTTACAGAAATTAAAAATAAATTCTGACCAGATTTAGCTGAACTAAAAATTGAACAATTCTTCATTTACAGCGATTACCAACTTCATTACCATCAACATCATGGATACAGAAGGAAATAGATGGGAGAAAATATAAACAGAAGTGTGCCAAAGTATGTACAATGGTTTTATGGAAGTCTGTGCAGAACAAAAGAGGGAACTATTAGCAGCAGCACTCTGTATGGGACTGAACAGTGCTTTTATGCTCAGTTTTTCTACGTTAACTCTATGTATCAGTGATGGAGAGAGACAGAAGTGGCAGAGCCCTCATTTCTGATGCTCAGCACAACTTGACCTTCCCAAGGGTTTACTGCTGTGAATACATCAGTAGCTGCTAAGGGAAACAGTTTGGTGCACATTAAACACAGAGATTGTATCAAGACTATGAGCAGACACATTCACTGATTTTTCATCTTTCCTGGCACAAGGTTGGGAAATGTGGAGGTATCAAGGCAGATACTTGTCTTGTAAATTTATTTGTAATTTTGTAGGAGCTTCTGTCTGTGTTCTTAACATTTGCTCAAGAAATGCTGCTGGCTCAGTCTCCATTCTGAATTAGTATGATAAATAAAATCAACAGAATTTTTTTTGACAGATACTTTGTTTCCAAAAGTAATGATTTACAAGCCAAGGAAAAAAATTATATGAAGGGATGGTTTTGATAGCTATCTTCTGAATAGCTTGGAGCTATTGATGGTAAATATAATCAACAAGAAGCTATTAGTGTTTTGTACAAAATTGCATAAGACATCAATTAAGAACTGGATTCTGCAGAACTCATTTACTGTGAGATAATTGTTTTAGGCTTTGTGTCAGAGGGAGTCTAGAGTTCTCATCAGTCTCTAGACCAGATCAAGTAATTGCACCCTAATGTATCCATCCTTCTGTGCCGACCACAGCAATGACCTTGGGCGAGTAGTTTAGCTTGATATGGCTGCATTTTAGATATCTACATTATGTGAGATGAATTCCATCGCTTTCAGGCGCCTTAGATAGCTGAGCTTATGTATTAAAGAAATTATGTTGTCATTGCAAGTGGTAATGATTAAAACCGAGGAAAATCAGGCACCATTTATTTATGAAAATGAGAGGAAAAATCCCACATCATACACATTAGTATGAAACACATCAGTGCTGAGGTGTCTTCTCCACTCTGAATCTAATTTAAACAGCAGCATTCACAATAAGCATTTTTTTCTTATTCCAAGCACTGACAGGACAGTGATTTTAAGCATACAGGACTTTTTGGAAAGAAAAGAAAAACATGTTTGAGAAACTTACTTGAGCAGCAACACTGGGATTTGGGATAAAGCATTGAAAGGCGTAAGGACCTTCTTTGTATTTTGGAGTTTAACCAAGTGCAATCCAGCCCTCTTTTGTGTCTGAGCAATGTGTGAGGTGTGTGGGCAATACCTTACTCATATCCACTGAGTAATGAACAATGCAGAGAAGTCAGTGCTCATATGCATTGCTTTCTTCCCCCGTGGCTGTTCAGTTGTTTGAGAGACTGTAGGCTGAATGATGTGTCCTTGCTCTGCAGGCTGCCAGGTGTGAGCAGGTCTGGTCAGGGCTATGGCTCTCAGCCCCTATCTCCAGGTGTGGGCACCGCTGCTTTGGCTCACTCTGTACTCACTCATTTTCACTGCTGTTCCCATCACAGTGCTTTCTATATTTCTGTAGGAGACATTTTGGAACAGGCTCTGGTCTCTCGTTACCTTGCAGGGGGATCAACAACATACTTCATGTCCAGCCTGTGATCCTGTCCCGTTTGTGTTCATTCATGATGTTCAGTCCAACTTAAGACTCCTGGACATAAAAATATAAATATATCAAAATATTTTCATGTGATAACCCACAGAGCTGCATGCAGGGCAACCTGACTGTTGAGTACTCCATGCTTCCTGCGTGGTGGTGATACCAGCCAGGCTTTTTCTCTGAAGGTCTCAGGCTGTGCTGAACTTGATCATACTTGGTCACGTACTTCTCTTATGAACTCCCATTTTTTATAGTTAGTTTACAAATACCTTTTAAAAATATTCCTTGATATTGTATGTTTCCTTTCTTTTCCTTTCTTTTGGAAAAAGTAACTTTAATTTATAAGATTCACTAAGCTGGGCATAAATAGAGTAGGATCCAGCAGCATATACTCTTTGCAAACATAGACCAGGAAAAGTGCATGCCTTACTAACTCGTGCAAAGGGCAAGCAGAACTGTGTATTCCCATACATACCAGGAAACTATTTTATCTCTAGTCACCTCTGTGGGAAGCAGGTGTTGTTTTTCTCATTTGCACAGTTTTGTGCAAAGCTCTCCCAGCTATTTCCTATTTCCTTCTGAAAATGACAGTGACTTTCTTTATCACAAGGAATTGGGTATTACAGGACTTATTATAGTAACTTAAGGAACTGTTATCAGAAGGCTGTTGTCTCTGGGCCTCACAAAGTGTTCAAATGACATAAATTGTAAAATATACTTTTGGTTTACTTAATTTTAAACTCTATTTTAAATAAGCTATGGATGGGAGTTTTGTGTTTGGTTATTTTTGGTGGTTTGGTTTGGTTTAGTTTGTTTTTAACCAGTCCTTGATTAAAAGACGTTATGTCTGTATGACATTACTTTGTTAAGAAAGGGAAAGCCATACATTTTTCAAGTATCTTTGTATTTCTGAAATTGATAAGAGTTCTTTACCAGCTTAGCCAAAGGTGTAGAATAATATGTGGAATAATAAGGACTGCTGGGGAAAAACTGAACTCTCAGGAGGAAATCTTACCAGACATGACCCATGTTTTAAATTGCCCTTGTTAAAATATCTAAAATAAGTATGCCTAGAGGAAGGGGGTACTTTCATTCTAAGTAACTATCAATAACATTTTTAGTTAGAAGCCTTTTATTGCTTGATGGATATCTAGAAGAAATGTAAATAATAGAAGTAATTCAAGTGTGTTCTCAAGCTGCTCAGGCATAGACACATCCTGGTTCATCTATTCCACTTATTTCAGGTATTTTCTTCCCTTGCAGAGATTTTTAGTGTGCCCTCATCTTTTTGTCAGCCAGAGACCATAAGCATGTGGAGTGAGTGAGAAATTCTGACAGAAGGGCCAAGGAAGGAATCTTTGCCCTAATACATACATTTGGTAGAAGCTCCTCTGCTCCTCCATATGCTTCTTCAGTGAGGTGTTAGTGCCACATGCCCTCTTGTGGCTTGGGGAAAGGTGTTTGCATTCCTCAGGACAGATGATGCATGTCTTAAAACGATACAGAATGATAAACTGTCCCCTGAGGCGATCCTTGCTACTGTGTACAATGGGAGAAAAGCTGAGAAGGGTCTAGGCAGCACATTGTCAAACAAAATCACAACAAAACATAAATAATGTATTTTCAAAAAGTATGTCAGTGATTTTATATCTCTGCACCAAGAATTACAATGTAAGACAGCCATTTATTATACATGCTTGGATTTAAAAAGGGGCAGTTCTGCATACTAGAAGAATCATTACTGAAATAAAACCCAATGGCAAGATCATCTTCTGTTCTATCTTTATTATTAATTTAAACTGCAGGAAAATAGAGGAATTTGCAGAATACTAGAATTGTGCAAGGCCATAGGAAATGGCATAATTCAAAAATTCACACTGGAGGTAAAAATTAAATGAGCCTCTTCAAATTTTTCGCAATTTTCTATTTTTTTCTATGAACAAATAATACTTAATGCACAGATGCAGGTATCATAACAGGTTTTACATGAATGAAAAGATAGTATCATAAACCATGAAGCTGGAAGCCTGAAATGAGCAGTGTGTCATAGGTTGGACTCGATGATCTCAAAGGTGTTTCCCAGCCTAGTTAATTCTGTGATTCTGTGGTTCCCATCATAGTTTAGATACCACTGAAGTAACACACAGGGAAAAACAATTTAAAGTAATGAGTAATTGTTTCTCCTGTGTGTAAAAAGGGGGAATTTCTACACTAAGCTAAATGAAGTAATTTTCACATAGTAAATATCTGTCAAACATTCCCCTTAACACCTCTGAGGCCAACTTTTCAACCATTCCCATTTATATGAAAAACCCATATACACTCCCCAGACTAAACAACTCTGTAACACTGTGGAAGGAATTCTGAAATATGTACGTGTGTATTTATATAAATCCATGGACTGTGTATTTGAGAAGAAAGGGGACTATTGTCTGGGTAGAAAAACACAAAGCTGGGGTAAGATTTCACTGATTTATAGCTTGGTTTTTGGTATTTGGATCACATGGGCATTTGGTCAGACTACATCTCTGAATGTGTGTCTTTTTCTTGAATATCCACAGTTGCTTCTGATCCACTCATTCTGGTCGAAATATGTGGCAGGTTTTGTCTTTTCCTCCTCAAGCAGAAATAAATTATACTTCCAGCTCCAACTATAGAAAGGGCTAGAAGAACGAACAACCATATGATGCCAGCAGAAAGTACTTTCTCCGTTTTCTCTTCTGTAAGGATATACAATGGAATTACCTTTGAGGTTAAAAGATTTCAGAGTCTAGTAATAAATGAGACTTCTATAATGAAAAAGCAAAAAAATTCAATGTGGATGTAGCTTTTCAGTTCAACATGTGCTTTGGATTGTTTTGGAGGTTTTTATACGAACACAAAAAAAAAATAATTAAATCTGATCAAAGCCGAATATTAAAATTAAACACATTAAAGTAAATCAGTATTTACTTCAGGATAACCTCTATGTCCTATAGTGGGATCCAGAATAAAAATTTATGGAGTTTTTTTTAAACACTCTCAGAACAAATACTGAGAACTATGGAATTGTATTCCTGTTTTATTTTAGCACACTCTTTTTGTTCTACTTAAAACGAAGTATGCTTACCTGTATTTTCTGTTAACATCTCTTTGTTTTCAGGAGCTTTTGAAAGAAAAAAAAAAGTTTATTCTGAATGCTTTAAAAAAAAAAAAAGTATTTCGAAGTTCCTAAGTACCAGCGTTTCTGACAATTCCGCCTGAATTAATGTGTTGGTGATAATCACTCTCCCAGAGAGATGGAGCTAAACCTGAATAAAACTCTAGTAGGATGATTGGCTCTTTCATCCTAAGAACATCTGACTTCCTCGATCATGATACCCAAAGCAACATGTAGGGACAGGTTTCTGTTATTTCAAAAAGTGTTTTCATATACATTTATTTCTGAGAAACTCCCCACAGGATCCTTAGTAATTTTAAGGTGTTTCCTGACAGGTGTTTCTTGAGTGTTAGCAGTGCAATGTGAGAATTTTACTTGAGCTGAAAAGATTTTCTATTGTGGGCCATCTGTCAGAGATAACCATTCCATGTGGATGTGGTTCCTATGGTAATTGCTCTTCCTGAACTTAGCAGGTAATACTGAGGTGAACAGAAATATGAAGTTTAACCAAACAAAATGTCCATGTTCTGGACTACTTTGATTTAATCTCAATTGGTAATTAAACTTCTGCATTTTCTTACAGATGGTAATTTTTCTATCAGGATAATACCTGTATTTTATTAAATATGATTCTATCATACTGTAGATAAAGAGTGCCACAAGAATTTTTTTCATGGTATTTCTGTAATCCACCAGATCCATGGGTAGTTAGGAAAGGAATCACCTCTTCCAGCATTTCTACAAGACAGTTTGCATTGCACTCATCAGAACAAGATTTTGTTTGAGAGTACATTCAGCTGAAATTAGACAAAGTGTGGCTTTTGAGCTTAGCTTTCGCCTAAACTCAAGGGTCTGAAGTATTTCTGATGGCTGCACAGGGCTGATGGTCGTTCTGGAGGACATAGGGGGGATGCAGCCTTCTGAGAAGGCAGTCAGAAGCCATGTGGGGCTTGTCAGTATTTAGGCAGCCACATCCTGCCATTAGAGTCAATTGGTTTTGCACACAGACTTAGAGTATTTTACAGTTCTCTGTTGTACAATGCAAGTACATTATTAGAAATTATTAACCTTGACATATTAGAAATACCACTTACTTTTAATTTTTTTACAGATATATCCTTTTTTGAAAGAGCAGACGTTGGTGTTCCAGAAGCCAGACAATGCACATAGCTCTCCACAGTCTTTAAACCTTTCATTTGATGGTTGTCCCACTTGCCAGTTGACAAAATCCATTGCAGATTTATCTGTCCATACCCACTGTCCTAATATTAAAAAATAACATATATGTATAAAATACATGGGTTTAGACAGATAGAATGAGTTGTAACGGAGAAAACAAAAATTTATAGCATGAATAACTAGTTAAATGTTTTAATTATAATTTTAAGCACATTTAAGCATACTTTGAAATAAACTTTTGTATAATTTATATATATTTATGTACTTTTAAGTGTACAAAGTTGATTTCTTTTTAACATAATGTGTAATTTCATTTGATAGGGTAACATATGATGAAAGATATTACCTCTGTCACCTTTCTTTAGCCCTACCCAAAAGTTCAATGATTTTCCATGGAGTATCTTAATGGTTTCTGACAGAAAGTTTGTTTCACTATAGTCTCCTACTGATACCAAATCAGCACCTGAAAAAATAGTAAGAAACACATAACAATTGTCATTTTCTTAGAGCTCAAGTCAGTAAACAAAAATTATTCAAAAGGATATAAAAGACACCAAGTCTTATATATTATTCACTAGTCTTGTTGTGGGTATTATATCACTGTATGGTATTTTTTTTAAGCATGACTTAAATGGATGCAAATCTGCACAAAGATATGGATTTTCTGAAATTTTCTGGGTCTTTTAAGTCTTTGCTATTTTAGAGAAGAACAATTACTCTCCTGCAAGTCTTTTTGACAGGCCTGACCACATGCCCAGATTGTGGTGCTAGTAAGCTGTAACAAGTACATGTGATGGAGTCACCACCATGCCTGTTGCCATTACAGCTCTATCTCTCATCAGAGGCTGGGCAGCAGTTTTGGCAGAGCCTGATGATAACAGGTTAGGCAGGATGTGTCAGCAGATGGAGGCTGCAGTCCAGAAGATGTCCAGAAATTGATTTATAATTGTCATATACCCTGGCATTGCAAATACACAAAGCTGTGTTGGGAACACAAGGAAATGATCACCTTCCTGGCCTGACCAGTGGGTAACTGGAAGGCAAAAGTGTAGGAATTTAGAACATGGAGCAGTGTCCAATTGTAACCTTTCATCCTGGTTGTTAGTGTAAGGTTTACTTTTTGTAGTAATTATGTGATTTATTTTTCTCCAAAACCACTCCAGGAATTCTGTTGTCTTACAGCTGTAGAGCAAAATGCCTTAACAAAGCTATTTTTCTGTTTACTCAGTTATAGGTGAATATTTTCAGATCTATGAGGAAGTGCCTTTAGAAATGTTATTCTTACAATGAAAATATGTGTTGCATCGCACCAGTTCTCAGAAATGCGGAGCAAAGTGTCTTTTCCCTTCCCTGATGAAGAGCTCCAGAGCAGGAACTGCATGGCTGGGTGTGTTTTACTGGTCCATGAAAGATAAACAGCTCCTCCATCTCATTTGTTGTCCAGCCACTGAGATCCACTGAATGAACTGTGCTCTGGAACTAACACAACAACTACCCTATGACTTTGTGTGCCCCAGATTGCACTGCATGTGGAGTCCCTTTTGCTCAGGGAAGGGAAAGGCAGTCCTGCAGCCTGTGCCTCAGTGGATCTGTAAAAGTGTTTATTTCCCTACTGAATTATTTTTTACCATAAAACTAGTAGTAATTTAATATTTTTGAGGTACTCATATTTCACCTGATATTTGAGATACGAGATGCTGCAGTCTCTGACAAAGGTTACGTTTATTGTGCAAAAGCACGCTCAGAAAAGCAACTGAAGAAAACATGAAATGTGAAATTTTAAAGTAATTTGAGGTTTGATTAGTAATATTATCCATTATTTTATTTAATTACATCATCAATCTTTCTAAGACTAAACACTCACCTAGTCGGGCACATTCCTCATGAGCTTGAGACCAACTTCTTTTCTTGGTGGCCTCAAAGTAATAGCAGTGACCGGAGAAAGGTATCCAAGATTTGTGTCCTCTTGATTCAGGACATTTTCCAGGAAGTTGTGGGGGTTTAGAAGGGGCCATTTCTGATAAGAGATCAGGTAGTTGGAGTCCAGCTATTTTATATAATTTTTCAGTTCCTATTATATAAGTATGACAAAACTAAATGACTATCTCAGGTTTGTAGTCTAAGAGGAAATGTAGCCTGTTCTAAGAAGAGCTTGAATATGGTTCTGACTTTCTGTTTGAGACAATCATTTTCCTTCATATTTATCAATGTGATTTGACACTATCAAAATCTTATAAAACCTTACAGTAGAAACTGTGATTGTGAATGAAAGTGTTGGTATAACTAAGCATCGCTTGCAGGGATTTTTTATTAAACTGCATCCTGAATACATTCCATAGGGACTGATATAATAGGAAGATTTTGAATGAGTAGATAAAAGCAGATGGAATGTAAATTATATATTCTGCCAAATTACCTTTTCTTCCTGTAAGTCTTCTACAGTCTGTTTCTTTCCCTGATTAGGAATATTCAGCTCTCAAATGAGATTTCCAGAATCATAAAGTATAAAGAGACATTATATATGAATTCTGAGGATTTTTGTCAAACTAAAACATCTTAGAGTGTAATTTGGCAGGTAATTTTAAATTTGCTAATGATTCAAGATCTTCCACAAAGCTGAAAAATTCAAGAATATAGCTACATTTTAAAATCATATTTATACTTATTTCCATATAAATTATACAAGTTTGTGCTTGGATGGCTTTCCAAGGGTTATTTACTTCATCTTGGTCCTCACAGATGACATGAAGTTGATATGTTGTTTTTAACAGATATTAGTCCTGTCTGTTCTTAGCAAGTTGTAGCAATTCAGATTTGCTGATCTGTCCAGAGTATTTATTAAAGACTTGTGTACTGATAAAATTAGAAGGTTTTCCTTGCTTTTAAGTATTTAAGTCTTGTATTTAAGTCTTTTACCCTTTCCAACTCATATCATACATATGGAAAAATTAAATTCCATCACTTAAGGCTAATTTTTTTAATATTTAGTATTGATAATACAGTTTCTCATGGTCTTTGGTTTCTTAGTCTTTTGTCCAACTCCAATATTTTATTTAAATTATTGTTACCTGGTTATCTGAAAACTCTAGTTGACCGAGAAGCTTTTCAAACTTTGGTACCCCAAACTGGATACAGAATTTCATACACTGCCTATAAAAACAGATCTTATAGCAAGTGAATTATTTTTCCTAATAGAATGAACAGTTTTAAAAAGTGACTATTCAATCCTTTGTTTCTTAGGCTTTTGTTAATTACTATGAATCAATTAACTTTTGGAAAGAATTAATGTCAATATTTAGAGCTAGTTAGGTTATCACATCTTCCTGTATACTGATGTATTAACAAAGTATTTTTCCAGTGATTTATTGCACTATACAGCCTCTAGTCAAGACACATATATGGAGTTACTCACCATCTGATTTTTTACAGACAGAAAATAATTTTTCCTCGCAAGAATCTGTCTTCCAGGTGCCATCAGTGTCTAGGTAGACACATGCTAATGTCTGTTTTGGTTCTCCACTGGCCCACTTGCTGTAAACTAAACTCCAGCCGTCAATCCATTGATATTTGCCATTGGTCTGGAAGTAAAATCTATATGATAATTTCATGTTTGCGTATGGTGATATAGCTACTATCCAGGATCTTCAAAAGGACTCTCATGTATAGAATAATCTGCTTGCTAGTGCCCCTTCCTTCTTAGCTTGTAAATGCTAACTGACTAAAATGCACAGTGCCTGCCATCCACAAATGTGAATGCCTCCAAAAAGTGTCTAACATTCATTCAGAGTATTTTTCAAACTTTGGGAAATGGAAGGGGGGGAAAAAAGGGGGATATGAGAGAAGGCATAAGACTAGGAGCAGATAAGACATCATATTGGTATGACCACCCAGACTCTGCATGGGGAATGGGAGTGTGTGTGGGAGTGTTCTTAAGCAGCTCTGATCACCGTTGCTTTTGTTGTAGTTATCGTGACTGTGATTCATGATCAAGAGTGTAGCATGTCAAAACACACCTACCATCCAAATGTTCACCCTCTCCTGTCATACAACTGATGTAGACATCTCACAAACAGCAAGGATTATTTTTCCATAATATCCTAACTTCTAATGGGAGCAATTACACCAGTTGCATTTTCAGATTAAAAAAAATACAGCCCATGGTCAAAATGTTCCATATTATATAGCCTCCATATTCCTTTTACTAATATTTACCCCAGTTTCTGTTCACAGCTGTAGTTTGCTATTGCTACCATAAATAAGACCAGTCTAGTAAAATATGTGAGCATAAACACACACATAAAAATCATTCCTCTTCAAGTATCAGGTGTGTGACCTCTGATACCTTGTCACTGATCACTGAGGTACATAAATACATGGCAGGAGTGCAGGCTGTATATTGTGCCTGGAATTACTTTTAGACTAAAATCAACTCAAAATTTAGGAAATTTTACAATTTATATCTGAGATACTTTAAATTACTCCAAACAACACACTAAGCTGTTGTATACTGGTTTTATAGGAACATTTCTTTGTGCTAAAGGAAATCTTTACTGTATGAGTCTTATTTGAAGATTTCCAGTGCAAATGGCTGTTACATTGATGTAACAGGCTGTTTTCAGCACCACAGAAATCCCAGTGGGCAAGATGAGAGTATAAAGTAAAATCAGGTCTTGTGTCAGCTTGACTGCTTGTACATAATGTATTTGTTCTTACCATGTTGCTGTTAAGACCAATCCACAGAGGCTCTCCATATTCCTTTGCAAGTAGGAACAACAGTGCCTGGCTATGTGGGTCTAAAATGCTGGCAAGTTCTGAGCCATTGTTATTGCAGTTTTGGTGTGCTTCCTCCCAATTCATTTTGGAATGAGTGGCAGAATAGCTAATCCCATTAGACTGGTCAAAAGCAAAGTCCAGCACTGTTGCTGGTGATTTAAATAGTTTAGGATCTGTAGGAAAAAGGAAAAAAATATAAATGCCTCACGAGCAGTTAAATCTGGAGTCACATATTTGACTTGAGCAATTGAGTAACATCATTATTTACAAACCTAATATAAAATTACTAATGGAATGGAAGCACCTTCTTCTTAGCTGTTTATAATTAAATATAACATCAGAGCAACAGCTCTATTTTCAACCTCTGACAATTTGGAATCAGTAAATGCACAGTATTTCATATTGCAGAGGTAAATTTAGCCCATCATCCAAAAATATCACACCTGCCCTTCCTTATTTTAAGATACTCTTTGTAGCTTAATGACTATCAGGTTTACATGGGTAAGTGTTAAACTGACTAGTTTTGATACCCTATATAGATCATTATGAACATATGTAATTAAAACTTTTGTGGCTTCATCTATTCAGTTACACTTTCAAAAATAAAATAATTTTCTTTTCCTATATTCTGCTATGTTTTCTCAAAAATCATTGCTAAGTAACATTGGGAGGCAGGATGGGCCCTTAGGTTTCACTGATCCTTTACCTAAAAACCAAAACAAAATAATACATAACCAATACCAAACTGAAATAAAGTATGTTAAACAAGAAAATTTGTTTTAATCCTTGTGTTACCATTTTCAAGATTAACAATACAGAACTCACCACTATCCTTCTGGCATATGTACCCTCTGTAACTATAACACTCCTCATTATTCCATTTTCCTGTGTCATCAGCAGGACCTCTCTTCAGAGAAACACAATCAAACTGTTGGAAGTAAGGGAAAGAATGTACATGCATATTAGAAGTTATAAAAGAGAGTACTATAACTGAGTAGATTCAGGTTTGTTTTTTTTTAGTTCTGATGTTGTAGAGTGTGTTACCACTCTAGAAATACCTTTCATTCATCCTTCTCTGTTCCTTCTGACCTCCCTTGTGGTGGCCAGCTCCCCTGTTGTACACTCTTCAGCTCAGCCTGCTTGTTCATTTAGTTATTTTCCAGAAGAAATACTTGAAAAACGTTACTATTTGCAAGAACTTTCTACCACATTATCTATCCCAACTTAGGAGTGACTATCAGTAAGGTTTTGAATAAAAATGAAATGGAGATCTTGCTTTGTATTTCACTTGCAAAGACAGCTATAAATAGTGGTGATTCTTGATAAAAATCACCTAGATTACAGTCTTTGGCAGAGCTCTCATCAGTTCTAGTTCTTAGAATTTCTCTTTCAGCTATATGAGATCAGCTTAAATTTGAAATGTCCAATTTATTACAAGCTGCAATCTCCTCTGCTAAGCTGCCATTGGGGCAACTGTTGGGCCTTTGGGCCCTTTGAAAAGGATCCTCTGAAGGAGACAGCTCTTAGTGTCTTGAAGGTGAAGGAGAATTTAGGATGTACCTTTACACTTTTTTTTCCTGCTTTGCATTTCCTAGCACTATTAGAGCTGCAGTGGAACTATGGATGTGCAGTGCCATTTTATATCTTCCTACATTTTTTGACCAATGGCTACATGGGCAAGAGCAACACGAATTGGCTCAGGTGTAGATTAAGCTGGTTGTCCCGATCCCTGGTTTCTCCAAAGGTGTGGATACCAAAATGGTGTGAGAATGGACAGTGAGTGGAATAGCATACTGTGAAGGGAAAGTTTGGAAAGCAAGATATAGAAATAAATAGAAGATAGGCAATGTGGATGTGCAAATCAGTCTGTATTGGCATGATTATGTAGATTGCTATTTTATTTACAGCATCATGAAATTTAATTTCAGTGCTAACAGTGGAGAGGGTTTGATGGGCTTAGAAAGTTGACATCTATTGGCCCTTAGTAATTCAATTACAGTTTTAAAAAGGGAAGAAGTTAAAATCCTGAACTCTTTCCTCTAGCATCCTCTTCTCCTTCCTTAATAGACAAGAAAATAATTGTGTGTTAACTTCTAAAATTCTAATGTTGCATTTATATTCTCTGAAAAATTAACAAGTTACTATGAAAAATAAAGCTTTATTCAGTATATCCAATCTTTATTTAATCTGTTCATTGCTGCAATTTTGCCAAATACTTTGACAAAATTGCAGCAATGCCATTTTATGCCCTGAGATAGCTAGAATAGTCAGACATTGAAAGGTTTTATGTCTAGTGCCTGTGTAAAGATAGATGACCAACCAATGGAGAAGGCTGGGGCAATGTCTGTAGTGAAGTGAACTGCTTACTCGAAGTGGTTTTGCTCCTCAGATTTAAACTTGTTAGTTGACACTGAGCAATTATTTACCTGTTGCAGATTGTGGCCATCTTCTGGATGCAGACTGTCATACAAAACATGTTCTATAAGTTTTGGGGAATCCTTAGCCCAGTTTGTATATGACACAGCACTTCCATCAGACCAAACAAAGTTGAGTTCACTGAGCAGATCATTCAAGCCAATCCAAAGATCATTTGAAGCATCCTTCAAATGGTAAGTGAGAAAAGCTAGAGAAAAAAGCCAGAGAAAATTAATGTGTCATGTGATCAGTCAAAACATCAACTCATAAACAAATACTTAACTATTTTTTTGTTAAAGTCTTGTAAAAGCGTTTTAATTATATTTGATCAGAAATTTACCTGAGTCCATTATTTCAAAGTTATGCCAAGCCCTTGCCCATGAAAAGTCTCAAAGTATGTGGGAACAATGAAGCAAGATTGGAAAGAGGAAAGAAACAAAAAAAACCTGTCTGACCAACATGATATCTAATGAGTTCACTTATTTCACCTGTCAGGATGAGCCACTTGACTGATGGAAATATGTGGCTATGCACAGCTGCAAAGAAAAGCCAGAGAACACAGGGGAAAACATTCCTTTCTCTGACATTCTACTAAACTAAGTTGCAGAATTTAGACTGAGGAATAGAAGTATATCCCATTCTATTTATGGCAAAAAACAGACCCTGCATTCTGGTTTTTTCTCTGTGCCTAAAGCTACAAATGCTAGATTTGGATTTTTAATTTTATCCTAATTCATGCCTATAAATAATGTAAGACACTTCCATGAAACATGAGGAAGCAATCCTTAGCATCACTAGCATGCCCCAAACAGATTGTTCAGTTCTAAAAATATTTCATGCCATGGCCATAAAACCAATGTTGAGGATACAAATTATATAAAGCATATATTTACATTCTGACACTTGCATTCTTTGCAGGAAATGTCTCCACTACGTACAGAGTAAAGGCTCTCTATTACCTAAGGGGCTGATGTACTGTACCTTGAACTTGCTCATTAGGTATGCTTGCCAAGTTTCCTCCAAGGCTCATGCAAACTCTTCTTCCAGTACTCCAGAAATCATAGCCAGAGCCAAAAAATTTGTAACACTAGGGCAAAAATAAGTATAGACTGTTAGAATGACAGCACAAAGATTTTAGGTACGAATTACACTAGTTTAAGTAAAAATCGGTCTAACTCAGATCCCCAAAATATTTTTTCAAAGTTAATTTGGATCTGGAGCCTAGCCAAAACCATTTACAAGTTTTAAATTTGCTCTCTGTCTTTCTGCAAGGGACTGAGAATGCCACAACAAAGCTCAAATAGCTATTTACAAATCATGGTAGGAGTCTAATGAGAATCTAATGTTTTAACTAACTTGGAGATTTCAAGAAGCCATACACCCCCACAAGTAAAAGACAAAGAAGTGCTGATTCTATAGGAAAGGCCCAGCACAGGTGTGGAATTTTCTGAAAAACGTTTTTGGCCTATTGTCTTTGTTCAGAGTACTCTTGTGTGTATTCAGCCTTCTTCATTGTACAGCTCTTTTATTAATGGAAGTATATAGCTAATCACTTTAAAAGTGTGCAGCCATCACATTGCCAACACATATTCACTAACAGGTTTGATAATTATGAGGGTGCCTCATGTGCCTTCTCCATATTTGCAGCTCACCCTCTGCTCTGTTCCATGCCAGTAGCACAGTCAGAGAATTATCTTGCAAGGTTTGTGGTAAATAAGAACTTTGATGACTGTAACCTAGCGTGGTGTCACCTGGTGTGATATCCATGGGTGCCTTTGTAACAGTACTGTATATATTAGGAAATAGAACCCTCACTTATTACTCACATCAAGTTTGTCCCTTTTGGGAAGAGGCAAACATAACATTGAAGCCTGTTTGGAAAAAAATTGTCTTATTTCTGATTGTTCCATCTCAAATGACTGATTTTGTTCTATGCCTGGTGCTTTCAGGTTAAGTCACTTCTTCAAGTTTTTGAAACATACACACAACGTAACAGTTTTCCAAGGTGATGATTTCTCAGGAAAACAATTAAAATCTGTAAATCCACCATTTTGCAGTAATTAGCCAATGGGTTCATTTTTTAATGCAACTGGTAAATGATAGCTTAGAGACAAAAGGTCTTTTGTATAACTTGAAGTACCTTCCCAAGCAGTAATATCATTGTGCTTCAATGAAAGTATCATACCTGATTTTTAAATAAAATCCAACCTGCAGGACATCCTCCAGGAGCTGAAGGTGCTGCTGAAGGGAGGGTTGCATTTATAAAACTTCTGTGCCTCTCACAGATATAGCCATTGGAAAAACCACAGTTGACATCATTCCACAAGCCTGAAATCAATTGAAGTTTAGGTACTAAGACACTGAATAAAATTGAAATTTGTAGGAAAGTGAACTGGTTTCTGTGCTTTTAAGTTCAGAAGCAATCTGCCTGGGAATGTGGGATAACCTGCATTAGCTCAACTCTACCTCCCATTACCACTGTATCCAAGGGCACTTTGGTCCTGCTGTGACTGGGGGAGAAGTGGCCAGGTGAGATGCCCTCTCAGTGGAACCCTCCCAAAAGCTTTGTGGAACTGAAAGGTGTGAGTGCAGAATGTGAAACTCCGTGTATTTTCTATGTTTCTATGTTCTTGCTAGCTATTTTCTTATTATTAAAAAATATCTCTCATTATTCAAAAATATATTATAAAAATATTATTTTAAAATAAAAATATTAGCTATTTAGTAAGAAAAGAAATTTAAAATACCTGTTATTGATTTATAATTATTTTTTAACATTGCTGCTGATTCAAATGGAATATTTTCTTTGTGCAGCTGAAACATCAGTGATCAAATTGCTGCTGCATTCCTTGTTAAAATCAGTATTCCACTTTTATGGATGATATTGCCCCTGAAGATACCTCAGATATAATGATTCTTAATTATACATGTTTCTCAAAACTGATAAGACATTTTTAATACTAGAAGAGCAGCACCCATAAAATTACTTTACAAACCAGAGTTGTGTAACTCACCATCTTTTTTGTACAAAACCACACAATTTTCTTGAGCTTGTGCAAAGTTGGGCTCACCCGGTGCCCAGGCTGCATAGTGCACTGGGCTTCCACTCATCCAGCTGAAAAACAGTAGTGGGTGCTGAGACAACGTCCATGAAACAGTTGAGAAAAATCTTCCTTAATATATTGAAAATATTTTTTTAGAATTACAACTGCATATCAAGTCAAAGACAAAAATACCTTTGTTTTTAACATATATTATCGACATAACCATAGCATTCAAAAATTCCACTTAGAACTGTGTTTGTACAATGCAGTTAAACCAAGGGAGAGCACACATTTCAACATGCATTATCACTCTCTGAATCTGCATTTAACTCCTTTGCAGTAGTTCCTCCAGAAGGAACTCCAGCCCTACAATACTCCTACAACTGCTCTTTATGGATCTTAATGTAGTTTATTTACCTACCTGAACTGTTGATCAGCATTCTGGATTAATCCTATGAGATATGAGTTCAGTTTGCCATTTTTTAAGATCTGAACATAAAAATATATTTTAAATTAGTGTTTTCTAGTATTTATTAGTCATCTAATAAAGAAAAAAAAAGGGTAAATTTTGTGCTGTGGAAGCCAAGAAATTAATACATATTCTTTAAATGCTTGTGCACAGTCACCTGAGATACCATACAACTTATAGTTTTGTGTTATTATTTTTATTGATACATTTCCATTTGTGCCTGAATTACTAGTATGATCAAAGCTTTCAAAGTTCTGTTCTCAATTTTAAAAGAAAAAGTCAAAGAAGGCTTGAGGAAAACACTTAGTATAAAATTTTTGATACTTTCCAAGTTATGTAATTCTTGTGTCTCAAGCCGAGTTCCTCTCCTGTCTTCTCCACACTAAAAGCAAACATCTAACAGTGTGACTCAGGTGTTTGTGTGGCTATGTTGCAAACCAAACAGGATTTTGGCACAGGTTTGAGGTACCATCCATGCTCATAAGTTGTCAGCATTCCCCTGCTGTGCTTCAGTCATGGTACAGGAAAACTAATCCATGAAGGATTGTTGGAATGATCAGTCTAGCTGGACCAGTCTAAGCTTTTCTTTGAAAAGCTGTTTTGGAGAGCAACATGACCATGAGATAGGACCATCAAAGCTGCACTGGCAACTGCCTCACATCTCTGTGCATCTATACTGTGTTCCAGTCTATGATACTCAGGTAAGAGGCAACCACCCTGCCAGAAGGAGAGTTTTCTGAGAATACACCTGCTCTGCCTGTTCATTGCTCCTTATGTAATTGCTCAGAGCTCCATTCAGACTAGAATAGACAAGAATATACCCATCCAAGTAAATTGTAAATTACTTTACATGTTTTTTTCCCAAAGTGAAGATTCATTTAGTAGAATAAATCTTTTTTCATAGAATATTTAAACCTAATCCTAACAAAATGTTAGTAGTAGTAATATTTGGTAAAAGTGGTAATATTATGCAACAAGCACATTCTTCTGTACTTCACAAGCAGAGGGTATCTACAAGGAGTGAATGTAAGCCAGGTTGTGTATAACATAATAAAATTCCCCCTTACATATTTCCACAAAAATTTTCTTTCATTATTATTTCCAATAGTAGCAAGATTTCCATGGTTGTTTTTGCAGAATGTTCTGGCTTTCTCCATAGAGGTCTTTTCTGTGCTGAAAAAATACTGTTTGTCTCCTTTTACAATCCAGCCATCTTCTGTAACTTCATATGCTGCAACACAGAAGAGAAATCTCTGCATTCTTCTCAGTTCTTACACAAAGCTGGTGGTGTTAGATCACACCACTCTTTAGGTGAGTGAAAATAAACAAAAGCTTACTGGTAGAAGGACTCTGAGGTTCTGGTTTCAAGGGTGTCCCTGTAGTGAAATGGGATAAAAAATGATGATATAAAATATTTCCCAAACATTGAGCCAGTATAAGTGTTCAATCAGTGGAAATAATTTTAATGTCTATTAACTTCTCACATTTTACATATTCAATGCAAAATATATTTATATAGTAGCTTTGGTGCAAAGTTAAAAATGGATGTTCAGGGAGTAAAAGATGCATTACAGGCCTACATCTTGGTCTGGTAGATTTTTGGTAAGTGCATCTTGAACATCTTTAATATTGCCTAAATTAGATGGCTGAAGTTAGTCTGGATAAATACTTGTTTCTGAAAGAACACTAAATAGAGAAAATATTTCAACATTGGTAGACTTTGAACAATTCTTTATGGACATTGTCTTGTATTTGAATAAGAAATTCAAACACAAAACAAGGTTTTATTTTTGCTTATATTTATATTTTAAATTTTATTAATATTAATTGGTTTGCAAAACTTTTTTTCTGTGTAGCTGCCTTGAAAAGAATTACATTATGACTTTTTGAAAAATAATTTCAACAAAAAATTTCCACATCGCATGAAATGTGATACTGGAGCAACATTTCTTTAAACATGCAAGGCCAAGAGCTATAAAAATGTAAAACACATGTCACTTTTGTAATATCAAGGCCAGCTGAATGGGGCTTTGACCAACCTGGTCAAAGGTTGAGGGTTGAAACTAGATGATCTTTAAGGTCCACTCCAACTCCAGCCATTCTGTGGTTCTGGTTTTTTCCCATAGGAATTTGATGCAATGTTTGTGTTGTGTTATTGTTAATGTATGTGTAATTACATTTTATTGAGCGTGTGACCATATGCTTGGGTTAGAAAAAGAAATATGTCAGCTTTTAAAAATAATCTATTTTATGATTGGTTACACGCTTAAAAAGGAAATATAAGATTTAAAAGAAAAAACCCTAATATGTCTGCTCTGGAAGTATGAAGTATTCTGTCTATTTCAGCATCTTTCTGCATGCCATTATGCACTGCTGACTAATGATGGCAATTTCTTCAGGCTGTAATTTCTGCCATTCATATGCCACTACTGATTAACAGTAAACAGCTACTATTGACACTTTTGCTAATGATTTTTAGCTGTGGTGATTATGCAGGTGAGAACTCACAAAGGAACCTACCAGGAAAAATATCTTCACAACATCTGACAGAGATCTATGACTATTACTTTATAAGTATGAGAAGCTGAGACTCTGTGCCTTGGTTAGAAAATTGTTTTGAATAATTCAACAGCACAGAAATTATGCTTTTAAGAAAAGTAGCAATTGAAACTAGCATGAAAGAGTCCAGGGAGCCACCAAAGGAACATTGCTGCTACTGTGGGAAGTAAAATATGCACCCAATACATAGCTATAATTGATTCCTCTCAAATTTCACTGAATATTTTTCCCAAACAGTAGCTGAGAAAATAACAGAGAAACAGAGAAGATTTTTCTACTTGTATAAGAGGAAGATGTGAACCTGTCTTAAAGTATTGAGTATTTTGAAGCTTTCATTACCGTCTTTTTGTTACAGCAGGCCTGTTGTTACAGGTTGTCTTTATGTGATATCTTACAAAAAGACTGATTCTATGATGCTGGTAGTGTTGTTTAATTTAGAGTGGGTGACTACTGTGTTGTTGTGTACCAACACCTGAGCAGAGGAGTGAAGTTTCACTTCTCAAAGGATATGGAAATTTAAAATAATATTTTTCTCCTTTTTTTTCTCTCTTTTTTCAAATTATAGTCCTGTCTTCTTCCCTCAGTTAGAACTTCTGTTTTGACAAAAATCTGCTTTTGTGCAATGCAGTGAATATTGCAAGGTAAGCTCTTGAGATTGCTTTCATCTTACTTCTATTATTACACAATTACATAAAGAAGTTTATGTTTAGTAAAGTTTATAATGGAATATACTTTTTATAATGAAGAAAAAAAATCTTGTATTCCAAAGGTATTTATATGTCTTGACCTACTTTTCTGTGTACAACATTCCTGTGAAACCAACAAAATTTTCTACCAATATGTAAGTTGTAGAGCTTCCTGTTATGATAGAATGGATGCAGCTTGAATTTCTTCCTTAGGTGAGTTTAGAGTATAAAGTAACCTACCTTTCTTTATCTCACAAATCCAGTTATGACTGTATTCACAGTGCTCTTTAATCCATGATGGGGAAGGGTTTTCACTGATTGCTCCACAATCTTGAAACGCAGTATCATAAAGATAGTGTCTTTGCTTTATAATTCACCTACAGAGAAAAAACACCCGTGGTTTTACAGGGGTAAAAACTGTACTCTGTAAGGAATGGGAAGTAGAGCAAAAGTTTCCAACTCCTCCTTTTCTTCCTCCTCTGGCTATGAAGCCAATGTGAACTATTAAAGTAATTACAAACACTTGGAAAGAGGAAAGAAAGGCTCTGAGCTTTACGCAGCATCTAACAGACTGTAGCACTCCCACAAAAACTGGAATCAAAATGAGATTATAAATAAAAACAGCAAAAAGGAGCATGGCAATTTATCACCAGAGACTAACAAAAATCAGGAGAGACGTTTCTCATATATTTGTGACTTGGATAATAATTTCTGTGGCTGAAAGTTGTCCTTTGTCCTATCACTTTGATGATGTTATAACCTCGGGGGCTTTTGGCCACTTTTGTTTTTTTCCAATCCAGTATGAAGAATAATGATCCAGAGTTACCCAGCTGCAAAACAGACATTTTTGGAAATTCTTATACAGCTTTCTTACACACCAGTCATGGAAAGAAGGGTCAGAATAGAAGGAAACTGGCATGGTGAAACACTCACCGGAGAACCATCACTCCAGGAGAGCCCACCATCAGGATCCAAACACTGCAAACCTATCCAGAAAGGCTGCAATGATGGGGATTTCTTTCTACAGTGAGGAAAAAACATATCATGGAAGAGGATATATGTTAACTGTTCAATTTCTAAAGTTATAAAACTCAGTAACTCTGACACTTACTGAACACTTCAAATGCAGAAATTTTAAAAATAAAAAGTACTGTTGGTTAGCAAACTCCCATTGGCTAGTATATAAAGTTCACATTTTGAATCTTCCTACTTTGCAAATGGTGGCATTGAAAACAGAGCACATCGTTTTTCTACATTGATGTGATTTTAGTGGTTTTTTTCTCAGAAAGAAAATGTTCAGGGCTACTGGAAGACAAAATTTGGTTTCAAAATTATTCACTAAAAAAAAATTAGAATAGGATCTGTGGAGAAGCATTTAACAAATTTTGTTGTTGGGTTTGTTTTTATCTGAAATTAAAATGTTTGCAGGTTATGACACATTTTAGGAACTCCAAAAATTTCTTTGAAAACATTACTCATATGAGAGATTTTGTCAGGCTTTTTTCTTACTGTTATGTTGAAAACCAGATAGATTTAAAATAATTATCTCAGGAGCAAAACAAGAGTATGATTATTTATTACTGCATCATGTGTTGTTTCACCAAAATATCAATAATTAAATTGTTTGCTGGCTTACTTTAGTAAGTTTTCTATCACTGTTTGCTCTTCTTCATTTCTAATGGCAGCCAGGTCTCCTCCTATTTCTCTGCAGAAATCTCGGGCTTCGAACCAGGTTTTCTTTTGGTTTTCGTCTCTCACAAAACCCTGTAGATGCAGGTAGAACACTGTATTTTCAGTGTGCTAAGCATAAATCTGCTGGCCACCTTGTATAAGAAAAATAAGTAAGCCTTCCTCTACAATTATCCATTATAATATGGATTCAAACATAATTGGATAACCTTACTTATCACTGATAGAGTGAAAAGTGCAGTGATATTTGAATAGTTGTGTAAAAGCTTGTTACATTAATGGTACCATTCTGTGACATTTAGTTTACCTATCTATTTGGTGCTCTCTTGTTTCCCAGGTAGGATTATGGCAAAAAAAAAACCTACTTACTCTGAAACAGGAATTAGTGCTGTTGCTTGTATCCCAACCCAAGGGACATTTGGAACCAGAAACAGTTTCTGAAGCAACAGGAACAGTGACTTCTTCAGCTAATTTTTTGCAGAGAAATTTTGCCTTTACTTCACAGTTCTGGACATCCCATAGTCCAGCTGCATTTCCAGTCCTAAGGGCAACACAACCAGCTTCCTTCCCTTTGTGAGATAAAAAAGAAAGTTGAAATGTGTTTTAAGGAGGCTCTTTTGACATTTTTATGGCTCGTGTAATTAATTTGCAAAAGACTATTTGAAATATTACGTGTAGTGTCCACTCAGAGGAGGAGCTGTGTGAAAAGAAGAAACCAGCAAGTCCTTCATCATTCCCCTTCCCTCTGAGTGCATAAGCAACTCCTTGCCTGCCTCTTTCCTCTGCCACTTGTGGCAAGGCTTTGGCAGCCCATCGCCAAGGCTGGAAGGGATTTCATCCTTTCTGCTCAGTTTGATTTTGCTCCTTGGAAATGAGGAGTCAGAAAATAAATATTTTCATGGCATCATAAAAAATCATAGAATAATTTAGGTTGGAAAAGAGCTGTAAGATTGTATAGTCCAACCATTAGCACTGCCAGGCCCACCACTAAACCAACATATCTTCACATCTTGTAAATACCTCGAGGGATGGCGACTCAACACTTCTCTGGGCAGCCCATTCCAAGGCCTGAGCATCCCTTCTGTGAAGAAACCTTTCCTGGTATCCAATCTGAAGCTGTCCTGATGCACCTTGAGGCCATTTCCTTTTCTCCTAATACTTGTTACTTGGGAGAAGAGACTGATCTCCACCTCATTACCACCTCCTTTCAGGCAGTTGAAGAGAGTGATAAAGTTTCCTCTTTTCCTTCAGGCTAAACAGCCCCAGCTCCCTCAGCCACTCCTCATTAGATTCATGTTCCAGACCCCTCCCCAGCTTTGTTGACCTTCTCTGGACACACTGCAGCATCTCCACATTTTTCTTGCAGTGAGGGACCCAAAACTGTACCCAGGATTCAATTTGCAGCCTCACTGGTGCCAGGTACAGGTATCAAAGACACTTCAGTTTTAAAGGCAGAATAATTCATATGTGTTGTCATGGATTTATCAAAGATGGAAAACATTTTAGAATTAGGGAACACAGAGGCTTCCTTAGTAGCATAGATTTAGCCCAACAGATTAGAGAATCTAGAAATGAAACAACACACTTTTTTTTGGTGGGGGGGATAATATTATGTAGGAGGTAGTATAAAGGCTGGTCTTTATTGGAGGCCACCAGGGGGCAGGTATGGAAAATGCCCACAAAATTCTCACCCCACCACAGGGTGAATACAGTTTTATAAGTTTAGCAAATTAGCATAATTGACAAAAATCACCAATTAGAGATGTAAGAGGTGAGGTAATTTCTCCCAGTTCAACCCGCTCTAAATCACAGAATCACAGAATCACTGGGTTGGAAGACACCTTCAAGATCATCGAGTCCAACCCATGCCCTAAACACTTCAAATAATTCGTGGCATAGAGTGCCACATCCAGTCTTTTTTTAAACACATCCAGGGATGGTGACTCCACCACCTCCCTGGGCAGACCATTCCAGTGCTTTATCATCCTTTCCATAAAAATTTTTTCCTAATAGCCAACCTATATTTCCCTTGGTGCAGCTTAAGACTGTCCTCTCATTCTGTCAGTCCTGCCTGGAGAAAAAGACCAACTCCCACCTGACCACAGCCACCTTTCAGGAGGTTGTAGAGAGTGATGAGGTCACCCCTGAGTCTCCTTTTCTCCAGGCTGAACACCCCCAGCTCCCTCAGCTGTTCCTCACAGGGCTTGTGTTCCAAGCCCCTCACCAGCCTTGTTGCCTCCTCTGGACACACTCAAGCATCTCAAAGTCCTTCCTAAACTGAGGGGACAGAACTGCAGGGGGTTATTGTGGCCAAAATGCAGGACTTGGCACTTGGACTTGTTAAACTTCATCCCACTGGACTCTGCCCATCCATCCAAATGGTGCAGGTCTCTCTGCAGAGCCCTCCTACCTTCCAATAGATCCACACATGCTCCCAGTTTAGTGTCATCTGCAGATTTACTAATGAAAGACTCAATGCCCTCATCCATATCATCAGTGAAAATATTGAACAGGACTGGCCCCAGCACAGACCCTGAGGGACACCACTGGTGGCTGATCCCAGCTGGATGCAGCTCCATTCACCACTCTCTGGGCCCTCCCATCCAGCCAGTTCTCAATCCAGCACAGAGTGCTCCTGTCCAAGCCTTGGGCTGCAGCTTTTCCAGGGGTGTGCTGTGGGAGACAGTGTCAAAGGCCTTGCTGAAGTCCAGGTACAACATCCACAGCCCTTCCTGCATCCACCAGGTGGGTCACCTGGTCGTAAAAGGAGATCAGGTTGGTCAAACACGACCTTCCCCTCCTAAACCCACACTGGCTGGGTCTGGCCATCCTGTAAGGGCTGTGTGATGGCATCAGTATAAACTGTTCCATAGCCTTACCAGGAACTGAGGTCAGGCTGACAGGCCTGTAATTACCAGGATCCTCCTTCCCACCCTTTTTATGAATGGATGTCACACTGGCCAGCTTCCAGTCATCTGGAACCTCCCCAGTGTCCCAGGACTGCTGGTAAATGATGGAGAGCAGCTTCACAAGCTCATCTGCCAGCTCCCTCATCACCCTGGGGTGGATCCCATCTGATCCCATAGATTTATGAACATCTTCCCCCTCATAAACTTTGTTTATGAAAATATGTCTTGAAGTGCTTTTGGCCTTGGTTCCCAGAAGGAACCTAGATAGGATATGGGCCTTGTACCCCTGGGTTTGGACCTCTGGAACATATTTTTGTCCTTCTGGCTAGGGTAAAGGTAGGGAAAAAATACTGGGACTAGCTACTAATACCATAATAAGCTACAAATATATGTGTAAAGGATACAGAGAATATATAAAAAGAAAGAGGCAAAAATCATTCATCATCAGTGGAGTACCAGGCATAGCTGCATTCCAGTTTGTGTACAGAACACCTTCATCAGTCACCCACTTGAAATTCCCTTGCTCTTCCATGTCTGAGAGACCAATCCAAAAATACTTCTCAGAGCTCAGACCAATGAGGCTGGTCAGGTAGGCTTGCTCATATCTGAAATGACAGGAGTCAAATGGGATTAAGCCTAGCTTTCCTTCCATCCTCCACTCCTCAGCACCCAAACTTCACACAGCTAGAATGAATAGATTCTCTATTAAATTTCTAATAATTGGGTCCCAGCTGTAATAGGGAGTGAAGTTGTGCTGTACTGAAAAACTATTCCCTACAGAGCAGAAGGTGCTGTTGTCTGTTCTTTCAAAGTAAAGTACTAGAAAACATTGATGTGTATTTTTAGTAAGAAAAGCCATACTGTGTTGATTAATATTTTTTTCTCCAGAAAAAGGACATTCCTGAGTTCATTTTGGGTTTTGTTTTTGTTTTTGTTTTTGTTTTTTTTCAAAAATTCTCAACTAGCTTTTAAAATTCCAGTATTATTGCATCAGATATACAATTTTTAAACTCTTTTCATACCTGTCTCCTATGCTTGTTAAATAACCACTGCTCCTTTCACAGGTTTTCTTTGCTTCTGAAAATGTTACAGAGGTATGTCCAACCAGGTAGCAGTAAAAACCATATCTTTCCCAACCCTGTCAAGAACACATGAAATAAACTTGCAATTAAAAACAACATATGTTCTAGTACTTGAATTTCAAATGAATACACAAAAACGAACATATTTTTAATATAACCTGACATGATTATGTTTTGAATTCCAATATATTAATGGAAATTCAGTTTAGCAAGTATTTCTGTGCAGAAAGAAGAGATTTAATGCCTATAATCTCACTTTTTTGACAATAATGGATAAATTTTTACTGGTTAAAAAATCAAAGGGACACAGAAAGGAGAGTGCATTCAGAATCAGGTGAATAAAATTAATCTTTGCTCAAAACCAAAAAGAGTAGACTGTATTATAGTAGAGATGCTGACTCTAATTCCCTATGTTTTTGAGGCTAAAGGAACAGTAAATAAACTAATTAATGGTTTAATACATCAGGTCACATAAAAAGTCTGACTGAAGAGGTAACATAAAAACCACTGAAGAGCAAAATCCTCAAAATTACAACTGAATTCCAAGTCACTTTTCCCTTTTATGCCATCTCTAATTTTGCTTGCTGCACCCAAGAAAGGCAAATAAATTCTGTGTTCAGTATTTGGCTGCTGCTTTAACTCCATTGTGCACAATGAGTCTCAGTTCTGTCCCCATATAGGCTTGTGGGAATGGTTCCTAAATATAGAATAGTAGTAAATAGGAAAGTAGAAAGAAGGAAAAGAAGGAAAAAAACCCAAAAACCTGGTAGGATACAATAACTTGTTCAAAACAAATTCACTTATAAAAAGGAATTTTATTGTTTTGATTTGACTTTAGCAGTGAGATTTGTCATCATCTTGCATCACAGTCCAGAAATTGTTATCAGTCCCTACTACATGTTCAAGAGCCACACATGGTTGAAGAACAATATAACAAATGTGCAGACAACCACAGAATTGGCTTTAGCCCCTTTCACAGAAAGTCCTGAGAGGTAATAGGCCTGACTTATTATTATTCTTTATATGGGAATGTAGTGAAAATTATCACTCTGAATTTGTAGTCAAATAATATTTGTTGGAGAAAAAAAAATAAATATAGTTTCAATGTTAAGAGGAGCTTGTGAAATTTTGCTAGCCAGATCCTTGGTTGTGCTTTCTTCTTACCTTCAGGCAGGCAGGATCAGTCTTTGCTGTTCCAGAAACTCCTTGCAGAGGGTCTCTCCTGCAGATGTAGCCTAACCTCCTGTCACAGGCACTGTCTGCCCAGTATCCATCCTAGTTGCAATTTGGGAAGAGTTGAAAAACAGTGAGGCAGAACCTTTTTACTTTAGAAACATTATCAATCTTTTCAAAATACTGTTTCAATGTGAATATCTGTATTTTGTAATGGATTACAAGTATCTGAGCTTGGAGGAGAGGTTGTGTTGAGCTAAGTGGCACGGCCAGACTGTTAAGGTTTGCTTGGCATGCAATGTGCACTCATAATCAGATATGAGCACTTACTAGTTATATGGAATTTAATATTAAATTTAATTTAGAACAACCATATGTCTGAGTGAATAAGGGTTACATTCTTTGATTCTATGCAACTTAGCAACCATGCTAAATTGCATTAAAAAACTCCCTAGAAATACAACCAAAACTCAAATAGTGCAGTGCTACACTGGTATGATTCATGTGGAATGATTCACCTTTCCTGCCATAAGGACACAATCTTCTTGGGCAGTGACTTCATGGGTTGGTTCTCCAGGCAACCACTTGGTATATGTCACAGGAGTTCCATCACTCCACTCAAAGTACATTTGAATTTTGAGGTCGTTCAGGCCAATCCACAGCTCATCCTCAGCTCCTAAGGACAGAAATTCATCTGTGTTATTACCCAAGTTAAAACAGTCCACAGGAGCAAGATTTTATGGAGATGAGGTGAAATAGCAATGTTGCAGTGCAGATTCATCTGTATTAGAAGACAGAGGAGTTTATTTTAAAATGCAATTCTCATTCTTCTTTCAAGAAGTTAAAAATGAGATATGAGCAGGAAATCAGATTTGTCAGCTTTATCAGTGAAGTACATTACTGTACCTACAACTACAAGGTGTCTGATGCAGATAATCCACTGAAATGCTGCAGTGAATACAGTTGTTATTTCCTTCAAGTGATTTCATGCAGTGAAATACAAATGAAAATCAAAATGAAAAATTAAAAGACCATAATGACTCCCTCTTGTGGATTTTTGGCTTTCGAGTTTTTCTAGCCTATATATCTGCAGCCTTTCCCTATAAATATTCGTTAAAAACAAGTGAGAATTGTTTCATTTAAATCCTGTAAGATTTCTAATAGTACAGTTCTCTATTTGTACCTCACACTGCCCTGTAGAAATACTCACTGTAGCCAAGCTGAGACAGTATAAAGCCATGCTCCTCAGGGCTGTGGACACTGGCCAGGTTGCCATTGCTCTCATTGCAGGAAATCAGGGCTGCTCTCCATTCTTTGGGGTCTCTATGAACCTTGAAACAGTGACCTCCATAGGGCAACCATTCTTCTGGGCATTTAACAGGCTCTACATCCCCTCAAAAGCAATGGATATTTCAAGTTTTTAAATGGTGCAAACTGAAGTCTAGAATAACTGCAATTATATTTAAAATCAGCTAATTAATGAATTACAATGAACTGGAAGTGTTAACAAATGAGCAGTACTTCATTCCTCACACATTTTTTTTAGTCTGTATGTTTTTGCTCGTGGTACTTTTAGAGAAAGCATGATGCATTTAAACAAAAGAGGGAAAGAATGTAGCCAGTTGTTACTGGACTTCACTAGTGTGCAGTATTCACTGGCCAGAGGAATATTTTGGAATTTCTTATGTAGCATTTCCACACAATATACCCCACCCAATTGCATTTTTTGTGTTTCATAAAGGAAAGGCATTATTACTGCAGCACAAATAATTCTCTGCACACATGGCTTTCCATGCCAACTGTCATTAAATAAATCAGAGAGAAGTGTAGTAGAAAAGCTGTCCAAAGGAAGTTGATCTTTTTTGCCATCTTTCTAGGCTGCTGGCAAACCCCATCAAGAATTTGCTCTGAGCCTACTGATGCCACTTTTCCAAGCCTTCTGTGACAAACCTCAGTGTTTCCATTAGAATGCACTGAAGGAAGGGTGAAGCATCTCTAACTTTATTTTCATGTCCATGCAGACCATGATACTTTCATGAAACTGTATGGCTTAACCCAGTGCCTCTGCAATAGTGACTAAGAACATAAAGTAAAAAATGCTTGTGTGATTACTTCGTTCCAGGAACATTTTCAGTATTTAAATATATTTTGCTAAAGAAATAACAATATGTTTTGTTCTGTGCCAATCATCATAGCAGAAAAGCAAATTTCAATGCTTGCTTTTTCTTTTTGTTTTAAATAGCCATGAAATTTAACTTTAGTGACACAAATGATGCCTTTATCAAAAGGCTTTTTATTTGCTTGACATACCTGATGGAAGAATTGAAGGATCCTTTGTGGAGTTTTCCTTTTTACAGATATATCCAAGTTTCAGCTCACATGGCTGGTTTTCCCACTTAGCATCTCTTCTGGGGTTTAGTACTGCACAGAGTTTTTCAGACTCAGGCTCAGGGCTTCCTTCATGGGATAAAAAGCAAATTATTTTTATGTAGCACAGGATTTATGTCAGGAGCTAAAAGAGCAATTTACTGATAGCCTTTTCATGTATCAATTATGGGCTCATGATTTCACTCCTACTAGAAATACAGATTTTTCTACTAGAGATAAGGAAATGTAATTTAGAAATACCATCAAAATTTTTCTTTCGATGCTTGTTGCATAATTCACACTTTCTGCCACAGCTGATTGCAGAATAGTGGTCCTTTCTGTACATCCCTTTGGAATTTGAATGCAGATTTGTTCCTTGCTGCAAACAGAACCTCCCAACATTCCCTCACCATTGCTGTCTCTTCTCTGCCTCTTCCACCAACACCCCCAGAGTTTTTCCACAGGACCACTGTCCCTGGGCAATGGTCAGTGTTTTCTTCTCAGAGAGGCCCACAGTGTGATAAATTACTTTTTTCCCCTCTCCCCAGAAAAGATAAACTTAATTCTGCAGTGAACTGGAAGTGTGTAGCTTAACTCATGGTCATAGCCATTGTGTGGGGGACACAGGAGCTGAGATACAGGACACTGAGAGCCAACCTCTTAGCTCTGCAAAGCTTGGGGAATTTGACCAGCTCAACAGCAGGTAGAAAATCATCCACCAGACTCAATAACTTTGTGCTTTCCCTTCATCTTCTGTGTGCCAGAAAAAAGCAGGTGGCACCTCTGAGACTTGGGAAGGCCAAATGTTGGATTATGGTTGCATTTATTCAGAATTTGCTGCAACCGGCTGTTGCCATGGCAATATTGACTTTCAGAGATAAACTGGCAATGCCATGAACTCTTGAATGAGAGAGAAGAGTAAAAAAGCATAAGAAGTGGAGAGGAAGCCTTTGCAAGAGCAGTGGTTGCTGGCAGCCGAGTCCTTGCAGGATGCAGGGTCTGATAACCCTGGGGAAAGAGGATTTCACTGACTTGAAGGCATTCCCAGTATGATACAGCTCAACTAGTGCTTTTTAATTTATATCTGCCTCTGATAGGAGATGAGGTGACTTAGGTCTTCTGCTTGAAATTCCATGAGTTGTATCTAGTGAAAAAAAGCATAATTCTCCAATTATAATTCCAAAAATTGTTTAAGAGGATTACTACCTGGTGCCCAGTTAAGGTATCTGAAGGGAAAGCCACCACTCCACTGCCAGCCACTGTTGAGATTCAGACTGTTCAGCCCAATCCAGAGAGAGGATCTCTTGCTGTCAATCAAATCTAGGTAACAAAAGAATTGAATTCTAATGAGATTTGCTAGGAAAACTTGTGAATTTCCAAAGTTTAGAAGAAGATAATAGAAGTCTGCCTAGTGATTGGAAGTTCAATACAGGATTCATGTTTACTGGTAGAAAATTCAGAGGGTTTTTTTCTGTAGTTAAAGGGTAGAGAATTGAAAAATTTTATTTTACATATTATTTTATCTGAACTTAATGCTATTCTACAGTTATATGTAGACAATAAGGTTTGAAAATTGAAAGACTGAATATTCTTAACATTATTATAAGTTTAATTGCTTGTGGTGCAATTGATAGAGGACCTTCATTCTACAGCATGCATAAATCTATGAAGTCTGTATAAATTTGTATCATATTTCAAAATAACTATTTCATTAGATATACATGAAGTATACTGATTTATCAAAACAAAATCTAATATAAAAATATAAAGCATGTCATAGCATGTAATTGTCTCGTGTATAATGGCTCTCTCCTAAAATATTTCTTCTTTCAAGTCCCCTTTTGGGGATCTTTCTGGTGTTTTCTGAGCTTGAGCTAACTTTTGCTTAATTAGCTGGAAATCCTTGGATTTTCTTGATAAAATGATAATAATATAAATAATTTCAAGTGGAAATTCCTCAACTTTCTAAATTCCACATATAAAAAGCCTAATTTACTGTAATTTTGTTATTTCTGATTAGAATAGATACCAATTTCTTACATCAGCTATTCACTGTAATGTGATTAAAGCATTGAAACATTTGTAATCAGTCAAACAAAAACATTCAAAAGAGTCTTTACTGAATCGTGTTTATTACCTCACCTCTTAGATATATTTGTTCATGGATCTCTGTGACACTTAATAATTCTGCATTCTGTTGCTGGCAGCTCTTCCTTGCTTGGTGCCATGTGAGAGCTGACTGGTGGTTTATCTGGTAGTAGGTTCCTGTCAAAGGATCTGTGCTCCAAAATCTGTCAATGTCTGTGTGAGAGAAAGGAGATTTAGTACCTGAGCTTGTAATAAACATTTTACACAAAGTGTTAAGGCAAAATTTAACTGCAAGCTTCTTTGTGAAATAACATTTTGGAGCAATTGAGGCTCAGACCTACAAGTTATCCTGATCTTTGTTAAGAAAATAAGGTGTGTCATTGACATTATCAGTAATGAGCATTTCATCCTCTATTTGTGCTTTCCCCTTTCCAATTTTATAATCTCCAGGAGAAAAAAAATACTGTAAAGAAGCCAATAAATCAAAATTGTATCTTGGTCATTGTCTACCCTGACAACCTGTTCAGAAGCTCATAGGCTATGCCCAAGTTTATTCTTGGCTTGAGCACCACTGAAATACAAACATTTGCAGTAATGAAACCTTTCTTGTGAAATTATGCCATCACTAATCACATTTATGGTGCTGTAGGCTTGGGGAAGAGCAGCTGGAAAGCTGTCCAGTGGAAATGGACTTGGGGGTGCTGGCTGATAACCAGCCCAACACGAGCCAGCAAATGCCCAGGGAGGCCAGCAGGAGCAGGGCAGGGATTGTCCCTCTGTTCTCTGCATTGGTGACACCTCAAACACTCATCTCAGGCTTGAGCCTGACTGCAGAAAAGACCTTGAGGTGCTGGAGAACATCCCGAGGGGGGCAAGAGAGTTGGGGAAGGTCAGGAGCAGCTGAGGGCATTGAGGTTGTGCTTCTGGTCTGCATGTGTTTTAGATTACTGGAATGTTGAAATTGTCCTCTGAGAGTTGACTGTTAGCAAAACTGTTCCCTGGCCAAGTATTAAAATAAGCTGTGATTACAACTTGCCCTAAATTTCTCTTTTGTTGAGAAAAAAAATCATTAAATTTCTTGAATGGTTTGTTAGAGGAAAAATTTTCTATTTCTGCTTGTGTTTCTTTATTGCTGATTCAGAGATTTTTAACATTCTTTTTAAACTGTAGACTCAAGTATTAGTGATAATGTCCCAACAATTTTATAATGCCAAATACTTCGTATTTCCTAGTTTATATAATGAGGATGTCATGGGATTTTTGAAGTTACTGCTTGCAATATTGTACCAGAGAATAATTTTCACCAAATCAGTCAGAATGATGGTGGTTGGTGCTGGTTGAAAGTGAGTTGAACTTGGTTTACCAGTGCAAGGCTCCTATCAAAATGACAAATTGTGATTCTGATTCTGTGGTATTATGCTAAAAACTTAGGTTTGAGGCACATTTTTAGTATTTTCATGAACATGTATTTTGGTGTTCTTCATCCTGCACTCCCATGACCATACTTTTACCTGTTAGGATGGCATTATTTTTGCAGTATTATGCATTATTTTGAAATATATTCTGCAACATTAAAAGGGAAATGTTGACGACTCTAACATTTCAGTACAACCCTTGAGCCAATCTTTTAATGTTATAACTTTCAAAAAACAAACTACATCCTTCCATGAACTGTAGACCAACCTTGTTATACAGAACAGGGCTTAGCTTGGGTAGAAGAGGTTAGAATACTGCTGTCACAAGTATCAGTGAGTATTAGACTGTGAATAGCATCTCAATTTTCAGGTGATTCTATCCTGAAAAGAGTAATATTGAAAACACTCTGTTACTTTCCTGAGTCTTAACTACAGATGGACACACCCAGACAACTCTCAGCCTGACTGCAGGCTATTAGCAAATAGATTTGTTACTTCTGTCAGGAATGTTGTTGCATGAAGGAGATATTTTTGAGTAAAATTTAGGTCACTGCAAGGTTTTTTCCCCTCTGCATTATGAACAGCATCTCAGTATTGACACATTTGCACAGCAGTGTTGTGTTATAGGGTCTGTGACATGTGTGGGACTTACTGGCAGCTGGACAGAGCCCGTACAAGTGGTCCTGGTCGAAGCTGGGCGTTGTTGCACACCAGAGCAACCCATCTGACCTGCCAGCAGCTGTGCACTCAGCGTGCCATCCTCCACTCAGCAGGAAGGGGAAGGCACACGGAGCCCCATTGGAATTTCCTAACAGTGTAAACAGGTCTGAGGGGGCAGAAGAGAAGTTTTAATATAACCAGGTGAATATATGTCTGTACTCTCCACAAGACTGGAGCAAGCTCTACAAGTGTTACACCAGTGTATCTGGGGAACTGCTGCCACCAGCAATGGCTTTCATGGAAGTTCTTGGTGGGTCTCTCAGTTTGTGCTTTGCTTCTGGGGCACATCAGCCCTAGCTGTACCAGCTAGAAATTGAGCAGTTTCATGCTGTAGACAACTGTGAAAGAACTGCAGTAATTTTTATTTCATATATTTCAATATGATTTTATAAAAATAGTGCTATCTTTTTATCATGTGGCTTAACTTCCACTTAAAGTGGCTTAATGCTGTGGGATTTTTTGGCACCTGAAATCTCATACAGCAACTGAAGGTATTATGCATGGAATGATTTCCTTGCATTTAATATTGATGTATTAAACTTAGAGATTTTTTCCCCTTTAATCCAATAGTACTGACACAATCTCAGTAGTAATAGTATGCAGTTAAATAAGGTGCTTTTATTACAAAGTCACAGAATCACAGAATGGTTCAGGCTGGAAGGGATGACAGTGGTCATCTGGTCCACCCTCCCTGCTCAAGCAGTTCCATCCCAGAGCACATGGTGCAGGATTGTGTGCAGACAGTTCTTGGATATCTCCAGTGAGGGAAACTCCACATCTCTGGACAATCTGTTCCAGTGCTTGGTAAGAGAAGCTCTTCCTCTTATTTAAGTGGAATTCAACTTCCTGTGCTTCAGTTTTTGCCCACTGTGTTATTGCTAGACACCACTGAGAGGAGTGATTAATACTAACAATTAAAATAACCTTCATCCACATTTGCTTTAAAAGTAGAGAACAAAAACGATGCACATTTTTTTTTCACATACTGCATTCTGTCTGAGCCCAAGCAGCTATTTTTCCTCCAGGATGGAGGGATACAGGCCTGAATATGTGAATTAATCATTCTCTAGTCCACCATTACTTCAGGGGGAACAGCTGGTGTTAGGCTAAGGGGGGCAGAAATCAAAAGGGCCTATCTGATGGTAAACAAGTAGGTTCAATAAGCCATCTAAAATAACCTTTAAACTTTACCTTCATGGCTTTGAGAACACAAATTATCCGTGGTTCCATAAATCTTCCATTTATCCATTGCCTCTGATCCTGCTTTCAGCGCAACATTTTCCTTTTTTTTGCCAGCATTGAGAAATAAATCTTCCCCTTGGATTGCCAAGGCTGCATTTCTGCATTCCCATTTCTGGAATTCACTTTTCTTGTTGCATGGGTACAGAGAAATTTTAGCCTGGTTTCTCTTGTAGGGCACTCCCAAGCATTGTGCAAAGGCCACGCTCATTAACTGATGATCAGAGACCCACCTGAATTTTTGTAAGTCACTGTTTTTCTTGCAAGAGGCTGTTGTGACTGCCTCAGAACTCTGAGCAATTAAACAGAACTTAGTATCCTCATTGAATATTAAGAATATTTCCTTGTCTGTAAAATAAAACATTTGGAATAAGTGATTAGGGTGAGCAAATGGTAAGGGGAGCTTGTGAGGAGAAATATGTCCTGTTTATTCTATGCTGATCTGACTCATGTCAGGAGACTGCAAATTTTTAGAAGGACAAAATGGTATTTTCAAGACACATTTCAGTCTGGGGAGGAAAAGTAAGTACACCTCAGTAAATATACAGGAACACAATACAGACGAGTAAGTAACATAAACTACATTAAGACAGCTTCAAAAATGTGATCAGAATAATGGAATTTTATCTTCCTCTGAAATGCACATTTCATTCAAGTTTCCCAACAGAAAATTCACTGAAAATTTGGAAGTTGGCATCACTTTCATGCATTATAGATTTAGCTCCTGTGACATACATCTCCATGGGGTCACATTTGTGCTTAATACAGTTAATGAGTGAGCCTTCTGTGAGTCTTGCTCCTTCTGGAATTTACATGTTCTATTATGGTTTGGGGATTTTTTTGACATTAAAAATCATGTAATGGTGACTTGTTAGTTTGATCTGGTATCCTTTCCTTAGCACATCTATCATAAGAAGCCAACATAATTCACACAATAAATCACAAGCACTGTCACAAGAACAAAGGCTGAAGAGCATATAGATCCTGTAGGTGAGGGCCTGCATGCCTGTGCATTGTGAGTGCCACACAAGATAGTTAACACTCCCAAAGGGCTGGAGGCAGCCTGGTGTAGTTATCCAGTGAGATAAATTAACCCTGCTGGGAAGGGCTGTCCAGAACTGCAGCTGTGCTGTGCCACACAAAGCAGGTCCCCCCGGGCAAGCAGCTGTGTGCTCTGAAAAATGTCAGGCAGCATGCACCCTCACTGGCTTTGGGTCATGAGGGGTTGAAATTTGGACTGCAAGGAATATTCTAGGATCTATAGAACAGGTGGGCAAGGTTTTACTGCTCTGTGCCTCAAACTGATACCTGGAAATAGAAATGCAGCATCACTGCCATGTCCAAGAGAATAACTCACAAGAGGCAGTGAGATACCCCTTCACACACTAATGTAAATTTTTAGGACAAGTGTAGGATGTTAGGGCAAGCCAACGTTGGGTAGTGAACAGAGGAGGAAGCCTCTGGGATATTCTGGGAGGGTATGACAGAAAGAATAGTTCTCGAGCTCTTCCAGAAAGTTCCTGTATTACTTTGACCAGCTCAGTAATATATAGGAGTTTCACTTCTGCAAATCTAATTTTGAAGCTGAGATTTAGTTTCTTCTTTCCTTGTCCATTTAGGAAAAAAAGTTTTAAATATTATTAAGTCTTTTATTTCTTACTACTAAGTAGATAAGTGCTTAGTGTAGTCCCTTAAGTATCAGCTATTGTCCCTCAAAGAACTGTTGGGTCTAATAATAGGAGTTCTTTCTAAAAGCTGTGAGGTTTCTGCTTGTGGGTTGGGTTTCCAGCTCATGCAGCAGGTGGGAGACCCCCTTTTTGCACAGGGTAGTACTGCCACGTGGAGCAGAGTCTGCTTTTGGAAGCTGTGAAATGTACCCCACTCCACAAATCTAATGAACTTAAGGACAAAGAAAAGACATCTTTGAACATTAGCCTCATACTTAACAAGGGAAATGTGATCTGTCTTTGGCCATCTTAAGTATCCCTCTCACCTTTACTCTTACTGCTGTAGTAGCTATTCCACAGCTGTTCTTGACTCTCATATATTTATATTTTTTTCCACTGGCTTCTTTTCAGCCACATCTACTACATCTTACATCAATCCACAAGTTCCACCTCATCCCACACAATCTCATGCTAAGGCTAGGAGATACACATGCAACACCCTATTTAATTCCTTTATCCTTTTCCTTCATTAGTGAGTCAGTCACATATATAGGCAAAGACTATGGAGCACACTGTGAAGTCCATCTACTTTAAAGCAGCAAACATAACCAATAAATAAGTTGTACCCAAAAGTCAATCTTTATTCACATATGTGACTCAGTCCTGACTTCTGATTCCCAGCTTTACTCCATTTTGGATATTCCCCTCTCTTTAAAGGAAAATCAACATCTCCATATCTGTCTTGTGGAAACTTCTGTGGACCACTCCCATTAGGACAAATATGAAATGCAGAGTAGTAAAGCTATGTGAAAATCTTAAAGAACCTGAGAAACCAGCAAGACAACAAAGATGCCCACTTTCACATCCACTTCTGCAGGGGATAGGAAAAAACAGACTCACCGAGTGTCTGAAAAGCAGCATGAACAAATGAGAGGAAAATGAAAACTGTAGAAAAGGTCAAGTTTTTCATTCTGTCTTCTTGATCACAAAGAGATGAGATGAAATTAATTGCTGCAGTAGAGGTCCTTAAAGAATAACTTGTTGCTGGGTCCTTCTCAGTTTTGGAGAAATTAGTTGAAAGAGAAAACTCTGGGCTCTAAATAAGGAAATATCCTGTCACATGTGGCATTTTGAAATCTATAAATAATTACAAAATTCAAACTTTGCATCTGAAAGTGAAGTTTCCATCCATTCAAATGCAAGTGGCAAAGTTTGAACAGTTCAAGGTCATTCCACTGATTTATTTTTAACTTTCTTGGTTCTGTGCTGGGAGTATAACATTCTGACCCTCAAAGACAAAGCAGCAGGGAGTGCACTTGAAATTGGTGTACCTTAAATGTCATACATATATACCTGAGAAACTCAGAGAAAAATATATGCAAATTTCTTAGCCAGAAAGGTTTTCACTGCTGCAAAAGATATACTGATTTAATTTACTGCAGGGAGCAATTTTGAGTATTTCAGCATGAAAAATTAACCTCCATAGTATAATTTAATTTTGCTCAGTGGTTTGACAAACTGGGTAATATGCATACACCTTCCTTTAATCTATCCAGTATATCAGCTAGTAGAACTAGTGTGCTGCGATTTCATGTGAATTTATTGTAGAAGAACCAATACAAATTAGCCAAATCTTTCCAAATCTTTCTGTGATTTTGGCAAAAAAAAACTGCCTTTCAAAATTATTTCATCCATAAAATAAAAACGAACTTTAGTACTTTATACCAAGCATAAATGAGACAAGGATAGAGGAATAGTTTCAAATTTTACGAGTGAGCTTCAGTCATTTATTAAGTGGAAATTAACTACAGCTGTGATGCACAATCCCTTAGTAATTCTGAAAAAAAGGGAGGTAAGAAACTCAGCTGAAATTGCCCTTCAAATTTTCTCTCATTTTTCTCAGCTTTATTATGAAGACAAATCTCACAGTATTTTCTCCAAGAGCAAATGATCACTTAATAAAATAGAAGAAACTCATTAACACAGTGGAGTTATTGGAGTTGCGTTAGCAATACAAAATATAAAATATTTAAATAATTATATTATGCTGGATTTTTTAAACTGTTTATTGTTTTCATTTACTTTGCCTTTCTCATTAGCCATCAAATGGCACAGAATCCAGTTCAGTATTTACCAAAAAAAAAAAAAAACCCAAACAAAAATTAAGGCGTATTTTTTGTAACTTACACAAAGAGGGAAAAAAAAGTTTAAAGATCCAGAGGACTGTCATTAAAAGTAGTTTGAGCAAAAAATGGCCTTTATTCCTTATCCTCTGCAATATGTTTTATTTAATTGCCATATCTACAAATTGTCAATCTAATGTCATGTAACCTCTCTTCTGCAGTTCTTATGCACTTTCTAATGGTCTGTTATTTTCAGAGATCCTTGAGATCTTTTTTTCTTCTAAACGTCATAGATAACAGAGAATTCCTAGAAAACTTAATCATCTCAGGAAACCTCTAAAACGTTTCACTAGCAAAGCACTGTTTTGTGCCCCACTCTTTTACTGGCCTGAATCATGGACAGTGCCCAGTTATCAGTTTATTTTTCAGTCCATGTATCAGAGAGGTGGAGAATAGTAAGCAAAGCTGTCCTAAAATGAGTGATCAAGTGGAATAAAACCAGGAATGCATTCTTCCAAATTTTATTTGGCAACTACTTCATTTTATAGTTTATTTATGGCTTTTTTTGGTTATATGCCTTGTTCATGTTTCTATGTCTCCTCCTGTCTTTTTTAAGGAAAAAGACCCATTAATTCAACAAACCATGTATCATCTCCACATGCTAATTAAACACTGAAATGTTATTGTGTAATACATAGATTGTTTATTGATATAGTCTCACATTCATAATTAATAAAAAACATTCAAAGTCATAGAATAAGACAGCATGCAAAGACTTATTTGTTTTGTAAAATCCAAGCTGAAGCCATGAATGAAGGACATGTATTTGCATTTCACTTATAAAACTATGGCAAGGAAGGTATTTGTGTGAAGGTATAAGAGAAGGGCAGCAATGGGGACAAACAATACATGTAAATCTCTGTTTATTCCAAAATCACTGAAGTAGCAGTGTGCATGCTTCAGAACAGGATGGTGAGATACTCTCCAAGTGCAGGCATTAGGGCTGAGAGCTCTGCAGAGTGCTCAGTGTTAGTCTTGGCCCTGTATGTGGCGCTGGCACAAATTCCTAAATAAGTAACCTGTATCATTTAAATCTAAATTCCCACTAGTGCTATTATTTTCCATGCTAACTTAATTAGCCATTTTGTACAGTACTAAATCAATAAATACCTGAGAGTATTTTTTGATGAGCATACAGCAATAGTTCCTAATGTTTACCAAAGGAATAACTGCCAATTCTACTTCACAGTAAAAGTTACATGCACCTGAGACTAAGGTTTCCTTTAGTTCAGCTATATTTTTTTCATTTTAACCATTTGGTTTGGCTGTGTTATCCCATCAGACAGCACTGTGTTCATTTTTTTCTTTGTCGTTGGTAGCATCACTTCCATTGTCCTCTGCAGCTGGGGCACGGCTGTATTCCAGCTGCCTGCTGCCCCCTCTCACATCTCTTCCAGTTCCACTTCCAGTTTTGATCTTGAACAAGAAATAAATCAGGAAGGCCACTCCCAACAAAATTATGAAGACCAGAGTAAGTAGTATCCACATATTCAGGTGACTGCTGGCTTTGTTGTTTTTGGCATCTGTAAATAAATAAAAAGTAAATAGAAATGAATGAATTGTAATCAAAAATAAATATGACTATTGAAAAGTATAATTTCTCCCTTAATTACCAGGCAGAAAATCTATTATAATGTGTCTGTGTCAGTTTTTTTAATAGATCTTACCATGCAAAAGGAGCATCAGAGAGGGAGTGAACAATTTACCAAAGCATTTGCTTATCTTGGGGCTGCCTAAGGGTCTTACAGATACTGATAAATTAGGCTGGGAAAGAATTCAATGGCAACTAAGTAAATTAAGCTGATATTAAAAAACTATATAAATAAATAATATTAAATTTAAGCTAATATCTTTGAAATTATTTGGAAGGGAAATAAATCCTACCTTCCACGTTTCCAGCTTCTTTAAGGATAGCTGTCAAAGACAAAGACAAATGTTTAGTCAAAATCTAAAAAGGTCATATTTTCTTTCTGACAGTTTCATGTTAGCAAAAGGTCTGGTAACCTGTACATCATCATCACTTCTGGGAACACATCTACTAAATTAGGAGAAATGAAAAGGTGTGGAAGATTATTAACCCCATATCCCCTTCAATAAAACTGCAGTGTTTTGCATGTAAAATCCCCCTTCTTGCTTCTTTTGTAATAATCAGAATATCTCCAAGCTAGGTGCTAGCAGTTTCTGACTGTTTTAAGAGGATGTCTCTTCTCCCAGATTAATTAGCCTTGCCCTTTTCACCGGGTCGTTTCTTGTGGAGACTGGGAACACTTGATCGACTGCTGAGGACAGCTGAGCTTTCCTGTATCACACGTAATTATTTTGAGACCCAGCAGCTCTTAATTTACCGTAATTTATTTGCATCTACAATCGCACGTTTAAATTCTAGCTTTCTTGTGCAGCTTTTCCCGGCGGCTGTGCACAGAGGGCGCCGTCTGCAAGGCTTTTCCCGGCGGCGGAGGAGCTGGCTGGAACTGATGGGAGATGCTGGGAGATGCTGGGAGATGCTGGGAACTGATGGGAGCTGCTGGGAACTGATGGGAATTGCTGGGAGCTGCTGGCTGGGAGCTGCTGGGAACTGATGGGAATTGCTGGGAGCTGCCGGCTGGGAGCTGCTGGGAACTGATGGGAATTGCTGGGAGCTGCCGGCTGGGAGCTGCTGGGTGACGGCCAGGACAAGGATGGATCTCCCCAGTTGGATCCCAGGGAGCATGGGGAGCTGGGCTGCTGCAGCAGAACCAGGGCAATGCACTGGGCTCTGGTGCCTTTGTGAGCACTAAGGGAAAGCATCTGTTCAGTTTGTCTCTTGAAAGGGGGCAGAGCTGTGCTGGAATAAATATCTGAGTGCTGAAACACCACTCTGCTGGGGAACCCAGGGTCAGGGAATATCCTCTGTGCTTTGGCACACTCACAGCAAACCCATAAATAGAGTGTGTGGTGATGGTTTCTGATTTCTGATGTTTGGTAACAGAGGACTATCCTTCAGCAGCGTCTGTGGCCTGCAAAGAAAACCAGGCATTGTCCTAAAAGCAGAATTTTCCTTTGGAGAACATGCCCTGAACAATGCTGTGACTGCTGCTTCCCCCACCAGCTGCAGGTTTGCTTTGGTGGGGCAAAGGACTGAACCTCAGAAACATCCTGAACCTTGGGGTTGTGCAACAGGGCAGGAAGTGGGACTTTTCTGCAGAATTAACAGTTAAACTCCAAAATACCGCACGGTTGCTTGGCTCACAATATTTTGATATTTCTACTTCCTGACTAAAGCAGATGGTGCTCAGTTACACAGAAACACAATATTTAAAAAAAAAAAAAAAAAAAAAAAGAAGCTAACCAAAACACTCTACTCTTCTCAAAGGTCACTATATGCTCTCTGGATCACACTTCTGCTCCTATTTAAATAGAATTGCTTCATCCATCTTTTGCTGGAACAGCGTGTATCATAGTACAGCAAGAGGAAGAATAGCAAATTATTGATGCCACTCTTGTTCCATAGAAAGAAAATAGGCATGTCAGTAGAAAAGAAATGTGTTTATGTTAGAGGGGAACAAAACAATAAAGAAGTTTGATTTTTTTTCCAGAAAATATGATTTCTAGTTATTAATTGGATATTCATCACAAGATGTAAGAAAACCCGAGATTATGAAGCAAGAAATCATAAACAGGGCAAACAAAAAAAAATACACTCATGTTATTTTTGTCTGAACATTGAAACATTTGTGTCAGTCCTTTGTAATGCTCATCCTGTGCTATTACAACTGAAATAAAACCATAAATGGAAAGAGGGAATATTAAGGAAGTCACTTACTCTTTGGTTTCTTACAAATAAAGCCCTTTTGGGAAGAGCAAGGCAGGGCACTCCAGTTGCCAGTGGCTGCAGACAGCTCCACACAGAAAGCCAGCTCGTCCCCCGAGGGCTGCCCATCAGCCCAGTTGACAAAGTCCAAGGCACTGTTGTCCTGCCAAAGCAGCTGCCCTGGTGTGGCAAATGTTAGTATCAATAACAGATCCACACTAAGGTCTTCCTAGTGAACAGTGACATAATAGTACTTCATTCAGCCTAATAAAGCAATACTGCTTTCTTCAGAAATTCCATCTGGGGTTGCTTTTTGACGCATTTTATCTCATTTGATTCTTGTCTCAAAAACAATATAATTGCTTTCCCAAATTATGATTTGCAGCTTTATCAGTCGTACTTAGTTTTAATTTCTGTTTTTCCATATGTTTGCATAGGATATTAAAGTTTCAAACTGAAAAAAAGCTGAATTCAGACTTTTTATGAAAAATCTCTAAATTATTGTTTCAGTAGCACTCAATGAAAATCCAATTTTTACTATAATGCTTAAACATATGTTTAATTAAAATGAAAACTATTTTTTCATAAACTCTAAAAAAATTTTGATATTTCAATTGGCTGAAAATATTCTAAAATAAAATGTTTCTGACTACTTGTAGTCTGATAACGTGTTCTCTTCCAGATGCATGTTATCTGCTGTATGCTTTAGCAAGCAGCCTAATTTTCTCTATATAGAGTCACAGAGGAGCTTGATGCTGGGCCTCTGGCTGGACCCACAGGTCCCACATGAGTCTTCCCTAGCCAAGAGAAGATGAGAGCCAGTCAGGACTTCTTCCCCAACAGGAAAATCTTTCTCAGAGACCAGGAATAGGAGACAACCTCAGAGAGGATTCAGGTCTGAACTCCTACTGCACTTCAATTGGTTGCATAAAACCTATTTATTTTACTAATATTTGTCCATTTCACAAAATCTGCTCATGATTATTTATAGAACTTTATATAGTTACCATTTACATTTCTGTATATTCCTATCCAAAAGCCACTAGTCTTGCTTGCATATAAATCTGCATGTTCTATTAAAAAGTTTGATTCATCCAGATCTTCTACAGAAGTCAACATACCACCTATAAAAAAAAAAAATTAATATGTAGCATGAAATACTGTGCAAGAAACAAATCTGCAATTCAAACTGATGTATTAATTTTTGTGACAATCTAAGAGGGCTCAGAGGATCTACAAAGCTGTAAAACAAAGGATCCATTTTTCTCTTTCCTGGCCTCCTGAGACATGGATGAGATAGCTGATGACACAGCAGCAAAGTGAAAGAGTGCCAAGGTACTGCTCCTGGTCTTGGCCAGGAACAGATGTCTCTGAGGAGGAGGAGGGAAGATTTTCCCTCCCCAGGCTCTGCAGTCTGCCAGGGAGCTTTGCTGATTGAGCAAGGGCTACCAGGCAGTACATGCAACCCACTTTGGATCAACCCCTTTTGGATCACACAGCCTGTGTTAAAAATGAGTGACTGTTATCATGATATTTACTTTGCCTACTGTGTAGGGAAAGATGGAAAAGCAGGGATAAGGCCAGAAACAAAGGGGTTATTTCAAATCACGTAAAATTGAAGATCTTACTAAAAGGAGAAATGTTGTAAATGAAGAAATATAACAAGAAACAAGCACAGCTGGAAAAATTAAGCAAAGAAGTCACCTTAAACTCAACATAACTGAAAAGCACATAACATTAAAAAAAGAAATGAGACATTTATTCCTTATTTTTAATATTTGTAGGTTTTGCATTATTACTTTTCAAGATTTTTTCCAAGACTTCTTTTTAATGTCAAGATTGAAGTTCTATATTTGGGTAAAAATAATAATTACCTGATTGAATGCACTGAGTCACAGACTGAGCCCAGCTCATTTCGTTGGCATTGAAGTTATAGCAGTGACTTCGGAAAGGAATCCAAGGTATGTGATCAGATTCGGGACATTGTCCAATGTCCTGGGGGGGATCAGAAGGAAGTACATCTAGAAAAAAACGAGATATAATAAATGCTTTCATTCAGTAAGGATTGAAGTTCTTAATGTATGAAATCAAATAGTAAAACCACTTTTTCTTAAAAGTATTTAAAGTGTTCTTTGGCACAGTGCTGGAATTATCAGTGTCTAGGTCAAGAGTGACAATGAGGATCAGGACTGGTCAGCTGTGAGAGGATGACTCAGTGTAAACCTGTGCTCTTCAGAGTTACTAACTAAATCAAACCTGGACTGTCTCAAGGATATTTGAGTGTTGAAGGATTTTGGTTCTAGTTTATTTTCTTACAACCAACAAATTAATATAAATAAAAGAAGCATTAAAAAGCAGAAAAACCACCCCTAGAAAACTCCCAAACTCTCAAGAAGTTCAAATAAGTTTTATTTTAAATATCATATAATAGAAATTTCCCATCTAATATTTTCTTCAAGATAACAATCCTAACATAAAATTTCTGACAAATCATAGAATAGCCTTAGGCTCATTGAATTTTTATGTAGTAACCCCTCATTTTCCTGTAAGCAATGACATTATGGAAAGAAACAGCAATATTGTCACTTAGTATCTGTGTTTTTAAAACAAAAGTTGCAAATTAACAGCTATGAAGTCCGGAGCATGGCCTAGAAAAGAAACTGGAAAACAACCAACCAATCAAAAAAACCCACAAAAATCCCTTAATCCAACCCAAAACAAAAGCAAAACAAAAACAAAACCAAAAATCCCCAGATTAACTCTGATTTTCCATTAAGTATGTGTCACTAGAGCTAACAGATGTTACTCTAACACAAATGAGAAAGCAAAAAAGCCCAGTCCCATTCTGAGGTTTGCCTGTAGTTTTACTGTGTAGCACCTCAGTGCTGCCCATAGAAACCCCATGAAGCATGAACTTTTTTTGGGGCCAATAACAGACCCTTTTTTATCAGATACAATTCTTTCTCCTGTATCCTGTGTTTGGAATCTAATAGCAATGAAGTAACAACCAGTGTAGGAATGATGTTTATATGCTGAAGAAATTACACTTATTTTATACTCAGTGGACTTCATTGATTACAGACTTTCTCATAAAACCTCTGTCAGCAAAACATTTTGCATTCTAGACTCAATGTGAAATGCCTGATTTCCCACAATCTTTATGATCTGTCTGCCTGCTCCCATGGCAGCTATCATTCTAGTCCAGTAAAATGATCTTGGCTGGTAGATACCAACTCCATCAAAATAAAACCTTGTCATGCAAAATAAAGGTATTGAAATTACATACTCAGCCTTATTATTCTTCGATATATACTTAGAAATTTGTAATTCAGTCCAAGCAGATAAAGCAAGGTTTCTGCCATAAAAGCAAAGGTTGTTGCCATTGCTTACCCTCAGATTTTTTGCAGACAGAAAGATGTTTCTCATTACAATGGGCTGTTTTCCATCTCCCAGAGAGTGCTAGGTAGACACAGGCTATTTTCTGCTTTGGTTCTCCATAGTCCCACCTAGAAAAACTTATTTTCCTTTTATTGGTCCATCTATAGAATCTGTAATTCTGCAATGGAAACGGACATTTGACATAACTGCTCTAAACCCTCTTCTGCTGTTTCAGCTAAATGCAGTTATACAGGAGCACATTTTCAGAGTGATACAGGCAGCTCAGGTTGTGTGTCTGTTAAAATACTGGTTGAATCAGGACTCAGCAACATAAAAACCAGACACAGCAGTATGGCTCCCACGCTGGAACAGCCCATGGAATTGATTTGAAGGCTAAATAATGCTCCCCAGGGACTCAGTCCCTTGTCAGATAATGCTGTAAGGTGGAATCACCATCCCAGAAGAGTCAGATCTCCGTGAAAATCAGCAAGACCATAGGAACATGAAATCTGTGGAAAAGCTCAGGTGGAAATGGGTCTCAGAGTTGGCTATCAAACAAGGACTCTAAGCTCCAGCAGTATTGAGGAGAAACATTCAGAAGTAAACTGCAGCTACCACTATGAGGAACCTATTACTATGAGGAAACTATTACTTTGCAAGAAGCAAAAGAGAAATATGTTGAGCAGGAATTCTTCAGTCTTTGTTTAGTCTTTCTGCCTTCCCTTTTTTCTTTTCCACGAAGAATCAGAAGAATTATGAGGAAAAGCAAAAGGACACAGACAATATATTGCAGCCATTAAGAGGGGGATAAGATGTGATCTCACTCCAGTGCCTAGCTGTGTCAAGAGAGGTGTCAGGCACACAAGGTCAAAGTGAGCTTGGCATCATCAGGGCAAGGTCAGTCACTGCCTGGGGAACAGGAGGGACCCACAAAAGCTTGACTCTGCAAGATCAGGGATGGCTTGTTTATAAATACCAGGGGAATGTCTGGTGATTCAGGCTTGGTCAAAATAAAATATTAGCTGCTTTCTAAATCCTATTGCTATGACTAAAAACAACCAACTTTGGTATCAAGTGGACTTAAACAGTATTATTTTGGTTTGGGTAGAGATGCCCTATGGACTTGTGCAAGTGCAAGGATTTATTTTAAGGTTGGTGACTGCCCATCACTTATGTGAGCATTTTTTCTGGTGGTGAGGGTGGGGATGATACTGTTAGAATAGTGGAAATATGGTTTTATTTTCAGTAATAAGTTCCTTTTTTCAGACAATGTAGCCTTCAGAGGGGCTTTATCATGTTGCTGCATCATATAACTGGAAATGCTATTTTTACACAATGTGTATTACAAGTATCCCTAGGGATACTGAACTTCAGACATGTTTTGCTATGTTACATATCAGTGTGGAATCACAATTAGTGAAAAACAATGTATAATTAAGGTGATTAGTACTGATGAAAAGCTCATTTTTATTATCAAGGTGGTTTAGTCGGATCAAAGAACAATGCAATAGAAACACGATAATTAAGTGCTTTAACTGCATATTCAGTAGGGAAGCTGAAGCACAATTTGTCACTCAGTCACAGAGCTAATAAGACTGAATATCACTCAAGTGTTCCCTTACAAAGTAGTGGACCTGAATCTCAGTATTCCCTACTGCTGGTACACTATAGATTTTACTGATTTCAGGCTTTGAGACCTAGCAGGTCTCAAAGAGTGTATGTTCAAAGGGGTGTGCTTTGGCTATGAACCCTTCTGAACCAAAACATAATGGGAAGCTGCAGCTGCCAATGATCCTGGGGCACTAGCCCTACTGACCCTCTTAGACCCTTTTGAGTAGTGCTCACCTGTCCTAAGAATGGCCATCTGAAAGTCCACCAGGTATTTTTACCTAAGTTTACAATATTCACACAGAACTAGTAAAAGAGTCCAGCACAGCCAAAAGTTCTCATCCTTCCCCATTGCCTAAAATGGAGTTTAATGATTTAAGACTAATGAAGTCAAAAGATGTGAGACTGTCCACCAGTCCTAGGTTTTTAAATCTGTTCATGCTACAGTTCTCTTCTAATAGTAACAGCATTTAACTTTGCCAACTATGAATTTATTAATCTTACCACATTGCTGTTGAGCCCAATCCACAAGGGCTCTCCATACTGCACTGCCTGCAGCAGCAAGAATAGATTGCTGTAATAATCAAAAATGCTGGCAAGCTCTGAAGATTTCTCCTTGCATGCTTTTCTTGCTTCTTCCCAATTCATTTTAGAAGGAATGATTAGATAGCTGCTATTACCATAATTAAAATCGGAATCTGGAGCACTTGTGGGGTGAAACAGTTCAGGCTCTGTAGGAAAGAGGTACAAATTTGAAAGGAAGAGGAGAAAACAGTGAAAAATTACTAGCTGCTGGATAGCAGTACAGTATTGCTTTTGTGCAACAGATGAATACAGCATGGCAGCACAAGCATCAAGTAACAGCATTTCTTACATAAAACCAGAGAGACTCATTTGAATGGCAATTTGGAATTATTTTAAACTATGGTGTAAAAACACATTCAGGGATTAGAGAGGCAGTACATGAGCTGTGTGTATCTGTAGACACAGACTGACCAGATGAAATTATGTGAATACTGGTTCCACCATGATCCATCCCCCAGAGCTCTGTGTCCCTCCACTCAGTGCAGGTGAAGTTTTTCCCAGGTATGAGCACAGGACAGGATCTTCACACCACTTCAGTCTCAAAATAATTTTTTTCTAAGCAAATTTTATTACTATGCTGCTCCATCTTTCCCTCATAGAATGAAGTGAAAAAGGAAACTGCATTTGTACTAGAAATACACATGCAGAAGTGGAAGGCGAGGGCCTGGAGCTAGTGATGGGGACAGAAGAAAAGACATAAACTTTGTGTTCAGTCACTGCTGAGGATGCCCTGGCAATTGATTTGCCATCTTCATGCAGCTTTCTGCACTTGCATGGGACAGAGCTGTGAATCATCTCACCCAGCTGTGGCTTCTTCCTCTATTTGCCCTTGCTGCTCACCAGTTCCCTGTTTTTGTTCCTGCAGATTCTGCAGTGCAGCTGTGCTCCGGATGTGTCTCCCACCCTAGGGCTTCATGAAGGAAACTGGAACTTCTGCCCTTCTGAGTACTGCTGTTCTTGTGATATGAGTCTGATGAACAAGCTAATCAGTTTAATTGGCCTCAGTTAATCCCCAGCTGGAGGTCACTGAGGGATTTGTCTTTTTGTGTTGTCTCTGCCAAATAACTGCATTTAGGCACCATATCTGTGATAGTTGGGTGAAGCACAGAGGACTGCACATTAATAGAGAAAACAGGCCTTTTGAAGACATAGACCTTCTAGGAATCTGGTTTGGGCATTTTTCTTGTGATTAAGAAGGTGAATCCTGTCTTCAAAGCGTCTATGTGCCAGGCACCTGATTTAAGTGTGGATATCTGCAGGGTAGGCTAGGTCAGCTTCTCTGAGTCCAGATTGTTCAGTAAATGTTTTGCAACAACAACAACAAAAAAGTGAAACATAAAACTTACTGCTGTCCATCTGGCAAATATAGCCTTTTTTATGCTGGCAGTCAGTATTTTCCCATAATCCTCCATGATATACAGATCCTTTTGTCATTGTAATACAATCAGTCTAGGGAACAAATAAAAAATTGAATTGTTGCTGATAAAGTGTAAAATTTCCAGCAAAATAATAGAAATATGTGTGAGGAGAAAAAAGTCAATAGCTTTCTTTTCTAATTTCCTGGCTCTTTTCATGTATTGCTTGTTGGAAATCAAATGTATTCTATTATATATCTTAAGCAAATATTCTTTAATTGGCAGATTGCCGCAAGAACTTTTGTCAATTTATAAAAATTCCTTGGAATGTACTGAAGTTATTTTTACTATGGAGTTAATGGTAATCTGTACTGAATTTGTTGAAGTTTTATTTGGATTCACATCATAAAAGGAAAAACTATAAACCAGAATAAAAATCACAACTAGTAACACTAAATATTTTCAATATATAATAATACAATAAAATATAAAAATTATAGAAAGTGTAATTAATTCTATCAGTAAAGATTCCTTTTCTGCATTTCTAGATTTTGACAAAGGAATGAGAATAAGCCTAGATTTTAAACAGGGCTATTAATTTCTGAGTACAACTTTAAAAATCTGATCTTTAAAATTTCAATTCTCTTCTGCTTTAAACTATTAAAGATCAGATCTTAGCTGAGACAGAAGTCATGCTGATTACTCAAACATTGAGCATGTCATTTATGTTTTGCCTTTTCTGATTTATTTCTGTTTACCTCTATTGTAATGTACTTCCAGTCAACCATTGTGATTTTATCTCTGAATGGGAATCCTCGGGCCCAGTTTGAATAGTCAAAAACACTTCCATCTGTCCAAAGATATGTGCCCTCATTGTTAATGTCATTCAGCCCAATCCATGTTTCACTGGCAACATCCTTTAGGTGGAAGGTGAGGAAAGCTGATAGAACATGGATTAAAAAAATAATATATAAAGGAATTGAGGAGTTTCCTTTCTTCACATTCCATGAAAATCAAATTACAAATAAAACAACAACCAATCATCTTCTAAATATATTGGAAATACCAACTTCAGTATTGTTAGGCTATGAGCTAATGACAAAAGAAAAGAATTATAATGGGTAATCAAACCGAAACAGTTTGATTTCAGAAAAAAAGAAGAGGGGAAAAAAAGGAAAACATTTTTGATAAAAATTATTTAGGCTTCTTGGAAATATTATAGAAATCAGGGCAAGAAATGATGTTAGAAGGATTGTCTTTGTCACAAGGTAGCATCCACTGCAGATATGTAATTTCTGATGGATGTTTGTTTAATATCTAACTTGAATATCTGTGAGCATTTCATGAATATAAACTATTACAATTTATCCCATCTTCCAAGACCATGGAGAACAGATTATTCTATTCCTTCCACATAAGATGTTTTCCAAAACTTGGGAAGTGTTATAATATCTCTCTCCAGTCTTCCCTCTGGATCAAACACCTCCAGATCTTCCTTGATGATATTCAGGGGATGATATTCAGGGGATGGGATGGGGATGGGATGGGATGGGATGGGATGGGATGGGATGGGATGGGATGGGATGGGATGGGATGGGATGGGATGGGATGGGATGGGATGGGATGGGATGGGATGGGATGGGATGGGATGGGATGGGATGGGATGGAGGTAGCTTCAGCCTCATCACTAGATGGTGAAATATGTGGCTCCATACCTAGTGCTGTAAGATGTGTGTGTGTGTGTGCTCAGATGTCTTACCTTGCACTTGGTTATTGTGTATAGAGGCCAAATTTCCCCCTAATTCTCTACAAACACTTCTTGCTGAGTGCCAAGTTAGTTTGTCTTCTTCTCTGGATCCAAATATTTTATAACACTGTGAAGAGAGTAAAGGATTAGACAGACTTTCAGGTGTCATAGAATATTAAAACCATTGATTTGGATTAATTCCATGCTAGTTCCTGCATCAAAGAGCTGCAGAGGGGGATCTGCTGAAACACAAATACTGACAGCCAGCAAGAAGGAGACCCAGCCAATCCCAGTGACATGTGCACAGCACTTACAGTCTTGTGGGGTCACTGCTGGGAAAGAGCAGACAGCCATCAAAAGATTTTGAGGAATTAAATTACTGAAAAGTAGAATTTTTTTTGAGGGACTGGAACTGTTTCCTAATTGTGAACATAATTTGGAGCAGGTAATAGTTTCTCACGTCAAGTTTTTTCAATTACATAACACAGAGGGAGTGCTAAAACCTCAGCTCATGTGGGAACTCACATGAGTGGATCAGGGTTAGCAAGAAGAGCCCTTCTGAATGGGTGTTTTCCCTGAATACAAGTGTAAAATATTTTTATGTATCTTCTGAGGGGCAGAAGACATGACTCCTTTTCTCTTCATGCCCTTTGAATTCATAAAAACTTTTCATATTGATTGCATTGTGGAATTGATTTGTGATTTTTCTCTGTTGTTTGTTAGGGTTTATTAAAAGTTCATATGTCCAGTTTTTTTTGCTTAACTTAGCAGAAAGCAATGTTTGCTTGTCTTTTATATTTGATTTGACATTTATTGCAGTTTGTGTTACTAAGCTTAAGCTGAGTTGCTGTGATGGCAAATTACTTATGAAAAGTGTAACCTTTCATTTTTTCATCTTTGTTACTCAGAAAAACAGGGTTACATTTACAGATAAGGATAATGGATCAGGATTTCCAAGTAGTAAGTATGCCTAAAATAAGAAGTGTCTAGAATCTAGAAAAGTAACTATGGCTAAAGGCAGATAGATATTTACAAAAATTATAATTTCAAACCTTCAAATAACCTTTTTTTTAATATTTAGTTTCAAATTTGCCAACCTGAAAATTCACTGCACTGCTAAGTAGCATTCTTCTTAGTACATTGATGTTTAAAAAGAGAGAATTTATTTAATGAGAGAAAAGGAATAGTTGTTTTCTTCACCTAGAGCGAATCTTCTAAATATGGCTGAGATTTATTACTGTACCTTATTTTTAAACAAAAGCCAACTTTCAGGACATCCTCCCAGAGGTGGAAGTACAGTGGGAGCAAATCCTGAGTAAGTTGAATTGTGCCTTTCACAGATAAAGGCATTTTTAAGAGCGCAGCTTATGTCTTTCCAAAAGCCTGTAAAGAAATGGAATACAGATAATCATCATAAAGATTACAGAATACAGAAAAACTCTTGTGCAACCACTATGTCAGGCTCAGATGGCATTCATAAAGCACAAATGAAACACATTTACCCAAATACACTCCTCCTTCCTCTGCAATATGTTTCTTTCCTAAAAGTGATGACACAGTTTCAAACTTGAGTGTGTTAAAATGTAAAAAAATGTCAGTATTGTCAGTACCCCACCTTGTGGGGTAGCCTCAAATTTACGTATGTACCAAGCATTTTGGATTTCAATCCTAATTTTTACCCAAACATTTCTTGGTGCTATTTTACTCACCAAAATCTTTTGACATTATCACACAGTTTTCATCATTATTTGCAAAATTGGGTTCATTTGGAGCCCAGGCAACATAATTCACTGGGGTGTCATCCAGCCATCTGGAAGAAACAAGGGGACAGTAGCTGCCAAGTTCCAAGGTGTGTTTGGGCAGAGGGCTAAGCAAGGTGTTAGCAGAGAGCAGAGGGCACAGGCTCTGCTCTCCTGGAGAGGACACAGCCACAGCACTGCTGCTGCTTCTCATCTGGGTGCTACTGCCACGCTCAAGGCAGTGTGTGGACATCCCTCCCACCCCGGGAAGGATCCTGAAAGTCTTCTACAAATGGATTGTTAAAACAAGTTTCCTGCCAGAAATTTCAGAAAGTTGTTGGGAGTAGATGCTGCTTATGCTTCTTGCTTCCAGCTCCCATAACTTGAACCACTTAGGATTAATTTGGTTTAATCCTTACATATATATATTTTATCAAAACCTCCTAGGCTTCCTCAGTAGCACTGGAGATCTGGTCAGGGTAAATCTCACCCTTGGGCTGATGTCAAAAGTGGGTCAGGTAAATAACATCTTAAAATTAGCTGCTTCTCCTCCCTGCTTATGCAGGGCTGCAATTCTTGCAGTGTAAGACATTAAGTGAGCTGCGTCTTAGCCATGAATTTTTATTGGGTTTGCTCTCCCAAATTTGGAAGGAAAATGCATTTCTCTGCTAAAATATAGAAGAATGTAACTCTGGATCTGAGACATCTGAAAACTATCCAGAAGTCAATTGCACAACAGTTTTTAACTTGTAAAATGGAAGCACACAGAAATGCTCCCTGAGTTGAAATTACCGTAATTTGTTGTCCATTACCAGTTTTTCTTTACTCACCTGAATCTCTGATCAAAGCTGACAACTAAGCCAATGAAATATGATTCTCCTCTGTGTTTTGTGTAAATCTAAAATAAAAGTAATTAATAGTTAAGCACTAAACCGTTCCTCCACGTCAAGCAGCAGTATGAAAGCAAATTAACCATGCCTGTGATTTTTTTTTTCTTTTTCCTTTTATTTTTCAGAATTTGAACCTCATGTAAGAATATTGTAGGCTCAGACTCAGGTTTCAAGCAGGTAACAAAGAATATATGGAACATCCTGGAGTGAGGAGTCCACTGGACAGGAAAGCAATTATCACTGAACACTGCATATATTAGAAAAGATAATCTGGGCCTGAACTATCCTTTGCAGCACCTTTAAAGTTTGCATGCCATTTCCTCTACCTATTGAAAACAAAAGTAATTTTTCATATGTCCTGAACAAGTCCGCTGCTCTATAAATAAATAATGTAGGACAAGCTCAGGACATATTTATTCTATTCCCTGTATTTTATCATCTGCTCTTTTTCAAAATTCAACTGTAATTAACAGGCTTTCTGCTTACATATTGCCACAGAAATCGTCTTTTGCTTTCTTTCTCAATGACAACGAGATCTGCAAAGTTCCTCTGACAAATTCTCCGTGCTTCTTCCATATGGACATGCTCCTTGCTGAAATAGTACTGCTTATTTTCATATATAATCCATCCATCATTGGTGAGTTGATAGTCTGAAATATAAAGAATCATATGTAATACTTTCTTATCTGGTCTTTTCAAACTCTGAAAACTGTACATTAATCTTTATGAAAGAGGAAAGAAACCTACCAAGTTTGTAGTTTGCTTCAGGCTTTACCAATGTACCTGTAATATAGAAGACTGTCATAAGCAACATCCCAATTAAAAAAAAAAATCAGAGATATTTTCATGTAGTTTCACATGCTCTGTAAAATTGAGAAGAAAAAACCAAACTCACAAGCAAACTATGAATTGGCTAATGCATTTTCAAGAATTTAGAGCACATACTGCCATATTAAATTGTGTATAATTTAGAAACATTTAGCTGTGAAAAATATGTACTTTAATGCAATGTATATCCAAAAGCACTGTGTCAAAAACCCAGGATTCACAGAGTAAATGTGTGGTAGATTAAATAAACATTACTTTGAAAAATTATTTTAGCATTTTCACTTGACAGTCTGTGAGTATTTTTTTATATTCTTGGGACTAGAGCCAAACAACATAATCCTATATAGTAAATTCTAAAGCTTACCTACATAGCAGTAGACTATCCATAAGTAATGAAAATTTAATGTCAGGTGTAACTTCCTGTGTGTCAATGAATTTTTCCTTTCCTGATGGCTTGGCTTTTACTAGGACAGTCGGTTTTTAAGAATCCTGGGGAGCCAATAGATGTCAGACTCAAGTTTCTGATTACAGGTTGAACCAGCAGGAAGCAAATTAGCTGTTGCTATTCCCAGAGGCAACTACAGCTTCTCAAAGGAAGCTCTGCTTTCATATGAATGCCTGTTATTTTGTACTACTAATTTCTCTTAGCTTGCTCCATTTCTACTGTGGTTTGATGAAGAGAAACACAGTGTTATAGAAATGACAGAAAAAGTTTGCTAAGAAATTAAAATTAAAAAAAAAAAAAGAAAAATCAAGTAAAATTATTTTGGTATCCTTTAAACACTTCTTAAGCTTTTAGTGAAAAATAGAACTAAGATTCTTTCAATGTCTTCATTATTAATTTATATACTTCTCATCATTTTGATTTTATTGTTTAATCCTAACATGACTGTACATTCATTGTTTTCAGAAAGCTGGAATATCTTTTGTAAATATGTGACTTCAGGGAAGATGAGGGAATTCACATCTGAGCACCTCTTCTCTCATGTTGATCCTCACATAACCCATATTCACAATTACAAGATCAATTTCTTGATTTTTTTTTCTTGTTTTTGAAAGGTCATCTAGGATCAAGTTAAACTGATCAGTCTTTGTGTCATGGTTTCTGAGCTCCTCCTGAGTAACCTCACCAAGAGCAGAGACACATCCATACAAAGCTGCATTCTCAGTGTGCCAGAAAGGGCTGCACAGGATGTGCTGCTTTGAGCTGGTGTGCAGAAATCAGGGCTTGGATGGTGCATTTGTGTGACTAATTTACCAAAAGGGAACAGTGATACTTCCTTTTTGGTTAAGCAATTTTTCAATGTTACCATGGTGCCTTTTTCACCCTTCAAGGGTTTTGTTGGCAGAGTCATCAAATATTAGATGCACTCCGTGTTTTTATATAACTGCTTATCTCTTCCCCTTCCTCCTGTGCCTCCTAGTAGTTCCTTGTGTGCATCCAACTTTCTTTTAATTTCAAGAAGGTTTTAAAAATCTCCTTTTGCATGGAGATGCATACAAATACTCAGTTTACAACCAGGAAGCAGGGATGTAGAAGTAGGATTGAGTAATCAAAACAAGTTCTTTCATTATCAGCTGTCACTTGAGCTCTTCAGGCCAAGCAGACCCCATTTCCACATCCTGCTGGTGGGCACCCCAACAGGGTCAGGTCCATTTTGTCAGCCTGACAGCAGGTGTGGGAGTTTTAGCACTGGGGCCCTGCCTTCCAGGCAGAGTTGGTGGATGCAGGAGTCCATCAGGGTTGCACCAGCCTCCACTTTTGATCAGATTGGGTTTTCAGAGTCACTGGTTCCTATAACAACTGATCCCTCTTCTTGGTTCCCATTAGTTTTTTCACAGTGGGAAGCAAAGCTTTTTTCCCTTTTCTAGAAAGAACTGCAGTGTCCTGCATCTACAGCTATCCTGGGTAAGCCTGAAGCAGATAGAAAGAGAGGAATAGATAAAAGAAGAGGGGATAGGTACCTTTGCTTCACAAATTTATTCAACCCATGGCAGAAAGAGATAAAACCAGAGATGAAGTAATAGGAACAGTCTAACATCCTGCATCTAAGGACAAGAGAAATATTTCATTCTGCAGCTTTATGTCTTGCCTTCACTGCAATTGGTTTGAAAATGAACAATTCCCAGTGTCTTTCTTCCTTTCAATTTGTTTAAATCCATACAATTTGCTTTTTAAGCTAGGGTTTATTGCTCCAATTAAATGGGGAAGTAATAATACCTTTTTTTGTTTCACAAATCCAATTAAGCAAATGATCACAGCGCAAGTCGTTCCAGCGCATTTGGGGTGATCTATTAAACATAACACAATGTTCAAGTTCTTCATAGTTGTTGGGTTCATTTTCCTCCCAGTTCTCATAAATTACCTGTGTTAGAAATACATATCAATTACTGTGTGATTCGAGCTGAATAGAAGTAATTGAGGTTGCCATCGTGACACAATTTCATTATCTCATCATCTCAAGTGCTTTTTTTATGGGATCAGTGGGAGTTCAAACAGACCTAAGAGGGCTATGAAGGTCATGCTGGTCAGGCTATTTTCCCCAGCATTCCCTGAAGAAGGTGCAGAGACTACATGATACAGAAAGCCATGTGTTTGATGAAAGAAAAACTGATGGGCAGAGGGAGTCACATTTATCTTGTTTTATGAAAGTTGGCAACTGGACTTCCCTGTACAGCCATACAGCAGTGCCCATTTTGGGAGTCAGTGAAGGTCTAGGGGCACAGACTGTCAAAGGTGGGATATAGTTGATACCAGGGATGAAACACAGGCAGTGCTGTGTTAACACAGTGCACTGCAGCTATTCAGTATATATTCTAAAGTATATATTTTCTAAAAGAGAGAAAGTCAATTAATATCCAGCAAATAAAAACTCACAGGGGAGCCATCAATCCAGGCAAATCCTTCATCAGGATTTAAGAGAAACAAACCGATCCAGAAAGCCTGAGTGTTCAGTCCTTCTTCCCTAAAATAATTCATACAATATAGATATATAAGCATAGCAAGAGAGACCAGGATATAAATCCTGAAAAGCACAAAAATATTCTGCTTTCTGTCACACCTGAATTGGGAGCTGTGGCCCAAAGCCAAGCTCACTCCCTGCACTCTGTCAGGGAGTTGATAGTGCTCCGAGTTGAGCTAAGACTTCTCATATTTAAAAATAAGTTAAAGTCGTGGCCCAGAGCCAGCTCAGGCTCCCATCCCTGTGGATGCAGCTCTTGGTTGCAGTATGAGGTCAAAGACAGAGGCTTTAGCAAAAGAAAAGCATAAATTGATGTTTATTTAACTAATAAAAATAGTGAGAATTTATTTTCTACTGTTTTCATTTGTTTCTTAGCACTTCCTAAGTAGTTTAGTTAATATTTCATGCTATTTATCTTGTTGTGCCCATGGACCAAATAAAATGACTATTTCAGTCACTGCATAAGACAGAGATTTCCTTCCACAAATATTTCACTCTAAAGCAAAGAGACTCAACAGACAAATAAAACCACATTCAGGTGATCACAATACTGGAATATATTTAAAATTAAGAAGGGTGAGATCACAAAAACTTCTCAATAGCAAAGTTTTAAATCTGTTTAAGAAACCAAACCTCCATTCTCCCCTATGTGAAGCAGTTTTGGTTAAAGAGCTGTATATTATTGACATGTCTTGACATTATGGAATACAATCAGAATGTTGATCTAATTTGAGTGGGAAAATAATGTCACATTTTGTATGTCACGAGCAAGACATAGCATCATCAACAAGTCTAGCAAAGGTTAAATAAAATTAATTATTCTTTGATTTCAGGATTTTTCACTTTATAGTCAGAAAAATTTTGCATTAAGTTCTTGAATTTCGGTTTACATTACACAGTAATGTAACTCAACAGTAGCTCAAGGGATTTTTTTTGTTGTTTTGTTTTGTTAAAGAAGAATTGCAGACAGTTACAAAATACTAGTTAGAGTTGAATATTTTATTTTCTTCCTTTAGGGAGAGGGACTAACATGTAAGAAATCGATAAGATCTGGAAAACAGCCTTGCTAAAACCTGCGATGAAAATTACCAAAATATTAAGCTTCTTTTAAATAATCAAGATTTTTTTTTAAAGCAATGTTACAGGATATTATTTCCAGAAGAAAATCTTGTATCAATGTAATTAAATTTGATTGTTTTACTTCACTCACTTGTTCAGCTCCAGATACTTTTAAAGTAATTTTTATTTAACATAGCAGGAACATGAAAAACAATCCTTATGCAAGTACTCACGAAGCTAATTGCCATAATAAAATTTGGTCTTCTCTTGTATTGATTGTGACCAGATTTCCACCTATTTCTCTACAGAATTCTTCAGCTTCAAACCAAGACTTCTTTTGGTTTCCCTCTCTCACAAAAAACTGTTGAGAACAAACAAATTAGTAAATTTGTAAAGCTTGTAAAATATATGTAATTAAAATTAGCATCATTTTAACATCCCTTTATTCTTGAGTGAGACAACATGAAACCTGTCCAAGCCTCTAATATTAAGCATTAAAAATGTGAAGAGTAAATATTTTTTTCTTAGCATCATGTATTTTAAAATCTGGCAAAAGTAGTAGAGGCATCTGAGGAGAACAAAAGGTATTAGAATGTGCGGAGAAGAAAAAACTAATCTGTAGCTTAACTGAAACTTTCTCCACTGAAAGGTTCAAAAAAGATGGGAAACTCAACCATGGCATTTCACAGTAGAAAGCAGGAAATTCTTGAGAAATGGAAGGGAAGACTAAGTCAGTGAGTTGGACTAGAAAAGACAGAATGGATGCAGAAAACTCTTTGGCCAAGTGTGGACCCCAGCTGAGGAAGAGATTTTTGTATTGAGGTGCAAACATACAAATACAAATACACTTTCTGCCATGAAGAACATACATTCTTGGGCTAAGGATATGTTTAACAGGACTAAATGCTTGACATTTTATGGAAATGATGATTAACAATTTGGTAAATTGGCAGAACCAATATATATGTGACATAGAAGCTCAGACCCCTGTAAATACAGGAATAAAATCCCAACAGAAAGATAGTCCCAGGAAAGAAAGCGAGAGCAGACATGGAAGAAAAATGCTGCAGATTTATTTACTTGATCTATATTGCCTTTTCATTCCTTTTTTTTCCTTTGCAAAAATGAGAGATTTTGAAGGCATTTTTAGCTAAATCAAGAGAATGCTCAGAAGTTTTACTTGCTGAAGAGTCACCAGCCAAACCCAGATCCAAAAGTGCTGCTGTGAGTTTCACATGCTGTGTGAGAAAGGGGCACGTTTTCTCTCAGAGACATTGCCTTATGCAAATGACACTGCCAGCTCTTGAGATGTAACACTATGTTTTTCTGAAGTTCCAAACTCCTGGAAGCAAACATGGCATTTAGATAAAAGAAAGCATTTCTAGCACTCGGTGTTCATCATTTCCGTTGCTGAGTTGGTTACATTTGATGGTTTTTTCCCCATGTTTTCTCGCCGGGATACCAAAGAGAAGATCATTCCCAAACAATGCCCAGCACCATGGTGGCCAGGGCGCTGTCCCCTGGCCATGCTGGGGCTGCCAGTGGAGGTGCCCACTTACCTTGAGGCACGAGTCTGCCCGGGAGGCTCTGTGCCAGCCTCCGGCGCAGGCGGCCGCGGGCACCGGTCCCGGGGGAGCAGGGGGTGCCACTCCTGCTGCCTGCTGCTTGCAGAGGTAATTTGATGTCTTCTCACAGCTAACAACATCCCACAATCCAGCTGCAATTCCGGTCCCCATGACAACACAGCCTTGCTCTTTCCCTTTGCGATGTGGAAAAGAAATTAGTAAAACCAAAGCGTTAATTACTGTGTAAAGAATGAGACTTTTTTTTTTTTATTATTCATTGGAGATTATGAAAAGAAAGATGCAGATTATGCAGATTAAAAAATATCCTGGATATAAAACTATTTTTAATACTGCCTGTCAGAGGCCAAATATGGGCCAATGAGTCCCCCTGTTACAGCTTTACCAAAGCCACAGATTTGCAGCTTCAGAAAACAAATCTTCCTTATCTTGCCACCCCAGGGAAATCACAAGGAAAATGGCTCTTGATTATATTTACATATGTAATAGATGACCTGACAAGTACTTTTGAGTTCTCAATATCCTGGTAACTCAATTTCAAGAAGGGTGATGTCAAGCACTACAGGTTTGTTTTAAGGCATAACCAGCTGTGTGAAGGTAAGAGCTCACAGGCAGCTGCTAAGCTGTATTGCTGAAATGCCAAAAGCTGCATGTTCACTGCTCATTTCTCACATATGCACATTGTGGGTCAAAAAACTGTCCAGAATAACTTTTCTAAAGCTGATGATTTGTTGTTAACTGGTGTTAAAATGAAAAAAAAAAAAAAAAGAAGATACCATGGAGCTTGTTAACTCCTGCACAGTATTGCCTACCAAAATCTGTCTCCGCACACCTTGGCAGGAGGTTGACTTACACCAGCACCTGCAGCTGTGACAGTGCTGGTTGCAGTGGTGTCAGGCACAGTCTGATGGTTTTGTTTTACCTACAGCTACAGGCACAAAACATAGTGCCCACTCTAATTTCTAACCAGGGGAATGACAGCACAAACCTGTGTAAATGCAGCTGCAGGGGCTCGGCCCATGCAGAGCTTACCTGGCATTGCTGTGTTCCAGTGTGTGAAATGAGGAGTTTCTCCATTGCTCCACTTAAAATTCCCTCGTTCTTCTGTGTCAGAGAGACCAATCCAGAAATATTTTTCAGACCTGAGCCCCGTCAGACTAATCAGGAAGCTTTGCTCATTTCTGCAGTGGGAAACAGGGTTCATTCACAGCCTGTTAGTGTGCAATATTAATCTAAGTGATACAGAGAAGTGTTAATATGACCCCAAAACAACAGCTCCTCAGTGAAGTTCAGACAAAACCCTGATAGTCTTTAAACTGCAGTCAAAAGAATTTCAGGAGAGACAACTTTCTCATTACAGCTGAAGACATCTGAAATGTCACAAATTGCTAGTTAAATAGGCTTTTAGTTCTATTTTACTCTTTTATTTACTCTATTATTACTCTATTATAATCTTTCCAAATCTTTGAGGTGTCTCAGACAGACCACCAATTCAGGACCAAGCTGTCAGCTTTGCTACCTGTCACCTCTGAAGGCAGTCATGCTCCTCATGGAGCCTCTGAAACCTGGCAGGGATGAGGGTAAAGTAGAGATGATCCATTCTGGCTGTGAGAGAGGGCAGGTTCTGGGGAAGATTTCCTGTATTTATTCAGAATCTGGCTTAGAAGGTAATTTAGGAAAATATTTTTATTAACGCTTTCCTATCATAATGATAGACCACCTGCCAAAAATTGTAGTACTTACTTTCCAACAGAAAAAAAATCCCAGCAAACCACAAAAACCCCAAAAACCCAGACAGACAACCAAAAAGAAAAACCCACCAAAAAAAAAAAAACCCAAAAAACAAACAAATAGACAAACAAACAAAAACAACAACGACAACAACAAAACACAACTAAGCCAGAAGTTGCTTTAATTATGAATTGGAAGATAAGAGGAAACTGTTTAACTCAAGAAGTCCCCAAATTTGAAAATTGCTATAATGGATTAAGTAGATAGCCCTACAACATTGAGGTGTATATTTTGGGTTCATTTTTCCTGCATGCATAATCTTTGCATGCCTTGTTACAATAAATTTTTTTGAAGAGTGCTGATAAAACATTCCAATGGGTTCAAAAAATGGGAAAGTTTTGCAAGTTTCTCCATTAAAGGCATTGATTTTTTAAAAAGTTATTTTCCCACCTGCTTTCCACCGTAGCTAGATAAGCTTTGTTGTGTTCACATGTCTTGTTTGCTTCTGAGAATGTCAGTTGTGCAGAACCCACCAAGTAACAGTGAAAACCATATCTTTTCCAACCCTGTGACAAACATAAGATTTTTAATATGCAATGGAAAGAGACTTCAAGGTAGAATCTTTCTGCTCTTGTGTGTATAAATATTCAATGCTCAATTTGTTGTAGCTGTTTAAAACTAAGATGAGTCTGGGCTGATCTGTTCATAAATAAAATGTATTTTTTTATTCTGCTCATTCCTACAGGAGGCCTTTTTCCTTAAGGGATGACATTAAGATCTTAGTTTTCATCTCTTTTACATATACATGACTTTTCAAAGAAAATTGTGTCTGTGCTATTTGCTGTGGCTTTCCAGTGCTCTGTAAGGTTGAGGTTATTCTGAGTCTACAAGGAGCCTGTGATTCATTCAGCTCCAGCTTTCCAGAGCTGCACAATCAGACATAATAAAATGCCAAAATATTGCAATACAGAAATGAATTCCCATACAAGCACAGCCCCCACCAAGCTGTCCCTGTCACTCCCAAGTACAAGGAGTGAGGAGATTTTCTGGGCCAAGAGGAATCCAGACAGTGCCTCTTTTCAGGGGGAATGGAAATCAGGAATATCAGTAGAACAACCCTGCTTCTTCCTGCCCTTACAGAGATCTCTGCTGACCAATACAGACAAAATGGTTTTCTGAACCACAGGGTGGCTCATCTGGGGGTAGAGAGCAAGGCAGTATTCATGTACCTGTAAATGAACCTCAACTTTCTTGAAAATTTTCAGATAAAAATGGGAAATGCAAATATATTAGTAAACTATTTCCAGGAAGAGACCAGGTTGCCCCAACAGTAGATTTTCTATAATATACAAAGACAGTATCCAAAAGAAGCAAGAACTAGTAAATTAATTCCTGTACATTTCATCAAAGATTATTTTTTATGAGAGAGCATTTACTTTCTGGCAGCCTGGGTCCTCGATTGTCTCTTTTTCAGAGGATTGTGGTGAAGGCTTCTTTTTACAGATGTAACCAAGTTGCTTATTACAAACATCATTTGCCCAGTATCCATCCTAGAATAGCAGGGAGAAGGAACAAAAGTCAAGAAAGGGCACACATAAGCACAACTACTGTTTTTTCTCTTTTTTTTGCAAGGCTAACTGGAGATTTATGAGAAAATTAGACAAATCTTTAAGTACTAGTTTAAGATCCATTTAATACTGTTTTGAGATAAAAGAAGGAAATTAATATTTTGAAGTCTCAACATTACTTCTTATTAAACTTTTAAATAAAAGGGTTCGTAAAGATCCATCCCTTCTGGGGCTGATGGGATCTGCTTTTGGAGAAGGATTATTTCCCTGCACTACTGGTACAAAAGATGAATTAAACTGAGCTAATCAACATCTGACAGGATTGCAGTGAATGGAACTATTTTATCCATCAAAGAATCTGAATGTGACCGACTACTTTAAAAAATAAGGCCTATTTAAGAGGAGCTTTCCCCTCATCCCTCCCATAAAATCTGGTTTAGAATCAATTCTTTTGGTGCCTAATGCTGGTAAACATTAGTGTTATTCTATGACATAGAAGTTGTCTCAATAACAGCATGCATTTCAAAACTCATGACACTTTTTGTGTGTGCATACATGTGCATGCACATGCATGTAAACGTATCAAACTATCACCTCTTGCAAGAAAATAAAGTTTATGAGTCAAGCAGTCAGAGAAATACTACTAGTTTCTTGGCAGGTAGATGACAGTTAATAAACATGTCCTAGTGCCAGGCCTCCATGCCTCAAAGCCAGGTCTCAGTGACATGACACTGAAGGACAAAATTTCTGTCTGATTGGAATATGAGGTATGAAAAGAGCATCTATGGTACCCACATAGGGTATTAAATAGTTCATCCCTATTCCTCTCCCAGAGCTTAAACTTTTTATTTGCTGAAACTAAGGGAAAGAATTTAACATAAAATTTCTGGATCAGAATTTTCACCAGACAAGGAATTTCACAAGGAATTTCACAAGGGCATACTGGGAAAATGATTCCTCTTCTTCTGACGTCTCCTGCCCACTGAACTTTTCTGGTTGGTACCAACTTTTGGAGCAAAGCTATTTCAAGACAATACAAGGACTGGTGCCCGAATGAGCACGGAAGGGGGTGGTTTGGGGTGAGCAGCTGTCAGTGTGCACTGCTGTGGGGGCAGTGCTGTTGTACCTGCCCCTTCACAGAGACGCAGTCCTCCAGCCCGCTCGTGTAGCTGGGCTGGCTGCGCCGCCACGCCGTGAACGCCACAGGGGTCCCGTCGCTCCACTCGAAGTAGAAGTGAGCCTTCAGGTCATTCAGACCCAGCCACAGCTCTTCTGTCGGCTCTGGAGCACGAGGAAAAGGTTTGGTTACTGCCCACTGCACAGAACCAGCAGGGACTGATCTGTTTGGCATGTGGTACACAAGAGATGCTCTCCGTGCTTTTATAAAAATGCTGCTTCCTCTCAGATCTCTATAAGAGATGTGCTGTGCAAAAACCACCAGATTCCATTCAGAAAAGCTGGTTTTAATAAGCATAAAGGGCTTTACAGCTTGCAGAAGATCTTTGCAATTATTCTGTGATTCAGAACAACAAAATGGCCCTGAGCATGAAGAGGTGAATGAGTGTGGGTGTCCCACCTCCCAGGGGACCATACTGAGTCCAAGCCATGAAGACACCTGCCAGTACATTAGAGGACTTGTGCTGGCCCATCAGATGTGCTCACCAAGGCTGGCATCTGCAGTGTCAGGACTGGTTGCTACAGACCCAAGTATCAGAAGTGAAAGGATGTTTTCTTAGAAGTATATATAACAAGAGATTAGCATCAGCAAGAGGTTTGAATCCCAGCAAGATTATCCTCTAGGTTTGTAGCTCAGTTCTAAAATCTTGTACATAGAAGATAAGTGCCAAAAGTGCAATCATTAGAGATTATTATGTATCTCTGGAAAGAATATATTTTTTTAGTTTTCTCCTCCTCCTTTATAATGTTTTACAATATGGATTATTTCTTGATAGACATAGATATAGTTCTGTATTTATGCAACAGCAACAACATAAAAGAGCGTGGTAAGTTGTATTTAGTCTTTCACTTGTGATTTAATATGAAGTTCAGCTTTTATGCCACAGATGGAGCAAATGCAACACAGGCCTACATATATACTCACTGTAACCAAGCTGTGACACTAGAAAGCTGTATTCAGCAATGTTGTGGATGCTTGCCAAATCTGCATCTTGCTTTTTACATGAAGACAGGGCATCTTCCCATGTTTTGGGGTCCCGGTGAATGTTGTAGCAGTGACCTGCATATGGCCACCAGCCATCTGTGCACTGGACAGGCCTCAATTCCTCTAAAACCAAAATACATTTTTTTTCAGAACAAGAGGAAAATAAAGGACACTACAATGAGGTCTCTTGAGTGCTCTTTACAAAAATGGGACGATATGAATAAACATAAAGCTGTAGCTGGCAATGCAAAATACATTCAAGTTAAATATCATTAAGACACAGTTTGCTAAATATGTAAATAGAATGAAGCCTCCTTAAACAGAGAACCACTGAAAAATGCCCACATTATGTCAGAAAATGCAATTTGAAATAATGATCTGTGAGGGAAGAGAGACCAAAGCAGACATCAGCTTTATCCTCCTTGTCCCCCAGAGCCACTCAGTCTCGTGCTGCCTGTGGTGGCTCATATTGAGCTCTGCCTGCTGGTCTATGGCTTTTCACTAACAAACATATTTTCCAAGTATGGAAAAGCATGAAGCAGTTCCTTGAAAACTGCAGAATCAGTAAACTTTGTAAATTGCTGGAGACTTTATGTATCCTCTAAGTGGCTTTTTTATAACTTGAATCCTTAAAAACGCACCTCAATCTTGCTTTTAAAAATGGAATCCTGCATTTCTTTTTTAATACTGGAATAATGATTCTCTGAAATGATTTCTCAACTTTCTTTAGTATAACTCATTCTTTAAAAGTAGATTTTACAGCATTCCCAGGTGACAGTCCCCGTGGGGCATGTTCCCAGCCATGCTGGTGCATTGGAGCAGCCCACAAGTGCAGCAAGCTCTGTGTCAGTGTTGTTCCTTCTCCTGCTCTGCTCATGTGAAACCAAAGCATTGCAAACTGCAGACATCAGACAGAGGAGGACTTTTCTCATGAATACATGAATAACTGCAATTATTCATTTGGAGCAAATGAGAATAATATTTCTACCATATTTATGGAAATCTGCCTTTTGGCACTGGTTACCATGATGGAACATCTACAATCTATCTTTTAAGAATGAATGATAGAGTGATGGAATTAAATAATAATATTCTCCTATAAATGTTTACTATACAAAAGAAGAAAAAAGGCAGTATATAAAAGTCTGTGTGTCATGTATAGCTTTGAATCTGTGTTTTTCAAAGGTTTCTAACATCTTAAGTGATAAATAATGTTGCATACAAGTTTCTCTTTCTAGAAGTCATAAAAACCTTTCTTTTTATTTGACTAACTTACCTTTGGGCATAATGTCAGGCTTTGAACTGAAGGATCCCTTTTTACAAATGTAGCCTAGTCTCTGGTTGCATGCTTGGTTTTCCCACTTAGCATTCTTTTTGGGATTCAACACTCCACAGATTTTCCCAGGGAGCAGGAAAGGACTTCCTTTAAGTAACAGGGAAAATAGAATCTCACAGCAACAAATGAATAAAAAATATTAACACAAACATAAAATATTAACAGAAACATCACATTACCGTGGAAACATCTGCTTTTTATGATTCCTTGAATCACTAATATGAAGAAGCCCTTCCATACAGGATATCTTTCTTGAAGTTTATAGGTTGCTTCCTTTAGTCAATACACAAATGAAATAATGACCCTCCACTGACTTTATTATCAGGATAGTACTGGAAAATGTCTGATTATTTTCCTGACACTCTAGTTCTTACAAGAACTGCTGAAACTGGACCTTTATCTTGTGTCAAAAACTTCCAAACTAGAATAGTAAGTTATATTATCCTTATAGTATATTTCAAAAGTTTCACAGTGCTGCTTTCCTATGAAATAGCTTTTTTTCTTTTCTGTTTCAGTGTGTACAAACCTCTGTAGGCAGCAAAGGAAAATTTCCTGATATAGCTTTTGAAAACTCAGAGGAGAGTTAATTTTTCCTTTGACACCTTGTAACTTTTCCAAATCAGGAGACAGCTTGGAGTACTCATGGCACAAAGCAAACATCAAAAAAATCCCAAGAAGCAAAGAGAAAAACTCTCCCTGTATGAGGAACTCCACAAACTCACCCCATGGCTCCCTAAGCTGCTGAATAGTGTTTAGAATTTCTCCAAACAACACAGTGGCATTGTTTTCTAGATATTTTGCTGCCTGTGGAAGATTTGACTTATATTCACACTTGTGGACAGCACTTTATAGACAATTCTGATCTTTGATGTGTAGGGTTATGTATCACTCCAAATTGCACTCTGCTTTCATAAACAAGCTCTCTGTTTAGATAAGAGAATAAAATACTATGCTATAACTGTATCCACTGTGAATTTTGTAATTTGAAACTGTTAGTCTTAAAACAGAGATTTAGATCTTGAGCTATTGTAAATCAGAATGGACTTTCCTGAAATAACCTTACCTAGTGCAGTTTTTATAAGTTGGTATCTTATCAGAATTAATTCAAAGATTACAAAATAGATGCATCTCTTACCTGGAGCCCAGTTTAAATATCTGAAAGGGCTGCCCCCAGCCCATTGCCATCCACTGTTGAAATCCAAAGCATTCAATCCAATCCAGAAGGCAAAACTAAATTCTTTAGTTAGCTCTAAATTAGGAAAAAAAAATATTTTAGTTGTATTTCACTATTCTTATTCGTAGCAACATTATCTAAAAGAAATTAAATGTAAAGTACGAAATTAATATTTCTTATTTTAAACCAGCCCCAAGCCAGTATTTTCTGCATTTCTGAGATGCACTGATTACAAAAAGTAAAATTTGTAAATGAACCTATATTGATTTACCAGAGATCTTAAAAGGGCAAATTAATCACATTTCACTATTTAGTTAAGACTTAGTTTTCCTCACTTGAGAAAAGTTTTTCTCACATAAGACACACAAAAAGCCCTGATTTTCATATAGAATTTTACTAAAAGTCTTCTGTAACAGATTTCATGGAGTAAAAGAAAAATTCAATGTGTCAATATGGGTTTTTTTCCAGGTTTTTTTTTTCCTGTGGGAGTTCTTTCAAAGCCTCCTTAACACTATTTATAACCAAACAGATGCCATGATACCTGTAACTGAAATCCACTGGAGTTATTTTGATTTTATGTGCAAATTACCCATATTATACCCAATCCAACATTCATCATATGTTCTCCTGAAAATATTAATAATCCTTGAAACGCAGTGGGAAAAGGTAAATTAGAGGGCCAGCCTGCAGCCCTGGTCAGGAATGAGTGCCCTTGCACAAAGGTGAGCAGAGGAAACTTCTCCCTGGGGCAGACTGCAGGAGCTCCCATCTGGAGCACAGCTCTGCCATGGGGACATTTCACTCCCAAAGGGGTTTGTGACCAATGCTTCATAAAAAACCCCATAAAAACAACATAAAAAGTTCAGGCCATCCCCCTTTTGGTGGCTGCTGAACCACCCCTGACACTCTGCCCTCTTTCTTCACTGAGAAAGACAAGGCAGCCAAGCTCATCACAGCATATTTTATGGTCTATCCTCTCACCTCCTATATATGCTTGCTCCTGTGTCTCTGTAATGCTTAGCAGTTCTGCATTTTGCTGCTGACAGCTTTTCCTTGCCTGGTGCCATGTTAGAGCTGATTCTGAGTTTATCTGATAGTGGATGCCAGTGGAAACATCTTCTGTCCAAAATCTTTCTGTGGTCTCTGGAAGAAGTGACATAGAACACTGTTCTAGTGGACTCACATATACCAACTTAAAGAAAATAAAGTGTGTAACAATGCAAAATCTCTAAAGATGCACACAATGCATCAGAAAATAAATAATGAAATATGTCTAGGCAGCAAATTAGAAAAATTGATACTTTTTAAAAAATTGAAAATACTATTTAAAATGTCTATGTTTTAAGAAAGGAGTGAATTGTTTCCCAGTATTTGTTTTTTTAATTTTCTCATAGTGCCACTGTAGTTCTAGGTAAACCAGACATATCTATTGATTGAAATAGAGATCCCAGAGTGAAGTTAGAGGAAAAACTCAAGTGTGTAGATGAACTGCGACCCTGGAGGCTCTTCATGACTGATGGGTAGGAACTTCCTCTTAGGTCACCATCAAAAGAAGCAGTTTTCCAAAAATGAGAGAAAGTGGCCTTTGACAAACAAGCTTGAGAAACAATAAAAGAAGTCTGGTATCACCAATTTACAGCTCAGCTGCTGTCTTTGCAGAGCAACTCACTACTGGTGAAACTGCTATTATTGGGAAGGGCATTGGTGAGACAAATGTTTGTGTCCTAAACTGGAAAGATCCAAACATAAGTTCAGTGCAGAAGACAGAACAAAGCTGGGAGAGGAGTATAATTCTCACAGCAGCATTTTTGTGTAGTCTGGCAATGGGAAACTAGAGCAAGGTAGAAAATTAAAGGAGGGAAAACTAGAAAACATCAGTTTAAGTGAGAATTGACCTATAGGGAATGCCTGAGGAACGAAGAGAAATAAGAATTTTTGGAAATTAACATGAATGTCTAAATAGTAAGATAGATGTCTAAATTAATGCTGTTCATGCCATGCACTTAAGTCCCATAAAAGAGACTCTTCACCCCTCTGGTTCACAAAGAGAAACAGTCACCTCCAGCATTTGAGTCAGAACCTTTCTGGGCTGAAGCAGTCTTTGGTGGCACCTCTTGCTCTCCATTCACTACAGAGAGAGCTCTCAGCCATTGGTACCAGTGTCCAGTCAGGAGATTTTCACCTGGGCTACTCTAACAGGTCAGGCAGGGGTGCAGCAGATAGCTCATAAAAAACCTGGATGCTCAAGAGATGGTTTGCTCAACAACATTTCATGACAAGTTAATAAGTAAAATGCAAGACTTACCTATTAGTGGGCAAAATCCATACAGTTTATCAGCATCAAAATCTGCAGTTGTTGCACACCAGAGCAGCCCATCTGACCTGCCAGCATCTGTGCACTCCTTGTACTGCTTGTCTTTGTATTTGAAAGGGAATACACAAGGCTGTCCATTGGCATTTCCTTGTAGTGTAAAAATGTAACTAGGGGGGAAAAAGTGGTAAGAGGACATGAAAATAATAATAAAATCCTACATCTAACTTTCTAGTAATGGATCTATCTATATATTTGTGTATCTAAATTGAGAAGTTATGCAATCTTTTAAAATTATTTTTTATCATAATTTCTTGGCCAGTGTAGCAACAGATTTTAAATAAATTTTTTTTAGTAAAATGAGAAGTTTAAATACTGTAGTTAGAATTTTATACATATACACCATAGACAAGTCAAATTCTGTAATGAAATGTTGGTGATGCATTGTGGTTTCTGAGGTGAGAAAAACTACAAACTAAAACAACAGTGAGTCCACTGCATTTTTGTTTTCTGCACAGCTCAATAAGTTTGCTTTATTTGCTTGATTACTCTATCCATAACCACCCTTTTACCCCATCTGCTCCTTAACTGTTGAAAGAAACAAGGTGGCTGACCAGAGAAAATACAGACCAGATTGTCATGAGCATATTTACACAGTGAAAATTTTAGGTTTCACTTCTCCACTTGGAGAAGTCTTGCAGACTCATCCTGAACTCAGATTTTTTAAGGTTAGCAATGCTTTGTATTTTTAAAACTATTACAGTATAATGGGAATGTTCTTTTATTGTGAAATTTTTTATATAGACTATCAGTCTCACATTCATGCAAACTTGGTCCTCCACTCAGTTCTCCACATACAACTTTTTAATTTTCTCTCTATAACTATGCCAAATGACTGCTAAACATCTTTAGAGTAGAACTGTTCTAATTTGGTGAGGCTGGAGGGGAGGAGCCAGTTCTTCCCTCTCATACCTCATGTCCTGGGGCAGAAACTCCCATAGTTATCATGTAAATATGTAAATCCCTTGACTGATGACTGGGTATGATGAAGGTAAATAGAAAGAGGTCCATGCTCCCTCATCTTTCATTTCCCTCCCACACAATGCCATCTGATTTAATATTTCCACTGAAAGAAATTCCAGTTTAAAGATCCTTCTATTATTACCTCAATTTTTCCATCATCCCTACACACACCCCCCATTTTATTTTGTGAATCAAGGACTTCCAGAGTACCTAATATACTCTTTAGATAATGTATCAAATCTGATAAAACATACAAAATAATCATTCTACGCATTGAAACTGCAAAGCTGCCCAAGGTAAAGCATTTTCATATCTAGTTTATTACAAAACTAACAGGAAACTTACCTGATGACTGCAGTGAACATTGCATGAGGGAAAGGAAAACTAGAAACCTGGAGAAACTCATTGCAAATGTAACTTGCTTCTCATTCTTCTACCAGAAGTTGGATTAGAGGATTGGCAATACACAAAAATCCTTCTCTCTGCAGATATAATGGGTCCTTCTCTGTGTCAACGGGTTGATGGATAAAGCTCTGTACTCTAAATAAGGAAATGTCTTGTCACATGGTATTTTGAAATAACTGGAGTGCACACTGTAAACACTGCTCTCTAAAGAGCAAGTCCCTTCCAAAACTGAAGTCTCCATCCTTGTAGCTAGAGGTGGAGACATTTGCCATCTTCTGTGACATTGCCAATAATAATACAGGTACAGGGTGCTACACAGGACAGACCTGGAACAGCAACCTGAGAACTGGGGACAAGAAACCCACAGTGAAATATCATCAATTAAAACCCTCAGTTTTTACCCTTACATCTCAGAAACAGAGACAAAATCCCAGTGGCTCAATACATTGCAATAATGTCACACACTATATATGTAGAAGAAAAAGAAGAAACTTTACAGAAACTGCAGTTTTCGGTGCATTGTGAGTTCTTGCTCACTTTGAGGCAAATTTAGCATCATTACACTGGTTTATGTGATCCCAGTTTGGAGCTGGGCTGTTCATAATTGCTTGTCAAAGACCTGAAAAAAGGTGAAGATCTCCAACACTGCAGTCTAGTGGTAAGCTTCCCTGTAGTAGAAAGGAAACTCTTGCCTGGAATACTTTAATACTTTACCAAGTAAAAGGATGCATTTATCTATCTGAGAAATTCCTAATGAGGCTGTGTCAGGACAAAGCCAAAGATCAGCTAATTTGGCAAAGCTCCTTTTAACCTGTGAGCAAAGTGCTCATCTGTAGACTGTATTGGCATGGCAGTTTTTGTACAAATATGCTGCAAAGCCCTACTGCAAATGTTCACATGTCCTGCTATTCCTTCTGTTTATTTACATCAGTGAAATTTAAAAAAGTTGTGATAATGAAATTGAAAAAATCAAGAAATGAAATAGCCAGCAGTGAGATACATATAGAAGCTGAACAGTAGATGTCACAGGAGAAGCAACTACCAGTGCTTTCATTTTTAAAAGTGTTGGGGGAAATTATTGCAAGATCTGGACAAGCGTGTTGACTTGGCTGTAGAAAGTAGTAAGAGAGAAAAACAATTTCTGAAAAAAGTCTGGATTACATCAAAATTAGGAATTGAATGAATTGTTAAATAATAACTACTTTGTTTGCAGGTCACATTAAGGGAAGGCTTAGCATGAGCAAGGCTTGCAAGAGTGGCTCTAGGTCATGGAGCTGAATGGTGCCACAGGCACCACTGTGATGGGGCACAAATAGAAGCTGAGTTTCCTGAGTGAAACTGTATTTCAGATACATCTGAAATAACAAAATGAAATTGCTCTGACAAAGGAAACCCCGAGGGAAAATACCTGGAGGAGACAATTCCTGCCCAGTTCCCTCATTTGTCTCACCAAGTGCCAGGCTGGATCTAGTTCAAGCTGGGCTTTCTCCTCTCTCTTGTGTACATGGAGGCTTGTGAGGATTCACCCAGGGCTACAGTGGTGGGGAAAGATTAATGCAGACACTGGGGTAGGCTGAAAGAGGAATGAGTGCTTCACAGCTCCCCCTTTGGCATGGCCAACCTGCTTCACATTAGCTGCAAACATTTTGGGGCCAGTATCTTGTATGCTGCATAACACTTTGTGCAATAACCTGTTCTCAGCAGTGTCCTGCACTCTTGTTTGAATTTACACCAAGAAAACTGGAGTTCAAGAAAGGAAAGCAGCTTCATTTTTTTATTTTTTTTTTTTTCTTTTTCCTTTCTCCTTTTTTTTTTTTCCCTCCAACTTTCCAGCTTGCTCAATAGGTTCTGTGCAGCCTGGGGAGGCAGGTGGCTTATATGATATTATATTATATATTCCTGGGGATATCTGCTAAGCACTCTTTTTCATAAAGTGTTTAGTTACTTAATTGTATTTACAACTCACTTAAAAGCTATCTTCTAGTGCTTTCTACTGTTTTTCTGACATCTAAAATTTAGTCTCTTGCAGATTTCTAGTACAGAACCATCTGCTGCGTTGCTTAGTTTTCAGTTCCCTTTTCTTGCATTTAAAAATGTGAAGTTGGTGCTTATTCAAGCTGAATTCAAAGTGGTGAGGAGAAAAGCACTCCTTGTTATTGACAAAAGAGTTATTGTGCTGACAGGAGCACCTCCCTTCCCCTTTCCCCCCACTTGGTTCACAGGGAATGCTGAAGATGAAAATTACACTAATAGAAAACTTATTTATTTATTTCAAAGCATTAACAAAAAGAAGCAAGAATGTCAGGGTAAGAATATTTTAATTCATGTAAATAAACACAAGACTGTTAAAAATCACATAATTGAATTGAAAAATGATTACAACTTATACCTGGTCTTAATTTTCTTTACTGACATGAACCATTTTCCATAGCAGAAAATGAACATGACAAGACTTTCTGTCCCAAAATTTTCTCAGAAAAGAATACAAAGCAGTTTGATAAGTGTTATAGGATTTAGCCATGAAGAACAATAAAAGTACTGGTCTGGTGCAGTGGAGTTTGTGGGGTTAAATGGTTCAAGTTTGCAAAAGAGTTAGGTTCCAATTTTTAAGATTTTTTTAGTGCTCACAATGTCACAGCAATGCAGTTCTAAATGGCATTCACACTTTATTGAACATTCATTCTCACTACTTTGCCTTCATAGTCCTTTTTCAATACGTGTTTCTGACAAGTTTTTCTGCATCCTTGATAAGGCACTTGAGAACATCTTGACCATTATAACATCAAACTCTAATTCTGATTGTGTAAAATATGAATGATAAAAAAATCAGCCAGTGCAAAAAGGAAAGTGATTTAAGATTACACTAGATCTCACTAGAGATTTTTAACAGATACATCCTTTAATTTCAGTGAGTAACTTGCTGCTCCAAGTAAAATGCCACAGGACCCATTCTCACCAATGCTTGTCACCAATACATCATTTTAATAGTGTTTCGTTGCCAGAATCTGTTGAAAGCTGGTTTTGTCTTTTTCTTTTGTAGAAATAGGCTGCCATGCCAGCTCCCAAAACAGCTAAAACAGCCAAGAAAATAAGTGGCCAAACAGAGACATGAACAGGTGGGTGAGTCTCTTCATTCTTTTCCTTGCCTGAAATGAATCCATATAATTGTGAGAAACCATAGTAGTTTTTATTTCCACATACAACATGAAAAGCATGAAGGAGGTGCCCTCTTCTACCTGAACATGAGGCTCTAAATCTGGCCCCTGGATTGTTGCTCATCAGTAGTCAGGTCTCTGCTCCTAAAGCTAATATGGTTTTAGTGGATCTGGAGTACAGTGATGCACAATACATGCAGTGGATGATGGCAAGAATTTAATGAAAATGTATGCTTTAGATGGATGTGGGATGCTAATTACTGGAAATCAGTTTTACAATATTTTTATGCTACACGATTTACTATAATATCTTTGGAGGAAAATTTCCTATACATCTACATAGTTTCCAAGAGCCTAGTTAAAGGTTAAAGCAGTCTGTAGCTGCTCTGGTCTGGCCCTGTTAGCCAAGAACAGGTAGTGCTCTTGTGCATGTGAAGGCACCTGGGGTTACTATGGGTGATTGGTAACCCTGCAACCCTCAGTAGGACTTGTTCTCTAGAAGAGAGTGGTTTGGGAAAACCCATTTTAATTTCTTCCCTTTTTAGACTTTTCTTAATTTTCTTATGAAAGCTCTTACCTTTTTGCTTTATAGGACTCCCATTTGGCTCAACTTCAATGAATATGAGAGAAAAATCATATGACACTTTATTAGAATCCATACATTTGACTGTTTGCAAAAACTGTACAAGAATAAAAACCTTTGAAGTTCTACCATTGCATTAGTAACATACGTGTCTGCTACAAAAGGCAACAAATTGAGGCATTCACTAAGCTGTCACCCTCTCACCATCCTACTTAACATGACTTTCTCCACTTTTGAAACTTTATATTGTTTTTATATTACCAACATTAAAATACTGACTCTTTTCTATGTTCATTCAAAATAAGGAGCATTCACATTTTTCCTGAAACATTAATTTTAATGTGCTAAGAACATGATGTACCACTGAAGATTAGTTTTACATGGCATATTTTGGGAAGATCTGCATGTTTAGCTGTTAAAAAATCTTTGATTCCTAAACATCTTCCCAAGAAAACGCCTACTGAATCACATGAGTAATCTTCCTATTTGCCTCTGTGTATGACAGAGAAAGTGAAAAATAAAAAACCTTTATAACATTGTTTTGTTGCTGTTAAAGAAGTGCAAAAAAAAAACAGTTTGGCACTTAGAAATGAAGAACTGTAGGCATAGAATTAAAGATTTCTAAATTAACATGAAAATATCTCTCATCTTGGCTCTTCTACATTACAGTTTGCAAACACCCTTGGTACCCAGAGGAGAATTTATGAAGGCAAAATGTAAAGTGAATGCAAAGCAGAATGCAAAGTGAATAGATACAAAAAACAGTAATCCCTACTAAGGCAGGAAATAGTACATATGGGAGCATGGTATGATTCAATGGATGAACTTTAGAGATTCCTTATTATTTTAGTACTGTGTAGGATGGAATGTAACTTTTACTAAGTCTTTAATAGGAATTGGTTGATTTACTGCTGTGGGTATGTGCAGATTTAAGCACAGAAATTAACAGTGCAGGAGATGACTATTTCTTGGTTACAGTTCAGCATCTTTTTCTACTTAAGGACTACTTGGAAAATGAGTAAATGATAACTCAAAATTTTCAGTTATTTTTTCACCACCTACCATGTCTTGAGATGTCTCCAGCATTGATAACAAAATTTTTAAACTTTTTACTCAAATAATAGAATCTTAAAACTGGCTTTACAGCCAGCCTTTTTTTTGTTTTTAGAGGTTTTAAACATAGGACAGAGATGCTACCCATGATTTACTGGGAACAATGCACAATGAAAAAACTAAAGAATTAAACCTGATCTCACAGCTACTACAGAAGAAAGTGCAAAGGTTTAACAATGGCTAGCTACCATTTTTTTATGTTATATAGATTGACTTTTAACATCTAAGTTAGAAGAATAAAATGATCCTGGTTTCTTGCAGACAATTTTCCTTGTCTCCCCACTTGGTAATGATTCATGTAGTGTTTTATCTCTGGAGCATTAGTCTGGTATATAGACTATTGTGTGAAATTTTCCAAAAATGCTGATAAGACATCTTCTCTAATGACTTGAAGTTTTCATTTAGAAGGGAAGTGTTCCTCATATCATTACTGCAATAGAAACAGGTGGCCTTCTAGAATTCCTGAGGCATTATTGAATCAGGGCAAATATGAAGCTGCTTTGGTATGTTGAGGAGTAATATATTTTTTTAGAATAACAAGCTAGAAGAAGAAGATTGATCCTTCATAATGATTCCTCCTTGCAAGGTTATAATAGCAGTTAAAATAATTAGTTCTTGGAATAGTCATACCCTTGCACAGGTGTTTGACAGGTGCCATTTCAATGCCTGTGTTAGGTACTCAAAAGTTTCTGAAAGTTTCATTCTCAACCTAGGCTGTAGGATATTACTGTATTCCCATGTAATGGTAGACAGTGATGTGGAGAGCTTGCAGTCTGCTAAAACAGGCAACTACAAATGGCTAGAGAAGTGGGATATGCCAAACAAAACTTCCAGGAATTATTTCCAAACCTGTGGTGAGAGGCTTTAACAGTTAGTAGTGAACAGATCTGTCCTGTCACTAAGGGCTGACAACTGAAGACTTACCTTTGGGTTTTTTGCAGATAAATCCTTTTTCATCAGAGCAATCCCTTTTGTCCCAATAGCCAGATGGTGCAGTTATTTGCACACACTGATGCTCCTCACCAAACTCTTTGTCCTCCCAGTTAACAAAGTCTAGGACAGCATTATCTAGCCACAGCCACTGGCCTACAGAGCAACTCAGAGTAAAAAAAAATTAAAACACATCTATTTCATTAATATTTTAACTCCTTAGCTCAGCAATTTACTTTAAGTATCTATAGTAAGCCACTCTTCAGCAGAAACTCATATTTATTTGTAAAAGTACAGTAATCCTCAATTTTCTCATCTTAGCAATGCATTTTTCCATTCAAAATTGAAATGAGGACATACCTTCCACATTCTGGTAAAGTCCTATCCAGAAGCCTCCTACTTTATTTCCAAGTGGTTGAATTTTATTAGTCAGAAAGTGAGATTCATCCATGTTTTCTACAGAGACCAAGGTAGCTCCTGAAAGGATTAATCAGCAAATATCTATAACCTACGTGAGCAAACACTTAATGACCTCCACTTTTCAATCTGTACAAACAATAGCTTCTGGCAGTATTAATGCTGCTCTGTTGGTCTCTCCACTGCTCCTTGCTGAAGACAATGACCTGGTGGTACTCAGAGGCTGTGGCCCCCCAGTGCTGCCCCCAGGATGGTGTCCCACAATCCAGGAGCTGATGGGGAACTCACACACAGGGAGGCTGAGAGGACAGAAGGCTGCACAAAGCTTATCCCCATTGTGCCAGCCTTAGAACTGCTTAGTAGGTAAAAAAATATATATTTTTTTTAATCATTATCTTTACATTTCTATGTCAGTTTTGTATAAACATCGGTACAAATCCTTTTAGGTGATAATGAAGGCTCTCACCTAAGCGAGCACACTCAAGGGAGGCCAGTGCCCAGGTTCTCTCAGCTGATGCTTCCAGGTAGTAGCAGTGATCATGGTAAGGGATCCAAGCCTGGAGCTCATCTGCTTCAGGACAGTCTCCAGGCAGCTCAGCAGGGTCAGTAGGAGCTGTCTCTAGAGAAGGCATATGGTATGGAATTGGTATTGCATTGTGAGTCATCTGTGATTCTGTGAAAAGTGTGCAAATAGTGTGGGATTTCTCTCAGCCAGCTTTAGCTGTCTGGACATCTACTCCCAACCCAGACAACAGGGACAGCCAAGCAGTCAAAAGTGTGAAACATCCTATTCCTCAAATCACATTTCTCAGGACAAGGAATCATATTGCATCCTGCAACATCTAACTGCCCTGGAAGTGCTGTGAGCAAAGCAAACCCTGAGGGAGGATGCAAATCTCAGATTTGCATTATCACAACACAGAAAGCTGTTGTAGGCTGATGAATCATTAATGCCACAGTCCCATGTTGTCTGGCTGCTTGGTCTCTTCATGCTGCTACTTTATAGAAAAAAAAGCCATCAGTGGAGCATGCCTCTGCCAAGTCAGAAACAGTTCTGATCATGGGTGCAACTCCAGTTCACTTTGCTAGATTTGTAGTTCTTGCACTGCATAAGCAGACCAAATGCATGCAGCCTTAGAACATAAAAGAGGGAAAACAGAACAATTCTACAAAATCTAGATGCAAACGTGCCTCTGCAAAGAGTTAAAGTAACATTCACATTGCCAAGGCTCTCCCAGTTTTAGCTCTAGCAATAGTGAATGGAAGTGAAACTCTTGTCTGTATTTCAGCTCAGTGACACTCGTGTGTGAGCTTCCACAGCTGAAGTTCACACAGTCAGTGCACAAACCCAGCACCTACTAATATTACATACAGATCATGTGATTTATGATCATTTCTTGTAAAGAGCAAGATACACCTTGAAGATAGAGCTTCACCTTATGGAAACAGTTTTGCCATAACAGCAGTGCAGCAATACAGATTTGCATAAGAGATTTTCCTATGCCTAAATTCATACATCATCCAATAGCAAACACCCACATTCTTCTGGGAGGTAGGTGCTACCCTGAAACTTAGTCCTCTGCAGGGGTAGCTCAAGCTAGAGCAAAGGCATGGATTCCTCATGGAATTAGGAATGTGTCTTTAAAATTGTTACATGCCTTTACTTACCATCTGATATCATGCAAACTGAAAAGTAGCTTTCGTTGCAAGATGCTGTTTTCCAAGTACCATCAAGATCAATGTAAACACAAGCATTGTTCTCCTTTGGTTCCCCTGCTGCCCATTTTGTGTACCTGGTTTTCCAGTTATTGGTCCATTTGTAATAGCTACCAGTCTGAAAACAAAGTAATTCTGGTAATGTATATATAATATATCTTTTTTTCTTTTATTTTTTTTAACATAAAAAGTTCTGTCACACAAATACAGTGTAAATATAATCACATGTCTATTTGATTTTTACAGAAAAAAAGGGCAATTTTTAAAAATCCCATTCACTATTCTAAGCAATGTCACTGGCCAATCTGAGTTACACAAGAACTACATATGAATAGTGTTCAACACTGCATTGCTTTTGGGAGGGTTTTTCTGAAGTAACAAACTTCTATAATATGGCAAGAAAGTCAGATGAGGCTGTCTTAGGTCATTTAGTAAATCCTACATCAAGAGAAGCAATTACAGAGAATTTGTCCTCTCTGCTCTATTTAGATAAAAATTGGGAACTATTTGTGCATAAAGATTACTTGACATTAAACAGTTAGCTTAAATCTTAAAATATCTCCCTAATACTCACAGTAACTTCCATTAATATAATATTAGCTCCAAGTATCCCCCTGTATATCACAGTGTTTGACTTTCAGGACAGCCAACAGTCACTTCATGACAGCTGCACTTTCTGACTCTCAGTCTGCAGCTTGACTTCTTTTACTGTTTCTAGAACTTCCTGCTTTCATCTTTTGCTTCTTGCATAACCTTTTCTGTGATTCTGCACTCAATTTGGTGGATGGAAATCCTTGACTAACTCTAGCAGTACCCCTAGATTTTTGTGCCATGCAGAATACAATTGTTCCACTGTTCTAACTGGTCATCCTGAGGACTAGTGGAGCAGGAAAGTTCCTTGAGCCCCTCCCATCTATTCAGCACTTACCATATTGCTGCTAAGACCAATCCATATGGGTTTTCCATATTTCAGCATCTGGATCCACAAGAATGAATGGATGTAGGCATCTGAAATGCTGGCAAGTTCTGCAGATTTCTTTTGACAATTTTTTCTGGCCTCTTCCCATTGCATTTCAGATGAAATTATTGAATAGCTACTGTCACCATAACGAGTAAAGCCAGAGGCTGGGTTTGTTGTTGGCACTTCAGGCTGTGAGGGAACTATGAAGGAAAAATTGAATGGATGGCTTTGTAACATATTTCTCTTCAGTAACATGCAAGCTATAAAAAAATTGGTCAAAAGGTCCTAGTCAATAAGTCAAAATATTTTTTTTAAGCTCATGAGCAAAAAAACCAAAACAAATCAGCAACAAAAACCAAAATAAAAAGAAACAAACCAACCAAACAAACCTCCCCCCAGACCAAAAGATAGTGATGAAAATAACTTCCAAGACATGGAGGAAATTTTTTAATGTAATAAGATGAGTGAAATCCTGGATGTCCTGAAGTGGACTTGCTATAGACTTGACTGGTCCAGACTAAGACTCCTAAATTGCATATTTCACATTCTGTGCTTTAAGTTATCTGATTAGATCTGAATATCTGAGTATACATTTGTTTGTGGTCACTGGTGGACAGGACTTAGGACAAGTTATTTAAGGCATTATCTGTTGCAATCTGTAGTCTCAGCCTAAGACTGAGACTTGATGTCAATTGATCACCACTCACTGTTAACTCCAAGTTGTTAGCCTGTCTGTAAGGACTGTCATGTTTGAGTCAGGCAGTGTATATTTGCACCCTTGTGATTGTAAATGTATTCAGAAGAGCTGGAACAGGGATCAAGAAAATTAAAAATGCCTCCATAAAACTATATATTTGCTGTGCAGGAATGGGGTCTTCCTGCAAGCATGTTAGCTGTGCTGAAAGTGAATAGCCTGCAGGAACTGACTGAAGTGAGGGATTAGGGAATAATTTTTATTCTAATAAAGCTGAAGCCAAATTGCTTTGTTATCTGTGCTTTGCCTTCCCTACTTCATTACATGCTTGGGCAGCTGGGATTTGTATAATTAACATTCTGCAGAAGAAGAGTCAACATTCATTACCCATTTTGGTGTAAAAAAATAACAATATTCTTCTATAATAAAGACACATCCAAGAAGTTGTACATTTTGATTGACATCATATGTCATTCAGTAGAAATAGAAAAGGTTAAATGCTTTGCCCATATTCGTCCAAGAGAATGGGAAAATCACTGCAAGGACATGATTTATACTGCACTTAGAGAGGATGCCTAAACCTCTTATAGTTCTCTGAGAAAAAAAATCATTTATTATTCCCTTGTATTATTCATGATTAGGTACAAAATGCCAGGGAAGATAGTGGTTCCTCTTCACCAATTTCTGTGAAACAAACTGTACTTTAAACATAGCCCTGGCTTAACACTGATGGAGCTCTGAAAGCCTGAGATTCAGAATGAAACTCAAATGTGGAAGAAATCACATCAGGTTGTACGTTCATCTTATCTAACCCAGGTGTTCTTTCTCTTTAGGAGACTGGGTTGAGCAGAACTCACGTGGATTCATCTGGCACACGAAGCCTCTTTCATTGTCACAGCTATCATCTCTCCACTTCCCATCTGACTTCATGATGAAGACACAATCTGTCTGAAGGGGAGAGGAAGGGGCACAGCCATTACAAAAGGCAATGAGGAGGGGTGAGCTGATGCTCCTGTACTGCTAGTGCAGGCCTGATGGCAGAGAGGAGAGGAGCTCATTGAACACCTGTGTATTTCGTTCAAATTTCCTCTGTTTCTGCCAAGCAACTTCCCTTGGTATTTATTAGTGACCCCTTAAATTTGAACCAGGCTTCCACTGGTGCCAGTTAAGGTCTGAGAGAAGTAAATTAAAGCTCATTTTACCAGTTTTAATAAAAACCCTATTAATGACTGAATAAATAACTAAGGCACTTATAATACATCTTCTCAGTTCTGATTTACAGTTATGTAGATCTGCTTCAAAACATTTTTATCAATGAGGAAAGCAATACAAGAAATACAATAAAGAGCTCTAGTGTACACTAGTCTAACTGAAGCAGACTCTCTTGCAGAAAACAGATGCTCTTTGCTGTTTTTATAGTCATTATCAAGTTACCATTATCAGATGCAACGAAACATTTTCTCTTTACTTCTTTGTGTTTAATTTCTCTAGCATTTCTTTCATTACTCCCCTGATTTTAAGACTAGCCATAGCAGTCTTTTGGCATGTCATCCATGTTTCTCCTTTATCCTGATTTAAATAAGTTTTAGTTATCAACAAGTTGACTGATGGTAGATGTTAAAAATCTTGGGTGACTAACTGCCAAACATTTCCTCAGAAATTACCACCTTTGGAAAAGAGGCTGAGTTTCAGCAGAGAAAATAATTTCACTGAAGTTATCAACTTGTACCATCAGAAATGAGTAAAGCAGTGTGGGAACACATTAGCCAGGAGTGCAACATGTACACAGCCAAATTATTGTTGCATAAAAAAATCTGAATTTTGGTTTATCGTACCTTCTCTGTTTGGTGTTGCAGCTTTATTATTTGCTTTCACGCAGTTTGGAGAGGAACTGATAAAAGTCTCTCCAAGCTTCTTTTACAGACCTGTTTTTTTGGTTTTGGTTTTGTTTTTTGGTGATAGTTCAGATGGAAGGATTAAAATCCCTCTTCAACAGAACCTCTGCCTAACATTTGGGGGTATTTGGAATCATCAGATTATTTGCTAAACCCCATTGTGCTTACAAAAGGACTTGTTTCAGCATCCTATTATTGCTGCTGTAACTTTTCTCATAGGAAAATCAACTAGCTGCCCAAGGTATACTTAAATTTCCTCTACCTCCAGAGCATCATCTGTCAATCTTTCAAACTCATAATAGTCAAAGAAGCTTTGCTGTTTTTCTGGTGCACCATTAACCCAGTTGGTGTAGGAAACTGAGCTTCCGTCTGTCCAAAGAAATGTGGACTCTCTGTTGATATCATTCATCCCAATCCAAACATCAGTTGTGGCATGCTTCAAATGATAGAAAAGGAAAGCTGGGGAGAAGCAAAGATTTCTCATTAAGGAAAGCTCATCATGACTTGCCCAAAAGAGGGAAAATATGGAAAAGCCCAGAGTGGGGGACATAATAAAAGGATAACAATTTCCACTACAGAGCGCATCTGCTATTAACTAAATGTTTAGATAAGCACCCCTTCCTACTGTGTATGCCCAGAGAGGGTTTCAGGAAATCCTATGTGCAACCACCCTCAGAACATACTGGAAGTTTCATGAAAACCAAGCAGCCGAAAGAACTAGAAACAAACTTTATTTCTTATAGGTAATAACTTTAGCTATTGCCTTGCAGTTTGAAGCTAAAATAAACCATGGACTGACCTGGTTAATAAGCAATTTTCATCAGGTAGTCCCATATTCTATATTGGAGAGTATAGCAGTTTCTTTAGTGAGAGATTGAGATTTTTTTCTTTCAACAGAGCCCATATACATACCTTGCACTTGTTCATTTGGAATAGTAGCCAGGTTTCCTCCCAAACTGAAGCAAACATCTCGTGCAGAATGCCATGTGAGATTTCTTGTATTGGAAGCAAATACTTTGAAACACTGGAAACAAACAAGCACTTTTTTCAAACTAGCAAAGGCTGGAACTATTGTATGTGGATATTATCAATTAGCTCTAAGATGTAGTTTTCTGCAGAAAAATAAATCAGGGCTAGACTGAGTGACAGAGCTCAAGAGTAGAACGTCAGGATGTCTACCCAGGCATGCACTTATCTCCTCTCATCGCCCAAGGTGTAATCTGGGAGTCTGGTAAATAAACTGATTTTAATGAGGTCAAGTACATAAACACTTTTCACATTTTCATCTGCTTTCTTCCTGGAGTAATAGAGGCATCATTTGAAACCAAGAAGATGTGGCCTTGGGTGACACAGCTGCAGTGAATAATCTCTACTGTGCTTTGTTCTCCTTCAGATGACCATGGTTACAGCTGTTCATCCTGACAAATGGTATGAAATATCCTTTGGCACATTGACCTAACATTCTGAGGATGCAATAGCAGCACAGTGTACATAAAGCAGACAAAATAGCCTTTGGTAGATGGAGCTTCAACTCAAAAACTCTTCTCTTACAGCAATGAGGACTTCCCAACTGTGTCTGAATGAAAAGCTGTACTCAAAACAACTGTAGTTTGGCATCATCTTTCAGAATGTAAAGCTTTGTGAACCTCTAAAGGCTGAAGGGATTGCTCAAATACATTATTTCTAAATCTTTCCACATTTTTACAAGATTGACCATTACAAACTTGCATTTCTAAACAAAATAATGTGCATGAAGAGAGGTTTTCTTAAACTGTATCAGTGTATGTTAAGCCTGCACAAACTATGCTCCCTGAAATGTATCCAGCATACATCTACTTATACTGTATTTCTCTGCAGAGTTAAATGTCTACTGTCACCTCAAAAAAAGCCCAGCCATCCACTCTGCACATTTTGACTAAGTAATTACTCTCCAGATTAGCTTTATATCCGTTAAAAATGTGAGGTTTTCAGGATTTTCTCTTCAGTTCTACTGCTTTACACAATTTACTGAAGATACTTGTTGACATACCTTGTTGTTAAAAAATATCCAACTTTCTGGACATCCTCCAGGAGGCAATGGAGAAGGTAATGTTGAATTAATAGAAATGTTATGTTTTTCACATATAAATCTATGGGCAGAACCACAGTTATAGTCGCTCCACAAGCCTGAAAAAAATTCAATATGTTACAGTATCTAATATTTACCAATAATAATTTATCACTTTTTAAAAAAAATAAATACAATTTTCTCTATTTTGTATTTCAGGCTACAGCTTGATCTGAAGTCAAAGTAACCATGGCACCTTCAAATAAACTCATAGTAACAGCACTGCAGTCCCTTGTAGTTAATTTGAGCTCCCTGGCCCATCTGCTCCTCATTCAGGGCCCTCTTCACAGTGTCTATACTTGTTCATGGGGTTTTTTTGAGCTCTGGCATCATCACATTGCAGGTAGCAGGGGAAATACACCAGTAAGCAAATTTGAAAAGAAAATGGATCAGAAATGGATGAGAAGGGAAGTATCAGATCAATCTAGTGGCACTATACAGTGTTCAAACATGAATTCTTCATAAAACATAAACTGAGAGATCAAAATGTATATACTGAATTCCCATTAGCCTCAGTTAAGGTACAGAAATAGACTGAAGAGGAAACAGAACTCTAGGATTTGCAAGAAATTTGCATGTCAGTGTACTTGTAAACATATCTTAGAATATTAGATGTATATTTTTTCTTTCCTCATTGATTTGTACCTTCAACTTCCATTTCTTGTAGCTATAAATGCTATAAATGTTTTCTGAGGTTATGGTAGAGAAGATAGACTATTCAAATTTTTACTAAAGAAATAGTAAAAAGCCCTGTAAAAAGGTGCAATATCAATCTTACAAACCCAGAAAAAAACATCTGCTTTAAATTAACCATGGTACTGCAATTACCCCATTCTAAGCACATGGACTCTACTCTTCCATGGCTGGTGGTCTCATGACTGGGAAGAGTTACTGCATTTTGTTGGCTTGTCACTGGAAAGAATTGCAGAAATCAGCTACCAAAGCTTGTGTGGCAGTTGACAGCAGGTATTTGACATCATCAGTTACAATCCAAGCAGAGACAAATAAAATCTAATAGTTTTGTACTGTCACTTACCATGCTCTGACACCATTACCACGCAATTTTCTTCATTATTTTTGAAGTTGGGTTCATTAGGAGCCCAGGCCACATAGGTTACTGGTGTTCCATCCATCCAGCTTAAAGAAAAGATACACAAATGGCTATTAATTAATACCTTCAGTTCTGACATGATAGTGTTAATGAACAGAATGTCTATCAGAATTCATGGAAACTGGCTACAGTGGGAGGGGCTGTTAGAGATTTCCCTTTCTTTACTTGATTATTCTAATTTGAAAAAAAAAATCTGTAAAATCTTTCTGGTTGAAAAATAGAAAAAGAATACACCGAGCATATTTTCTGTTAATGGCCAGGATTGTTTAGACAACATTTAATAAGATAAATCAAAATCAGTTAGTCATAATACATAATACAGAGAAGGATATTAAATTTTATGTTATTACAATACCTATTGTATTCCTAGTTCATATAATTTTCTCAGTCTGAGCATCCCTGTGTTTTCATAGGTGAAAAGAAGAATGAAAATACTTTTCCGTAGATTTTACCTTGCTCTGTGGGGGTGGGGCAGGTAGGGGAGTGGTGTTATGTTTTTCTCTAAACTAAAGGACATTCTGTCAACTTTGTTACTTTAGAAAGGATGGTTTTAAAGTTGAAATTTTTCCATGTTTATCTGCTCTTTACTTTAATATATTGCTATTGAAGGAAGAAGAGGCTGGCACCACATTTTAATCAGTATTAGATCAGCAAGTCGGAAGTGGGAAAGAAAATCAGCTGTCTCATCTGTGTCTTGCTGCTACTGATACAATTGATCTAAATAAATGACATTCTCACTGGATCCATGGAATGCTCTATGCCCCTAACTGATTCCTAAATTAGGAGGGTAAAGTCATGTACCAACTCAGTCACTATCAACTTCTCCCCCCACTCTTCTTCTGCTCCTCTCAAGGTATGTGACTTACATACATTCAGGAGTGGCATTAAAATAGAAAGGTTAAATTCATAGCTCTAACCTTTTCCAGGTCAACCTCAGAAGCACATTTTTTCACCTCCCAGACACATCCTAACTAGGAAGGTAAGCACCTTCTCCAAAAGGTATCATGGTCTTTGGTATCTCTTAGTTTACTTTAGAGTTGATTTGTGTGTTGGTCTTTTCAGAATACTTGTTACTGTGTCTGTACTGTAAATTTCTGCTGACTTTTCTCCTGGAACAGGAGTTTGCAGAGATTGCCTTATATACTCATTGCCTGTGTTTTCCTGACTCTGGAGAACCCCTGTGATAGACAGATAAAAAGCATAAGAAAGCCAAACCCTATGATATAGGGCAAGTTTTAAGTGTATGTGTGTGTATGGTCATAGGTATAAAATTCAGCATAAAGAAGCATCACTCCAATTGATGGGGTAAATCTCTGGAAGAAATTTGAGGAATGTGTGTATGGAGAGTAGAGCTGCTAAGCTTGGCTTAGCTTCTTTGGCCAAAGTGCTTACTCAAGGAAAAAAGCTTCCTTTACTATTTATTTTTGGGGAAAACTATTGGGACTATCGAGGACTATTCCAGACTGCATTGTACACAGTGTGTGGCACAGCCTTCAGACCTTCAACAGAACACATGCAGTACCTCCAACTACATAAAATATTCTATTTTTCTGCACATTTTAGAAGCTGCACTGATCATCTTAACTTACCTGAACTTTTTATCAAGGCTCACTCTTAGACCAATGTAGTAACCTATTTGCTCACTCCCGTAGCTCTCCTAAATCAGAAAGACACTATTTCAATTAAAAAAAAGAAGTCTTTGAAGCAAAATAAGCAGAAATTTGTACATCATTGGTTAGGTCCCCAGAGCAGCCACAGAAGTGCACAGCAGTAAAGCACCTGCTTGCAGTTAACCACAGCACTGTGTTCATACGCCCAGACACAGAAGTCAGGATTTTATTTGGGGCATCAGAGCCAAGACCTGCAGCACTGAAGGCCCTTAGGATGGAGTAGAAAAGAAGCAGATTTTGAGTCAGAAACTGGTACTCTTTCTCTATTCTCTCTCAAAGATCAGCAACTTCCCAAGAGCATTAGGACCTTCCTGCATCACTCTTCCTGTCAACTGCATCAGTGCAGCTGGAGCACAGCAGGAGAGGTCAAATCCCACGGGATCAAAGGTGCACTTGGGAATATTTAATTAGGGAAAATGCTAATGGTTTGCTCCTGAAACAACTCAAGTTTTACAAGCAGATTGTCAAAAGTGCTCCTACACTGCCTGTTTATGATGATTCTTACATTTTCTTTTAGTGCTCTCGTTAGGAACCTTCTCTCACTGTTACTATTTACAACAACCAGGTCTGCAGAATTCTTCCTGCAAAACTCTTGGGCTCTTTCCATGGAAACCTGTTCTTTGCTGATATAGTAGAGCTTATCTTCGTATATGATCCATCCATCTGCAGTGGTTTTATATTCTGGAAGAGAAATAAGGTACCTTTAAATTCTATGTGTGTAGAACACAAAAGCTTTTTTTAGAATAACAATTTTAGGGGAAAAATATGAATAATAAAAATAAATATATACAGATACCTACCATATGTGTCAATGGGCTCAGGTTTTAATGACACTCCTGCAAAAGAAGAAAATAGAAGGCATGTTGCATCTCTGTAGAGTGTGTTATGATGTAGTTTGTAGACTGATTGCAAGAAGAGTGAGGAACAGAGCAGGATTCACCACTCCTTTGTCACTGACCAGCAATCAGGCTTAGTCACACAGTTCAGCTTCACATTGCTCAACATGCAACACCATCTGCTTTAACTTTGAATCACAAACTATGCTTCACATCAGCAAAGCCATAGCTTTGGCTGAATCAGATTCCTGCACAGAGCAAGGCAAGGGAAAATTGCCCTTCCAGCCTGTAAGTCACAGTAGATTTATCTGAAACACTTTAAACTGTGGCATACAGCTCCTTCACTGATCCATCAGTAGATATTCCATAATTTACCTAGGAGAATTTTCATCAAGAGGGAGAAAATTTCCACTAGATTTATTTCAGCTCTATCAAAAAAACACTCTAAGTAATATTTATAAGCAAAAGCAAGTATGACTTTATGCACATGTACATATACACATATTTATATTTATTTACAGATATATAGATATGTACACATACATACACTGATTGTGAGTTATTTCTGGTTGGGATAGGAAAAGAAATTGCACTGCTGTGAACCACTGCTTTTCCAAAAGCAGTAGAATCCTGAATAATTCTACAGGAGATCCTGAAGTACGAACAAATCTGACAAATATATCGTACTTGATTTTTAACTTCACCTCTGTTAGTATAAAAACCAGTATTGTAAGGAATACAATACAAGCCCTTAAAACTCCTTACCTCCAACATTACAAAAATAAACATACATGTTTCTTAATATAAAAAAAATTGTAATCTTGCAAATATACGGATTATTTATACACCTTAATTTATGTAAAAAACTCCCATCAATTCATTGTTATCATCCATAATTGAAAAATCTCTGCCCATAATATGTTACTTAATGCCCTTGACCTCCATTTGGAAAAGGTAGTTCTTCAAAATTTTGTCTCTTTCTCCAGTAACTTAACTTAGAAAGAAATTACTTATTGAAGCTTTTTAATCTTCTTGGCAAAAGAGAAGAAATCTACCTTGTTTCACCTGGCAAACCCAGTTTTGCTGTTCTTGACACACTGAAAGAGACCACAGGCCAGAAGATCTCGCATAATAGAGTGAGCCACAAAACTTTCTCCGTCCTGAATTCCTTGTGCTACCATCCCAGTCCGTGTACCTCACCTGTGGAAGAAATAGTGACTTAGTTACTCTGTTCACCTGTTTTGGTAGCTGTAACCTCCACTGGAAAATGGAAACTAATTGGTTTTGTCTCCAAGAATCTGTTTTTAGCTCAAAAGGGCTGTCAGTGCAGGGAAAGCTGTAGGTGCAAGGATTTTAGAGTGGGCCAGTGATGTCAGTGCTCAGACACAGATGTCATGCCATGGAGATCTTTTCCTCTTGTTCATGCCCTGAGCTACAGACACAGGCAGAAGAGAAACAGGCAAAGGAACTGTTTCTAATGAACTTTGCCTAGCTGTGAACTTCACCCACATATCACTCATGCCAATCACGTGCAGACAGGGTACTTTCCACTCCACATCTGGCCCTGGTTCAAAATTACATTGTCTAGCACGTGTCTGGCAGCAGTGACCATGTTGGGCATCAATTCAGAATTACTTTTTCTCTTCCCTGAGATTAATGAGGAAGAGAGTGTGACTTTTGGGAGGGAAGTCACATCCTACAAATCTAGAGGAGTTACCTCTGAAGAAACTGATATTCAAATGGGGAGACCCATGTGATACAACCTACTTATTATTGTCAAGAATTCTTGATAACATCCCTTTCTGAAACTTTTATGGAAAGTAATGTGAACAGGATAAAAGGTTCTTGCTTTAAGTAAGTAAAGAAAGAAAGAAAAGAAAGAAAGAAAGAAAAGAAAGAAAAGAAAAGAAAGAAAGAAAGAAAGAAAGAAAGAAAGAAAGAAAGAAAGAAAGAAAGAAAGAAAGAAAGAAAGAAAGAAAGAAAGAAAGAAAGAAAGAAAAGAAAGAGTAGTAGTAAGTAGAGTGTAATAATGAGGAGTGTTTTGCACAGCTGTAGATATTTGCACAGGCTCGAGAGATGACTGGATAAAGTCCCAGAAATAAACAAATTAAAATTACAGATACGAGCTCCAGTTCTAAAAGACCCTGAGCCATCACTTACTGGGGAATTCAGGAGTATACTGGGAAACATGCTTGCTGTTTTATTAGCTCTTTAGATGTTTATGCCAGAGACAGGATATATGGAACAGTATAATGAATTTTTATGTTTTGATGTTAGGTATAAATATTATCTTCTTGGAAAAGAAAATAAATTGGAGTGTTACACAGAAATCTGCAGATTCTGATAAGATACAGATAATTTCCATGCATTCAAATGTTTAGCTGTGATATTAGCCAGGACAATACAGATTAGCAGCTACATGAATTTTTGTAGGAGACAGAAAGTAAATGTATATGTATATGTATATGTATATAAAAGTATATGTATAAATACCACAGTATCTTAAGCAAACAAATATGATGAAAAATTAAAATACTCACTGGAGAGCCATCACTCCAGGCAAATCCTTCATCTGGATTCAAGGAAAATATACCAAGCCAAATTGTTTCAAACATACAGCGAGTAGCTCTAAAAGAAATTACAGGACAGACCAGCATGTAAACATCAGCACAAAAAAAATTCCAGAAATATATTGTTGAACTTTGTAGAGCACATTGTAAAAGCAGTGAAGCTGCAAATTTCCCTATGACCTCTGGTGAAGTGCATACAGGTGTTTTTCATAGAAACGTGTGATATTTCTGTGGTTCAGTGTCAATAGCTCAGTTATCAGATTTAGTAGTATTGATCATGTATTTCCCTAATGCACTATTTACTTAGGGAAACTTTCACAGATTCAAAAAGTGGTTTCAGCACTGACCCCTGCAAGGTAAATATATATCTACTTCAACAGTAGATATATTGATTACATTTTTTACCCTTGTAGAAATACTGCTAATTTCATGTGTTTCTAAACTATATCTAGTAATCACGATACTGGTGGAGGGTTTTTTAAATTTTTCTTGACATGAATTACTCTTTTTTTCCATGAAAAGGTTAAAGCAGGACTGAATAGATAAATTTCAAAGTATCACAGGTCTTTTAGCTTTTGAGAAACCCATACATTTCAAAAATCATTGAGGATAATTCATAGTAGCTCATATGAAAAGTCTTTAAATCTGGTAAGTTAAACACACATCAAATACCAACCTTATTGCTTCCATTAGGAATGGCATCTCCTCCTTAGTGTCAATGGTGACCAGATCCCCTCCTATTTGTCTGCAAAAATCTCGAGCTTCAAACCATGATTTCTTTCTAATTCTCGATCTGCAAAAACACTACGGATAAATTAATTTAAAACAGATCTTATACATGTTACAATAATAAACATAAATGAGGTATGAACCAAGTAAAAGTCCATAAGATAAATAGTATTTCCCACTCTGTTCCTAGAATTTTTACACTAGAGCATAGTGGTAAAAAAACAAAAACAAAAACAAAAACAAAAACCCCCCCAAAAACCCCCAAAACAACAAAAAAACAACAACAACAACAACAAAAGAAAAAAACAAAATAAAAAAAAAAATAAGAAAAGGAATTGCCAGAAGGGAAAAGGGAATACAACTTCCCAACTCCCTTTAATTTTTTTTAACTGGAAGAGGGCCCAAGCCAACTTCAATGTGAAGGCAAAGAAGAGTAGCTGTGGTGGAGAGGCAAAATGGTCTGGGAGAAGTCTGAAATTCAGGCAAAAGAACAACCTCATGGTAGTTTGCAACTCTCACTTTACATTTGAAGTATGATGTCTAACTAATTGAAGAGAAAATAAGCACAGATTTGACCAAAGTTAAAATTATGGTTTGGGGATGAAGCAGCCCAAATAAATAGTATTTCAGATTAATTTGAAAGAAATTTAAAAAAATGCAAAAAGGACTCATTAATTCAATAAAGTGATAAAAATATTATCTTACACTTAGCACATTTCAACTTTGCATGATACTAAATCACTGTTCACACATTACTCGTTTCTTGTTCAAACTCCTTTTTAATGCCTGCTCAGACATAGCTGACTGTACTTTAAACACAAGTTACCTGTAGCTCTGTATGAGAAACTCTCAAGTAAATGTCCTTCATAAACACTGGTTTAATTAACCTTTCATGTGACTTTTTATAGTTTTTTTTTGTGGGGTAATGTGCTGATTTCAGGTAGGTCCAGCCTTAGGCATTGTGCTGCTGCAGTCTGCATTCACTGTTCCTCTGTTTGTTCCCTGAACTGTCACATCTCAGACAGATCTTTGCACAACAGACATAAAGAGCAGCACCAACAAACCAGCTTTGCTGCTTCTGCTGTTTGATACAGAATCTTGACGTTTTCCTTGTAATAATTTTAATAAAGAGTCCTTTCCCCTTTCCTTTCCTTTCCTTTCCTTTCCTTTCCTTTCCTTTCCTTTCCTTTCCTTTCCTTTCCTTTCCTTTCCTTTCCTTTCCTTTCCTTTCCTTTCCTTTCCTTTCCTTTCCTTTCCTTTCCTTTCCTTTCCTTTCCTTTCCTTTCCTTTCCTTTCCTTTCCTTTCCTTTCCTTTCCTTTCCTTTCCTTTCCTTCCCTTCCCTTCCCTTCCCTTCCCTTCCCTTCCCTTCCCTTCCCTTCCCTTCCCTTCCCTTCCCTTCCCTTCCCTTCCCTTCCCTTCCCTTCCCTTCCCTTCCCTTCCCTTCCCTTCCCTTCCCTTCCCTTCCCTTCCCTTCCCTTCCCTTCCCTTCCCTTCCCTTCCCTTCCCTTCCCTTCCCTTCCCTTCCCTTCCCTTCCCTTCCCTTCCCTCCCCTTCCCTTGATATTTATGTTCCTCTTCTTCCATTTCCTTCTCCAGTTCCTTCAATCCCTGAAGAACAAACTTCCTCATTTTTTTTCCTGTGCCCTTCTCCCCTCCCTTCCCTTTCCTCCTTTCAACCTTATCTTTCTTCCTCAGTTTCTCCCCTCTCATGGATAACTTCCTGAGAAGAACTAGGGTGTTTTGTTTTTTTGCTCTATTACAATCTCAGATATTGCAAAATGAAGATGTTAGTTAGTTCCTTTTTTTTCCTTTCCCCAACCCCCCCAACCCCCAGGCAGGCTGCTTCTTTTTAACTATTTAGGCACTTACTTTAAAACAGGAACTTCTATGGTTGTTTGATACCCAACCTTCAGGGCATGTAGGGACCAGAGCAGTAGTTGGAACAGGTGGAACTGTTGCACCCTTTGCCCACTGCTTACAAATATATTTTTGCTTTGTCTCACAGTCAAGAACATCCCATAATCCAGCTGCAGTCCCAGTTCTCATGGCTACACATCCCAGATTATTTCCTTTATGAGAAAAAAAACCAAAACAAACATGTTGGATATTTTTCTAAAGTGTTTCAAAAGTAATTAATTAATTAATGGGATTTGAAAGCTGCAAGTACCTATAAAATATACCAAAAGTTTAAAACATAAAATTCAGAGGACATTACCCAAGCAACCTAAAAAGGGACAACAATCTCAGACAGCACCCACCCTCCCTCCTCACAGCACCTACCAGGCATTCCTGCACCCCAGTGTGTGAAGGACACAGCTTCACCATTGGCCCAGCTAAAAGTGCCTTGATCCTGCACATCTGAGAGGCCAAGCCAGAAATATTTCTCAGGCCTCAGCCCAGCAAGGCTAGTCAGATAGGCTTGTTCATACCTGTAAACACATCATAAAGACACAAGTCAAAGTCATTTACCCAAATCCTACTAGTCTAATGTGATGATGGAATTTTTTCTCCTATTCCTCGCTTCAGACTGGGAGACAAGACTCTACACAGAATTCAAATTTCATAGAAAAACAGGACTAAAAAAAAGCAAGACTTTTTTGTTATTCAACTAGGAATATTTCATAAGATACAATCTCCAGCTATTTAAAAGCAAATAAAAAGTCATTATCATACCTACTTTCAACTGTGGCTAAGTAACCTTCTTCTCCTTCACAAGTGGTGTTTGCTTCTGAAAATGTTGCTGGAATATGTCCAATAAAATAGCAGTAGGACCCATATCTTCTCCAGCCCTGTAACATGGTTTTAGGATTTTCATACAAATTTTAAAAAATTGTGATATCATGTATTAAGTTAAATCTGCCATTTTAAAAATTAATGAAGCACAATGATCATGAATATTATGAACTAGAAACTTTTTGCAGTGAAATTACAGTTTCCTCCTCAGGAGGTTTTCTAAAGTTTAGAGAAACTGAGAGAGAGAGAGAAACTTCGTAATAAATAAAACCAAAAACTCCAAAATAATACAAATAATTCTAATAATTCTAATTGATGCTCAGACAACATACCTATTTAATCTGAGAAACTGATGTTCAATTCTCACATACTTACTTTTTTGCAACCTGCAGCAGTAATTTCTTTTTTCTCCAGCTATTTGTGGTGTACCTTTTCTTTTGCAAATGTAGCCAGCCTTCTTCTCACAGATATAGTCTGCCCAATAGCCATTCTGTGTTAGGAAAAAGTTTGAAATAAAAAGAAGATAAAATGAATCATCCAAAGAAGATAAATAATGTGTGTCTTTATAATGAAAATTATTTGTTTTCTTTCTCCTTTTATTTTTAAATGGATTTTTTTCCTTATGCAATTTTCCTACATGATATCAAAACCAAATCTGCTCACATTTAGTGAAAGAGACTGGGCTATAGCAGTATAGCCACAGCTGGTAGTGATAAAAAGGAAGGAGGGTGAAAGGAGCTGCTCCCTGACCTGTTGTGCTGGGTCCTGCACAAGCAGTTGTGCTATGGGCTGGCAAATGAGCAGGCAAAGAGGAGCCAGCAGGAATCAGAGATCCCCATATACCATCATTATCACCAGGGGAAAAGGAGATAATGTACTCGAAATACCTTCAGAGACCTGTTTCACAGCCTAATAATTTCATTTGTGACTTTCAGATGTACTTAAAGAGAAAATTTCACCAGTGATGCAGTAACACAATTTATTTATTTTTTAAAGATCTCATTCAATCTCAGTCTCACTCAATTCTATCCTCACATCACTTTTTCTGACATTAGCCATTTGCTAAAATGACAGGGCATGTTATTCTGTAATTAAGTAGTTAGTTTTAATAAGGAAGTACATAAGGAAGTATGCATTGAGGAATGTCACCTGGCCCTTGATCAGGACACAATCTTCTGGCCTGTTGTTTGTAGTGGATGGCTCTCCCAGGTGCCACTTTGTGTATGTCACTGGGGTACCATCACTCCACTCAAAATACATTTGAACCTTACGGTCATTCAGCCCAATCCACAGCTGGTCTGCTGGCTCTGAAGATGGAAACAGACATAAGACCTCTTTTGGCACTCCACCCTCTTCACAGCACCAACCATTCAGCTTTGGACATAGAATTCCTTTCACAAATTCATGAAGGATAAAATTATGTAGTATGTTTTATGGTAATTTTATAGATTTATATTTTCATATAGATATTAAAATAAAGATTGTATGCTTTGGAAAATTAAGATGTAAGGAAATCCTTGCACTGGATGAAAAAATATTGCTCTTCTTCCTCCAAACAGTAGGTGTGAATTACCAGCCTAATGCTGATACTCCACAATGGTATGATAGAACTCTGAATAGTTACTTTTCAGTTCCATTGCACTGGCCAAATTTTAAAATACTGCTTTTATGCAACTTGGAGTGTAAATGTTTTGACCTTTTTTCAACAAAATGAAAAAAGAGACAAAGCCCTAAGCCCAGCCCCTCAGACCTCCATCAATTATTCTGGCAATATATAAAATCAGAGTTTTGATAACATGCAGAATTCAGCAGAACTATCAATTCAGATTGTTTTCCATACAGGCAAAGGCAGGAAACCCCCTGGAAATACTCACTGTACCCAAGCTGAGACACCATAAAGCTGTGCTCCTCGAGGCTCTGGATGCTGGCCAAGTGACTCCCTTCCTTCTGACAAGAGGTCAAAGCTCCTTCCCATCCTTTGCTGTCCCTGAAGATCCTGTAGCAGTGATCTACATAGGGCACCCATCCATCTGGGCAAGTGACAGGCCCAGGGTCACCTAGGAGCACACACCAAGGCTTTAGAGGAGTTCAATTGCCATGTAGGGACATGGCACTGCAAATATTTCCACTTCATCTGTGCAAAAGTTCCAAACTAAGGATTTTCTTTTCAAATTCACATCATAAGGAAATGATGAACACAAAATGCAGTAGACATAAATGTGATTCTCTAAACCAGGCAATTTTTAGAATTTTTAGCTTGGAGAAGGAAAGCTTTTTAATACAAATAGTCTCTATTACAAATTCTAAGTTCAGTCAAATGTCTGCAACAAATAAATCAGTTTTATAATGTATTAATCAAATGTATTAGTTTTGTAATTTATTAATTTTATCAGCTTCTGTATCACCTTATTTGTCAGACAGAAGAAATAAGACATTATCTACAGATACCCTAGAAGGTTTATGAATTTTTAAAGGATTAAGTGCATTGATAGAGTAAAAGCCATCAAGACAAATTTATGGCTAGATGAGTACATAGGGTCACACCAGCTGGGAAATCTTCATATACTTTAAATATCTTTTCTCACTTCATTGTGTTCATCTTCCATTGTCTCAATCTTCCACCACTTCTGCAGTGAGCTCTGAACTTGCTTATCTAGATGCTGGCTGACCACAAGTCATGGAGAATCACTTAGAACCAAACAAAGTTATGCATCTTTCTTGGGCTTATTTTTACTAATGTCCCTCTTCTGAAAAAAGAAACTTTTGTGTTGCTCTTCCTTTTCATGGTCAGCAGTGTGTGTACTTAAAGGGAGACCTGGCCACTGAAACAGAGGCAGGAGGGACTAGCTGGATATTCTTTGCTTTTATCTGTTTCAGTCTGTGTGTTGTGGAAATGGAGATTAGACTAGAAAGATTGCAATCATTGTAAAAAGCAAACCAGAGAAACAAGAAATAGTTCTATTTCTAAGATTCTTCTATTCATCTTTGTCAATATGTTGAGCGATTCAGATAACAGATTCTACTTTAATTATCAATATATGTCAACATACCTGAAGGAGCCAAAGTAAAGTTCTTTTTCTTACAAATATAACCAAGTTTCTCATCACAATCCCAATTTTGCCATTTAGCTTTTGTTTCAGGATTCAAAACTGCACAGACCTTTCCAGATTCTGGAGAAGGGCTTCCTTCAGGAAAAGTACAGAGAAAAAAAAATAAACTTTTCTAAAAGGAAAACTGAGCACTGAGGTCTAAAATGCAGATGAGAGACCACTCCTGGATGAAGTGATGGTGGTCATGTCTTTCCCAGCTTTGGCAAGTGATAAGCTATGTCTCCAGTAGTGGAAATGTCTGTAGGAAGTGTAGTATGTAAGCTAGGTAAGTGGATACAAACCTGCAAACTTATATTTTAGCTGCTAGTCAAGAAATTGAAGACTGAATATTTTCAGGACAGGCAGTGTTGCTTTCACAGCTATAATATTTTTGCAGTACATTGAAGGTTTCTGTCTTATATTGTTACAGAAAAAGAGATTTTTTCTTGCTAAAGCAAGAAAAGCTAAAATACTTATGGAAGATCTAGCTGATAAGGAAATTTACAGCAGTGTTTGAGGCATGTATATTTTGTTTGGAAATACAAAATCAAACAAAGTCACATCTACCTGGAGCCCAGTTTAAGTACTGGAAAGGGCTGCCTCCAATCCACTCCCATCCACTACTCAAGTCCAGTCTGTTGAGTCCAATCCACAGCGCAGAATCCGTACCTTCTGTTAACTCTAAGTTACAAAAATAAGATAAAATATTTTATACATCTCTTTTGTATTAGCAATGGCCACTATCAGTGTCTCTAGGAAGACTTCCAATTCCTCAATATCTAACTGCAAATATCTGTAGATACTATGGTACCTAATAAATTGAAATATGCCGAAATTTGAATACTGCAAAAAGGCAAACAAACAGAAACTCCCTTTTTTATTCTATCAACTAATGCAAAATGAACACAGAGTATATCCAAAACAAAACTGATTCTGCACAATAGGCTAAATTCTGCACATTTAAGTATAATTATTTGTAGAGTATAAATATAAACAACAATAATAAATCTGTTAGAAGTTAAATTAATCCTTAGAATCAACAATAAATATTTCTTCCAAATCATTCATTCATCTATATGTGGCTAAGTAAAGCTGCAATTTGGTATCTATAAAAAATTGATATTTACCAGTTTGCCAACTGAATGAGAAAAACAGCTGTTGAAACTGCATTTGAAAGAAAACACATCCTTCTTTTGGCATAAACATTTTTCCTTCTTTTCAATTCTTTTTTGAAGTTCCCTTTTGACCAAAAGTAAGACTTTAATTTACTTTTCAGGATTTTTCCCACCAATAAAGAAAAAGTTTTAATATGAAATAAGATTCGTAAATATGAACTGTTACACTTGCAAGATGCAAGATTCTGGAATCCTTTGCATTCTATGTAAATTTGGCACAATTTTGATACGAACTTGCAAATTCTAAAAGATTTTGTTTTCTTGCCTGCACATATTTAAGTCCAAAGGCAATGGCCAAAATCATACTAAATAATCCTTAGCTATTATGATGGCCTGAACAGATCCTGAATGTAGCCCAGAGTTTGATTTGCTGCCCTACCTTTAAGGTATGTTTGTTCATGAATATCTGTGATACTCAGCAATTCTGCGTTTTGCTGCTGACAGCTCTTCCTGGCTTGGTGCCACGTGAGAGCTGAGTCAGAATTTATTTGGTAGTGAACATTTCTTGACAGATCTGTAGTCCATGTGCTGTCTTCATCTGTGGAAAGAATAATAGCAACAGAGGTCACAGTAACATTCCAAGAGAAAATGAGTTGCAGGTTCTTGGTCTCTGTGGCAGGTTCTAATTCATCTCTTTATATTTCACCTGGGCTGCTCTTTCAAGAGCACTGAAAATGTTACAAGCAGATGGAGAAGGACAAAACTGAGGCTGGTAAGCTGGCAGGTAAAGCTGGCCTGTACTGCCTCCTGTTCCATGAAGAGAGACAAGTCAGGAATCACCACAAGGAAAGTGATTGCCTAGGGAAATACATTGCATGGAGTGAGTGCCAGAAGTCCCAGGTGAAAATTTTGAAAAGATGTGCAACATCTCCTTCTGTCTCTGGGCAGCAGCGCCCTCTGAGAGCTGTAAGAACTAGCACTAGACTTGAATTTAGCGTCAAAAAAGTTCTTAGATAAATCCCATCCCCTTTCAAAGAGCTTTTGGATGTGCCTGTCACACAGGAATAGTGCTGAGCAGCACGATGCTCCTCCTCTATCTCTGCATCTTTGATTTGCTGAGGATCTCAACATGCTCAATCAAGCACAACATAAAATTGTATCAGGTATTTGATCATTCCCAAAAGTCAGTATGAAGATTAATTTATAAAAAAGAACTGAAAGCTGAGACTAGATCTCAAAAACCCTGAAAATTATTCAATGACCCTATGTCACACACCTTCAGTGTGCGAGGTATTTTGGCAGGAAGCTGGAAAGTATAGTTGACTAGGGTTATGTGCCACAGCAAAAGCCCACTTTAAATCAAGTGGAGTAAAGGGGCATTCTAATAAAGAAAGACAGTGCTGAACAGCAAACACATAGAGGAAAAGATGAGATGTGCCAGATGGAGTTTTCAACATCATGAATGCAGAGCTCTCCAAGCCATAAAGGGAGATAGACGGGGAAGTGACCACAGAAATAGAAGAAAGTGATTGAAATTGCAGAGAAATTATTGGCAGAAGACAAAGGGGTGGAAAGGCTGCTTCCTGGACAATATTAACAGGGCTTAAAAGCATGGATAAAAGGACGTATTGGCCAAAAAAATGTATTCACATGTAGATCAAACATTAACTTCAACATCAATCTTCCTGCAGTGCTCATTTTTGTGCCCACATCCATCGGAACGGGAGTCCTCAGAGCAGGACTGCACAGCAGCGACAGCACACATGCTGGCTGGGAAGCAGCAAGGAGCTCAGAATTATTGTGCTGCTCAGCAACACCCCCACAGCCAGCGGGAGCTGAGAGCTGCTCCGCTCTTCAATCGCTCTCTTCGCGCAAATGGCCATCTCCCGCGCGGTGCATGCGGCCGTGCGGCACCGAGGCACCCTGTGGCCATGCTGTTCCCCGCGGACGGCCGTGCCCCGCGGCTCGCAGCCCTCACCCCTCACCCGCGGCCGGGCACAGGCCGAAGCGCCCGTCGCTGTCGAAGTCGGCGGTGGTGGCGCACCAGCGGCGGCCGTCGGCGCGGCCCTGCGCCGTGCACGCCGCCCACCAGCGGGCCCGGAACCGGAACGGGAACACGCACGGCGCCCCGAAGGCGTTCCCCTGCAGCGTGAAGGTCTCTGCGAGGGAAACACGACGGCGTGAGAAGGAAAGTTTAAAAGTGAATGGTAAACCAGCGAAAAATGAATTCTGCGGCAGAATTGCATCTCAAAGTGCTTTCCATGGTTACTGTCGCATAAAATTGTTTCAGCACGTTTTCAGACTTCAGCTGGTGGCATATGTTTTAGAGCAGTGCTATTCTGATGTAAAGTAATATATTATAGATGAAGTCTATCATTAAATTTCTGATCAGAATGTTTTTGCCATCTTAATAAGGCTCCAGAACTCTACCCTAAGATACTCCTACTTCAAACAATGTTAAGATATATATAACATGTGCAAAAGCAGGAACTAATATTTATAAGTCTTTATTCCTGGAAAAAAAGTAAACACACATTAGACTATCTCTCTCTGGTTTTATTCCAGTGACCATTCAAGTATCTCATACAGAGAAGCCGCTTCCCACACGCAAAGCTAAGAGTTCAGTGCTCAAATATCCTGTGAGGTGGCTTTTAGAGCATTCATTCTGGATGTGGGAAAGCCATTCAAATCAGAGTTCAGCTAATCAAAAAAGGTAATTGCACTGGTGACTATAATGCAATTCACAGAATCGCAGAATCGCTGGGTTGGAAGAGAGATTCAAGATCATCGAGTCCAACCCGTGCCCTAGCACCTCAACTAGACCATGGCACCAAGTGCCACATCCAGTATTTCTTAAAACACATCCAGGCATGGTGACTCCACCACCTCCTCAAGCAGACCATTCCAGTACTTTTATCACTCTTTCCATAAAAAAATTTTCCTAATATCCAGCCTATATCTGCCTTGATGCAGCTTGAGACTGTGTCCCCTCGTTCTGTCACTTGCTGCTTGGAGAGAGTCCAGCCCCACCTGACCACATCCACCTTTCAGGGAGCTGTAGAGTTGTGATTATTCCATGAGCATCCTCATCTGCTGAGCCAAAAAACCATGCTTACTCTGCTTAAATCAGTTCTTTCAGACCTTTCTCAGCTCACCTATTTTGTGCTTCATTCATGGGGATGTTAACTTCATATGCCTGTGACTGTATAAGAAACTTACCAGTGTCAATGTGTTAGTAATGTAGTGACACAGTATGGTGATCAGTAGTGGCATTAGAGAATAGTTTTGCATAGCATGGGAGTAAGTATGTATATACATAATCACTAATAATATGTATTTATAGAATATATGGAGAGTACATGGAATACTTGTACATGTAAAAGTACTTAAAACACTAATGTGCTATAATACGTAGACTAAAAAAAGTGTGTGTGTATAATACATGCTTGGACATAAAGATAACATTAAATTCAAGGTTAAGTGCTTCAGTGTATGGATTTTCTAAAACTCGTGGTCACTGAAGGAGTTAGAATAGTCGAAGATCCTAAACACTCTAACACTCACAAAGGAATTAATGCAAAGGATGAAAGAATCAATTTTCTGTACCTTCATATCCCTGGGAACATAAAACATCCATGGCCCCATAGATATTCCATTTATTCTCTGCACTCAGTTCCTTCTTTAACAAAACGTTATCATGCTCTTCATTGCCAGGACTGAGAAATAAATCTTCTCCTTGGATTGCAAGGAGGCTTTCATTTCTGCATTCCCACCACTGGAGCTCACTCTTTTGATTACATGGATACAGGGTGACCATGGCCTGATCCTTCTTCAATGGCACTCCCAGGCATAGTTTTAGTTTCACACTCATAAGCTGATGATCTGTGATCCACCTGAATTTTTGTGATTCATTGTCTTGATTGCAAGTGGCAGTTCTAACTGACTGTGCAATAGATGCCTCAAGACAGAGCCTGTTGACTTTATTATATAGTAAAAATGTCTTAATGTCTGTAAAACAAAAAAAATGCATACAAGATAGTTAATATAGAATATATGTATAGTGGATACTTGATACGATTCTGCTTCCCATTCACATGAACAAAAAATCATTGCATTCATGTCAGATAAAAACAGTATCTTTTTTAACAGGGTCCAGAGCAACATCAATTCTACTGACTAAAAATAAAGTAGACAATAGAAAATGTATGTCATGATAACACATCACCATGCTGTGGATCAGTGGTGGGCAGCAGCAGCAGCAGCAGCTGAGTTGGTCACAGCTTGTTGGATGGTTTTACATGGTCAGAGCTACCCCCAACCACACTGCTGTTACCATTACCTTGTTCTGTCCAGCCTATCTTCAGATGCATGCCCTTGTTGATGTCTGACTCTATGAACTTTTCTCACCCTCCCAGATCTTACAGGTCTCCTAGTGGGTACACAGCCATCTTTGCTGAGCCATTTGCCTCCCCCAAACCCACCTTTCCTTTCCTTTTTTTCATGTAAATGTGAGTCTGGGTTTCTCAGGGGTCACTCTGGGCTCCTCAGCCTTGCTGACTACAAGATTTGCCATCCCCCACTATGAGCCATTGACTGTGAAACAAGGAATGACTTTGGGAAGCCAGTTGCAGTCTGAGAAAGGACCTGGGAGTAATAGCATCTGACACTCACCAGTGTGTGCTGGAAGTTAGAAGGTACACCTGCACAGAAATTGTGTCCCTAGCTCTCCAGGCAGTTTATCTCATCATGCCTGAAGTGTTGGCTTAAGGTGAGTTAATTTCAGTCCTGCAATGAGTTTATCAGCAGCACTTGTGAACTGTGTTATGAACGTGCTTTGCTGCCTTGTCTTGTACTTTGTGACACCCATCTGGTCATAATTCTTGCCAAAGCTTGTGGGATTCATAACCAGTTTTGGTCCCTGATACATATTTGGAGCAGTGGGTGCCATATTTAATAAAAATGTATTTAAGAGGTTAAAGACATTTCCTTAAAAAGCTTGCAAAAATTAATATGAATGTAATTGATAATATACAGTACAGTGAAAATAATTATTCTGGTCTGCAGGAAGACCATGGTTATTTAAAAAATAGCATATACTCTGAGACAATCTGTGACAATCCTCAGGACTTAGAAAGGTGAAAGGATTTAACTTTAAACATTCAGGTCTGCAGAAGCCTCCTGTTATTATCTACAAGAGAATTGCAGCTAAAGGGATAGCAGTAGTGTTGCACTCTGCAATTCCACCAGAGATTTCCAAAACTTCATCAAATTTTATTTAAAAAAAATATTCTTCCATCCACTTTATCAATGCCAGTGAATTCTGTAAGTCTGTTGAAAACAGTGAATAAAAGCCTCTTTACAGCCGTTATCTATGAATATCTTCATGTCCTACCAATATTTCCACATTTCACCCCTCCTGGAGGTTTTCCCTGCCTTATTTTGCAAACTATTACCCAGACACCAACAGCTCAAAAATCAGAACAAAGAAGTAAAGAATTAAATAAATTTTTAAAAAGGCATTTAAGCATATATCATTATTTTCTTAGGTCTGATATTATGGGGTTATTGAAGTGATAGTGCCACTATGTATTAATAAAGCCATTAAGAATTGAGTCTGTGGTTCCTTTTACATTTCTTTTTTTCTATGTGATCATCACCATCCCCAAATTAATAGTGTACATATTAGCAGTACCACAGAACCACAGTCACCCAGAAAAGCCAGAGGAGTGGAAGCACTTACACAAGACCCCTCACAGGGAGCAAGCAGGAGGCACTTACCCACCAGCTGCACAGAGCTGTGAGCTAGAGAGAGAACAAGCAAGAACCCAGAGAACATAATTGCAAATGCTGTTTCCTTTTCTTCCCTCCAGCAAAACCAGGGTGGTGAGAGCTGCTTGAGATAAAGTCCTGATGCAGAGAGGACAGTGGCTGGTCCTCCTCAGTTCTGCAGGCTGTGTAAAAGCTCTGAGTGCTAAAAAAGGAAACATTCTGTCACATGCCACAGTTCTGAAAAACAAGACCACATGGCACAAATTTTACCCTCGAAAAAGAATGACTTCTCACTGAGGGCAAACCATGCTTCCTTGGGAAAGCAGGTGGTCACAAGTTTATATCTCACTCCATTCCCACTGTCTCTGCTGAGGTGAGCGTGCAGCTCATGGGATCAAATCAACAATGAAATACTGAAGACAGAAATTCAGCCTTAACTTTTAAATCTTACATCTTACCTATGCAGAATAGTAGCAGAAAAGCACAGAAGTCTCATATTTTCGTCTGTGAGAGAGAAGTGAATTTTAGAAGATTTAAGTGAAATTCATTCTGCACGACATTAGAAAAATTTCTGCCCTTCTACAGGAGTTTGCCATTATCCTACATTTTTACATAAATGCAACTGGAAAACAATGTGAAAAATGGCTTATTGGAAAATCAATGCTTTTTTTTCTTATGAGGTAGGTAATTCTTGTTTATGAGCCATTCCAAAAGTCAGTCACAATTTCAGGAAATGCTGCATGTTGCTTTTTACCCGGATCAAGATCCTACCCAGGGTCAGCACTTAGCACTTTGGATTCCAAACTTAAGGATGGAAACTTGAGAAAAGCAGCACTCCCAATATCCCGTTCCCCCCCACTGCACTGTCCCTATAACTGTGTAAAGACCTAATTTCATCACAGCAGATTTTTTTTTAATGGAAATATTTTATTTTGTTTAGAAAAACTTCTAAATGGAAAAAACAGTCTGTGATTTCAAAATATCATTTGAAATGTAGTAACATATTGATTGGCACCTGTAGCAAAAGTATGATATCAGGAAAATTTGACATCCTCTCCTGTTTTTAGCCAAGATAAGTGCATTTCCCAAATACAGGGCTTGATCCTGCTTGTCTGTTCAGCAGAAAGCCTGTAATGTAAGAAAATGTAAGAAAATGTAAGAAAGTGTAAGAAAATGTAAGAAAAATGTAAGAAAAGTAAGAAAAGGGGTTAATTCCCTTAGAAAATATATGGGATTAAAATAAAAGAAAGAAATTGAACAGTGAAATAAGAAATCACAAGGAAATGCTAGATAGAGATCTTAGGGGAAAGTTAACTTAGGCTGACAATATTTCCTTACAGCGTGATACCTATTTATATAAGAGATATATTGTTGTTTATATTGTCAGGATTTTTGACTGCCTTGTTTTATCCTGGAGCCTGTACAATACAAGGCCAGGAGGAATTGCATTTTCTTCCCAGTTGGACATTTTATAACAACAAAGAAATAAAAAGGAAAGGATCCATTTTCTTCAGCCTTCCCTGCACCTCAAGCTATAACAGAGCCAGCTGCAGCCTGGGACTAAGGCAAACGTGGGTTTCCCTTCAGCCTGGTTTCAGATGAGCTTTTAGCTTAGGGGTAAAAATCTGAACAATTGCACCTCATCCTTGATAGCCCAAACACACCTGGTGTGCTTGCACCTCTCCTCCTACAGCCAGTACGGTGAATTATGGGGTGCTGTGCTGATTCCCACAAAGTACCTGCTCAAGGCTGCTGAAATCCTTGAGGACAGACTCCAAGGAAGAGCAAAGTTAGAACAGCCAACCTCACAATTCCCTTGCACCTGACACAGACCTCAGGGAGCACCAGCAGGAGGTGGCACTGCCTTCTTGTTCCTTTGCACTTGAGAAACCTGGCAATGGCAGGTGCCTGCCCCTAGCCACTGCTCACAGTGAATCTCAGCACAAGCTGCATCCAGCCATGAGTGCAGCTTGGCCAGTCCCAATGTGGAAGATCAGAAACGGGGCTAACAACAAAGTTGTACTCCCCAGCATGAATTTAAACAATTCTCTGTCACTTCAAACTCAGTTGTTATGCCAACATCCCAAAGTCTAGCTTCTTACAGAGAGTAGTGGTGGCATAAAAGCTGACCTGTTAACAGTTCCCTGGAATCCCACCAAGTTCATTAAACTTCTACTATCTCTAAGATTAAGGGGAAAAGCACAATCTCAGCAGCACCTTATACCCACCTGTCTGATGGGTCTGAATGGATAGGAGATGGGAGGTAACATGCCCTGGTGGCTTTGCAGGTGATAATTTGCCAGTTACTGATGTTAGATGTCACAGACTGCTGCAGTGGCATAGAAAGACCCATACAGTGCTTTGGGATCCCTTCCTGGCAAAGATCTGCCCTGATGCAAAGGCAACTTTGGGCAGGGTCAATGTGCCCCATGCACACTCATGAGAGCAGCCAAGGCACTCCTGCACCTGCAGAGCAGCTCCAGCCATGGGGGCTCATTGCAAGGTCATTGTTCTTATGGGTTATGGCATTAAATGGTATTGCTTTGCTAAATTTCATTGAATGTTTTGATGAGCCTGCTATTTTTCTGGTCAGGCTCTAGCAAGGGGGATAGGTACTCTTTCTTATAATCATTTTCATTCAGGCTGATAAAATTAACAGTTTAAAGTGGTTCTGAACAAGGTCAGACAAATGAAATCCACACAGATCAAAATAAGAACTAATTTAGGGAAATAAACCATGAAACTGAAAGTATTGTGGCTATTGCATTAATTTGCTTGTCTTCTGCACCTACCTAGTGAAAGCAACCACAAAGCATGTAGAAATTAAGCAGAAATATTTGTATTTTTCACCATCCTGCTCCGATTTGGTTGGTAATAAACTAAACAAATTTCCCCAAGTAGAATCTATTTTGTCTGTGACAGTAATTGATGAGTGATCTCTCCGTGTTCTTATCTCAACCCAGGAGCCTTTTGTGGTGTAAGTATCAATTATGTTAACTTGGGAAAGAACAGCAAGGAAAGGATGTGTACTGAAATTAAATCAGCTTTGAAATTTAAATCAGCCCTTATGGAAGGTTGTGGATCACATAAATCAATTAAAAGATCATGGAAAATACCATTGACAACAGGGGCCCCAGTTAAGGGCTGAAGAGTGCCCCATCTAGGTCACTGCACCCACGAGTGAAAATCACAGCTGCAGAGGCTGCACAGTCCTGCCTGGTGACACAAGCATCTGAACCTCAGTATTTTGGCTGAGGCACAGCAGACAAACATGTGCTCCATAAGTGCTGGCTTACAGATACACTCACCAACCTTTTGTGCTACCCTTTAACTTCTTGTTAATTGAGCCTCAGCAAGCATTGGAAATAATCAACATGCATTTTTGGACTATTGTTTAGATAATGGATAGTGGAAGAAAAAGAATAATTAGTCCAGTCATACTTCCTGGTTACCAGTATATAGTTTTAAAAATAACTGGGAAATCCCTGTTCTTTATATTATCTCTGTGATTAGTCTTTGTTCTCTTCCTTTGCTTTATCACTGCTTCCTTTCTTATAAAAAAAAGTATATACCACTTCCCCATGGGCAAACACTTCAAGAAGCATCTGGACAATGCTTTTAGTAATGTGGTTAAGTGTTAGGGTGTCCTGAGACAAACAGGGAATTGTCCTTGCTGATCTTTGTAAGCCCTTTCCAACTGGGGGTATTCTATTATTCTGTGATTTAAAAAAAAAAATAAAATTAAATCCTTTACTTTTTGTAAAATTCCCTACAAAATTTAAATGCCAAATTTGACTTGAATACCTTAGAGAAACATGCTGAAGCAGGAAAGTTGGCAGAAAAATGTATTAAAACATGTTCTTCCTGCTGCCTGTGGATTAGTGAGGTCCAGAACATTACTTGAAATACTGGTAACAAGGGTGTGTGAAAAATTCCATATCAAGAAAATGTCCTAATGCCCAACACAGAATCATAGCCTGACCTATCTGTCAGTCTCTGTGGAGGGGAGTGACTGAAGTTTCTTTGCATCCATTGGCAAAGGAGACACTGGAGTTCTTCCCCTCCTCACAAACTTTCCAAATACAATTGTATCTAACCTATTTTCTGAAAGAGGAAGGAAGTTTCATAATTAACAGCACAGAAGGAGATAGGGTAAACCAGGCACCACATTCATAATTTGGAAAGAATTAGATTCAGCTTCCTTTATCCATTGCTAGCACTCCACAACACCTTGACTTGTGAACAGGACTTGTAAACTGCAGTCCCTGATAGCATCTTAAAACCACCATGTGTAATCACCTTAAAAAATACTTCTTCAGACCAGAGCACCACCCAAACCCATCCTGATTTTGAACACATGCAGAAAAAAAATAAATTTAAAGGTTAGTGTTACCTGTTCCCAGCTCTGCCCTTGTGCCACCTATCAGTTGCTCCTCCCTTCAAGTCAAACCACAAGTCCTCTAATTTTTGCATCTGCACAAAATTATGGTGTTGTGAAGCCTATATGGCATCTAGAAAAATGTTTTGAGTTCTTCAGATACAAGACCTTGTGTCCTGGTACACTGCACTAAAAACTGCTAGGATGATCTGAACAGCCTCTAGAAAGCTGGTGAGCCTTGGTCAAAGCTTCAAATTCAAGTCACAGCCAGATTCCAACTAAAAGACTGTTGAAGGCCACATTCTCTGCAGCCAATGTCATGATTTTTTCAGTCACCACTGTTCTATAAATATTCGTCTAAGTAGGCACATCATCCACCAAAGTACATTTTTTTTTGGATGCTGTTCAGATCTCTGCATGTACAGAGGACTCTTAATTTAGCTGATTTTCCATATTATGAAGCCAATGTGCATTTTAAATGAGTTGGGGCTCCTACCCACATTTTCAATCCTCTCACACTTTTACTTGGCAGCATCATCGTCTATCACACTTAAGTCTGCTCTGGAAAGCTTCAGTGGAGAATACATTTTTCTTCTCATTTTACTTGAGGCAATGCTGTTGCATTCATGAGCTTAATGCTTCCTACCAGAACATAGCATGCACTGTTTAAAGCCTGCTCTTCATTTCCATAGAATTTTGTCAGGCACTTCATCAGGAGGCATGTAAACAATGAAAGATAAGAAAATATTTACAAGAACATTTCCTATACCAGGAGCATTGTTTCATTTACACAAATTGTGCCCAACTCTGCTTAAAACAACAGGATAGATTATAGATGAAAACCTAATGTGATGCTTGGCCTGCAAGACAGCCCCTTTTTTCTTTTTTTTTTAAGCAGATGAATGTGATTATTTTGAGCTCTTAGAGACAAGCTGTAATCCTTTAAGAAATTTGCAATTTTCAGCCAACACTGGGGGAAGTGAGGCATGGTTTGAACTTATCGAAACACCAAGGAATTATAAAACAGTCAGATTAACTTGAATTCCTGAAAAGGTAATAGAAAAAGCAGTACTATTTGCTAGTCATGAGGTGATGACTAGATAATAAGGAATCATAGTCCTAAAAAAAGAACTGTAATTGGTAGCTTATGTTGAGTTGTAGGTGTACTGACAAGGGTTTTATGAAAAGATTTGGTGCCATTCTGTATGTTAACAGCTCAAATAATGGGAAAGTGTACTTAATAAATTATTTCAGCTCTGTTTCATGGTTTAATCTCAGCTGGCAACAAGGCACCTTTAATTAATTTAAATTTAGTACTCAGGAAAAGGCAATATTGCAGGGCTGTCTATTCAGTATACGAGTGCAGGCATGTGTCCTTCACCCATGACAGGGAACACTTCCCCAAAGGGATTTCTAGGTCCAGTTTGGCATGTCCAGCATTCCAGGGACCATTCCCATGAAGCAGGCTGAACACAGCCATTGCCAGCCTGTTCTGGAGCAACCAAGGGATTATTGCTGGACCACCCACCCCAGCCCAGCTGTCCTGAGGAGCCAGCCACACACCAATGCACTCCAAGATTGTTAGAACAGAAGCTTTTGACAAGGCTGCCCAGGAAAGAGGTGAAATCACAGTTGCTGCTTGAAACTTTAAAACAGGTGTTGGATCTTTCATCAGCTGACACTGCTTTTGGGAAGTTTTTTTTTTCAGTTCCCTATTTCTATTATTTCTATTATGGATCTGATTATAAGTTCTTATTCACAGGATATATAGAATTCTAAGGCCTTTTAGCTTTAAATTACATCATGTCTTCTATTGTTTGCTTTAGCATTTGGAAAAAAGAAATGAGATTCACAGTTCTTTTTCAGTAGCATTCAGAGCCAAAGAGAGCATGCTTATTCAAACATCTTCAAAATCCCTTCTAAATTGAAAATAAGGTATTTTGAAGTTTAAAAATATGAAGTAACACTTTGTTTCACAATACAGTTAGTGTGGCATAGAAGTGACACATTCTGTAAGATAACACACTCTGTCTATATACTGAAGATTTATATGTTTTTTTAATAAGAATATGAAGTGCAAGATAAGAATTTGATAGTTACAGTACAAGAACAGATTGACACAATGCTGTTTGTTAGGAATTATAATTGTCATTTTGCAATTGCCTTGCTGAACTTCACATTTTGAATATCTCTGAGAAAGGATGCTCCTGTGTGAGCCATCATCACCAACTTTTCTGCACACACCAGGTGAAGCATCTTCTGGGCTTTCCTCTCCTCTGTTTCCTCTGGGTATTCACACAGACAGGAGTTATGTGAAGGAAGAGACTGGATCCCTGTGTGCTCCTCCATGGCAATTTGCTTTTACAGAGAACAGCAATAGTGGGCACTCGTTGAGGGACCCTGCAAATCAGTCTCATCATGAAGAGATTGAGGAAAACAGGCAATTGCAGGGGTTAAGGAACAGGAAACAGAGTACTGAGAGGCAGATAGAAGTCTTGGAAGAAATCTGATACTGGAGACAATATATATAAGTGACTGCAGAAAGACAAAAAGGTACCCACAGCCACTCAGAAATATGAGGATGAGGAAAATAGATGCTTTGAGCTCCTATTTCCTTACTCTCTTTTCACAATTGATTCCTTTGGCTTGTTTGATTGGTTTTATTTCACACTTGCAATGCAATTAATTTCCTGTAGATTTGGGACCCCAATTTCTTGAAAGCTCACACCTGGTTTGGATCTTGATTTGGAATGCAACTTTTACAACTACGGGTAGCACTCATCTACTTGACCATAGGATTTGAATATATGGGAGCACCAACCCAACTTTCCAAGTGGATTAATGTAGTAAACAGAGCTACAAGAAGAGACTCAGTGTGAGTATCTGATATAAGACATTGAAGTGAGTAAAGATAAACATATTTTGAAATGAATATTGTTTTATAAGCATCTCTCTCAGCTGTTAAACAAATAAAACAAAAATACGTATTAAATACTTGGTATAAACTGTATTTGACAGTGGTGCTAAAAGATAACCCTCTATTTGGGTACCCTGATGACAAGCCTAGCACTCACCCATGCCCTGAGCAATCTGGCTGTGATGCCAGCACATTGCCAAGCTGCTCTGAGCAAAATGTCACACAGCAATTGGGCAATCCAGGCTTGCACATCTGTAGTCTTGTTAAGGACTCCACTCAGTGGTAAATAGAAGATGCTGCATCTCCAAAGTGCAGCAGCATTTCAGGAAGCTGCTTGGGGTCCACATGCCAGAGCCACTGGCCCAAGCCGGCCTGGGATCACCTTACTCCTGTCTGCAACCAAAGCCTTGTGCCTAGACTGACCTGCTTCAAAGAGCAAGAAAGGTGCCAGAGATCCTCATGTGCTGTCTTTGCACCTGCTCTGCCTCTGAAGAGGCTGGGAATGTCCGTGACTGATCTCATGGGCATCTCAGAGCTACAGCAAAATCACTCACTCACTGATGAAGAGCAGACAGACAGCTTTCTCTGAACACAGTAAAAATTAATATTTCAAATCATAGAGTAAGGAATTCCTTTCTTTCACTACCATCTCTGTCCCTGTTTCAGCAATTGCAGGATGTTTCCTAAAGCATTACCAGTGATATAGGACCTATAGGTCATGCTATCTGCAGGGTAATTCCCAAAATAGGCTTGCTCTTCCAAATTTCTTTCATTCTTACTCTTTATCAGTAACTGTACTTAATAGTCCCCCCAGCATAAATGCGGCTTTTCATTTCAGGCATTTTTACATACAAAAACATATGTAGAATATTTTCACCACTGTTTGAAAGATGTGCAGTCCTGTAGTTTTTGGGCATGTACACTTCCTGATGGAGTCCAAAATAGTGGGGCACAGAGTGGCAGCAGGAAGCATCTAAAGACTAAAATACAGAATGAATTTCATAAAGAGTATACAGTAAATGTCTTGAGAAATTAAATGCAAAATTGAAGATTCTGAAGTAAGGAAAGACTGATCAGAGAAAATTTCTTTTCATGAAAGTAATAGTAAAAAATACCCACAGAGCGCTACCATTGCTCTTCATGGAAAGGAGTGAGTCTACATCATAGTCCTCTGAAATAAATCATAATAGTTTACCACTAGGCTATTCACAAAAAAATAAGTGTATTGCTCTTCAGAGGTGTTTCTTTTAGAAGTCATCCTCAGCTATGAGTCAAGCTGTGCTGGCATGAGAACAAGAGTAGAATGTCATGTTGTGCTGAACACACTAAATGTGAGAACAGGCAGAAACCATTTACAACACTCGCTCTGAGTGAACTTTAGTTGTCTGAACTATCAAACACCATATGAATAATTGAGGAAGAAAACAGCTTATGAATATTTGGACTTATAAGAAAATGCTAAACTTTTGGAATTGAGATTTTATAGTAGCCAATGTAGTTTTAGTCAAATTATAAAAGTGCACAAGAAGAAATGAAAAATTGTTAAAGGAAGAAAATTCAGAGACTGTGGTTTTTCTCTTGTGATTCTTTAGGTGATGGCTCTCAAGCAAAATTCAAGGATTTCCTTCCTTTTTATCTTGCTTCCTCATTTGCTTAAAATCCATTTCCAATTTGTGTCACTATACTAAAATCCTGTATCATTGAATTTCACATATTCAGTGAAGTAATTATACTGTAGCAATTTCTTTGTGGTATAATCAATTCCTCTTCACTTGTAATCCAACTAAGAATGGACAGTTTCACTGTTATATGCACTAAATGAACCTGCTTTGGCAAACAAAGAGTTAAGGAGATAAATGACCTCTTTTTTTCCATACTTTTGTTATCTTTGCAACATATGGAAGTTGCATATTTCTAATCTCCCACTTCCTGCTAAAAATTTGTTGCAAACAGATATAACTCTGAATAGACCCTAAATTTTGCACATTAAATTTTGCACTTTTAAGTGTATCATTAAGCCGATGCACACATCAAATGGTGTCTTTGCAGAAGTTAATTTTGTAAAGCAGCTTGACATGACAAGCATGACCACCTCGTGTGATATCTATGAAATGAAAAGTACTGTTACTAGGAGAAAAGGCTACTGTTCCCACGGCCCAGACTTAAAAAGCAAGTATCTTCTTGAAACATGAGGTGGAGGAGAAATCCGTGGGCAGATGGGAGATATGTAATCAAGATTCATTTTTACTATTCCATTTGCGCTTTGACAGATTATTCACCTCCCTCACTAATTAAAGCCAATGTACTTCTTCTTTTACCTTTTATTCTCACTTCCCAACACCCAGAGAGTGAACCCCAAGGAGGACAGATCCAGTAATTTGAAATATCAGCACCTTTTCTCCAATCTGAAAGCGTTCCAGAGGGAATGAACACCAGGGGGTGTTTGTTCTCTAACAGGTTGTTTAAAAACAAACGTCTCCACTGCTCACAGTATCTTTGCAGAGAAAGTGCTTGCTGTAAGCTTTCTCTCAGAGGCTTCTTGGGTTGCAAAACAACCCACTCAGTTCCTCTGTAGCACTCTAGCAAAAACCTCTTCCTTTCCATTGCCCCAGAGGCTTCCCCACAGGTCCACTTTCTGTTCCTCTTAGGAAAACCCCAGGTCTCCTCCTACCCTCTGCACTCTAGCAGGATGCTCTGAAGCATCAGCCCCACCCTTTGCACACTCGCCACTCAAGAAAGAAACCATCTCCTCATCTTTCTAGATGGCTCTGCCCTGTGAAAGACATCAGGAGCCAGGCCAAGGTGATCCCCAGCTGTGGCCTTTCCAAAGAGCACAAGAATACCCTGGCAAATAGAAACAAACACACTGTCCTGGGTCAGTGTTATGACTACTCCTCTCCCTGCCACCCCCCCACCTCTGTTGGCACGGAGCTGCTGCCGCCTCCCCCGCCCGGCGGGCCTGGCTGCTGGGCTGCTGCTGCCTGCTGCTTTAGCTGCTGCTGCTGGCCTGCTGCTGCTGCTTTTGCTGCTGCTTTTGCCGCTTTGGCTGCCGCTTTTTTCCCCTAGCTTTTGCCCCAGCTTCTCCTGCCCCCAGCTGCTCCCCCTTTCTCTCTCCCTTCTTCCCCTCATCCCGAAAATCTGCACCGGCTCCGGACGGAGGGATCTGAACATCAGAGACTGCGTCTGGAAGCCTGCCACAGAAGCTTTGCACCCTTCCCAGCAGGAACTGACTGAGCTCGTCCATCCTCGCTCACCTTGGTGAAAACGTTTTGTGTCGTCTGGGGATTGTTCTGTCCTGGTGTTGAAAAGTGTTTTGTTAAAATAAACAAGTTTTTTCCACTTTTTTTTTCCCTCGGAAAAAGTTCTTCCCGAACCCGGTAGTGGGAGGGGGAAGGAGTTCTGGGGGTTTATTTTCCTAGGGGGACTCCTTTGCGAAATATCTCCCGTAAATTTGTCCTAAACCAGGACACACACAAATATCTTACATGCTCCATCCAGCCCTTCCCCATCCACACACACTCTCTCTTCCCTGGTCTGAGCAAGCAGTGCTCCTGAGGCAACAGTTCACTTCAGGTACATCAGCAGGCTCATCTCACATGCAAAGTGTATTCAATCCTCTATTCCTTCCCCATAACTAGGAGTCCTATCCTCCTGCACTTCTCTGTTCAGCACCTGCATTTCCCAGACCTCTGCTTTGCCGTGCTCAGCCTTGCCTGTCTCTCCTAGGAATGGTCAGCACTTCTGGCTCAGTTCAAACTCCTTCATTTCTGCTTCAACCTTTCCCTTCCATCTTCTTTGTTTGGAGACTTTGCATTGTATTTTGGTTTACTGTCCTTTTACCAACTTCAGTCAATGTTTCTAACTGCACAAACCCTTATGCCTCCAATTACTGAATATTATTCCCTCCTATGCCCAGAACTTCTTTGTCATCTTTTTCCTCTTCTGGGGGGCAACAAAACAACTGCAAGTCCTCCATACATATTCCTGATTATCAACTATAAACAAAACTATGTCAGTCAGTTCTAAAAGTAAGTGAGATGGACTTCATCTAGATATGTAGATCAATAATCTGGGTAAAAACGTCAGTAAAATGATTGCACTGTATGCATTCTTCAGAAATGAGAGCAAATATTTCCTCAGAGGAACCTGAACCACTAACCACATCCTTAAAACACTAACCAAATCCTTCAAAAGATTATATAAAAGGTAGTGAATAGTTGTGCACAGCAAAAACTTGTGCCCAGAAAGCTGGATGTGTCAGACAAGGACACAGCTCGGTGACATCAGGACAGCGTTTTGCTTATGGAGCAGTTTGCACCTTTCCTACTGACCCCGGAAAATCTGGCTCTTGCCCATTGGAATCTGGCCTGAAGGCACTGCCTCATTTCACAACTATCTAACTATTCTCTTTGTATTTATAGAACTTCCTTACATTTTGCTCCAAATTGCTCTTCACTTCCTTTTTCAGTCCCCCAGTTTCAGAAAATTAAATGGCGTGTAGTTCATTTCTTTGTAGACTTGTGTTTAGCCAGGGGCTGACTCTAATAGGTACTGACACTGATATTAGCAAGATTTTTGTGTAAACTGATATTCCTTTCGAGGAGGAGAATGTTCTATTCTTCTTAGCACATCTGTCTGCCATGGCTCAGTCACTGTCTGACCTTAGAGAAAGTTACAATGATGAATTTTTTCACAGTTTTTCCTTCCTTAAAGGCAGTTACTACTTCTTACATTATAATAAGTTCAAGTAGAGAATAACTTACTTTTACATCCATGTTATAGGCTAGGGATATAATAAAAATAGTGAGAAAAGACAGGACATTGTCTCTAAAATACCATCCTAATATAAAGAAAACAAGGGCAAGCAACTGAGAAAGAAGGTGTCAACAACCAAGTTGTTCTGTTGTTTGAGTTTTTCTCTAACAAGCTGTTATTGTAAATACAATTCAGCTCTTCATTCACTTCTTCACTCAGAGTTCACTCACAGGCAATGATCAGTATTGGTTGGACAATATTCTGAAATTAATCCCAGCTGTACACTCAGTTTCAAAGTGCCATACTGGCTCCAGAGAATTCTCAGGAAATGTCTGGAAAGTTCCTCAGAGGGTCTTACTCTTCACCACCAGGCATCAGCCACTGCTGTCTCCAGCATGGTCCAAGATACACAATCCTCTGGTGATGCCTGTGGGCACTAGAAACCCTGTACTGACCCGGTGAGCTCTGGGTTCAGTTCTCACAAATGCAGCAGCACTGCTAAGACTTATCAGTCCTTGGAAACTTTCACTAATTAACTTCTCATTAGGCATATTTCCTGGGTTAGGCCTATTGTTTTCTGGTAGCCACTCCTTTATCCAAAATTGTGCATCCTGTGGAACCAATTAACACAGGCCAGAAAGAATGGTCCTTTATGGAAGCTGTTACAAGAGTGGATTAAATCTTTTTAATCTGCTCAGTGCTGTGAGGATCTTGGCTGAAATATCTACTGGTGCAGTGAGCTGTCAAAGGACCTACATACCATAGCACAGGGTCTAGGAGAGAACAGCAAATGGGACGAGAGATCTGAAAGATGTAGCCAGTGAAATGCAAAAGGAAGAGCTAGTGTAGCTATCAGCAAATGTTGAAAGAGCTACCAATATATAAAATCTCTCTCAGAAACTTCAGGTGTAGAACAGCACATAAGTAATCTTAAATTACAACACTTTCTTTAGACAATTATTAGGGTAAAACCTTTAAATGTGAAGATAAAGCAATGTGACACAGTTTCACAGATTGGTAAAGACCATTTAAGAGCATGCTTGACTAGGAAAAGTGAATGCTCATTTGTGCATAAAAATTTAAGAGCCCCATCCCTCCTTCCTCTTTTCACTGTATGATAAATTGTTCTGTTTAAGAAGAAACACACACTTTTACTTAGAATCAGCCTTTTAATTCCCTTTTAGTGAACCAATGCAGAATAAAAACTTATTTACATGTACTTCATACACACAAAAAATGTTTTAACTTAAACACAATTAAAACCTGTCAAAAGATTAAAATATCAAAAATATCAAATTAAATAAGGACATCCACTGCACTAAGAGCTTTAAGCCCTGTGGTTGTTTGCATTTGGCATAAAAGGCACTCAGAAACTGAAAATGAAAACATGTATGTGAGCCTCTTTTAGGGTTTATGAAGCCTGAGACTATACCAGTAGATCAGAGGGAGATGCAATGCCATCAGCTCCATCATGATGGAAGTCTAGAATGAGACTCAAAGATTTAAAACAGACTTGGACAGGGAGAACTTGGTCAGAAATTAGAAAAGACTTTCTAAAGGTAAACTAGGCTTTTAAAAAATGGTCTAAAAATTTATGAAATCTACACTGGCATTGGAGATATCAAAAATACTTTTTATGTAAATGTTCAGGTGTGAATTAAGTATAATTTTTCTTTACTTCCTGCCCTTTTGCAGCATTCTTTGAGATCCCTACTTGACTATTTAAATGATAAACCCCTATATTTACAATACTTTCCCACCTCTCATAATAGTTGATCTTTCAATGTATATGTTACAGAACTACAGCAGAAGAAATGCAATTTACACTTTGCTTTTCATCAGTCATAAACAGAGGAGGAAAATATGTTAATTCTGATATTCTGGGCAACACAAAGAGTTTCTGTGGTACCTCAGTAGCAAAGAGAAGACATGGACCCACAGCACAGGAGCAGGTTGCCTGTCTGAGGCTAGGACCTGGCCTTGCTTCAAACAGGGATGTGCACCAGGTGAGCTTGGACATCCTGTCCAACCTGTGCAATTCTGCCAGTCTGTGCTGGAGATCAACAGGACACTTTCAGGATACCTACAGGTCTGGATATACTTTTTGGAACATGCTAAGGACCATATTCTCACAAGTGAATATGGTGAACACAGTTCTTGTGCCTAAGGTGATGCTGTAGAGACTGGAGCTGCCTGAGTGTTGGCTGACACAGCACAGCTCCAGGTCCATGTGAAAGTCAACAATCCTCCCAGGTACCAAAGTTTGTGAGCAGATTTCTGCATCTGCCTTGCAATTTTGCTTGTTCCTGCTAGTAGAGAAAGCAAGAAGCACCCCATGCAAAATTAAGTAGAATTTCCATAGGAGAAAATTGCTTTCCTTAAGAATTGTTGCATGCCAACACTTAAATTCTTTTCAAAATCAAGCCCAAGATTACCCAGCCTATTAAATTGTTGCTTGCTCATTTTCTTCAATGTTGGTCACAAGACAATTTGATTCCTGGGTTCCAAGGTCACCACGGTATATGGCATTGTCAAAGCCAGCTGTAAACATTTGTCGATCTTGTCTTCTTTTATAGAAACAGTACAGTGTGAGGCCAGTGCCAGCCAGCAGAACAAAGATCAGCATGAAAATCAGCCCGCCTAAACTACTTGATGATGAAGCAGCAGGTTTGTTTATTGATGCTGTGGAAGACAAAACAGAACAATTGCTACAAGTGCCCAGAGACTGCTGTTGCACACAACAAATATTTCCCTAAGTAAGCAACTGAGTTAAAACAAAAGTACTGAACAATCATAATAGCAGTAAAAATTGATGCATGTTCCAGATAAATAATGCAAAATGTGGCTTAATCTGTTCTGAGGAGCATTATATTGTACTACATATACAACTTGTAAAGAAAAAAAAAGAAGACATCCGGTTTGAGAGATGTGTTCTCATTTTTAATATATATAATATATGAAAATAAAATAATCATGACAGTTAAATGGATATTTAAATGAAAGTTTCTGAAGGAAATTCCACTTGTAAATAGTGAACACCTATAAACGTACTGAAATTTCTGTTTACTGGGTTTAAAAGAAACCAACTTACCATTATTGACAGGTGAATCATGGGTTGGCTCAACTTCAGCAACTTCAAAATTAAAAAATACGTATATTATGCAGTTTGAAAGCAACAGTTCAATGAAATAAATATTGCACACATAATTTTTACATTGTGTTCATAACAAAATTTTTAAATAATCTTAGAATCATAGAATGGTTTGGGTTGGAAAGAGCTTTAAAGATTATCTAATTTCAACCTCCCTGCCCTGGACAGGGACACTCCTGGCAGGAGCCCAGTGACTGGGTACTGTTTCCCCTCAGCTTACCTATTGAGAAAGTATCTGCCTTTTTTCCCAGCACTCTCTGGTTTAATCATCTGTTCATCATCTACTGCTCCTTGCACTCTAACTATAATATCCATGAGTGTTCTCTGCACCCTCAATAGATATGTCCTTCCCTACCCCAGGGTCCAGTAAATGCCCTAAAAACAATGCTTGTAAACTGAGGGGAGGGAACAGTGACTCAGATTATTCTCCAATATTATTTCTGACCATTTTAAACAGAAATTACTCTTGGCTTTGATTTGGATGCACATTCATCAGCATCAATGCATGAAGTCTTCCCAGTGCCTAAACACTGATGGCCTGATGTATATTAACCACTACTTTGAAAAGAACCCAATGCACAGAAATTCAGAACTTACTTTTGGGGACTTTGCAAATAAAATTCTGGTCAACAGAGCAGTAATAGGTCCTCCAGGTTCCGCTTGAGACGTCCATGTCAACACAGTGTTCATCAAAAAGTACTGTAGGCTCTCCTTTCTCCCAGTTGACATATTCCACTGCACTTCTGTCCATCCATATCCATTCTCCTAAAATCAAATGTATTACCTAGTGAGTGATTGAAGTGGAGAATAACATCTAGTCTACTGGTCACTATGGCTTATCAGATCAGATCAGGGATTTTTTTAGTTGATTAAATTGGTGTCACAGAGCACCCATTTCTCACTCTAGAGCACTTATTTCTCACTCTTTTAACTGCCAGAGCTTTTCAGGCGGATGCAAATGCTCTCAAAGTGAACTTCATTAGCATTCACAGCTGTCAGTGGTGTAAGAAAGCCCTGTCCAGCTATCCAGGACCTTTAGCTGAAGCCTGCACCCAGGACTGTGACTGGGATCCTTAAGAAAAGCAGAGCACCTGTACAAGCCAGTATCAGCAGTGCAAGCATAGAGAATGCTCAGGAGATTTGTTTTATGTGTGTATTCAAGATCAGTGAATAACTACTCTATTAGAGCTGTATTAATTAATTATCTTTGCAAATTAAATTAGTTCTCTCTTTAGTCATCTCATCTCCTGCTGACAGTGAGACATGTCCCATCAAGTGGAAATAACAGCAATCTTCTCTCCCTCAGCACATGCTTCTGTGGCAGCACATCCTGGCACATCCAGCTGCCTCAGTGCCCTTCCTCTGTCCCTGCCTGCAGCTGCAGCTCCCTCCTGGCCCTGCTTGCACAGCGTGGAGGGCTGGGCACTGGCAGGACAGGTCAGAACAGGTCACTGCTTTTGTAGAGCTCATTTCCAGCTGGAACAGATGAACCTGGCCCACCACTGCCAGTGGTGAGAGATACAGGCTCGAGTCTAGACTCACTCTGGAGGTTTACCCTCCATCTGACAAGAAAAACTGGATTCAGAATTTCAATGATATAGAATACAGCATCAAATTTGATATTACAGCAATTTTAAAAAAACAAACAAAACAACCACATTAAATATATTTGGATTAAAATGAAAGGGTCCCCCAAAAATTTATGGAAAAAAACCCCATTGAAATGTGATAAATTTTTCTAGACAGATCATATGAGTTATGCCCTGTGTTGTCTAGAAATAAATTTTAATTTAATTTTACTCAGAATTTAATGACAAGACAACATTTTGCTTATAATACTACAGGGGTTATATGTCAAGTAATTTGAGTTAAAAAAGGCAATAAGAAATAGTTTTAGTCAACTACTGCAATGTTTATCTAAAACCTTTTACAGACAAATATACTCTGATTGCAACAAAGATACAGAAAGTGTAGACCACTTGGTGGTTTATGTTTTGCATATTTTAGCAGAAAATATATTAAATATTAATTAGTTATTTTTCCACTACTATTTATTAATTGCTAGTATTTTGGTACTATTATTTAGTATGTTAGTAGTACTTAGTAATCACTCTGATTATTTAGTATCGATTATCAACTCAATATACATTGTGAAATAATTACCATCAATGTTTTTGAACAATCCTATCCAAAACTTTCTGAAGTCACTTGCAAGTGGAGACAAGTAAAGTAAGAGAAAATTCATTTCAGCTGAATCTTCTATGGAAACCAGAGAGGCACCTAAAAATATCAATTAAATATTACATTTAATTTCAGCAAGATTGTTCATTTAAAATTAATTATCTCAATAAAAAATCATTACATGCTTCATGATCAGCATTGATATATAGTAAAAAATGCTTGATAATAAATTTAAATTAGGTGTAACTTATAGTTGATACACACATACTCACATTGCATATTATCATTTGGTTCTGGATTAAAAAGCCAAACACAAACAACCTCTAAATTATCCTAATGAAAAAGGGCACTTACCCATTTGAATGCACATCATGGAAGCATCAGGCCAGCTTTCCTCAGAAGTGGTGTGAACATAGTAACAGTGCCCACGGAAGGGAATCCACGACCTGCCACGCTTCGGCTCCGGACACCTCCCAGGCAGCTGTGGGGGCTCACTGGGGATTAACTCTGTCAAGAAAACAAAATCCAAGTGAAATATGTACTCCTGCACCACACATCAGCCCTGCAAATATGATGTTTATTCCAGGAAAAGTAATATGGCATGGACCTAACTAGTTATAAAGTGTTGAATTAAGTCTGACAAACTAGTAATAAATGGTTGGAGCTCCAGCCTGCCAAAGCAGGCTTACACCAGTCTAACTGCAGTTGTCTTCAACGTGGCAAATTTTACCTAAAACTTGTGAAACAGAATGAGGAATGAGTCAGAATACATAAGGGATCTCAACACCACGTCTCTGGCTTGTGTATAGCCTGTTTCTAGAAAAGTCAGTCAGGGAAGTTGTCTGCACCTGCCCTTGTACATCATACATCCCCATCAATGTTAAAGCAGAATTTATAGCCTGTTGCATCACCTCATTAAAGCCAAAACAGAGCTTAAATTAGTAAGAAATTAGCTGCGAATTTTAGTACAGAAATGATGAATTTCCTTTATAATTTTAAACATGTTTGAAAATTGCATGCAATATTTGAGTGCTAAAGTATTTGAGCAGAAGCAAGAGACAAATAATTGATTTGGCTCCTATACTGACAGAAGTTTTTAACTCACAATATTTCAAAAGACACTTCTAAATGTAAAAGTATATCATTAATATATTTATAGTTAGGCCACAGTTGATTGATTCTGTAGTTCTTGGCAAACAAAGATGGAAAAAACTGCTGTGGCATGTGGCATGAAATATTGCAGCTGTCTTTATGTGCATGTGTTGACTGGGCTGTGAAATGAAATGTCTGGAAATCACACAAGACAAATTGGATCTGAGAGCTATTCCTTTAAAAAAGCAAGAGTTTATCACAAGGCATATACTCTCTATCAAAACCTTTGCATATGTGGAAAAACTAAATTCAAATAAAGACATTAACTCGAATTTCAGCCTCCCAAATCACATTTGTCCTGTTCAGAACTTACCATTGGATTGCTTACAGAGAGATAAAAATGTTTCATTGCAAGATGCTGTCTTCCAAAAACCATCCACATCTAAATAGACACAGGCTTTGTTTTTATTTGGTTCTCCACTGGCCCAGTTAAGATATCTGCTCCTCCTTCTATCTGACCATAAGTACTGGCCACCACTCTAAAAGTAGATCACAGTTATAATTATGTCACATACAAGAGTTAGATTGGAATTAGATTGCACTTGAATTTATGCAAAAATTAGGTAAAATTTATAATCATGGTGTCTTGCACAAGATTATGTCATGAATATGTAAGAAACTGGTCCACAGTCCCACTCTCCACAGCAGGTAGGGCAGTGGTCTTGCAGATGTTAGTTTAGCATGCAGCATACATTATTCAATTCACACCTTTTTTCTCATGCCCTAAGTGGCAAAGGGCCTTGAGGTAATAAATGTGAATATACAAATGAAGATTTAATCAAATGAGTCCACATATATACACAAATCAGATAAAGATTGCAGAGAAACTATTGTCAGCATTCCTCTAACAGGCTTCTCTAGGTATCCAGAAAGCAAAGAGAAGAATCTGAAGTTTCACTGGAGAGAGAAACCCTGATGAAGCTTTCCTTGGGGCTGGACCACAGACCCTGCCAGCCATGCTAACTGCACTTGTGGTAAGCATGTGGGTCTTGTATGCACCAGCTACCAGAGATGAGCTAAGCATGTATTTTGCCAGTGGATTTCACCAGTGTTTGCAGAGGGTGACTGACATTAGTCACACCCATGGCTTCTGTCACCCCATCCTGTGCAGCACAGATCCTTCCTCCCACCTGTTCTTTGTGCCATTTCCTTTCCTGTCTGCTTTGAGGCTCTTGGCTGTGTTTCATTCCAGATTCCTGTCTCCATTTTCCCAGGGCTCTCACAGAGGTGCAGCTCCAGCTCCTCCCACCCATGCCCTCATATCTTTCCACCAAGCTCCTGCTCTACCGCTCTCCACTTGATTTCCTCTCAGCTTCAATTCCAAAAATATCCAGATACATTTTATTTATACATGTTCTTTTTTACATGCCACTGCTGATGCTTCTCATTTCACACCTTTTCACTCTTAGCTGAGTTTGTTGGCAGTTTTACACAAGGCACCAGCTTTAGCTCCAAAAGCCAGCCTAAGGAGTCTCCACTGCCAGAGCCATGCTCTTTCCAGTATTGCCCAGAACGAGCTCTTGTACTGCTGGGCTGTGAATTGAAACAAGAACTCACCAAGAAATAACTATTTCTAACCCATTTTTTTCTTTGTTTGGCTCCAGAGTGTGCCTTCAGAAACAGCACTGCTCCACCACAGGAGCTTGTGGTAGACCATGGAGCAGGAAGTGAGAACTTCATCAGCGCTTTTACCACTGAAGCCACTCAGTGCTGCAGCTACATCCTTGAAGTGTGGGCTGTGGCAGCTCTTGTTTACACCATGGACAAACACTTAAATGTATAAATCCCCTCAATGGAGGGAAGTCAGGAACCTCTGCAAGGTTTTGATTCCTGCCACACATCTGTGGGTCTGACCAGTGGACTCACCATGTTGCTGTTAAGGCCAATCCACACGGGCTGCCCTTGCTTTAATATTTGTAACCACAGGAAAGATTCAGCATAAGGGTCCAGGATACTGGCCAGTTCTGCAGACTGGTCCCTGCAGTTCTTCTCTGCTTTTTCCCAGCTCATTTTGTAGTTGATGAGTTCGTAGCGGTCATCACCGTAACTGTTAAAGCCAAACACCGGAGTTGGTTGGGAGTGCGGCAGTTTGGGGTCTGTAACAAGCAAAAGAACAACCAAAAATCTAGACTTAGACTTGTGACACTGAGAGATCTAGTACACTGGAGTTGTCATGTAATTAAGAGAAACTGCAATTACAAATTAAGATGTGTCCAAAAAACCCCTGCAGTGATGAAAGTCACATTTTCATGTACTATGACAAAATTTTCTAATGCTTGTCAGAATGACCTTTTAGAATAAGTATTTGTATCGTTCCCAGAAATACACCTTGTAAGGACTAGACCTACCTAAACCATATTGTACCAATATTGGACATTAAAGGGAAAAAATCCTTCTACTTTTCCATTATATATTGGCATTTGTTGCATATCTGACAAGGAACAGGGTATGATAAACACACCATGAGCAAGCAGAGAGATGTGACTGCTGCTGCTGAAATTGTCTAACAAAGAATGCAAAGGAAATCAAGAAGGGCAGTTTTAAAAAATAAAGAACTTGTAGTGTTTTTAGTATGCCATTAAAAATTTCAGTTTTGAAGATGTAAAGACAGTGTACTCAGCCACCTTTGATTGCCAAAAGTAGTAAACTATATGATGATACATAGATCTGCTTTTTAAAAATTTATTGGTCTAGTCTTTGAAGTAGAAAAAGTTAAGAGATTTTCTCTAAAAAAATAAAAGGTGTGATCATCTTGTTAAAATGGTCCATAATACATAGGGTACTGCCACTAATTTTAGTTAGGTTAGGGCAGAATTACAGGAAAGTAATTTTTAGCACTATTTTGAAATTACCACAATAAATCAGGTCTACTAAAACATGATGAAAGAAAACTCACCAGAATTTTTTTGACAGATGTAACTTTTGCTTGCTTTACATCCTTCATCTTTCCATTTCCCTGCCTGTTCAATAGGGTTCTTCATCAAAAAGACACAGTCATCCTACAAAACAAAGGAGATTAACAAGAAAAACCATGTGAATAGGTAGGAAGCGTTCCTACTTCTGGATAGACATGTATCACATACAGGCACATACAGAGGAATCATATGAAGGTCATAAAACTCATACAACCAATGGGTAGGCACATTATATGGCCATATGCCTTTGCAGCCCAGGGAAGCCTGCCCTTGGATGACAGAGGGAGTTGCAAAGGGCAGCACAGAGGCAGGAGGGTGTGTCTGGGACCATCTGGATGTCCATAACTCTCTGCATGGCCCTGTATGTGAGTGCATGTGTGTGCCAGGTCTGGCCTACAGGTCTGTTGCTGTTTTCCTGGAAGTTTTGGGGAATTGCTCCTCGGCACTGAAGCTGAATTCCTCCTTCTGCCCCACTTCAGGACTATGAAGCAAAGTCAGCACAGTGCAGTAAGATAGAGGTAGTTTGTTAGAAACAACTTTTTGTGGGAGACACCTCCAACACCCTTTCAGCTACACTTTGGACCCTTTTCCTTCCTCCTTTCCTCCCACAGCATGAGAAGATGTGGCTGGCCTCCTGCAGGAGGAGGCAGTAGCTGTCCCACCTCACCTCAGTATAACCTTATGCTACCTCTAAACCCCCTTCTGGCACCAGCCCAGGTCTGTCTGCAAGAGAAAGAAGTTGTATGTGAGTGATTTCTGGAGGGGAATGGTCACAGCCTTCTGCAGAAAGCATAGGCATGTGTGAGATGGGGAAGCCCTGGAGATCCCAAAACCCAGCTCTAGCCTGATGGTAGCTGGACCTCAAGAACTTTTTTCCATTTTAACAGAATGTGAAGCAATTCTCTTATGAAAAGAGAGAAACTTGGTAGAGATAGCACGGGAGGGTAGAAATAATACCCTTGGGCAGTATTCTACATAGCCCATTTCACAATTACTGAGTAACACTAAGTTTTGTCTTACAATTATACACAAAAAGGTATAGAGATGCCAGAAGTTTCAAAGCATAGAGAAAGTATTTTTCAAAATGAAGATTAGAGGAAGATAAAAATTAGAAAGGAAGACCCAGACTCCCTCTTTTGAGTATCTAATTCAATGCATTTCTCTTGACAGGCTCAGTGCCAAGAACTGTCAATGCAGCCAATTATCTGGGTATTTTTATCAAATCTAAATGACACTCACCACATCCCAAAATTATGTAGTTTATACTATGGTTAATTCCAATATCCTGATGAGTCATGGTAAAGTGAGGGAAATTGCTCACTTGTCTGAATTTTGCATAATTCTTCCAAACCTCTGTCTGGATTCATACAGAACCATAATAAATACAGAAGCTGAAAAAATGTGTGTAGATACATTTCCCACATGGCTACTCTACTTTTAAAAAGCAATGAGACTACTAAAAATCTTCATAAAGGGAAAGACAGAAATACAATAGTAGCTACATACATTTAGCTCATCTACCAAAGTTATAAATGTTTAAGTGACAAACAGAAATTGATGCTTACCATACTGTAATAACTTCGGGAACCTTTTGCCCAATTTGTATAGTCTACTGGGCTTCCATCTGTCCATAAGTACGTGTGCTCCTGATTTATGTCATTCAGTCCAATCCAAGCATCAGTTGCAGCATTTTTTAAGAGGGACATAAGGAAAGCTGAAGGGAAAAAAGAAAAATTGTATAAGGAAGGAACTGAATGCACTCTTCCCCAGCACCACAACATCAGAGTGTCTGGAACCAGGATGATGAGTTTTCTCTTTATAATAAGGTGCCAATCTTATGAAAAAAATAAAATTAATATATATTAATAGATGTTTAACATCAGTCATCTGAAGTTAAAATTGAAAAAGAGTATTTAAAAATTCAAAGATGGGCAAATCTTTAATAAAACAGGAATTTATTTGTAAGCTCTTCTATGTTGTTCATCATCTGAGGAAAGCACAGAAAATATTCTAATGTATTACAGAAATCAACATGAGGACACTAAGCCTTGGCATGTAGAAAATGAGTCCACAGAATGTCCACTCCCTTTTCTTCTTTGGTTAATTCTTTGTTAACCTGACTTAATAACTTCATTTCCAAAGAGGCATAACACAAAAAAACTTTACTTAGTAACCAAGTATGTATGAACCAAGTACTTATGAATTTGCAGAATGCCAGATGCTGCTCTCCTTAACTCCTGCCTAGACTGACTTTCCATTAAAACAATCTCTTTCCTCTGCTACAGAAATTTGGACATTTAATTATATGACAAGCCTCTAATAAAAAAAAATAATATTTCAGCAGCACATCCTATATTAACCTCCAAACTATAATTTTAATAGTTAATCAATACACTAAAACCCTGTGCAAGCATTTTTCCAAAGGTGCAGTTTCTCATTCAGCGTAAATTGTATTAATATGGAATAAATAGCTGCATATATGGCAGAAATTCTAACATATTTTTTTAGTCTTTTTATCATGGTTTGTCATCAATGCCAAAACATTGGTACTTTATACCTTGTTCTTCCTTTTTTGATATAGTAGCCAGATTTCCCCCAAGATCAATGCAGTTGTTTCGTGCAGCATGCCATGTCAATGTGTCATTTTCATTGAAGCCAAAGACTTTGAAGCACTGAAAAAGAAAAGTGTGCCAAATCTGAATCTAGATGCTGTTTTAATTTTTCATGAAAATACCTGTTTGTAACAAACAAGTTAACTGGATAATTCACATACAAGGGGAGGTTAGCTAATTTAACAGTACTTTCTAACTTGTCTTTAGGTTTAAATGACAGAAGAGACCTGTACTAGAAAATGAGTACAAAGCCAAATATTTTAGCATATACTTAAAAGAAGGAATATTTCAGTCTATTGATCCCAGCAGAAATTGCATTAAACCTTCTGAGCACAATTTTGAGATGTGACCATGAGAGAAATGCTGAAGAAAACCTTAGAAAACAAAATAGGATGTGTTATTGGAGCAAATATCTCATCTTCTCTTGAACTATTTGCCAAACCAGATCTGGCTCTCACAGGATAATCACAGAAAGAAAATTATTCTGACATTGTAAAGAGAACTATTTATCATTTCTTGTTATATGCTCTTATGAGGTTTAAGTCATTAGACAGCTTTGTCAGAGTCAAGCAACCCAAATGTGCTACCTAAAGCATGTAACTGAAAGGTTAAACAGTCAGTTTGTGGGGAAAATGGAGGAAAAGGGAAGGTGGTCAGAAGTGGTGCATAAACACTTAGGGAAGAGTCAAGGGATGAGCCTCTGAAGCTCCTGTTCCAGGAGGTGAGGAAGAGAGAGATTTTAGCTTGAGAGAGCACCATGAAATAACAAACACTAAGTTTATGACTTTTCCTCATGACTGAGACAAAGAAGGAAAAGGAATACAACAGCCAGTGAGTCTCAATAAAAGGATCTCTATCAAACTGAAATATTTTTGCTAAACCAAAGGGAAGACAGACAGAGCTAGACAAAACAATGTTATTGAGAATTATCTTCATTACTAGATGCATTCTAGTTACTAGAATTGTAGTGTACACTGTTGCTTTGTGCCTTTTATAGACTTCATTGATGAAAATCTAGAGATATTTTATCACATACAGTCTCTTATCCTGTAGTTTTGTCTTTTGAGAATGCTATAGAGTGATTGTATATAATAAAATGCACAGCAAATCTTATAACTGGATTATTTAATATCCTTAAATTGTTTGGTTATAGAAAAAAATTGATAAATTTGCTCAAGAGAAGGTGCCTTGGAGACTTAAGAGCCTTGCATAGTAGGCAAAGGATGGGTAAGTGTCCAGGCAGCATGAGAGAGGCAGAAAAGCTCAGCACAGTAAATGAGAATATACAGTTTTGCTAGTGTTTTGTTTGCCAAAGGTAGATAAGCAGTTTCCCTCAAGCAGAGTTGTTGTAAGATGAAGCTTTCTTCTTGTATGTCTCAAAATCTCCCTCACAACTGCTGTAGTCCCCACAGAGGGTGTAATTTCTGTTTCAGGATTTGTAATTTTAAGGTCTTTACACATGAACTGAACAAATTTGTCATAACTAAAAACCCTGCTTCAAGTCAAAAACTGATCCAAATATTTTTTTTCATTCTGCTCTTTTAAAAATAAAATATATTGACATTTCATGCTGCACCTTGTTGTCAAAGAGGAGCCAGTCTTCCATACACCCACCCTTTGGTGGGGGTGAGGTGGGAACAACAGTGGGACGAACGGTATCGTTTAGCCTTTCACAGATGAATAACTCAACACTGCCACAGTTGATGTCATTCCATGTACCTGAAAGCAAATTAGAATTAAAACAAAGCAAAACAAACCAAAATGCAACTGTGGCTGAGATAGAAAGTGTCCTTTCCTAAAGAAAATCTATTGTAGGAAGTAAAACTGGTTACAGCATTTGTATTTCTGTTCCCCGGGAACAATAAGTAATTGCATGTCTGTTTCTTCTGAATATTCAGGTTTCCAGCAAAATTTAGAATATAAATAATTCATCTAGAAACAGAGAGATTTCAATGTTGCAAAACCATAGCATTGACAAAGGGAGTTTTAGTTCCAATGCTTAAATCTCTGGTGTCTGTAAAGTCTCTGGAGTTGCTCTGTCTATATAAGGCACTCACCCTGATTACCTTCCTACCTGAGCTTCTCACAGTCTTAATGTGTTCTGGTGTCTTTTCTGCCTATTGGAGTGTGATTTAAGAGGACAACATTAACATCATCCCCATTTTACAGATCAGGAATGAATAAGAAAATGACATACATTTTATTGACTGCAGACAGTTACAGGGAATTATCTACAGCAGAATTTTTCACACCTAATGTTTAAGGGAGATGTCATTTTAATTCAGAGAAGTTAAGGACATGACTCATCTTATCTGAAAGAAGATTTCCAAACAGGACATAATGTTTACTCTCCAAAAGTGTCTATATCCTTCCATTCACCTCTAAGAGAGCCTAGGAAGACCACCTCAGCTATAGATTTTGAGACTAGAAATGTTTAAAAGTAGAAGAGATTTACTGATCCAAAAAAAGAAAAAGTTCTTGGCTAGCATAAACACAATTTCTTCCAGTTCTCTGTATCAATGGATATTGAAGAATATTTTATTTTAATTAAAATATTGTATAATGTTGCTTAATATTCCAAGCCATGGCCAAACCCTCAGTTTTTAGGAATAGCACAAATGGAAACAGACAGCTAATATCCTGGAGAGGTAGGCATAAAATGGACAGAGGTTAGAGGAGAAAAAATACTGACTCTGTCTGCCAGTTGTCTGATGCTTAACTGATTTGTTCACTTAGAAATTTTCTTACAAAATTGCAGGTGTAATTCAATGTGTTAGCTAAACAGAGTTAATTTTTAAAAAAATACATAAATAAAAGAAGAGACTACTGAAATATCAGCCTGCTCAGTGTTGTAACCCACCCAGCCTTGCCCACACAGCCCTCTTAGGCCCAAGGCACAACCTGCAGATTGAATGTTGCTACAGCACCCACCTGTATGGGTATACATGACCACACAGTTTTCATCATTATTTGCAAAATTGGGTTCATTTGGAGCCCAGGCAACATAGTTCACTGATGTTCCATCCATCCACCTGAAAGAAGTAATTTGAGGGAATTATAATTCTAAGTTGGATTAGTTAATATATCTTTGCAAAGGGTATATTTGAGTTTTGTATTTTAAGATTCATTAATCTTAGCTTACAAACACGTGTTGTTCTCTGTTAAAAGGAAACCAAGACCTTTCACTTGGGATTAGTTAAAATATTTTCATATCAGCTGGCTACAGTGTTGACTCAGACCAGGTCTGAACAAATGATCTTTACTGGTATCCCAGCTTAACCTAGTCTCTGAACACTGGCAGTGTGCTGGAAATGCACCAGTGTAGCACTGGAACTGGATTTCTCTGGAGCACAGAAACTGACACCTGAGCTGGTTTTAGCAACTTCCTGGGTCAAAAGCAATAATATAAGATCTTGTAGGGTAAGAAAGAAACTTTAACCATATACTGGGAACCACTTGCAACCATTTTGTTAAGCATAGGAAATCTTTAATGTTACAGACCTATTTGCTATTTTTTCCAATTATGCATTAATCATTTCCTAGCTTGGCAATTCACACATTTATTTTCAAAAACTAGCCATGAAAAAAGTGGAAAGGCTTCAGTGTGCTGGAAGTCAAGTAATTAATCAGACAAGACTGACAATCTTTTAGGCCATAACACCTCCAGGACAATTCAATGTTCTTCCAATTTCAGACACTAAGTGCATGCATGTTTTTGGGAGTAAATTACAGATTTGGAATTCATCAGGATGCTTAGCTGCTTGCAAACCTCCTGAATTAAACTGGAAAAAAAGTACCTAATAAACTAGGAGAAAGAATATGAAACAAATAGTGGCATCTTCATCCAACAGGGAAGAGAATGAAACTAGTGAGGAAACAAGGGAGGACTGGGAAAATTATCTGAGCACTGAATGTGATGTAGAAAGCAGAATCTCCAGGAGTTGAGACTCCAGAGCCTCTGTGGTTTGTGGCCAACAAAGACAACCTGAGACAACAGAAGAAAGACTAAACTGAAGAAACTGAGACTCATCTGACCAAGCTTTGAACCCCAGAATAATGCTCTAGGAAAAGATGCAGTGGGAGAGAAGAATGTCCCAGGACACACATCTGCAACACATCCAAGGCTCCAGGGGTAGAAATAGTGAAAATATGATGGGAGAAGTGACTCACTGAGGAGCAGAATCCCATTTTAAAACTCTGTGTGAGGACATAAACCTGTCTACAGGTAGTGTCAGTCATTGAATTTCATGACCTGGAGCCAACCATGTCAAATGTGAATACATTATAGAGTCTGACAAAATTAATTTGTTTTCACTTACCGGAATGTTCTGTCAAGGCTCACACTTAAGCCAATATAGAAGTTGTTTCCCCAGTCTTTATAGAAAATCTAAAACAAAAAGCCAAACAATTTACTTTAACTGTAATAAAATAGATATAAATTAAAATTTTAAAAAAGTCCAAAAAATGCTGTCGTTTCTATTGCACAATTGCATAGTATATAATGTGCAGGGAGTTGATGGACTTATATGCCCAAACTACAAAATTCAAGATTTTTCCTCCAATTCTCAGTATATGATTAAGGGGGGGGGGGGGGGGGGGGGGGGAGTTGGGGGGGGTGAATGCAACAAATGATTTCAAAAAGAAATGGAGAAAAAAAAATCTATGCTAAGAAGGAAAGAATGACCTCTTAAGCAAGCTTATAACAATATTTTTGAGAGTTTTAAGAAAACATAATCAGAATTTCCTGAAAGGTTGCCAGTAAATTGTGGGGATTTGTACTTTGTCATGTGGAGGAAAGAATGTGATAAAATTTGATTTTAATAGTAGAAAACTATTTCCAGAACAGTATATCATCACCAGGCCATTCTCTTCCTATAAAAAATATTCTAAATCAAACCTTTTGCTGCAAATATGAGAACAATTTTGACAAAGTCTTTTTTGAATTCAGTGAAAAGAATGAGTTAGAAAAAAACCTATAACTAGTAATTGCAGCTTTCATCTTAACAAGCAAAGTCTTTGAAAGTTGCACCCTGAGAGCATTCCTGAAAGGAAGCTGAGAATTTGTCTATGCATAGCAAGTTATTAAAATAATTATTATAATAAAGTTTCTAAGTAGATAAGCCAAGGAAAGGATGAAAGGTGGAACTAAGGGTTTTTTTGTGATGGGGATCACTTCTTAATATTTCATGAACCAGCTGAAAAAATGTGCCTCAGTTCAGAGCAAAATGGTGCATTTTTCAAGCAAACATGCTTCTTACATATTTCCAAAGAAAATTTTTTTCAGTTTCACTCTCAATGACAACAAGGTCACCACCATGCTTCTTGCAAAAGCCTCTGGCTCTTTCCATAGACATTGCATCCTTGCTGAAGTAGTATTGCTTGTGATTATAAATTATCCAGTCATCTTCACCAGCAACGTGATCATAATCTGCAAATTAAAACATTAATTAGCCTCTAATAGAAATTAACATCATTACATGCTAATTATTTTTTTTCATTGGAAGCACAATACTTACTGAATGTAGAATTAGGCTCTGGTTTCAGTGAGGTTCCTGCAACATAAATCAATATTTGAGTATATTATGTTTCTCAGCTCTCTCTCAATTATATTTACACAGAAGTTAACATTTCAATTCCAAGAGACAATCTTAAGGGTTACTCATAAGGGTTGCTTATTTTTGTCACAGAATTTCTCAGAGTATCTGAAAAAAAGGTCCTACATTCATCAAACAGTACATTAGATTAAGGTCATAGAACATCAGTTAAGCTTACAGCAGCAATGCCCAACTTTAGGCTGTTGTGTTTCTCTTCCCCAACGTACTGTATACAACTTTACAAACCTGCCTGTGTATTTCAGGGATTAATTCAGAGTTTTCAACTGCCTTGACTGAAAAAATATATGTATAAACTGTTTTATTGTGATTGATGGCACAGCTGTCTCTAATACATGCAGAGAGTGTGATCTGACCTGCGAAGGATGTTCTTACCTACCTCTAAAAATCATTAAAGGCAGAAAGTTATCTTACCTTTTTTAATCTGGCAAACAAAATCCAGCATGTGTTCACAAAATAAATCATTCCAGTTCATATTGAGATAGCCAGTAAAGACACCACATTTCTCATTTCCATCATAATTGTTTGGTTCTCCATGTGACCATTTCTCAAAATTTACCTGTATTGGAAACACAACTTTGTTACTATTTTCCTTTTAAAAGGAAACAATTGTCTTGTATCATTCTGTTCAAGAAGAATGTATTTCGTTTGATTTCAGGGTCCAGCTTGTTCTTTAATGCCAAACCTTTTAAGGAGAAGTGCATGACACTTGAATAGAATAATAATTAATCTGTGTATTTATAAGCCATGTTAGTAAACCAGAAAGTTCTTGCCCCATTTGCTACCAGGAGAGTTGATGTTCTCATGTCAAGCTCTAAAAAGAAATATATTCTCTGATTTCTGGGTTGTTTATCCTGCTCCCATGTTCCAACCCAAGACAATCCATTGGTGCTGCCATATGGCCTTGGGCTGGCAGATCTTGATCTGCTTATGACAATGAGGGCAGCAAAGTCAAGCTGGTGTAGATGTACAGAATTATTTCTTGCAGCATATGACAAATGGGAATATAGAGATCAGCACAATCAGACTTCATTAAATCAGGAGCTGAACTCCATCACCTTTCATTACTGTAAATGTTGTATTTTTATCCATAACTATGAACTATCAGAAGATTTAAGACTAATTCCTACAGAGGAATCCGGTTCTAAAGACTTAATGTCTCTTGCATTTTATATAGGAGTCAGGAGAGCTGTCTGCCAGGAGAAACACAAAAAAAAAATACTCAAAAAGGTGAAATAAAGAATTATTTACTCACTGGTGAGCCATCACTCCATGTAAATCCAGCATCTGAGTCCAAGGCACTTAAACCCATCCAGTAAGAATAGTGAATATAACCTCTCTCTCTGAATAATTACAAATAGAGAGAATCAGACACAGCATGAAACACAGAAGGGGAATGCATAGCATTGCAATATTATCAGCACTCTTGATACTTTGAGTATAATTTGAGACAATCATATAAAGAAATCACTCAGTTGTCATGTGGGGAAAATCAAGCTGGAACTGCACATCCCAGGAAGCAGTGAAACACAGAATTTTATGGGAAGGATCACAAATGCCTTAAGTCCACAAAAACTGAATTACACGAAAATATATTTAAAGGTCTTGGTTCTGCTAAGTAGCTTAGGTATTCAAATTGAGATCTGCCTGCACTCATGGACTTGATTTAAACATTTATACAAGAACATCAATAGGTCAGGCTTTCCTTAGTCTTCCAATTTCCACCCCCCTACTTAAGGTAGGAAACCAGCACAAAATATTCTTTCAATCGAGAGTTTATCTACTAAGCAGCTACAAATGAAGTAAAAAGATCTGGTTTTTCTCTTTGAATTAAATTCAGTTAAAGCCAATTTTGATGATATTTCTCTCAATTTTGCTCACCTCTTTTTACCTTTTTACTTCTGCCACTTTTTACACCAGAAATCCTTTATGCCTTTCAGACAGGCAATTTTAAATTATTTTTCTTCTTATATTTAAATGATAGACTTTGCAGATACTTACAGTCTAGTTATCAGGTTTTGCTCTTCTTCACTGTGGATACATGCAAGATCTCCTCCAATGGCTCTGCAAAAATCTCTTGCTTCAAACCATGTTTGCATTTTTTCCCTTCCTCCCTGGAAAATCTATAGAAAGTGGGCAATTAAACACTGTGTTGGGCATTACAGATATTTAGAAACACAAATATGGGCTTTTATCTTTCTTCTGATCTTTTGGTCTCTGTCTATTGCTGGCTAATTAATTGTTCAACCATTCGACCTGTGGTTGTTAATTAAATGTGATTATTGCTTTTCCTATCATCTCAGGTTTCCTGTGACTCCAAACTTCTGTTCCATTCTCACAGCTTTTCCCAGCATTTCCCAGCCATACCACTTGGGGATGGCTGCAGACATGCTACTGTCTGTCAAGCAGGCAAGGTAAAATCCGCCTTCCATGAACAAAATATATTCCTATTTAAATGGCAAACATTTGCATTCAGAAATGAAATACCTACTTTGAAGCAGAAGCTGCTCTGAGAAATAGACTGCCATCCCTCTGGGCAAAACAGGACAGGGGATGTTGTTGGAGGAGGAGGAGGGGGGGTGATTCCCTCCACCAGGTGCTTGCAGAGAAAGGTGTTTGTTTCTTCACAGTTCAAAATATCCCATAATCCAGCTGAACTTCCTGTTGCCATGGCCACGCAGCCTGACTCCTCTCCTTCATAAAACATAAAGTTGTTAAACTTTATTGATGACTACTCTCAAAATATCTGCTGCTAGTTTAAGAGTAA